>WOXC01012015.1:0-600000 GCA_011680675.1 Gymnobelideus leadbeateri
TTGAGGCCACATGTGACCTTCTAGGTCCTTGGGTACAGCCTTCTGACTGAGCCCAAGTTTTACAGAGCAATGGATTTGTTCTGTGAAGTTTGGATTCAGCCAAAAGGCTGCACTTGAGGACCTAGAGGGCCACATGTGGCCTCCAGACTGCAGGTTTCCCATACCTAGTCTAGAGCTATGGAATAGACCTCAGAGTCATCTAGGCCAACCTCTTCAGTTTACAGATTAGGAAACTGAAGCTAGGTGGGACCTTAGAGGGACATGTAGTTCAACTCTCTCATTTTATAAATGGGGAAATTGGGATCCAGAGAAACTAAGTGACTTGCCCAAGGTCACACAGGCTATAAATGTCCAAAGAGAGATCTGAACCCCAGATCCCTTTGTCTCTAATGCCAGTTGTCTTTCCACTGTACCTTACTGACTCCTAATAATGAAAATTATTGCCCCTTTTCCTAATTATTATTATATAGCACCAAAGTTTTGAGAAGGATGGGAATCTTGAGAGTCTTTGAAAAAAAAATAGGGTTGACATGAAAGGGCCTGGGCAAGAAGGTTAGAAGCAAGAGTACAACAAGAAATACAAGAATCCATCACAACACCTCTTCCAGCTCAGGGACCCTGTAGGTTCTCCTTAAATATTAATTGTATGAAATTATTACTAAGCATCTATATTGTGCTTCATATTTTCAAAATGCTTTCCAGTCTCCAATCAGTTGGCCCACACAGTTTTCTTGAAAAGTGGGTCAGGATTATTATCTCTTTTTCATATTGATGAAACTGAAACATGTAAAGGTTATGACTTCCCCAGGGTCACACTGTGACTCAGGAATGGAACCATATGGAATATATTTTCTTTACAGACACCCATAATCAAGGGCAGATGTTCCAGGACCTTCCATTTACCCAAAGATTTGGTGAACATTTGTGCCACTTAATTCTAAGTCCAATTTACTTTGTACCACAGAGCTGGCCATTGACAACTCTCTTTGGGGTTGTAATAGCGTCCATTCATTAGACAATAGGATCAAAGACAGTTTTTGATCATGCATTTCTAGAGCCCTGATGCATTTGAAAGTTTATCTTCCTGTGTGATGATGGTACAAAGTCTGTATCACATTTCTCTATAAGGATTCAATATCATGCTCCTTTCTACATAAAATAGGAAAAAAACATTTTCAAATGTCATTGATGTCAGGAGGAGCTATGCATATGAAGGAAAGAGTTGGCTATTTCTTTGAATCCCTTTTCATCTTATTTGGGATACACTGGTATCAAGAGAACCCTACTGGTCCTCCAGATAGCCTGTAACCTAAAAAAGAAAATTATATCTCTGTCCATCCATTCTTCTGCCCGACCACATGCTACTAAAATAGCAATGGGAATGAAGTGGCAGTTTAAAAGATTCTAAGAGTTATTTCCAAAAAGCATCTACGTGAAAAGAAGATACCAACAAAGATCAATTCCTGCTGCAAGTTGAAAATCTCTACAACTCTTGGCCCCTTAATTTCAATACAGGTCAAAAGACTTCAGGTCAATAAAATCCAAGGATATAAAATTCAGGGGTATGCTTTATAATTGAAATTGAAAATGTATGGTTTCCTTTCAGTTGGTCAAAGGCACACATTTTTACAGAAACCTTTTCTCATAAAACAAAGTAATTCTACATTCAAGAACAAATTCAGCATCTTCTATTGTGCAGTATCCTCTTTTCTTCAAAATTGTTTCATCTTCGTCTTGGTGGGCCAACAAATAAATTTTTAAAATACCTTTTCAGCTCCTACTACATGCAAGATGTCAAAGTTTTAGGTCCCACAGATCTAATAGGAAACACTTTCTACTGGGAATCGACTTAGGCAAAATGGTGAAGCAGCTAAAGGTGGATCAGTCAGTCTTAATTAGTGAATGAAGTAATGGCCTCGGGGGCATGAACTTGGCTTCAAATCCCACTTTTGACACTTGCTAGCTGTGTGAGCAAAGGCAAGTAACACAGTCTCTCTTACTCTCAGTCTTCCAGGAAAAAATAGAGTTAATAATTCCTGTAGCATTTATCTCACCAGCTTTTGTAGGGCTTTGCAAACTTTAAAATGTTAAATATAAGTCAGATTTACTTTTGTTTTTCACCCTCCTACTTTTCCCTTCTTTCCCACCTCAAGGTTCTTTCTCCTTCCTCCCCTGGCTCCTAGTACCTAATGTCAGAAGCTTCAGTACAGTAGGAGGTTATGAGGCGAAAAGTGAAACAAACCCCTTCATCCCATGCTATTGCAAGGACAGCTGCACAGGGAAACAAGTGTCTGAAATTCCCAGTGTAGGGGGGAGGAGCATTAGAAAGCAGCCTCAGGGTTAGCATATGTCAGCTGCTGGTTGAAGAGGCCTAAGTGGGAGCTGTAAGCATGATATTATAGGAGAGTCATTGGCTGCCCCTGAGAATTGTGTTCTGGGTCACTAAATCAGAGACCCAGAGCTGGAAGAGACCTTAGCATCACCTGGTATAACCCCCATCATTTTACAGAAGAAGAAATTGAGGCACAGAAAAATTTAGGCACTTGGAACTTTTACAGAATTTTACCATGTTCTAGGAAACAGTGATATTACAAGCAAATGAAAATGTGTTTGGGTTTGGCTTGAGAGGGTGTTATTTCAAGCACACCTTGGCAACAGAGAGTGAAGTATATTGTGAAGCTCCTTTCTCCCAATGTACATATCGTGTCCATAAGCAAGGGCCTATGACCTGGCTGCTGGCACAATGACAAAAGCTTGTACGGTCAGGTTCTATGGACTGCAACATGTATGGAGCATGGGCATTTGATCACTTTTAGGTTTTTATTTCAGAAAGAAAATGGTGGGGAATGTTGTTGTTCAGTCATGTCTGACTCTTCATGACCTCATTTGGGGTTTTCTTGGCAGAGATACCAGAGGGGTTTGCCATTCCATTCTCCAGCTCATTTTACAGATGAGGGAATTTTGAGGCAAACAGGATTAAGTGACTTGCCCAGAGTCACACTCAGATTTGAACTCAGGAAGATATTTCCCTGATTCCAGACCTGGTGTTCTATCTACTGTGCCACCTAGCTGCCTCATGGTGGGGAATGGGGATGACTTTAATAACCCAGGACACTGGGTAGCCACTCTATACCATCCTCTTATATCCACACTGACCCACTAATGTGATCTACTAAGGCCAGCTCTCCACACTGCTTCATACTCCCAAATTCATTTATTTATCAATTAGAATTTTCATTTCCTTAATAACAGCTGGCATTTATAAAGCGCTTGAAGTTTTGTAAAATATTTTGCACATATTATTGCCTTCGAATCTCATAACATCCCCATGAAGTAGGTACAAGTTCTACTGCACACATGCTATAGATGAAAGGTTAAATGACCTGCCCCCAGTGACATAGGTGATACGTGTCAGAGGCAGGATTCAGAAGCAGGTTTCTGCTGACTTCAAGTCTAAAGAAGATGACCTTCATAAAGTCCAACTGAAAGAAAAGTGGATTACCTCTATCTATTAAGCTTTACAAGGCTTTGCTATTTACAGGTGGCTTTGAGCTCTGAGCTAATTGTATCAGGCCAGAGAATCTCCACGGCCATCCCCCTCATAGAGATCATTGGCCTACCCTGACTCTCTACATTGGCAAAGTAGAGCAAGAAGGTGTATTACCCAGATTATGATATGTAATTAGAGGGTAGTCCATGGAGTTAGTCCATTAACATATCTCTTTTGGACAAGCCTTGTAGAGGGATGATATGGAGGGAAGACTGAAACAGGATAGGAGGAAGAAAACAGGGCTAAACAGTATCTGGCAGGTTGAATGTCCCTTTCAATGAGTGGAAGCTGCTTGACATGGCAAACATCTACATTTCAAACCCTGAGGAAAATCAGGATTGTTGTGACAATCAAATGACATACTATTTTACCCATAAGACCCTGTTCTCATAAGTGCAAGATTTGTTTTTTGTTTTCCTAGCTCTTGCTTTGTCATCTGTTCTTCAGAGACTTTAAGTTTTGTTTTATTGGCAAATTTCATTTGCTTTCACTGGGGGGACAAAAACGATAACTTATTAAGCACCTATTATTTGTCAGTCATTGTGCTAAGTTGTTTTACAAATATCACCTCATTTTATCCTTCCAACAATCCTGGGAGGTTGGTTTTATTATTGTCCCCATCTTACAGTTGAGAAAACAGAGGCAAATGGAGGTTAAGTGACTTGCCCAGAGTCACACAGCTAATCAATGTCTAAAGGCAGAGTTAAAAACTCAGGTCCTCCTGACTCTTTCCACTGTACTATCTCAAGGGCTCTTAAATGAATCTTTTTGAATCAGTGAATTGATAAGCCTCCAGCTTCATCAGAAAACTGAGAGATCATGAATTTGGATTCTGGGTCAACATTTCAGGTGTCTGGTTACCCTTCATGAAATGCAAACTGGTTAGATCTTCAGCAGAAGCTGCTAGTAAGCATTCTTGAGCATTCCCTTAGTGTTCACCATCCTGAAGAAGGAAGAACAAGAAAGGATATATCTGTAATGGGTTCCCCACCCCTTTCTCTATTTTCTAATTGTAGAATTTTTTAGAGTTTTGAGAAATCTCTATTTATTGTAGAATAAGAAATTTAGAAATACAAGGGACCTTAAAGGACATTTAGTCTAATGCTCTCATTCTACAGGTGAGAAAACAGGCCAAGAGACAATTTAGTAAACTGCCCAAAGTTACTATTAGGGTCAGGATTTGTATCAACTTCCTCTGACAAAGTCCTTTCCATTGTACCATGCTAATCATTTAATTCAACCCTTTCACTTCATAACTATAGGAAAAGAGACCCAGACATACCAGTTAATGGATAGGTCCACATTAAAATTTACAGCTAAACCTAGACTTAAACCTAGATCTCTTAAAAACTAAATCAATGTTCTAGATAGCACCTCCTAAAATTTCTAATCTGCTTTCTGCAATAGCTGATCACAGACAAACCTCCTATAGTTACCCCTGGCCTTTTTTGTTCTGCCCTCCTACCATATCCCATCAACTTTTGTTTCTGTTTTCCTTAAAGGAGTTACACCCAGCAGACGTTCATCCAATACTTCCCTTCAGGAAAATGGAAAAAGCAAGGTTTTCTTTGGACAGTTTACAGGCTATTTAGGAATAGACTGACAAATATTAAGTGAGCTCTGTGGTGCTGTTTGTAGGTACCGATTCAATTAGAGTTCTCTGCTAAAGGAGATTTTTCTCCAAGAAAAAACACACTGGTACTCCCATTCTCGGGCTAAATGAAAATTTGCTTCTATAAAGCCAGAGACTACAACAGAGATGTGGGGAGAAGACTTGTTAGAAAGTTGATAGATGTCCAAACATGGCTCTTCTTCCCCAAGTCCAACTCTTGCCAGAGAAAAGCAAGAAAGAATCATGTTTGGTAGAAGGATGACTAGGTTGGGAGAGGAACAACTCAGGTTCTGTGAAGGTATGGCAATAATTTAACTCCTCCAGGCCTCAGATTCCTCAGAGTCAAGGGGGGACCGTTGGCACAGATTCCCTCCTGAGATTGCTGCTTGTCAAATGAAAGCTGAAAATATTCTATCCAAACGTCAGGTATCATCATGCAAAAGAAAAACGACCAAATGAAACAATGAAGCCTTTATATAAAATAGTGAAAAGTGTAGATTAGGCTCAATGCATAAATTATGTATTAATATATGCCATGCCAATGAAGATTGGAAAGGGGAAATAATGACAGTATGCTTGAAATATCACTTGAATCATCATTGTGTCATTCCTCACTGAAAGAAAATTGAGAAGCCCTGCAGAATGAAAATTAAAATATAATCACAAAAAAGTATACCAATAGCACCAGGAAGGCAGCATGGAATGGAGGACAGACAACTGACCTCAGAGTGAGCAAGGCCTGGGTTCAAGTCCCTCTATTGGCTGTGTGATCCTGGACAAATTAACTTTTCAATGTCTCAGAAAGCTTTCTAAGACTATCAGTTGCAGCACGGGTACTGATCTACATTGGGAGAGGGAGTTTCCTCATTGAAAGTTCCCTCTACTAATGAAATCATAAGTCCATTCTCCCCTCTAGGTCCCAAAATTAATGGAACCAGCTGGGCTTTTATTTTGCTTTGCAATCTTTTTACTCTTTCTTGATTGTGCCCTTTGGCACTTCAGAAGCATCATTTGTTTTTTTTCTTCTCAATATGCCTCTTTCCTTCCTTCTTAATTCAAGATTTTGCCTCATACCTTACTGAGAAAACTGGGCTACTTCCACTGGGAATTTTCCCCTGCAATCACCACCTCAGGTGGAGATAAGAGAGGATGGTGCCAAAACCACAAGAGAGGGATTGACCTTGGCAAGGAGAAAGACCATCTTTTCCTCTAAGATTGGGGCAAGGGAGGAAGAAATAGGGTGAAGAGAGAGGTGAGAGATTTTATGATAACAGAATAGGGGGAAAGAGGTAGCTTCCCAGTTTCTACTAAGGACATTACTGTCCTAGTCCCCTGGGTTTTCAACTTTGGAGTAATTTCTCAACTTTTCACTCTCCTCCAATATTTCCATCTAATAAGTTTCCAAGTCAATCAACTTAACAAGCATTATAAACACCCACAATGTGCCAGGCATTACATCAACAAAATCTCTCCACTCATTGGGCTGCCATCTTAATTCAGTCCTATATCACCTCTTGCCTGTATCACCTCTTGCAATAACTTCCTAATTGGTCTCTTTACCTCCAGACTGATTCTCTCCTCTCCAATCCATTCTCCACATAGCAGTCATTTTGGTAAAGAACAGTTGTGACCATGCCACTCCCAAGTTCACAGAACTCCAATGACTCCCTATTGCCTTTAGGATAAAGTACAAATTCTTCTGTTTGTCATTCAAAGCCCTTTACAACCTGGCATCAGCTTACCTCTCCACAGCTATTACACATTATTCCCCTTTACCCAATCTACATTCTAGTCAAACAGGTCTACTCATTGTTCCTCATACATTACATTCTATTTCCTTTTTTCTTTGCACCCCCCTTCCCCCATGCCTGGAATGCACTCACTCCCTCCTCACTTCCACATCTTAGAATCCCTACTTTCCTTCCGAGTTCATTTCAGATATCACCTTCTTAACAGGGTATTGTCAGATCTTTCCAATTGCTAATGCTCCCCCCCATTACTTTGCTTATATTTTCCTTATACAAAGTAAATACAAGATAAATTTGTATATATTCAGTATTTAAGAGGAATAACATGGAGAATGAAAGCGCTTGGCTTCAAGTCCTATTTTGGACACATACTGGCTATGTGATCTTAAGCAAGTCACTTAATTTCTCCACGTGCAATTACCTTTTTTTTAATTAAAAATTTGTTTTTAAATTAATAAAAATGTATTCTCTTTCCCTCTGCCTTCACTCACATCCTAACGAAAAAAGAAAAACAAAGCACTCGTAAAAATACACATAGTTAAGCAAAATAAATTTCCTGCATTGTCCATGTCCAAAAAAATATGTTCCAATGTGTACCTTGGGTACATTACTTCTCAGGAGGTGAGTAACATGTTTCATTATGAGTTCTATGGAATCTTGGTTGGTCATTTGATCAGAGTTCTGAAGGCTTTCAAAGTTGTCTTTACAATGTTGTTGTCATAACATAAATTTTTCTCCTGTTTCTGCTCATTTAATTCTGCATTTAATTATACAAGTCTTTCTGTGTTTCTCTGAAAAGATCCCCTTCATCCTTTCTTTTAGTGTAATATATTCCACTATATTCATATACTGTAATTTGTTCAGCCATTCTCCAACTGATGAATATTTCTTTAGTTTCCAATTCTTTACCACTACAAGAACCATTATAAATATTTTTGTATATATTTGTCTTTTTCCCCTTTGATCTATTTGGTGAATAGATCTAGTAGTGGTATTGCTTTTGATCAAAAGACATAGTTTAGTAATTTTTGGGCTATGACTCCAAATTGTTTTCCAGAATGGCTGGATCAGTTCACAGCTCCACCAACAGTACATTAATGTACCTGTTTTCCTACAGCATGTGTCATGGGATTCTTGCTCAGGTATAGATTGGACTAAATGTCCCCTGAACACTCTTCCAACTTTGAGATTCTGTGAATCTGTGGAATAGTCAAATAAGTCATTCTTATAGAAATAACCCTAAGGTTAGGTGATAATCAGAGAGAAGGGGAAAAGGTAGGATTCTCAGTGGTCCTTAGTTCTTATCCATCCTCAGCAATTAGGGTCATAGGCCACAGTCTGCTTTTCTCCCAAGAGCTGAGAGGCTGTAGGAAGGCCCAGATACCCATTAGAAAGATTATCGCCCTGACCTTCCAGGGAAGGAGGAAGTATGATAGTTTCCAAGATTTCTATCCCCTATTTGACATGAGATGCTCTCACCTTCCCCCAACACAGTCAGCATTTATGACCTACATACTTCATTCCAGTCACCCTACTATTTTGTTGGTATTGTTTATTATCAGATCAGACTTAGTTCCTCATTCCTAATAGGAATTCAGAAGCTTCCCACAAGATGAGAAGCAAACAAGCAATGCTTGAAATTGTTTAAATACTGAAACATTTTTTAAACTCCATCCTATGCTCACTATAGCCCTTGTGACTCCCTAAGGTTGAGTTAGGTCAAGGAGAAAAAGTAATACCAGGCTGGACAGGCCTCCTCACTTGCTTTTACTGTACTGGTTTGACTTCTCTCCTAAGTGTGACCAGGATGTGTGGAATGGAATATGGGGAAGCCCAAGGGCAAAGAACACCTAGAGGTCAGCATCAGAGAGGTAGGATAACTGAGGGAGTCTCAGTTCCCAGCTATGACAGGGAAGCCAGGAACCAAATAAGATGTGATAGGGGATACAGAATCAAGTTACACATAAAACATTTTGCATTTTTTATACATCACTAATAGAAATCAGGGAGAACTGATGGCAAAATACCATTTACAAAAGTGACAAAATGCATCAAGTATTTGGGCACTGACTTACCATGACCTATATGCCTGTAGCAGGAGACAGCTGAGTGAGTGACTCAGTGTATAGAGCTCTGGGCCTAGAGTCAGGAAGACCTGACCAGCCTCAGACACTTACTAGATATGTGACCCTGAGCAAGTCACTTCACCTCTGTTTGCCTTAATCTACTGGAGAAGGAAAGGGCAAATCACTCCAGTACCTTTGACAAGAAAATCCCATGGACAATATTGGTGTGCTATGGTCCACATGTCTCTTGGAGAATCAGACACAACTGAACAACTAAATAACAAAAAAATATATCTGTAGACACCTATATAAATGTAATTTCAAAACAAATTTGAAAAAATAAGGAAGAATTGAAAAACTGTAGGGACACCACCTATATATAGTCACATTAAGCAAAAAAAGACTAAAATAAATTTAAAATACTACGAATATCAATTATTTTTAAAATAACATAACCATAATACAATACCAATCAATAATAATAAGAGCTACCATTTATATAGCACTTATTATGTGCCTGGCACCATGCTAAGTGCTTTAGGGTTATTATCTCATTTGATCCTCACAACAACCCTATTTTTGTCCCCATTTTGCCAATGAGTGAACTGAAAAAAAAAGAGAGAGAGAAAGAGAGCCAGAGATTAAGTGACTTGCCCAGGGACACATAGCTAGTTAGTCCACAAGGTCAGAATTGAACTCAGGTCTTCCTGACTCCTGGCCTGGTGCTCTATTCACAGAACCACCTAGAAACCCCCAAATGCCAATTAATTACTTCCTGGAATTAAGTGAAACAGTAATAAAATTTAAACAGAAAAAAATAAACAGGCAAAATTACCAAGAAAAAAGAAAGATGGAAGGAGATTTACCCCAGGCAAATTTCAAAATATATTTTCAAATTGTCATTGTTAAAGCTGCTAGTATTAGATGGGGGTGGTAGGGGGAGAGAAGGAAAATAGTTCACTAGCATAGAATAAAGAATCCAGACAGAGAACCTTGATAAATCCAAAAGCACAATATGCTGGATCACCTCTCACCTGGGTCATTACAATAAATTCCTAATTGGTTCCCCTGCCTAGATGATCTGTCCATACCAATACATCCCCTATGCGGTTGCCAGTGATTTTTCTACACTGACACAGCCATCTAAAGCCTTACACCTTAGGAACTAATTATTGTTCATTCTTCATTTCCAAAGAGAACCAGTGACATCACACGCTGTGATGATGCAGGGGATGACCTTGGCATATTCAATGTCTTACCAAGCTCTAAATGTTCCTTCCCCCTTTGGAACAAATTATTCTCCTATGCCCCTTCTGTTAGGAGAAGTCTTTACATGTTTTGGGTGGTGTTCCCCTAATTCACCGAGGGGTTTGAACCCATTGGTTACCCTCAAGCTGAGTTAGTCCATCTGCCACAATGGTTTTACCAGAGTGTGCCCACTGTGCATGCTACAGCTTCCTGGAGCCACAGGTGAGAGCTGGGTGACAGGTGGACACCAAACATGGATGAATAGCCCTGAAGAGGACTTGGCAAGCCCTCACACAGGAGGGGCTTAGGATTTTTTTTTAAAGGAACCAGTAGAATTGAACTGAATCAGATGAAATTGAATTGAATCATCATGTCTCCCTTTTGCTCAATGAACTTACTCACTCTATTATTTCTAGTATCAAATATTAACAGCTCTGTTTGGCATTTAAAGCACTACCCAACCTCGTGCTATCCCACCTTTCCAGTTTTATTATATAATGCTGTACCCTTCTACACACCCTCTATAATCCAGGCAAATGCATCTTGCTTCGCCTCACACACATCCCTCCATCTTCTGTCTCTGTACTTTTCACAGGCTGGTTTCTCACTCCTGGAATGTACTCCCTACTCAATTCTGCATCTTGCAGTCCCTGATTTCCTTTAAAAGTCAGTTCACCATTTTATATATGCTCGAGCCCCTTTCTGGTCCCCCAAGGACCAGGGGTACCTGCCTCTACTGAGTTTTGCATTTATCTGTGTATGTGCATTTATCTGTTCCACCCCTTAGAATGTAAACTCCTATGGAATCCAAATTATTTTCTTTCTGTCCTTTTATAACCAGCACTTAGCACAGTGCCTAGCAAATAATAAGTGTTTAATACATGTTTTTGGTTAAGAAAATTAAATAAAGTTAATAAATATGGTTGGGAAAATTGTATGCTAATGTGGCAAAAATTAATTTAGGGACATAATTCATCCTATACACTATAATAAACTCAAATTGGATCAATCATCTATTTTTTAAAATAAATAGAAATTGGACAAAGGAGGAATGACATAATTTTGGTGAGAAGAAAATTTCTTATCTATTGAACAAATGGAAAGAAATCATTGCAGGTAAAATTTTTATATTTGTGTAAAAAACTTAAAGAATATGTATCACAAAAGCAATGTTTCTAAATTAAAAAAAGGAAAATACTGAAGAAAAATTAAAATATAGATATATACCTGGTAAAAATCCAAATGCTTTAAGGGATCAGCACAAGTATCTAAGAGAAATACCCATACTCCAAAGGAAAAAAATGATCAAATTATGAAAAGACCATTTTAAAACCCCAAATCTTAGTAATAGTTTAGAAAATTGTTCGAACTATAATAATCAGTGAAATAAAAAATAAAATAACTTTAGGATAGTGCTTTATATTCATCAAATGTGGTAAAAAAAACAAACTAACCTAAAAATAGCAACTTTCAATTCTGGTGGTGTTGTGGAGTGCCTATTCCATTACATTGTCTGGGAACTATAAATTGGTACAACCTCTTTGGACAGCATCCAACATACTTTACAAAACTGATAATACTTTCTAACCCAGTAATCCTACAAATAGAACAATATTTTGAGGATACTACTGGGGCTTAAAAATAGACATAAGTATTTTCATGGGTAAACGTTAAAAAAAAAATAAAAACCTGGAAACAACTTATAAGTCCAATCATTAAGAAATGGTTGAATAGTCTCTGATTTTTCCATTTAAGTCTGCACACAATAAGACCTCAACCTTTGTATCAACCTAAGGAAAATGTTTCAGTGAAAAGAGCACTGGATAGGAATCATGGGACCTGGTTTGAATTCCTTCTCTGCCACTAACTATATCTATTTCCTGAGCTTTATTTTCTTCACCTATAAAGTGAAGAGTTTGGACTCTACAACTTACAAAGCCTCTTTTATCTCTAATCCCTATGATCCTGCATTTAGGAAAGTGTATCTGTCACTAAAAATTCACACAAAGAGCTTTCAAAACCTAACACAAATGATTTTTTAAATTGGCTGTTATTTTGGACAACTTGTGCCCTGGCTCCCCATTACTGATATGAACAATGGAAGAATTGACTACAAATAAAATGTTTCTTTCATCTAAAAACAAATACAAAAGTGGAATGGAAACAATTTCTAGAGAAACAGCTCTAGTGATGAGGTTTATCCATGTTGCTAGAGCCACATGTGTCCAGTTCATCAGAATATCTTATCAATGTTCTTTACAAAGCATGACAATCACCACTCATAGTATTTTAAATCTATTATTAAAAAAACTACTAAAAAGCAAGAACTGGTCTTGATGGTACTAAATGCTTATATTCACTTTGAGCTGACTTCAGAAGTGACATTGAGTACTAAAAGATATTTTAAGTCAAAATGACTAAGGGAACTGGTTTGCTGAACTAGTCGAAATAATAAAATTCATTTGAAATCACAGAAGGTGTAGAGCAGGGATGGGGAACCTGCATCCTTGAGGCCATGTATGGCCTTCTAGGTCCTCAAGTGCAGCCCTTTAACTGAATCCAAACTTCACAGAACAAATCCCCTTAATAAAAGGATTTGTTTGGTAAAATTTGGACTCAGTCAAAAGGCCACACCCAAGGACCTAGAAGGCCCCGCCCATATGGCCTTGAGACTGGTGTAGAGTATCAAGGGAGATCATGAAAAAGGAAGGAAAAGAACATTTACTAAGCACCTCCTCTGCACTGGGCAGTTCTAAGAACTTTACAAATATTTCATTCACCCTTACAACAACCCTGGGATATAGGTGCTTTTATTATTCCCATTTTACAGTTGAGGAAATTGAGACAGAGAGAAATGACTTGTCCAAGATCACACAACTAGTAAATATATGAGGTCAAATTTGAATTCAGTTCTTCCTGAATTCAGGCCCAACTCTACAATCATTGATCCACTTAGCTAGGAATGATGCTAGTCTCATAATATCAGGTCTTAAACTATATTACAAAACTATAATTAGCAAACTATTTAATATTGTTTTAAAAGAATTAAAAAGTAGACCAGTGGAACATATTAGATAAGCAAGACCCAGAAGCAAACACAGTAACCTAGTATTTAATAAACCCAAGAACTCAAACCACTGAGGGGAAGACTCCCTATTCAACAAGAATAGTTGGAAACAAAAATTCATAATGCACTTCTTGTGATAGTTAAAAAAAATGGAAACAAAATGGATGCCCATTGATTGCAAAACAACTAGACAAATTGTGATATATGAATTCAATGAAATATTTTTAAGAAATGGAGAAAACAAAGCATTTTGAGAACAAGAAGGCTTGGAGTAATACAGAATAAAGAAAACAGAATCAAGACAATAGTATTCACAATGACCATAAAAAAGTATGTGGGGGGGTGGAGCCAAGATGGCGGAGTAGAAACAGCTCATCCAAGCCACTCTGCCCCCAAATTCCCCCCAAACTATGTAAAAGGGGACTCTGAACAACTTCTGGAGCCCCAGCACTCACAGAACGACACAGAGAAGCTAACCTCCCGCTGAGGACAGCCCAGCAGCCCTGCAGGAAGGACCAGCGCAGCACTCTGGGAGCCGGCAGCGCACAGCATGCAGAGCGCGGGGGCCGAGCCCAGTGGAGCCCAGGTCCGCGTGAGCCGAGGTTTTAGCCCCAGGGCGGCAGGGCCAGCAGCCGGCTGGAGAGACCCCAGAACACCAGAAGCTGTGGCAACTCCAGAATTATCAACATAGACATGCCTAGGACAAAGTAAGAGGTTAGTGCCCTATAGACTTTGGGACCAGTATTTGGGGAATGCGTCAGCTTCCTCCCCTGGGGGCTAGAAGCCGCTGAGGAGACATGCCATTTTGTAGTTTTCAGAGGCAGCTCCAGCTCCTGGCCTGCGAACTGTAGGGACATCCAATGATCAGTCTTGGGGGGTAATCACTCTTGCTTTAACCTCCCTGGATCTGGATTGTGATCTGGGGTAGAAGTCGTGGGTGGGTTTACAGCTTGCCAGAAACGGAAGTTGCCCTCCCACACATTCGGGACAAAAATTCCCCTATCTATCAGCAAAGCCATAGTGTGGCAACAAGCCCAAAAGTCAAGTAATTAAGTGGCAACATGCCAAGGCAAAGGAAACAGAAAAATGCAACCCTAGACTCCTATTTGGGGGGCATAGAGCGGGAAAAGGACTGTGAGGTCAGAAATCCTGCTCCAAAAGCCCCAGGGGAAAACATGGGCGGGTTGCAGGCCATAGAGGACCTTAAGAAGGACTTTAAAAATCAAATAAGAGAAGTGGAGGAAAAATTGGAAAGAGAAATGACAAGGATGCAGGAAAAGTATGAAATGAGGGTCAACAGCCTGACTGAGGAAAACAACACCTTAAAAAATAGACTGACTCAAATGGCAAAGGAGGCCCAAAAGGGCAATGAGGAGAAGAATGCCTTAAAAAGTTGAATTTGCCAGATGGAAAAAGAATCTCAAAAGTTCACTGAGGAGATTCATTCCTTCAGAGTTAGACTGGAGCAAATGGAAGCTAATGACTTTATGAGAAATCAAGATGCTGTTAAGCAGATCCAAACAAAGGAAAGATTAGAAGGCAATGTGAAATATCTCATGGGAAAAACCACTGACCTGGAAAATAGATCCAGGAGAGACAATTTAAAAATTATTGGACTACCTGAAAGCCATGATCAAAGAAAGAACCTAGAAATCACCCTTCAAGAAATTCTCAAGGAAAATTGCCCTGATGTTTTAGATCCAGAGGGCAAAATAGAGGTTGAAAGAATCCACAGATCACCTCCTGAAAAAGATCCCAAAAAGAAAACTCCCAGGAATATTATAGCCAGGTTCCAGAATCCCCAGATCAAGGAGAAAATACTACAAGCAGCCAGGAAGAAACAATTTCAATATTGTGGAAACACAATCAGAATAGCATAGGACCTGGCAGCTTCTACACTGAGGGATAGAAGGGCATGGAATATGATATTCCAGAGGGCAAAAGAGCTGGGAATGAACCCAAGGGTCACCTACCCAGCAAAACTGAGTATTTTGTTTCAGGGGAAAATATGGTCATTCAGTGGAATAGAGGACTTTCAAGCATTCTTGAGGAAAAAACCAGAATTGAATAGAAAATTTGACATCCAGACACAAGAAGCAAGAGATGCCTGAGAAGGTAATCAGGGAAAAGAAATCAAAAGGAACTTATGAAAGTTGAACTATTTACATTCCTATATGGAAAAACAATAACTATGACTGATGATATCTTTCTCACTATGAAAATAATGGAAGAAGGGTGTGTGGTCATATGAATACATATGTGAATGTGTGTGCATATGGTTACAGTTATATATGGATAGAGGGCATAGGTTGAATTTGTTGGGAAGGGAGAATACTCAAGGGATGAAATTATGAGGTGAGAGAGGAAAGTGGCAAGAGGAGATGGGGAGAGACAGGGTAGGGTAAACTATCTCATGTAGAAGAAGCAAGGGGAAGTGGTTGCAAGGGAGGGGAAGAAAAGGAAGGCAAAAAGGCAAAACCATTCTCATTGAATTTGGTTCAGGGAGAGAATGACATACATACTAAATGGGATATCTCAACCTGCAGCAGAATAGGGGGAAGGGGGATGAGAGGAGGGATGATGGATGGGAGGGCATCCTTGGGGTGAGGGGAGGTTGGAAGTACCCACTATAGAAGAGGGACAGGATCATGTAAGGAATGGACCAGGTGGGGGGTGGGATGAGTGGGAGGGAATTATAAGCAGCCTTGTACAATATATCTACTATGATAATGTTTTGCATAGCTAGACATGTACAACAAATACTGAATTACTTATCTTCCCAGAGGGAATGGGTGACAAGGGAGGAAGGAAATGGATCTGAAATTCAAGGTCTTAACATTAAATGTTTCAAATATATATAAATACTATTATTAATACTCTTTTGCTTGTAATTGGGAGATAAGATGTGCAGGCATTGGGACACAAAGATTCACCTTCCTCTAATGGAAAAGTCGAAGGGGGTATGGGAGAAGGTATGGGAGAGAGCAGATTGGAGGAAGGGATATCTTGCAGGACTGCTAATCTGGGAGGGTGGGTAGGGGAAAAACAGGGGGGGAAATGATTGTAACTCAAAATTTGGCGGAAATGAATGATGTAAAACAGAAGTTAATAAAGCATTTGTTTAAAAAAAAAAGTATGTGACCCACAAGATAAAGAATTCCATACCAGAGATAAAGCAGCTCTAGCTATTGGTTGGTTGTTGTCCTTTGTTCCTGAAGAGGATCAAAACAACATCCTTATGTTGGAGTCGAGGTATGATGTGTCCAGCTGTGGCTGATCAGACCAATATGAACTCAGAAGCCTCCACCACTGGTCAGGAAAAAATAATCTATGTGAACATTTGGAATGGAGATGTCTAAATTTATGTATCTCATGTTTCTTTTTGAGCTATTTCAATTCTGCTTTGCTCATAGAACACAGCACTTTCTCTGATGAGGGCACACCATGCTGAATGATCCAATGCCAGTGTCCCCCATGTCTCACAATCATCTCAAAGTTCTTTAGAGGCCTTAAGAGTGTCCTTGTATCACTTCTTCTGACCACCACGTGAATGCCTGCCTTGCATGAATTCTCCATAAAATAGTCTTGTAGGCAAACATATGTTTGACATGTCAACAACATGGCCAGCCCATTGGAGTTGTGCTCTCTGCAGTAGAATTTGAATACTTGGCAGTTTAGCTCAAGGAAGGATCTCAGTGTCTGGTACCTTATTTTGCCAGATGATTTTCAGAATCTTACTAAGATAATCCAAATAGAAGCAATTCATTTTCCTGGCATGGCACTTGTATATACTGTCCAGATTTCACAGGCATACAATAATGAGTTCAGCACAATGGCTCCGTGGACCTTCAGTTTGGTAGGCATTCTAATACCTCTTCTCTCCCACCCCTTCCTTTGGAGCCTCCCAAACACTGAATTAGCTCTGGCAATGCATGCATCAACCTCATCATCTATGTGTACATCCCTGGAAAGTATAATGCCAAAGTAAGTGAACTTATCTTTGATATTCAGATATCAAATCTGAATTTGTTTTCAGATTCAAAATTTCTCCATTTGCTATAACCAATGGTTCCATGCATGTCTGGTGTGGTGCTGGTTAATGGAGAACCTGTGTTTTCTTGCTGTTACTTGTTAGGCCAAAATTGGCACAAGCAGCAGAGATTCATATTTCCTTGTGTCTCAGTCTCAGAGACTGCATTGAGTGCACAATCATCTGCAAACAAAAAATCATCCACCAACTCTCCCTCCACTTTAGTCTTGGCTTGCAGTCTTTTGAAATTAAATAATTTATTCTCAGTGCAGTAGATGACTTTAATGCCATTTTCATCCTCATTAAAGGCTTCTGAAAACATTGCTAAAAACATCATGCTAAAAAGCATGGGAGCAAGGACACAGCCCTACTTCATTCAGTCTATCAGTGCTGAAGCCATTGACTGTATGCCTCAGGTAGAAATCAACCCCTCTCTAGTTGATTTTCCAACCAAAGAAGATGATCTGAATGGTATACCTCTCATGGTACTGATTCTATTCCAGCTGAGAATTAGAAGGCAGGGGCTACATTGCTCATACAAAAGTTGACAAATTTTCTTGATTATGCAGCAAGAGGAGATTATCACCCAGGAGTTCAAGGACACCTCCATTTTCCATCTTTATAAAAATAAAGGAAATACATTGTCCTGTGACAATCACGGGGTGGGGGGCGAGGAAGGGGGCTTTCTCTTAATCATTGCTAGCAAGATTCTTGCCAGAGTCCTCCTTAATAGGCTGATCCTTCACCTAGAAGATGGTCATCTACCTGAGAGCCGTGTGGCTTCAGAAAGGGCTGAGGAACAGTTGATATGGTGTTTGCTGTCTGGCAAGTCCAGGAGAAATACCAGGAGCAGAACAGAAGTCTGTACACAACATTTGCAGATCTGATCAAAGTCTTTGATACTGTCAGTCACGAAAGCTTGTGGAAAATTATGTCAAAATTTGGTTGCCCAGAGAAGTTCATCAGCATTTTACATCAATTACATGACACATGCTTGCCCAGGTTCTGGAAAATGGATGATGCTCTCGTGCTTTCACAGCTGCAACTGTACCTATAGGACAGACACCAAGAAGCTTAACAAGGTAACAACTTTATGAATTTGTGGCAGAGAGCCCTAATAACAGGTGCTCACTTAGCAGTCTTCCCTCCCCACCAGCCCCCATGCTTTGACTGGGTACACAAGTCAACCCACTGACTCGTGCTCTGAGATCCACTCATCAATTTCCCTGTTGCTGCTGAAATCTCTACTGGCACACGCTTCTCCTGCTTGCATCCCACCATTCTATGGCAGCAAACAATAGGCATCAACACTGCCAACCCACTTGCAGAGGAAGATGGAAAACACTCTACCTAGGGTGGTGGATTGCTGTAGCAGCCCTCAGCTAGAGAACTAAAACACAGAATTAACCTGGTAAATGAAACTCATTGATCTTGAAGACAGGATGTACAGAGACAACTTAGTACCATAGACCACCCCCAGAAGAACATGACAAGTCAAAAAGCCTGAACACCATAATGCAAGAAAAAATACAAGAAAACCTGCCCAAGACTTCTGAAAACAGAAAAAAAAAATGCCAATTGAAAGAATCTGCAGATAACTTGTAGAAAAAAGCCTTATGATTCAAACTCTGAGATGCATAGTGGTTAAACTTAACAGTTTAATGACAAATAAATTCTGCAAGCAACTGGAAGAAAAATCTTCAAATAAAAAAGGAACAGAAATTTGAATAACATAAGACTATTCTGCACCCAACAGAAACCACAGAAGTGAACGGAATAATATATTCTAAAACGCAAAGGAGCTCCATACAATCCAAAATGATATATCCCCCAAACCTGAGCCTAATCATCACAATGACCACAATAATGTAAATGAAAATAACTATAAAAGATAGTTGATCTCAGGTTAATTAATTATGGTAAGCAACCTTGGTTCCATAGAACAGAGAGTGAAATTCACATCCCTCCTCTCAGTTGATGTGAAGAACAATGGGTACAGAATGCTGCAGATGCTATCAGACTTGATTGTTCTGTCCATCAGTTTTGCCTGTTTCTCCTCGTTACTAGGAAGGGTTCAGTTTGTGGAGTAGAGTATTTCAGGAAATAACTGTGGTATTTTTAAAAGGTACCAATTTTTTAATGGGGAAAAACAAAAGGACACCCCATTTCAATCCCTCTCCACCTAAAAAAAGAGAAAGGGACATGGAACTCTATGAAAAGGAAATCAGCTAAGTGAAATATAAAGCTGTTCTTTACCACCTAGTATAGTAAGTCTAAAGTCTAGGTTCGAATCCTGTCTCAGACATTCATTATCTTGTAACTCTGGACAATTCACACAACCTCTCTGTGCCTCAATTCCCTTATCTCTAAAATAAGACCTCTAAGGTCCCTACCAGATCCAGATCTATGAGCCTATGACCCTGACTCTCCTTTCTTCACCCTCTTTCTCCCCATCTCACACTTTGACACCTCTTTTGCAATATTCAGGGCTCTCAATTTGCTGCAACCACTTCTGTTCCAAGGGGAAATAGTCTGATAATGGAACCCATATGAAAATATTATCCACTTAACCTGTTGCTTCTCCCAGTGGCATTTGCTTTGAAAAGAAATTGCCTAGAAAGGACAATAAATAGATTTTTTTTTGAGCTTGGGTCTCTCTATCTCAACCAGGTTTGTGTTTGGGTGCAGTAGCCATTAAAATAATAACTATCATTTGCTATCTGCCAGGCACTGTGCTAAGTGTTTTACATTTACTGTCTCATTTGATCCCAACAACAACCCTGGGAGGTAGGGATTATTGTTATCCCTATTTTACAGATGAAGAAACTGAGGCAAACAGAGGTTAAGTGAGTTGCCCAGGATCATACAACTAGAAAGTGTCTGAAACCACATTTGAACTCAGGTCTTCCTGACTCCAAGCCCAGTGCTCTATTCACTAAGCCACCTAGCTGCCTCCCATTTATAGCCCAGTTCTAACACTAATTAGCACAAAAGTTTTGACTTGTTCTATTTCCAACCTGAGCCAGTTCACCCCTCCTTGGGCAACCCAGTGGCCCCCCTTCCATTCCTGGGGACTCACCATATTGGTTCTAGACTTAATGCTTTCATCCCATCAGCTTTAGCTCTTACTGAAGCTTATAACAACCAGGCTCAAGAAATCCACCAGCCCCAGCCTCCCTGGTAACCAGGATTACAGGGGAATGGACCACCTATAGTAAAATTTCAAGTCCTATTACAAACCCTAGACCATATTAGTGCAATCTGCCCCCTCTACTTCATCTGTACGTACATCCAGTTCTACATAGGATACAAACATTAACTCCTGGGATAGCATGCATATACCAGACCTTGCCATACATCCATGAAGTAAGCCGAATTTGACACTGAGTCCTATAAGATGGAGCATTTTCAAAGACAACAAGAAGAGAACACTGTTTTCCTGGTCTGCAGCTGGGAGCATTCTTTTAGTAAGGGCCCTGGGCTATGCCAGAAAGAGATCCAGAACAGCCACAGCACATTAGAAATGCCTGAAACTGCTGATGAATATTCATCGACATGGCCATTATACTGACTAGCCTTCCAATTGTAAAGGCCCAAGATGTAAAGGATGCCGAGGCCCAGGGTGGGCTTCCTGACAGGGCGTGAAATAAGAAGAAGGAAGATTAGACTTCATTCCATCCTTGATTTAGGATAAATGGGAAAAGGCAGAGGTGGCAACACCAGCAAGTCGAAATCGGTCCAAAGCTGCTCCGATCTTGGCAAAGACAGGTTTCTAAATGAAGATAATTGTACCTTAGAGAGAAAAGCCTGTAAGTTTTCTCTGACATCTAGGAATTTACGTGCAGATCAATGTAAAGTCATTAGCAAAGAGCAGATATAATCTGTTATGAGCATTTAAAATCATGAAACCATTCAGATGTAGAAATTTAATGTGCTTGGTTCATAGAATCATAATAGCTCCCATATATATAAACATGCATGTGCACACATACATTCAAATGAGAAGATACTCCCTCACCTGTTTAAACCATAATTTAGTAGATGATCTTTTGATCATTGCTATGACCAATTCATCACACTTCAACTAACCTGATCTCTCTATGCTTAGCAAAGCATGTCCTTGAACTACCCAGACACATAGTCAGTTCTTTACTGGGTCTGACCTCAAAGCTTTTCCAGATTGGTAGGACCTACCAAAGTTTGTTTTATACCAGCATAACCTTTGAGAACTCAGAATAGCTTCCATATCACAATGAGGCATCAGACAAGGATTTTAGTGAAGTCTCCTATCTTGACATATCTAGATCCACAGAACAGTTTACCCTGGAAATAAATTAATTCAGTCTTGACATAGGGCTGTCTTCCCAGAAGCAATATTGCCCTCCTCCACATCCCAGCCTTGCCATACACTTCTCCCACGAAGTGTCAAAGAAAAAACCAAACTAGGCAATGTTGGACAATTGTAAAGTTACATTTGGAGATAGTCACCTTACCTTACCATTGTTCCTATCCAACATAAGAGCACAGAGTACATTTATGCTCTCCCCACAGTTTAATCATATCTTCTGAGTGCTAATTTTCAGTAGTTTCACTTTTGTGCTTGCCTAAATTTTTATATGTTGAGATTTGCAAGCAGAAACATTGCCATCAAAACCCAGGCACAGATGTCTGATGGATCAATCACCCTGATAGATGTTTCTACACACTTACAGTTTTCTAAAGAATAACCTTCAGCCAGTTTTTAGAATTTTTCCACCAGCAACAGGTGTAGGATACCTCTACTTAGGCCCATCTGTAGCCACCCAACCTGGCATAATGCCCACACTTGAAAGGGGCTTAATCTTGAATAGGCTCCTCTACCTCCTCCTGTACCTGTACAATCCTTCTCATGAGATTCAATGGGCAATCTTCTATGTCTTCCATAAAAACTCAGAAACAAGCCTCAAGGGGTTTGCTCAATACTCATGTAACCTAAGTTCATGAATGTTGGTGCCTGTAACTGTTTCCCAGAATCAGCTAGCACTCAGTCTTGTGAAATATGTGCCCAGTTCAAGGTCCCCAGGTGGTTATTTGCAGGTTTGCTGCAAAACTTGTCAACTCCCCTGAGTTCCTGGGTGGTGTTAACACTATCTGACACTATCTATCATGGTATCAGTATCTGAGGAGTACAATGCAGTCTTGGTGATGATAGACAGCCTGAACCAGATAGCTCACTTCCTCTCATGCACTAGACTTCCGACTGCAGCTAAAGCTTTCTACTTCTTCCTGAAAGAAACTTTCTAGCCCTGTAACATTTTCTCTTATATAACTTCCATTTGGGGTCAGGTTAGCTCACATTTCTGAATGGTTCTATTCATGGTCCTTCAAGTAGATTCACCCTTCTGTGGCATTTCACTCTAAGTCAATGGGCAGACAAATCACAACAGCCAACCCTAGAATAATATCTCTGGTGCTACTCTTATCATTAGAATGACTTGGCCACTCTGTTGTCTGTAGCAGAATTTTGTTAGAACAATTTGGTCCTCTTCTCCACTCAGAACATGACTGTCTATGGAAAATGCAGCTTCCATATATGTTTCCTTCCCTCCATTATCTCTATGTGCCATAGTTCCCATATTCAGTGACAACCTGAGAAGTTGGAGACTATCCAGGCAAGAAGTCAAAGTGGAATATAAACAAGAGACCAACCATTATTGTACCCCCAAAAGAACCCTAGAGCATATGGGTCCAACTCTGCTACCTTCTTACAATCTCTTCACCAGTAGACATTACCAATAATTGGTATAAAAAGGTTCTATGATTTATCAATTGGGGTTAGCCTCACTCTGTATCCAGCCATTGTCCCAATGATCTGACATGATAAGTTCATCTAAACCTTGAATTACATTTCCCCCTGACTCTGTATGGGGTCATACATATGTCCAAGTCAAACTGTAGTACTTGCTTTCTCCTATAGACTCCTATAGACATATTTTCCTACCCCATATCCTTGTTCATACCTTGTCTCTTCTACTCTTTGGGTTGCTAAATTCCTACTGATCCTTCAAAGCCTAAATGAAATGGCATCTCCTTTGACATCTCCCTGGCTGAACACTTGTTTACTTATGACCTTTTCCACTCAGATCTCATCTAGCCCTTTTAGCACCTCCATAGTGCAATTAGTATTCATTTTCTGTACTATAGTTATTTATGTAAGAGGGATTCTGGCTAATTATCTGACTTGATTCAATGAAGAGGGTTAGGGACTGGCAGTAGCACATATTCACCCCAAATAGTATTATATGCTCAACCTAATACCAGAATGTTGATGGCTTTTGATGGTTCTCAGATAGTTAGCTGCCTCTATCCTCTAATCCCACCCCTTTTGTGGGTGGCAGTACTAATTTTGTTAGTCAAGAGGTGTGGTAGGCTTGAATATATGCTATTAGACTCTTATGGCTCATGGTGCCCCCACCCATTGTGTAAGAAAACTCTGTCTTCTTCCCTTTTTAGAATGTTCTATGTTTCAATAAAACCAATTCAGTAAGCATGGTTTGATAGGAGTCAAGTATGGCTTAAATGTATACAGTTCTTACTCATAATCATAAAAGCAATAGAAACAAAAACCCAAATATAATAAAAACAACCACCATGTGGGTTAGGTGTCCATACATCCTTCCTGTCCCAGGCAGACCAGATTTTTCTAGCTCTATAAACAAGTCATCCTAGGAATTCAGGAACACAGTTCATGTGTTTAGTCTCAAATCTCCCTGTTGTGTCTTTTGTAGGAAAGGTGAAATACTGGACACTCAGCTCCAATTTGGCCTGTCTGGGCACTCTACAGCTGCGTTAATTCCCCATGTTGCTGCTTTTCTAACCATAGTTCTTTTTTACATTAGAAAATTCAGGTCTTGAGAGCCTCTTTAGGCACAACCAGAGTATATTAGTCAAAGGAAACGAATGCAAGGACTCCAGCACCATTGCTTCTGCTTTTTCTTTGTTCTTTTCTCTAGTTTGCATGTGAGTCCCATCCTGAGTCACTCCAACCCTAGCATGTCCTATATCAATTCCTTCACATTCAGCATCCTCCCCTTGTTTGGCTCATAACCTGGTTCACCATGGCAAGAAAAAGGCAGAGTACAAGGAAAAGTGAGGGGAGTTATAGAGCTACATTAGAATTTGTAGTACCTGCAAGTTAACAGTAAACTCCTAAACTTTATATCTCATTTAGTGCTCTGCACACACATGTAGTCTGCACTGAATAAATCTTTGTTGGATTACACTGGATTTGGTCCAACCTAAAGAGACATTATTCTCTAATGCTCACTTTTTTTGTTGTTGTTCAGTCATTTTTCAGTTGTGTTTGACTCTTTGTGACCCCATTTGGGGTTTTCTTGGCAAAGATACTGCAGTGGTTTGTCATTTCTTTCCCCAATTTTACAGAAGAGGAAACTGAGGCAAACAGGGTTAAATGACTTGCTCAGAGTCACACAACTAGTAAGAGTCTGAGGTCAGATTTGAATGAAGGAAGAAGAGTCTTCCTGACTCCTGGCCTGGTTGCCACCTAGCAACCCTCACTCTTTCTCACCCCCTATCTCTCCTACATGCTCCATTCTCTCTTCTGATCCTGCCCTGGTACAGGGCCTCAATGTCTCACACCAGTCTATTTCAATAGACTATAGATTATTGCCTGCTGGTTGGTCTTCCTGCCTCGAGTCTCTCTCTTCTCCAGTCTAATAACCACTCAGCTACTAAACTGATCATCCTAAAATGCAGGGCTGACCATGTTACCCCTCCTCTAATTCAATAAACTCCAGTAACTCCCTGTTCCCTCCAGGATCAAATATAAATCCCTCTCTTTGGCATTCAAAACCCTTCACCATCTGGCCCCTTTATACCTTTCCAGTCTTCTTACACCTTACTCCCTTCCACATACTATCTAATGACACCGGTCTCATTGCTCTTCCTTGAACAAGACAGGCCAAAAAGTATTTATTAAGGGCTTACTAGGTAGGAAGCACTGTGCTAAGCAAGCAGAAAGACAGACAGGACCTGCCCTCAAGGAGCTTACATTTTAACATGGGTACATGCATAGAGGCATGGTAGAGAAAGTCTACAAGGTCAGGAGGAATAAGATATGGCTGGTCTGGGCAATTTTCTTAAAATAGAAGTTCTGGGACTAACTAGAAAATCAAAGCTAGGGACCACAAAGGAGGAGGATATTTCTAGTGTGAAAAGTTCAGGGATAGAGTGAACTTTCAGGGTGAGGAGTTTTAGAAAGTCCAGTCAGGAGTATACCCTAGAGAGGAATAAAGATGCAAGACACTCTATGTCCTTCCTCCAGCATTTTTACCAACTGTGCCCCTCCACTGGAGCTCTCCCCCTCCTCATTGCTGCCTCTGGACTTCCCTGGCTCTCTTCAAGTCTCAGTTAAAATCCCACCCTATACAAGAAGCCTTTCTAAGGCTTTGTAATCTTGGTGTCTTTTCTGGGAGGTTATTTCCAATATATCTTGTCTATGTTGATTGTACATAGTTGTTTTATGCTGTCTCTACCTTTAGACTTTGAACTCCTTTAGAGCAGATTAACTTTTGCCTTTCTTTACATCCCCATGTTTTAGCACAGTCTGTGGCACACAGAAGGTGCTTAATAAATGCTTGTTGACTTGGCTAGACTATCAGTCCATCTCATAGAGGCCATATAAATGAACAACTAGGTTGAGCGACAAAAATAGTCAACACAGATGTAATCTAAGTATATATACAATATTGTTGGGACATGATTTAAACAAACTGGCTAATTCAGTAAAATTGTGTTGAATGAATTCATGAATGCAGTTTTAAATTTTTTGCATTTCTAATACATAAAAATCATAGAATATCAGAGCTGGAAGAAATGTAGGGATCATTGGGTTGACCCCCTTCATTTTACATATCCTCTCACCTTGGGCACTCTGTCAAATTGTGTTCAGATGAGAAAGTATCATGGATTTAAAGTTAGAAGTATTAATGAGTGGCCTGAAGTTGGCAAAAAACATAGCTAAATTACTAAAGCTTTAGGGATTGCTATCTCTATCATGGAAATCATATTTGAAGCAGGGGAGGCCTGTGTTCATTCTACCTATATTTCTGATATCTTCCTTCATTGTGGCTTTCATTTTTTTTTAATTTGGAAACAAAGCACAGTGTTTTTATTAATATTTTTTATTTTATGCAATGAGAATTACCTTATTTTCATAGTATCTCATTTGTAAAGCACTTTACAAACCTTAAAGAACTTTATAAATGTTCACTATGATTATTAGGAGAAAATTATTGTTTTCCTATAAATTTATTTTGTAGTCTTCAAAGGCTTAAATTGTCAGTCATGACTTATCAAATCCAGGTGCTACTTTCTTTCCAGTGAGACATACCTATATGTCTATAATGCAAGACCCTCCTTAAAAGTAAGCTATTTGAGGGCAAAGGCCTCAAGTATTATTATTAATATATAATTATATATCCATATAATTATATATAATGCTACATAAGTAATATATAAATCATAATGTCATGTTATTAACAATATATTTTGATTAATATTCATTAATGTTAATAAAATTATATTTTTATCATAAATTAATTATAACATAATCATAAAATAACTAATATTAACATCAACATGTATTTCCCCTATTGTATTTTGGATGCTGCCAAGCTCTCAACCAATATTTGCCAAATAAATGAACAAAAAGGTGATGTCAATGGAAAAAAGAATTCCCTGAAACAGAAATGGGGGGGCACATTAAAATAACTATAAAGTCCATTTAATAAGATATGGCACAAAAAGTCTAAGACAGCCAAGTGTGGCATAAAGAAGAGATTTATACCAAAGACTGAAAGAAAAAGGAAATGTTTTAAGTCTACAACAAGCCAAAATCTCAAAGAGGGGGTATAATTAACGGTCAGGAAAAAATGATATAAAATGAAGCAACAATATTTTCTTATAAAACAGAAGGAAAAGCTGAGGCTAGCCATTAAGAACAGATTTTTTTTGCCATTTAAAAATACCAAAAGAAGTCAAGATTGTGTTAAACTAGTTATGAAAAAATTAGGAAGTCTCATGAGGGACAATTTGGAGATTGTAGAGAGTTGCCATACTTGATTCCTCTGCAGGGAACACAGAAACCTTTGAAAGTTTGCTTCAAAACTGTTTTTATTTTCTTCCCCAGGGTTTGAATCCCCTTTGTACATACATGTCTTTTGGTGTGTAGCAGCATGATTAATTCTCTTTAAGATTCTATAATGTCTTTGTTTCGTTTCTTGGTCATTTGTGCACTTGCTTTTCTTCCTTGAAGGTAAGATTGGAATGGGGGAGAGAAACTACACATTGGTATTTATAAAGACCAAGCTTGGCCCCAGAGAACAGTGGAGAAAACGCACCTCCCTCTCCTTATTGCAGAACTGGTGAATTACAGATATGAAATATTTCATATGCTGTTAGATAGTCAATATGTTTGTTAGTTATGTTAGAATGCTTTTTTTCCCCTCTTTAAATCTTTGTCGTAAGAAATGGCTTACTGGCTGTGGGAGACAGAAGGGATATATTCAGAAATAAGTGTGACATGAAAACAAAAGTTATTAGTAAAAATAAGTACAGGTATAAGACTGCAGCATAAAAATAAAAATATTAAATAAATATCTGGAAAACTAAAAAAAATGAGTTTTCCTTTTTCCTTTCCTTTCCTTTCTATATATTTCCTGAATCACTCCTTTAAATGTGTCACATTCCAACCTATATTACAGATAGTTCTGCATTTATTTTATCACCCCTCACATTAGATTGTAAGCTCTTTCCAGAGGAACTAGGCCTGCTTCCATTTTTGCACCTCACATGTCCTCAGCACACCCTGCTCCTGGACTCCCTACCTCTCTCTGGCTGGAGAGCGGAAGGAGAGCTCCTCTGACCTGATCCACCATTTAAGAAAGGAGCCCCAAGAGCTTCCCTCATCACTTAGCCCCCAGCTGTTCTCCTAGACTTCATGATTGCTAGAAACTCATCATTCTGTAAGATGAAGCAAACTCTCTAACTCAGTCCTCCTCAGACCCTTTCCCATGCCCTCTCGAAGGGCATATCCTGGCCTCTTTATGTGCTACCTTCCCCCAATTAGACTGTAGAAGAAGGTGGGATTTTAGTTGATAGTTAAAGGAAGCCAGGAAGGGCAGTAGAAGGAGCTGAGGAAAGAGAGCATTCTAGGTATGGGGGACAGCCAGAGAAAATGTCCAGAACTGAGAGATGGAGTGTCTTGTTGAAGGCAATAGCCCGGAGGCCAGTGTCATTGGATTGAGGTTGTTCTGCCTTATACTTACTTAAATATATGTCAAATACCCTTATTAAGGCAAAAGCTCCACAAGGACAAGGACTTTGCCTTACTTACAAGGGAAACTGGTAGGAAAAGGAATTTGGGATTAATAGCATATGCCCAAGTACAATTACCCCATTGAGTAAAATAAATTGTCTAGACATTCCCTGGTTAACCTTAAACTTTATTGAACAACAGGTTCACAGTCTGAACTCAGACTGTTTCTTGTTTCCTTGATTTCCTCGGTGCCTCATTCATCACCCACCCACCGTTCTGGTCCCCAGATATGCCTTCTGCTTTGGACCACCTTGGCTCTGGATTTTGTCCTCCTTCTCTGGTAACTGACCCTTCAGCTCCATCTCTTCCTTCTTTCCCCAAACAGACTAAATGTTAATGCTATGGACTTTCTCATCCTGAATAGATAGGCCAACACCATTGTCACTACACCTTCAAGACTTCAATCAACAGAGCAAAGAAACCTTAGCCACAGACCCTGCCCAGCTCTTGCTCTGGTCCACCATTGGAGGAAGATACTTTGGTATATGCAAAGAAGGTAGGACTATCTAACTCTTCTTTTCCTTCCATCTTCTTCAGCAGGAAGAATGATCTTTTAGAGGGGGTTGAGATCCAAAAATAAGATGATGAGATGGTAAGAGAGCACATAGCTGCTTTAAATGTTAAAGCTCAAGTTTCCATGCTCAGACAAATTACAACCTAGGATACCAAAAGAATTTGCAGGTGTGATCATAAAACCATTGTTAAGTAATCTTTGAGGAAACCTGGTGAGACAAAAATTTCCCTTTACAAAGGGGTGAAAAAGGTAGATTTTTAAAAGTGTGGGCTTAGTGATAAGCTATACATTCGTCCCCAGAATAATACTAAAATGAGCTATGAAATAGTAGTTTAGTGGGAAAAGGAGGAATGTGATCACTAGGAACAAGGAAGTGTTTGCTAATAAACGATCATGCCAAAATAACTTCATTTTTTGGATAAAGATACAAGCAAAAGCAGTGGGTTGCCAAAAATATGGCATAGCTTACAATTTCAGTAAAGCATTTGACAAAGTCTTTCATGGTTATCCTTGGAGACATAATGGAGCAGTATAGATTGGGTTAGATCAAAGTCAGCAAACTGGATGCCTATTTTTGTATGTCCAGTGAGTTGAGAATGATTTAAAAATTGTTAAATAAAGTTTTATTTTATTTAAAAATATAAAAAGACCCACCTATTCTCAGCTATAAAATCAGGTCTATAGAAATAGGTGGTGAGCTGGATTTGGGCCTCTGCCCACAGTCTGCCAGCCATTGGGCTAGATGATAGTAAGGTTAGATGATTTCCCAAGTAGTTGAACAAGCTCTGCCAGTTATAACCTGTGTCATTTCAAGAGGTTCTTTTCCTTCTCTGGGTTTTAGTTTCCTCATTTGTAAAATGAGGGTTAGATTTGATGATGCATAAGACCCTTACAGGCCTGAGATGGGATCCAATGATCCTATAAGGGAATACATTAGCTATGAGTATCTTGGAATAAATTTGCAATAAAAAGCTGTCATCTCCAGGAGTCATTGTTCAGAATGTTTGCTTCTATTTGTCTCTGGAGTAGTTCTCTATTAAGTTATCCCACTTTAGAACCATTCTGAGCTGCCAGAATTCTATGAGATATTTCCTTAATATATAATCCCTTTGCCAGAGCCCTAACAGACAAAGGATTTCAATAGGCTAAAATTATGGGCAAAACATAGAAGAACCAAGTAGATGAAAAATGCTTATTGTCTAGACAACAATGTGCAACTAGATAGACAATTTATAGAGCTTAGACACTGAAAAAAAAAACCAATGAGTTAGGTCCAGAATTGAACAGGAGGAGAGTAAACTAGAATGCCTTTGAGAAATTGCAAAGTTTGCTTAATGACCTCAAACCTTTCACTGAAACAAAGACACATCTTTTTAACACCACTGTTCTACCAGTGCTGCAAGTCTACCATGGCCGCAAGTCATGGAAACATATGGTCCTTGAACAATTGAAAATGAGCATCACCCAGTGGATAGTGGAGAGGCATATGGTAGGTGTGAGTAGTTACAACACAGTTTTTTAAAAAGGAACTACAAAAGAAAATTGGAATAATGAATGTCACAAAAGAAATATAGAAACAAACAAACAAACAAACAAAAGATGTAGCAGTTATATGGGTGAGAGCAATGTATAACTAATAATGTCAGATAAAATCAACAAGCCTTTATTAAGCACTAAGTACCAAGAATTGTGCTACACACTGGGGATTTAGAGCAAGGCAAAAATAATTCTTGATCTTAAGGAGCTTGTGAGCTACAAAGGTTCCAGAAAACTGGATGGACCCCCTAGAATAAGCTTACAGGAGGACATGGACAAGAGCCACAAAGGATAGCTGGGTAAGGATAGATTGCTAACTGTATCTTTGGAGAAAATACCCACTTTGATGAAATCATAGATCCATATGAGCATTTGAAAATTATGGAACTATGAAAAAGAATATCATGGGGGTAAATACAAATGCATTTCAAAGGCAAACTTTAAAATTATGCAAGTAAAGGAATGAAAGAAGGGAAAGATAACAGATTGACTTTAATTCATAAAAAAAAAAAAAATGATGTGAGGGGTGGCTAGGTGGCGCAGTGAGTAGAGCATTGGCCCTGGAGTCAGAAGGACCTAAGTTCGGATCCAGCCTCAGACACTTAATGCACACACAAATAAAAACCTAGCCATGTGACCTTGGGCAAGTTACTTAATCCCAATTGCCCTCCAAAAAGCAAAAAAAAAAAAAAAAAAAAAGATGTGAGACTCAAAATGGGCCAATGTTGTAGACTACCCTTTTCTCAGTCCTCATCCTTCTTGACCTCTCTGTTATCTCTCCTCCCTGAGTTTTCATGACATTATTCTCTCTTGGCTTTTTTCCTACCCTTCTGAATTATCATTCATGTCCTTCCCCATATTCATGGATATATCCCAGGACTCTCTCCTGTGAACCCTGCCCTCCTATTTCCTTTCCTTTCTTTTTCCCCCTTCTCTTCCCTTCTCTTCTTTCTATACTCTCTTGGTGATCTCATCAACTGCCATGGGGTCAATCATCTCTAAACAAACACTTCTTAGACATGCATATACACACTAACATAATTCAAGACTCTCAGCATCTCTCTCCTGGACCACTCCAATAACTTTCTATTTGTGTCTGTGACACTCATCTCTTCCTTCCTTGAACTCTCTGCCACATAGCTGCCAAATTAATGTTCCTAAATCAATGACCTGACCATGTCACTACCCAAATCAAGAAGCTTCAGGAACCTCCTATTGTCTCTAGCATAAAATACAAATTCCTTTGGTATTTAAATAACCTTCAAAATCTAGTTCCAACTTCCCCTTTTAGACTAATTTCAAATGATTTCACCTCATGTATTCTATATTTCAATCATACTAGTGTCCTTGTTGTTCCTTGTGCATGATATTCCATATGTCACTGCTGTGTCCTCCCTGACCAAAATGCTCTCCTTCTTCATCACTATCTTTTAGAATCCCTAGCTCCCATCAAGGCTTAGCTTAAGGCTAAGCTCCCTCTTGGATAGACCTTTCCTGATTCTCCCAATTGTTAGTGTTATCCTCACTTCTAAATTACTTTGTACTTACTCTGTTCATATTTTTAATATTTTGCATTTATTTTTATACTTATCTGAGTACATATTTATCCCTAATCTTCTCCCCCTCCCCTCAGGGGAGGGAATGTTTCATTTTTGTCTTTTCTCCCCAGGGTCTAGCATAGTGCCTTACATATAGCAATCACTTTATATTTTTTGAATTGAATTGAATTATAAAATCATACGCTGTATGAATAGAAGTTTAGTGCCCATGCCAGATAATCATTCTATTTGTCATGCCACATCTACTATATTACATCCAGTTCTTGGTGCCACACCGTAAGACAAAACTGAAGCTCATCCAGGAAGATGGTAAAAGATGGTCCAAGGGGCGGCTAGGTGGCGCAGTGAGTAAAAGCGCCGGCCTTGGAGTTGGGGATGACCCGAGATCAGATCTGGCCTCAGAAAATGAGCACCCACGCATAAATAATGACTAGCCGTGTAACCTTGAGCAAGTTACTTAACCCCAATTGCTTTAAAAAAAAAAAAAGATGGTCCAGAAATCACATAGTACAAGAAATGATAGAGAGAACTTGGGATGTTTAATGTTTAATATGGAAAAGAGAAGATATTATATCACTCTTGAAATATTTGAAGCAATGTTGTGTGGGAAAAGAAGGTTTATTCTGTGTTGTTGCAAAACCAAAAAAAAAAAATTCCCATTCACTTTAATGAAAAATTTTATAATGATTAGAGCCACCCAACAATGCAATATGCTTTGTAAAGTAGTGAGTTCCCTATCACTAGAAATGTTTAAGCAATAGATGGTTGTCTATCTGTTAGAGTTGCTTTGGAAAGGATTCCTGCATCGGGAAGGAGATGGAAATAGATGACTTCGAAGGTCCTTTTCAAAGCAAAGTCTCTATTACTTTGAAATACTTTTTCCAATAATACCACTACATAATATAGTAATTATTCAAACAGAACCCAAAGACACAATTGAAAACATTGCTCTATTTCCCTTCCCCCACCCCGTGTGTGTGTATGTACACGTAGGCATACACTCACTGGAATGCAAATGTGTCCATCAGTTTTAAGAAGCACAATTCTGGATTTCATATAACAATCACTAAGGAAACTAAGAGTTTTTCAAAAAAATTTTTCAATAATGAATGTCCCCTGGAATATAGTTATGGTCAATAACACTACTTTATAAATATTCCTTTACTTTTTCTCTTACAAATAATTCAAACTATTCTACCTTTCCCTAACCATAAATTCATTATGTATGTTTTTCATCCTACTACTAAAAATATTTTACCCTGAATTATGAACTCATTCATAGTCTCAGTGTTGAGTTCCAATGTCCTTGTATACAAAAAACCTGAGATGAGAAACTGACAGTTTTTTTATGTATAGCAAATATTTTACATTTTTCCCTAACAATTTCAATTGTAAATATATTATTTGTTTCTTCTAACTGGACCCATAGTTCACATATGGCACTTATTAGCTGTGTGACTGTGGGCAAGTAACTTAACCTCTCTGAGATTCAGTTTCCTCATCAATAAAACAGAGCTAATAATATTTGTAATACATACCTCCAATTGTATTGTAAGGATCAAATGAAATAATATATATAAAGTGTTTTGTAAAACTTAAAGCATTATATAAATTACAGCAATTATCATTATCATCATTACTATGTGTAGTGTTCTTTCCAGATGGTTTGGGACTTTTTCTCCCTGTATCTCATTTATCAACTTTATTCTCCCCATAATGCATACACTACAGCTACTCAATGCTACTAAAGCAGTGTGTACTTTATTTGAAAATTTCACTTTCTGACTTACCAGCTGATAGAAACCTTAAAGATGATCTAATTCAATCCCATCATTTCACAAGGAGAAGACTAAGCCCCAGAGAAGAGAAATGATTTGCCCAAGGTCACCTAAATAGTTTTAATAAAATAATAAATTTAAATTTATTATTTTAATTTAAATTTAATAAAAAGACTCAAACCCAGATCCTAGTACTCCAAATCCAGAGCTCTTTCCACAAGACCATGTCACTCCCCCAGGATGACCCTTGTCAAGGTCTTTCCCATTCCTTAACATCCAACTTCTTGACATTCTTCTAACCCATGAACCCCATCTGCCATTCTATCAGTAGTCAATGACCCTCCCAGGGCTCAGTCTATGGCATAGCTAGGAATCATATCTCTTTTTTAATTAATCAACAAGCATTTAGTAAGTACTTTCTATGGACCAGGTATTATGCTAAGTGTTGGGGATATAGACAGAGATGAAACTGGACTGCCCTCAAGGAGAATTCCTTCTATTGGGAGAGACAAAATGTACATATATAAACATATAGGAGTCTGAACAAATGAACACAAAGTACTTTTGGAAGAGAAGGCATTAGTAGTTGGGATAATGCGGGAATGTTTCTTGCAGAAGGCTGTGCTTGGGCTAAGTTTCCAAGGAAACTAGGAATTCCAAGAGGATAGAAGTGAGAAGGGAGAATATTCCAGGACTGGGGACAGCCAATGCCAAGGCACAGAGACTAGAGATGGGGGGGGGGGGTTATTGTGAGGAACAACAGGTAGGCTCAGCAAGAATCCCAGTGCCTAAAGGAACTCTTTCCAATCTCCTTCAAAACATGTGCCTTCCCTAGTGGATTATCTCTAATTTATCCTGTATATAGCCTATTTGTATATAATTGTTTGCTTGTTGTCTCCCCCATTAGACTGTGAGCTATGAAACATAAGGAAACTGAAAAGATAGGAAAGAGTCAGGTTGTTCAGAGCCTTAAATGGCAGAATTTAGAAGTGCTAAAGGGAATTGGGAGCCACTTTGAAGAAAATTACTTGGGGAGGGGGAGGAAGGGGCAGTGTAGGGAGGATGGATTAAAAGAGATGATTTAGAGAGGATTCTGGGAAGATGGTGGAGTACATCAGAAAATCCCAAACTCTCAAGATTTTCCCCAACAAAAGAGTTAAAATAGCACTTTAGGGTGAACAAAGTGTGAGTGGAAATAAATAAGAATAGAGGCACAAACAAACAATTTGAGAAGATCAGAAGAAAAATCTCAGGATGAGGTTTGGTCCTGGGAAGAGTTAAAACCTCCAGGCTAGGTTTTAACAATGAGTAGCAAGCCCTGAGGTTAGTTGTTTTGAGAGGTTGCCTAGGCTCCAGCCACTGGAACTTTTACACCTGGGATAATAAGGGGAGTTGGCCGTTTTGAGCCCAGGAAGATCTAGGGAACCTCTGATGATAAGGAACACCAGACCCAGCTATGCTGCAAAAAGCAACTAGGGCAAGAAGGAACCAGCACACACCTGGTGAGAGCAGAAGCAGTGCCCCTGCCTGTGGGCACTTACAGGAGGTTGAAGGTTTGGCTTTGGTTTGTGGTTAAAGGGGAGAACTGAAGATCTGGAGCAAGAGGCACCATTTCCCATACTCTAGGGCTAGAGGTGATTACAAAAATTAAGCTATCACCACAAAAAATACACAGGTAAAGGAGAAAGAATCCAACCAAAGAAAGCTATTATGGGAATAGAGATGGCTTCAGAGGAGGATATTGAAGTAAAGAAACTCCCAAAGTGTAACATCAAAGGGTCACCTGCCCAAAAATAATTTATAGTAAGTTCTTTAAAAGACTTTAAAAATAAAATGAGAGAGATGGAGGAAAAACTAAAACAAAACAAAAAAAAAGAATACAAGAAAAACAAGAAGGTTATGAAAGGAAATCAACCAATTAGAAAAGGAAATCCAGAATCTTAAGGAAGAACATGACACCTTGAAAATTAGAATTGGGCAAAATGAATCCAGAAAAATTATAAGAGATCAAGAAATAATTAAACAAAATATGAATATTGAAAAACAGAAGAGAAAGTGAAACATCTTATAAGAAAAACAACAGATTTGGAGACTAAAGAAGAGAAAATATAAAAATAATTGGACTAACTGAAAGTTATGATCCAAAAAAAAATCTTGATAAAAATAATACAAGAAATAATTAGAGGGGCGGCTAGGTGGTGCGGTGAGTAGAGCGCTGGCCCTGGAGTCAGAAGGACCTGAGTTCGGATCCGGCCTCCTCCTACACTTAATGCACACAAACAAAAAAACCTAGCCATGTGACCTTGGGCAAGTTACTTAACCCCAACTGCCCACCAAAAAAAAAGAAAGAAAGAAAGAAAGAAAGAAAGAAAGAAAGAATTAGAGAAAATTGTCCTGAAGCATTAAAACAAAGTGGGGGTGGGGCAAGGAGTAGAAATAGAAAAAAAAAACCATTGAACAGCACTTAAAAGAGATCCTATGAAGAAAACTTAAAAGAATATCATAGTCAAATTCTAAAACCCCTAGCTCAAGGATTATATATTAAAAGCATCAAGATTAAAACAATTTAAATTTAGTGGTACCACAATTAGACTCACACAAGACCTAGCCACAGAGTCATTACAGGGCTGCAGGTCTTGGAACACAATATATAAAGGAATAAAAGAACTGGGGCTCCAGTAGAAATATCATACCCTGCAAAGTCAAGTATTATCCTGAATGGTGGAAAAAATGGACATTTGAGAAAACTCTCTGACTTTCAAGACGTTGTTAAAAAATATCCTGAACTTAATAGAAGATTTGACATACAAAAACCAAAAGAAATATAAAGTACATATCAAAGACTGATTATAAGGGATTCATAAGGACAGACTGTTTCATATATATATATATATATATATATATATATGGCTAAGATTCTTATTAATTGGGTAGCTCACAAGAAAGATTGGGGTAAATCTGGGTATGATATGAATTTTAAAAGTAAAACCATTTAGGAACAGCTAGAAAGAGTAGTTATTTTATACAAATGAGGTGCAAGAGGAAGAACTGATACACAGGAATTAGATGGGGGAGGAGGGCTGGTAGTTCTGGGTAAAAGAGGAAACAATACATATATATTTAAAAGAGTATAGAAGTCTTCTAAATTCAGAAGAAATAAAATGGTAAGAGCATAGGGAGGGGGGAGAGGATAAGGGAGGGCTCTTTAGAGAGGAGGGGAAGAGAATAAGTAAAAGGGGGTATAGAAGGGTGTTTAGATTTATGGGAATGGGAGGATAGTGGAGGGATCCTTGGAGTAGGCAAACAATAAGAGGGCAAGGTAGTGGATCGAAGTAAAGTAGAGGAGGCAGGAGGGATAGGAAACAAGAGATATGCACAAACATAAAAACAAATATCAGGAGTAGAATATGATTGGGAAAGTTTATGTCTATATATGTATTATGTATATGTGTACATATATATATATATATATTTCTGTAGCTATAGAGAAACATATCTAAAATTTATTGTAGCCTTCTGGGGGGTTGAGGGGAGGGGAAAAAGAAGAACCAAGTAAAAAAGTGCACAGCGGAGAACAAAAGAAAACTCATGAGGAAGCAAAGAAAAGATGGACAATTATCAACACAAGTATTATTTATCATATAGGCTTTCTTGAAATGAAAATTTATTGTTATATATTTTGAATCCTCTCATGTTCTGCTATGCACACGAAATGCTTTTTCTTTCTTTCTAACTTTGTCTATAAGTTCCAATATTTAAGCTTATGGTATGTTTTTTGTTTCTTTTCTCTATACTGTATTTATGTTCTGGCATTTGAGTCTAAAATAATTTTTTAAAGCTTTAAAACAAAAAGATGATTTATCCCCAAATGGATTAGAGAAGACACATAAGGCAAATTTGATAAACCTTTTAAGTGTGAAAGTGTTATAATCTAACTAACAAGCTCATTCAGGATGGAAGATTGACAAAGCATGGTTTTTGTCACTTTCTCCTATTGGGTGACTTTATCTGAGATCTGAACTGTAAGTAAATGGTGTAATGGTCTTCCATTCTTCAGTCTCTAATATCTCTTGATACAGCAAGAAAAGAGTCCTTCAGCCTGTGAAGTCATCTCCACATATACTCTATAACAGCTATAACCTCCAACACCCAGTCACTTGTGCTGTTAAAGGTAGAAATCTCATTTCCTCTCTTCAGTGTTTGTTCACAGTCCATAATGCTGGGCCATAAATAATGACAGATCTTGCAAACAAGGGCTCCATAGAAGAAAGGCTATTCAGGAAGTAAGTCACATTATCAGTGTTTTCATCCACATGAATATATTCTAATAGCAACATCATCTTTAACAGCATGTATGAGGACAAAAAGTGGTGGCAGATAAAGTTACATCACAGGGACATTGCAAATAACCCTCTGCCATGTTATTTCCAATCAATTCAATTTGAGAAACATATACTTACTATGACTTACATTTGACGTATCATACTAGACACTGGGACTAGAGAGATGAATAAGACACAGTTCCTAACTTCATTAGCTTACAGTTTAGAACGCAAGTGAAGATGTGTACAGAAATACTTATACAAATTAGTGTATTATCAATTCACAGGAGAGCTATAAACATAGCCAAGGATATTATCTCTGGCTTGGAAGCTAAAAGAAAGGTTAATGGAAAAAGTGGTACCTAATATTGACTGTAAAGGATGGGAAGGCTCTGAACAAGACAGATGGGCAGGCAAATGTACTTAAAGTATAAAGCACAGCATTAACAGAATCACAGAAGCAGGTAAATCCAAGATAAATTCATCAACAATGATGCCAGGAGCCAAAGTCAAGTCAGTCCAGACCATTGGTAGTGTTGCCAACACAGCTAAGACCCCAGGTGCTTCAGCATCCAGACAGTACCAGAAAACAACCACTGCCATACACACCGCTATTTGTCCTTCATTTGTGAAGAGGACCAATGACATCATAATGTTGGAGGTCAGAGTACCTTTTTTTGGTTTGGCTGTGGCTGATCAGTCCAGCATGAGTTTGGAAGGTGCTACTACAGGTAGCACCGCAGGGCGTAAGTAATCCATTAGAACAGTTGGGATGGAGATGTATAGATTTGCACAGCTTGTGTTTTCTTTGTGCTACAGTAATTCTGTTTTGCTCATGGAGTAAAACACCTTCTTTGAGGCAGACATGCTATACTGGGTGGTTGTATGCCAGTGTCCTTCATGTCTCACATTCTTCACAGAGAAAACCCCATACAAGGTCATGAAGAGTCAGACATGAATGAGTAACAACAAACAGCATCCTGTGCAGATAACTTCTTTCCTCACCACACCACACCCCTACTTTTCAGTTGTTGAATTGTTTCAGTCATTCAAACTGTTGGGGTTTTCTTGGCAAAGGTACTAGAGTGGTTTGCCATTTTCTTCTCCAGATCATTTTACAGATAAGGAAACTGAGGCAAACAGGATCACACAGCTAGCTAGGAAGTTTGTGTGTCCAGATTTGAACTCAGGAAGATGATTCTTCCCTATTCCAAGCCCAGTGATCTAACCACTGCACCACCTAGCTACTTTTTTTCATATATTATCTTCCCCCATTAGAATGTAATTTCCTTAGGGGGGGAAGGTGGAATCCTTTTTTCTTTTTGCTTGAATTTGTATTCCCAGCAAGTTAGAAGAGTGCCTGGGTTGGCTTAATTTCCCTCAGTCTTCATTTTCACATCTGTAAATGGATAAAATAACAACATTTACCTCAGAGTTGTAAGTATCAAATGAGAGAATATGTGTAGAGTTTTTGTAAACCTTAAAGTGATATTAAAATGTCAGCAATTATAAATTACTTATATTTAGATATTGTTTTGAGGGATTCCAAAGCGCTTCTCTCACAACTCGTAAGTAATATAAATATTATTGTCCTTTTTTTGCAGACAGGAAACAGAGAGGTTGTCACTTGTCCATGGTCATACAGCTAGTATGGGGCAGACCTGGGACTTGAACCATGGATAGAACTTCCATTTCTTCATTTGTAAAAGGAGGACACTGGATCATAAGCCTTCTTGAGGTCCCTTCCAGCTATACAGGTATGATCCTATGGGTCTTATGATTCAAAGTCCCATACTATCCCTATCACACCAACTAGATCAGACTCCTACCTTAGGAGGCATACTCTGGCAGTGATGAGCAGATGCTGATGTTGTTATTCATCCTTCACTCTCAAAGAGGACCAATGGCATCATGAGAGTGATGTCTTGACATGTGAATGGATTTAAATGAGGCAAAGTTGCATGAAGTCCTCCACCTCACTATCTCCTCCAGAGTCCAATGGCAAGACTAAAGTCAAAATGACTGGTGATGGCCCAGGATGGAGCGGTGACCTTGATCTTTCTAAATTAAGGTCTTTCCTGGGTCTCAGATTGTCTGAGGCAACACTCATTCAATGACTAAGGTAAGAATTGAGACAAAAGATGGCCTAGTTTACTGTCACAAAAGTATCACTCTGAGAGGGAAAGACCCTTAGAGTTTCTGGCCAGAACAGAAAATAATTGCTATTTACACTCATTCTAAGCCTTCAAAGCATAAATAATGAGCAACAGAGGCTTGGACTAGGGCTTATTATTGTCCATCAATGAAAGCCTGAGTAAGGTTCAAAGGCTAGTTTAGTAGTTCCATTTGAATCACAATGGGGTTTTTTTAAGCCTATTTTTTCAGAACTATATTTCAAGAAAATCACAAATGAAAACTGCAGCAGGACAAAAAGCAAGTTGTTCTAGCTTTCTGAAGACAAACACACACCCACACACATATCTTGAAAGGGAAGATTTTGGGGTAACATTCAATCTAATTCAACAAACATTTATTAAGTACCTACTATGTTCTAAGCAAACCACTCCAGTATCATTGCCATGAAAACTCTAAATGGGATCATGAAGAGTTGGGCATGACTGAAAAAGGACTCAATGTGTTCCCAACACTGTGCTAAACAATGGGAATTTTGTTGTTCAGTCCTGTCAGATTTTTCTTGACCCCATAGACGACATTTGGGGTTTTCTTGGCAAGATATTAGAGTGATTTGCCATTTCCTTCTCCACTGAATTAAGGCAAATAGAGGTTAACTAGTGACTTGCCCAGGGTCACACAGCTAGTAAGTGTCTGAGGCCAGACTTGAACTCTGGAAGATGAGTCTTCCTGACTCCAGTTCTGGCACTCTATCCACTGTGCCACCTAACTGCCCTTTCCCCCTGCTTGGGCAGGCTGGGTGTATTTTAAAGGGAGTTCCTGCTTAGTATATGGCCTGTACTACATACATGGTCTCTGAGGGTTTTTCCAAGTCTAAAATTCTATTATTCTAAAATTATATATGTCTGTGTGTGTGTGTGTGTGTGTGTGTGTGTGTGTGTGAGAGAGAGAGAGAGAGAGAGAGAGAGAGAGAGAGAGAGAGAGAGAGAGAGAGAGAGAGAGAGAGAGAGAGACCAGATGGTAGGTGAACAGATGGAAGCAATGATGTAGCCAGTTAGTCAATTAGCATTAATCAAGCCCCTACTATGTGCCTGTGGCACTGTGCTAAGGACTGGAGATACAAAGAAAGAAAAAAGACAATCTCTGCCCTTAAGGAGTTAGCAATCTAATCAGGAGACTACAAGCAAACAAATATGTACAAACATGATATATACAGCGTAAAAAGAGAATAATTAACAGAAAGTAGGTACTAGAATTAAGAGACTGGTGCAGCCTAGATATGTTGGGATGTTGGATTAGGGTACTAGCAGTGGAAATTAAAAGAAAGGGTTGAATACAGGGATTTTACAGAGCTAGAAAGGACAAGAATTAGTAACAAGTTGAACCGGAAAAGTGAGGGATAGTTGGAATCAAAGATGACTGAGGTTTTAGCCTCAATGACTCAAAAAATGATGTTGTCACCAACAGAAATAGGAAAGTTATAAACAGGCACAGGTTTTATTTAGGAGATTTAAAACTAGGGATTGTTCTATGGCATCTCTCATTCCTTCCAGATTTAGTATGACAATTTTTGTTAATCAAATATTCTGTTCACAGCATGAGTCCCAACCTATGCAAATTCTTGCTAGGATATAAAAGAGACACATAGAATCAATAGGAAAAGGAGTTAATTGACATGAAACAAGTAATAAATCAAACAGCGATATATTCTTTGTGCCCATACACAAAAGGATACAATTTTCTCCAATTTCAGGTGAGTTATAATCTAATTCCCCTTTAATCTCTCTGATTTCCATATAGTAAGAGGACACAGTCACTTCAGAACTCACTGACCCCAGTGACAAACATTTAGAATGTAGTTAATCTGCATCTTGGAGTTCTTTCCTGAGAGTCTCATTTTAGAATGGAACTCAGCTGAAAACTCTTGCCTCAGCTCTGGAATATCACAGTCTAGGCAAAATTCCTTTGCTTGGGGATACCATGACCATACTGCTCCATGTGGTCTCATTCTGTCATTCATAGTTTTGCAGTTTGCCCCTCCTTGTTTGTCCATTCTGTTTTCATGTCCACTCACCATCAGCGGTCTTTTTAAACTTTATACCTTATACCACATTCTCCCACATAGTCTCACTTACTAATGTCACCATATTGCAGGTTCACACACAAACCTCTGGGAAATGGAGCCCAGAGACCTTTCCCAGTGAGTTCTGTTCCTTTGTTCCCAAATATTGTAGGAAATGAAGTCCTAAGGACATACTATACTTTTGTTGAAGATATATGTTAAAAGTTCAGATAAGTAAAGGTCTAAGCCATGCATCTATCTCAACAATACTTTGAAATTACTATCTTTTTTTCTCTCCTGTATGTTTTTGTAAAATCTTTGCCAAAATATTTTAAACCTTGGAATTACACTCTAAGCCTGGCTGTCTATTAAGAGAATTAAGCTCTCTAGGAGGCACAACTCTCGTTCCAGAAGAAATCAATGTAAAATTTTAATCTGTCAGTGATAAATTAATGTTTGAATTGATTTTAGTAGTCTTTAGGGCTCTTAGCAGCTATATGAAAAAGGCTAATAGTTTCTGAGTGTGCATGCACTTTCAGAATAGCTCAAGGGACCCAGCCTTGCTTGCCCATTAGCCTGAAATATATTATCAACAAATTATAGGAACAACATTCCTCTAACATGATGATACCCCTCACTTTGGGCTGTTCTTCAGCATTTGCAAAAGAGACAGTACCATGGATGAAAGTAAAATCAATGTTACCAGCCATCTGTTTTGCATGGAGAAAAAGACAGATTGATTCACTTTGTAGTTTAGTGTTTTAATCTTACTTTTAAAGTGCTGCTGGTAGCAGACTTCACAGAAATCCTACTCTGCTATGGAAGCTTTAAAAAGAGAAAGAAAAAAGTCAACACTGTTGTTTCACTAGTCCACTAGTAACAGTAGTAGGGGAATGATTTTGAAGTCCAGAAAGTCAGGAATAGGGCCAGGAAAGGAATGAGAATATAGCTAGAAACATTCATTTCAACTTTATAGTCATCAAGATGGTCCTGATGGGAAGGCCACAGTTTAGAATGCCATGATCCCCATCCTCATGAAAACATTACTTTTCAGTCTTCCACCAATCAGGGTCCTCATTTCTAGACCCTCTACACCAATCAGAATGAACTCTTGGTAACATGACCAATGCTACAGCTCAAGCAAAACCCAAGCATAATGGAAGACTGCTAGAGATGTCCCTTTATATATAAAATACTTTTCATATTATTTGGTCCTTCCTAATAGTCACTGTTATGGGCCAGATTCAATCAAAGTAGAATATCAGGGGCAGCTAGGTGGTGCAGTGAATAGAGTACCGGCCCTGGAGTCAGGAGGACCTGAGTTCAAATCCGACTTCAGACACTTGACATACTTATTAGCCCTGTGAATTTAGGCAAGTCACTTAATCCTATTTGCCCCTCCAAAAAAAAAAAAAGGTAGAATATCCAAGGTGGCATTTGCCATCAAAAATGCAAAGCATAGAAGAGGCTGATTTACATCACAATTTCCAAGTCGAGCCTTGCAGTTCAGTGCAACAGAGGGTGTGTCACCCATTTTATCCAACACTCTTCCTACAACAAAGGAGCACAGGAGTGAGGACAGAAAGCATTATTTGGTGACAGGAATAGAATATTATCTGGAGCAATCCACTCATTAAGGCTCTGCTAAAGAACACAGATGCTATAAAGCCACAGTTGTTCCAAGGAATAGAATTTGGTTTATAAATGACTCAACTGTTCTGTATGCCTTTTGATGAACTAATTATGCTTTGGGACACAAATTCCTAATTTAAATTCCTAAGCTAATAATAATAAGTTTGTGTCTCAGGTTTTTACATCAAACCTTAGTTTTCAAGTTTATGTTTAGGCTCAGGCACCCAAATTTCAATGCTGTCCCTAATCGATAAAATTGCATTCAGGTGTCAGGTTCTGGTCATTAAAGTTCAGTCTGATGTTTTGCAGCATGGCATGATGGCTAGAAAACTGGTCTTGAAGTGAGAAAGACCTGAGTTCAAGAACTACCACTAATATGTAGTAACTATAAGACAATGGGTTGCTCATGTAACTTTCAGTGCTTCAGGTAACTGCTAAAATATAAGTTGCAAAGAAGGCACAAATTTGCAAAGAAGATTTCTATAGCAATGAATCACAGGCCTAATCCCTATCCTTTCACTATTTTGATGTCCAACATCTCAAAGAGTTAGACCTACCGATCTCAGCAAATATGGAGAGAGAAAATCTTGTCTTGCAGTTTGATGAGCATCTCAACTGGATCAAGTGCCCTGCATCAAGATTAGAGAGCCCTGGCCCAGCCCAAGGCATGTATACTTCAGGCAGAAGAGCAGGTGGAAGAACTGCTGGTGATTTTTGATGCTTGGCATTTTTGTTTTCTATTTAGGCAGCTCACCACTAAAACAGCAAAATGGTGGCATTTTGTGGTAGCATCTTCTGGTAGTTCACTGACTCCTACTCCCTAGAATGACCCTGCTATTCCTCATACCTATTCCACTCCTCTCTTTCTCCATCCTGTTCTACATCTCTTACTCCTCAGAATCACTTGGAGCAAAGGTCCTAATATGTGGGGTGATGCTTATCTGAATTCTAATAATGTATCAAACACTGCTACTGGCTCCACTTAGAGCAGATGTTCATAGAATCATAAATTTAGAGCCAGAAAGAGCATTATAGGTCATCTAGTCCAATTCCTCCTTTTTACAGATGACACAAAAGGCCCAGAGAAATTAAGTGATTTTCCTAAGGTCATATAGGTAGTTAAATGGCACAGTCATCAATTTGGGGTCCAGGTCTTCTGGACCCCAAATCTAACATCTTTCAACTGTTCCACTCTCTCTTAGAAAGTGTGTTCATAAACACTCATTTAGCCCACATTGCTCAGTGTTCAGGAAATAAAAACCTCATTGATTCAAATATTGTCCGGGCTACTGCAATATAGCCATCTAATAGGACTCTTGGTCTCTAGTCTCTCTCCTCTATATATTCTTCATATTTCTTCCTGATTAATCTTTCTAATAACCACCTTTGATTATGCCACTACTGTACTCAACAACCCTTAGTGGCTTCCTTCTCCCACATAATAAAACCAAAATGTCCTGGTTTGACATTGAAGGTTCTTTACAATCATGTTCCAACCTCTCTTTCCAACCCTACCTTCCCTACTTCCTTTCCATTAAAATCTTTTAGTGTAGACTGATTAATCTATTCCCTATTTCCCAAATATATCTTAGACATTCTTTCTTCTTACTTTTCTTCATGCCATCTCCCCTTCCTATTCCATCTTTGTAAGAAAGGGCTGAAAGCCTGAAAAGCCTTCTTCAGATATGTATGTATGTATACATACATATATTCCCTGCTATATACATACACACACACACATGCACACACACACATATATAGATATAGATATATCTATATATATATTGCATCATTCAATCAAATCTGCTCCTTCTAAAGTTACCAGTGATCTCTTAATTGTTAAATCTAATGGCCTTTTTTCCCCAGTCCTCATCCTTCTTGACCTCTTGGCATCCTTTAACTCTATCATTAACCTTATCTTTGATATTCTCTTCTCTCTAGGTTTCTGTCACCCTATTCTCTCCTGATTCTCCTCCCACCTATCTAAGCACTCCTTCACAGTTTCCTTTGCTTTATCTTTATTCTAGGGGTCTGTTTTGGACCATAGGGTTCTGTCTTGGACCCTATTTTCTTCTCCCTTTATACTATTTCACTTGGTGATCTCATCAGCTCCCATAGATTAAATTATCACTTCTATGTTGGTGCTTCTCAAATCCACTTATACAGCACTAGCCTCTCTACTGATCTCCAGTCTCATGTTTCCAATTGGCTATCAGGTATCTTGAACTGGATTTCCCATAAGCATCTTAAACTAATATGTCCAAAACAGAATTCATCTTTATCCTTTCCCCTCCTCCAACCCTTCCATCTTCCTAAATTCCCTATGGTATCACTGTCTTCCTAATCAATCACCCAGGTTTGCAACCTAGGGATCATCCTTGATTTCCCATTCTCTCTCATTCCCCATATCCAATATGTTGCCAATGTCTGTCAATTTTACCTTTGCAACATCTCTCCTATACACTTTCTTCTCTCCTTTCACACTGCCACCACCCTGGTACAGGTCCTCATCACCTCACACCTGGACTATTGAAATAGCTAGCTGGTTGGTCTCTCTGCTATGAGTTTCTCCCCATTCCAATTCATCCTCCTTTCAAATGCCAAAGTGACCTTCCTAAAGAATATATCTGACTATGTCACCATGCTACTCAATAAGCTCCATTGTCCCTACTGACTCTAGGCTCAAATATAAAATCCTCTATTTGTCATTAAAGGCCCTTCACAGGAGATTTTTAAACCTGGCCCCTCCCTACCTTTCCCATCTTCTTACATTCCACACCCTCCGTGTATTCTTTGATCCAATGGCACTGACCTCTTTGCTCTTCTCATCCAACACACTCCATCATTGGATTCCATTCATTTTCACTGGGTGTTCTTCCTCTCTCTCTCCTCTCTCTCTCTCTCTCTCTCTCTCTCTCTCTCTCTCTCTTTCTCTCTCTCTCTCTCTCTCTCTCTCTCTCTCTCTCTCTCTCTCTCTTTCTCTCTCTTACTCTCTCACTCTCCATATCTCTGCTTTCTGCCTTCTCTGACTTTCTTCAAATGCTAAATAAAATCTCAACCTTCCACATGAAACCTTTCTTGATTTCCTTTCATTCTAGTACATTCTTCTTTCTGTTGATTATGTCTAATTTATCCTATATATAACATGCTTGTATATCATTGCCTGCATGTTGTCTCTGTTAGACTGTGAGCTCCTGAAGAGCAGGGTCTGTCTTATTTTGTACCCTCAGTACCGACCACAGTGTCTGATACATAGTAGGCACTTAACAAATCTCTATTCACTAACTATAAAAAATGTTCTCTGACAGAGTCTCAAGTTCCAATGACTAGTATATGCAGATCAAAAAAGAGAGTGAAAAAATGAGTGGCTAACTGCCTGGCAGCTTCCCTGTTCTGTGTTCCAGAGAGCTTAGTACCTTAGCTTAGGGACAAGGACTCTCCTTCTAGAGAGCAAACCTCCTCTAGCCAGTGCTCTGAGAGACCAGAATTCATGGAAAGAAAGCTATGATTAGTTCTCTGCCCACCCCCCCCCCCAAATGATGATGACATATTCAAGGATGACATCACTAGAAGGCATTGGCAGCATCTGAAGTGTGAGTTGCCCCTTTCCACAAGTATTTGGGGTTATTTTTAATTGTAATTTCTACAATTATTTGTGATTTGGAGCACTTTTTCTTATGGCTTTTGACAGCTTGTATTGTTTCCTTCGAAAACTACCTGATCCAGTCCTCATGCTTTTTCCCTCTTTGCCCCCATCTCCACCTTTTACAAAGAAGGTAGTGAAAGAGGAGTATGCTTAACACAAGGAGTTATATTTTAAGTGATCTGTTTCTACTCATCTGTTCCCCTCACCCAGTCCCTGACCACAGGTTCTTTATCTTCCTGTCTTTTCTGTTAATCCCCTTTATACACAGCCCTTCAATGTCAGTTTATTTTCTTATGCCTACTCTCTCATGATCTGCCTTCTCTATCAATGCCCCCTTCTACCTGTCCCTGCCCAGTTCCCTGATGAATTTAACATATTTCCATACGAAACTTTTTGTATTTGTATGTGTCTATGTGTCTATTTGTGTATATGCATGCAACTATCTTCAGTCTCCTTTGTCTGGTTCAGATGAAAGTGAAGTTCTTTTGAAGGGCATTGTTTCCACCCCTTCCTCCAGGTTTATACACTCTTCATCTCACATGCCCCAACTATATGAGATACATTCCCTCTCCTTTCTTCTATTTCATTCCTTAATGTGTTCCCATTTTCCCTTCCTTCTATTTCTTCTTTGAAAGCTAGGTAAAACAGAAATAAACCACTACCATGTGTTTCTCTTAACTCCCTATACTATACTTGAAGACTTGAGGGTTTTGATAGAACACTTTTCCCCCCTCCTATTAGAATGTAAGCTCTTTATCAGCTTGGTGGTGGTGTTCAGTCATTTCAGTTGTGTCTCACTCTTCATGACCCTATTGGGGTTTTCTTGGCAAAGATACTGGAGTGATTTGCCATTTCCTTCTCCAGTTCATTTTACAGATGAAGAAACTGAGGCAAACAAGAGTTAAGTAACTTGTCCAGGGCCACAAAGCTAGTAAGTAGTCTTAGCTTAAGAGTGCTTTTCAAGTGCTCAAATGTATTTACCTTCCCAGTTTTCTCTATACTTCTGTATTTGCCTTTCAAAGCTTCTACTTAGCTCTGGTCTTTTCATCAAGAATGCTTGAAAGTCAGTTCCCATTTTTTCACCAAGTAGCATTATACTCACTTTTGAAGGAAAAATTATTCCTATTTGCAAACCTTAATCTTCTGCTGTTTGAAACATCATATTCTAAGATATCTTTGATAGCAATAGCTGCCAAGTCTTATGTGATCTTGACTATGGTTCCTTGGAATTTGAGCTCTGTCTTTCTGGCTGTTTGCTTTTCTTTAACCTGGAAGTGCTGGAATTTGTCTATGACATTCCTGGGAGTTTTTATTTGGGGTTTTCATTTAGGAGGTGATTGATAGATTCTTTGTATTTCCACATTGCTTTCTACTTTTAATGAACTCAGACAATTTTCACTTGATTTCTTGAAACATGGTGTCCAGGGTTTTGAGGTGGGGTAGAGTAGGTTGTTTGTGGTAGGAGGAACTTGGTTTAAAGATTTTTATATTCTCTCCTTGATCTGTCTTCTAGGTTAGTTGTTTTTGGTATGTGGCAACTTATCTTTTCTCCTAATTTTTCAATTTTAATTTTTTCCTTACAATTTCTTGCTGTCTCATGAAATCGTTGATTTCTGTTAATTCTAATTTTCATCAAGTCCATTTCTTGAGTAAAGCTGACTGCTTTCTGTTTTAATCTATTCAATCTTCCATTGTCTCTATAACTTTCATTTTGTTTATAATCTATTGCTTTATTTCTCTTGGATACTCTTGAAGGCCTTGGAGCCAATCGATTTCCTTTTGTGTGGTTCTCCTTATAGTTGTTGGGGTCTTATATGTGATCCTTTACCAATATGGTGTTCAGTGTTTTCTGTTTACTCATCTCCCTAGCCTTAGTTCTTAATCTGAGATTTAATGCCAGGACTAGGCTCTGTTCTCTCGCATTTTTGGATGAGATGGTCAAGGCTTTTTGGTCCTGACATCAATTTTCTGAGTTCCTGCTTCTTAGTTCTACCGAACTTGCTTTGTCTATGCTTCAAATATGGGCTGGTAGGCTTCAGCTTTCCTGATCATAGGTCTGTATCTGGCTGATTGTGGCACTGAGTGATGTCCTGTCTCCTTAAAGTTCCTTGATTCATGTGCTTCTGTTTTTTCTAAGGCTTCTTTGGTCAGAGCACTTGCACAGGCTATTGCCTTTCCTCTCCTGAGATTTTCCTGGTTTTGGTCCTTTTTCTTCCATAGTGCTTGTAGAATCATAGCCCTCCTGGTCAGAGCAGTGCTGTGATTTGGTTTATGACCCAGTGATTTTGAAGGCATGGATTGGGTGGATTAGAGGCAGAGGAGAGACTTTACTGAAGTAGGTCCCTGTCAGGGACTTGCCTAGAGATGTTCTATCAGTAAATTGGACCACTATTGTAATTCTGTATAATTCAACTGGCTTGCTATGTTACACAAGCTCCACAGGGAGTAATTTATTCCCTTCAGCCAACCACAGGACAATTCCTGTGCATCTCCATTTTCTTTCATTCAATTCATTCCTAGTTGACACTTCTGATTGATTCAATAGAGGTATCTAGGAATGGTTCATACCTAGTTTGCAACTTTGATGGAGAAAGGTATGGGATCAAGCATTTTGTTAGTTACTTTGACTGGGTTTAGAGTATGAGACACGTCTTTTATATTTCTATGGCATTAATTGAAGGCCCTTCACTATCCTGACTGCTCTCTGTTGGGGCCCTTTCAGACTCTACCCGAACTCTGAGAACCCATGGAAAACTCAGGCAAAGGACAGAGCAACTCAAGCAGGGTGGAGGCACCTGGGCGTTTATTCCCCCCTGTGATTTTGGGGTATTGAGTATGCGCTGCTAACGGGGGAGCATTCCCCTGCTATGAGAAGCTTGTTACGGTTGAGGCACGTGGGAGAAGAGAGTGGGGAGGGGAGGGGAAAGGAGCTAAAAGGAGGGAGGCAAGGTGAAAGCAGGAGGAGAGAGAGATGAGGTAATTGTAAACGAGAAAGAGATTAAACGGCAAGACATTACATCTTGGTGTCAGGACTCCTTTGTCTGTTCTTGGAGGAGCAAGCTCCCCTGAGGGGTTAGTGGGGGCAAACCCCGGTTGTAGGGGCGACCAGAGTGACTAGAGCTGTGGTGGCAGCAGGAGAGAGGGTTGTAGAAGCAGCCTGGGTCATAGGGGCGACCTGAGTGACCAGACTGTGGGAGCTGCTGCCCAGAGTCTCATCTGGTCAAATCACACAACTCTTCTCAAAGTGAGCCCCAAAGCAAAACCTCACATCAGGGTATATATAGCTTTCTCCTGGCTCAGAGAATGTCACAACCCTCTTGACCTACTGCCCAGTCACACAGCACCAAAGTGTGGGCATTTCTGAAAACCAAGCCTCCCACCACAGGCTCCATGTGACTACATTCAGCCTATTAAGGGGCAAAGTATATTTTCAAATCAGAGAAGGTTCACAGTCACTTAAGCCTATCAAAGGGCCAAGGGGCAGGGAAGATCTTCAGATTCCCATTCCTATAACATTTAGACATTATGTAACTTAGAAAAGCCCTTTCTAAAGTGACCCATAACTGAATATAATACTCCAAAAGTGGCTAATAATGGCCAAGTACAATGGGACTTTCACCTCCTTATTTGAATTCTATGCCTGTCTTAAAACAATCTAAGATATCATTAGCTATTTTGGCTTCTACACCATGTTGCTGACATAAATAGAACTTTCAATTCTCTAAAACCCCCAGATTTTTTTCAGAAAAAAAAAATTTCTCTAGTCATGCCTCCTTTAGTTTATATTTGTGAAGTTGATTTTTTTGAACCCAAATATAAACTTTACATTCATCTCTATAAAATTTTATCATTGTAGATTAGGGCTAACATTCTAACCATCCCATATCTGGAGCATAGACAAAGGAAGTGCAGTAGAAGTAAGCAGCAGAAACTCAGATTTATGTCAGGAACAATAGGGCTTGACCATCTCATCCAAAAATGTGAGAGAGAACAGAGCCTAGCCCTGGCATTAAATCTCAGATTAAGAACTAAGGCTAGGGAGATGACTAAACAGGAGACATTGAACACCATGAAGAAATATTAGTAAAGAATCAACCAAGAGTATAAGCCTGAAGGACATAATAGAGCTCTTTCTGGATACTGACTCCATTATCCACTCTGTCTTGTTTCCCTCCCAGTTTTGTGTCACTTTCAAATTTGATAAACATGCCATCTGGGCCTTTGTCCAAGTCACTGATAAAAATGTTAAACAACAGAGTCAAACATATGGGCCACCACACTAAAGACCTCTGTCCAAGAAATACTATTTGAGGTAGTTTTTTAGCTTTCATTCATGGTCATTTGTTCAGAAATAATTAACATGTCTCAAACAGGGTAAAAATATAATGAAGCCAGTGACTACCACAATTTTTCCCTATTTGAGAAAAATGCAGAAGTGTTGTTCAAGCTATGGTGCAACTTCCATGTGGCTTAACTCCAACCCTGTACCTTGGAAGAAAATGTGAATAGGCAGAAATATATTGAACAACTATCATATGAGAGGGATTAAAATGTAAATATGTTCAGTTAAAAGTAGGTATAATAATCAGCTTTTCTATGCTTCTTAATGGAAAGGATAAAAGCAGACAGGGAGGTATAAAGGATGATGAACATTCTCATTTAACTGTAACTCTAAAGAAAGTCATTCCTCTTCCTCACCATCCCCAACCAGTTTACAAGGACCCAACTTTGTACTAGAGATTTTCTGGTTGGGGAAAAAAAAAAGAATAAGTTTTTGATCCTAGGAAAGGTCTTGTGATTTCTTAAGCAGAAGTGTTAACCATCCTTCCTCACCTTCCTTAATCTATTTTTTATCAATAAAGATTAATTTTTCATTATAAATTGAAATGCTAATTAGCTTGGCCAAAAACAAATGGCAACAGAATATGAAAAAGGGAATTGGATTAGAGATACCTTAGAGTCACATGTGGTCTTGAGACCGTAGGTACCGTACCCACCCCTTGCAGACCAAACTTCACCTCTACTATTTAGGGTCTTATTCATTTCACTTTTCTGAATCTACATTTCCTCATATTAATAAAAATGAAAATAACCAGAATGCAAATTGGATCAAGAGGCACTTAACCTAGGGTCTAGTCCTGGCTTTGCCACTAACCAGCTGTATCACCTTAAACAAGACATCTAACCTCTCAGGTACTCAGTTTCCTTGGCTAAAAAATGAAGGATTTAGATGAAATCATCTCTAATAATAGTTCAGTTCTAAAACTACAATTTTCACATTTTCAAGTGAACAGTACTTAAGCCAAAAGAATGTTTAATTAACTAACAAGCTATAAACTCAAACTATAGTTTGCAACTGGTTGATGAGTTATTCAGTTCTCACCCAGCATCTAATGGCTACCTTTCTTTTGCAAGAAGCTTTTCTTGGTTCCCTTTAATGTTAGTGCCTTTCCCCTGAGATTATCTCTGATTTATCCCGTATATATCTAGTCTGTACAGAGTTGTTGGCACACTGTCTCCTCCATTAAACTGATGCACTTGGGAGCAGGGACTGTTTTCTCTTTCTTCGTATCCTCAGTTCTTAGCACAGAGTTTGGCACCAACTAGGTACTTCATAAATATTTGTTGACTGGCTACACTCAATCACAAAATTCTGATAGCCAAATTTTAGCAAAATAATGATATTGTCCCTTCCAAAAAGTAAAAAAAGAGTTCCACTATAGTTATGATTCCTAATGTTTAAAGTTAACACGTGAATATTATTAACCCAAGTTAAAAATGAAGCTTAAAGCATTTGGTGTTACAATGCCAAATTGTGACTTTTCCTATAACTCAACTGTTTTTGTTTGATGCCAATTCTACAAACCATATATAGATTTCCAGAATTGCAACAGTTCCCCTTAAATGACTTCAACAACAACAACAAAAAAAGGGCGTGGGGTATAAGAGAAGTGGACAGAAGAGGGAGGAAAGTGCTGTGTATGAAAATCACTGTGTTAGCAATGCACTACAGAGGACTTTCCCAATTTGAGTCATTCCCCAAATAATCACAATATCTTATGATAAGTTATTATTATGAATCACAATAACAGATGGTATTGATTAAAAGTCCATGGTATGTCAGTTTTCAAAAAAGCATTTATTAAACCCTTACTATTTATTAAACACTTACTATCAGGTACTGAGATAAATGCTGGAGATAAAAGAAAAAGCTGGGCAAAAACACAGTTCCTGCCCTCAAGAAGCTACGGATGATATAATGGGGGAAGACAACATGCAAAAACTACATATACAGAAGATGAGAGAGAAAAAGAGAGAGAGAGACACAGAGAGAGAGAAACAGAGAGAGAGAGACAGAGAGACAGAGAGGGAGAGACAGAGAGAGAAAGGGAGAGGCAGAGACAGAGAGAGAGAGAGAGAGAGAGAGAGAGAGAGAGAGAGAGAGAGAGAGAGAGAGTCAACATAAGTTAATCTCAGAAGGAGGGTACTAGAACATTATGGGGCAGGCTAGAAGACTAGTACCTATTAGCATACATATTATCTTTTCACAACTCTAGGAAAGGCATTTGGTGAGACATGTCTCCCAAGAGGAAGGAAGAAAAAAGTGTTGATTATGCCGTTGACTTGTCACTGTCAGACTACTCTCTGGCTTCAGCTCAGAGACCATGTGACAGGAATTACTGTTAACTAACTTTATTGACTAACACTGGGATATTTACTGTCAGTGCTGTCAAAGACATACTTAATATTAAGGGTGATATTGATGATAAAGCCTCCTTAAATGATATCTTTGGCTTAGAAGTTCTCCTGGTATCTTCAGGACAGCATGACCAAAATATATTGAGCATCAGAAAAAGGTAATATTGCAGATTAAACCTTTTATTGTTGTGTTGGGTGTTATTAGTAAAGAGAGAGAAGACATGATCCCCTTTTGAGTGTTTGTTATAGATTGTTTTCTAAACTGTAATGAACTATATTTTATAGCATATTATAGCAATTGTTACTGTTTGTTAAATTAATGTATAAAATTAAAAACTCTAAGTATCTTTTAAACATTTATTTAGTTTACCAGTATTTATTACCTCTCCTTTCCACTTCACAAACCACCCCCACACACTGAACACTTTAAAAAAAAAAACAAAGAAAAAAGGAAATGCTCATAAAAATATGAATAGTCTAGAAAAAAATTCCTTACATTAGCCATATCCCAAAATGCAAATCTCATTTTGCATGTTAAGTCCATCATCCTTCTGGTAGAAAGAGGGCAACATGCTTCATCTTCAGTCCTCTGTGTACATTGATCATGATTCTAAAATGTTTCAAAGTTGTTTTTTTCTGTTACTATTGTCATCATATACTTTTTCTCCTGGTTCTGTTCACAACTCTGAATCAGTTTCCAGTTTCCTCTGGAATCATCTATTTTGTCCTTTTTTATGACACAAGAATATTCCTTTACATTCTTATACAATAATTTGTTTAGCCATTCTCCAATAGGTAAGCACTTCAGATACCTTAAAAATGTTTTATTGATTTCTTTTTCTTTTTTTTTTTTTTTTTTAGGGCAATTGGGGTTAAGTAACTTGCCCAAGGTCACACGGCTAGGTTTTTGTTTGTGTGTTAAGTGTCTGAGTCGGGATCCGAACTCGGGTCCTTCTGACTCCAGGGCCAATGCTGTACTCACTGTGCCACCTAGCCGCCCCAATTTCTTTTATTTATTATGCCAAGTTGTTTTCCAATATAAGTCCTTCCCCCATCATTGGACCCTCTCTTATACTAAAGATAAATAGTTCTTCAAAATTCACTGAAAAAATTACTTTAAGGGCACGTAGGTGGCTCAGTGAATAGAGCACCGGCCCTGGAGTCAGGAGGACCTGAGTTCAAATCCAACCTCAGACATTTAACACTTACTAGCCATGTGACCTTGGGCAAGTCACTTAATCCCGATTGCCCTGCCTTCCCCCCTCCAAAAAGCAAAAAAAAAAAATATTTCATTTTACATCCTATGCCACACCTCCAGTCCCCATTTCTCTACTGAGAATGATTATGTATGTTTTGTCATCTGTCTTCTGGGACTAAAATTGATTGTTGCATGTAGTCTTAGTTCAGCTGTAGTCTAGTGTTTTCACTTGCATTATTGTCTTCCAGTTCTGCTTTCTTTCTTCTCTATAAATTCATACAAGTCTTTCTCTGTTTCTCTGAATTCTTCATATTCATCATTTAGCACTGCACAATAATATTCACTGTCTTCATATACCACAACTTATTTAGCCATTCCCTAAATAATGCACATTCATTTTGTTTCCAGTTTTTTTGCTACCACAAAAGTGCCTTGTGAATATGTACAGATATGTGGATGTATAGATAACCTTTCTTCCTGTCTTTGCCCTTTATGTGCTCTCTGCCTATATGATCTACTGGATTGCTACATCAAAAAATACAAAGTTTAGTGAGTGTCCTCTCATAATTTCATATTGTTTTCCAGAATGGGTTACACCAATTCATGAGTGTATAGGTGCTTTTGATGTAGTCTTGACAGACCATCAGAGTGGAGTAAAAGCTCCTTCCTCAAAAAAAGCAAGAAAATTCTGTACAAACATATTTTCTGTACAAAAATAATTGTAGTGCTGGGTTTTTAAAAGCCTCTTCTCATTATTTAAATACCATCTGAAAATTCTGTGAGATTTTGAGTGTTCATACTTCTTCTACTTACTAATTCAAAAGAGTATTTACTTTTAAAAGAAGCATTTTGTTTTGCTTTTCAGGTTGGCAAATAAGCTTCAAGTATATTTATTCATAATGAGATTATTTTTTTGAAAAACATGATTGCTCTTTCCTGTTCAAGGACATTTCAGAACATATAAATATAATTCAGAAGAAACCATTCCTAAACACTCATAAGAAGCCATCTCGAAGTGACACAGTTTGTTTTTCTCACTGCCATTCCACATTGACATGTGACCACTTATCACAGAAGAAATATTATGGTGAGATAAAAGCCCAATTCTTCAGGCTTCTTGAATGGGAACCTTGAGAAAGTCTCAGCCTTCTTTAGCCTTCCTTTCAATAAAATAAAAAACTGGGGCAGCTAGGTGGCACAGTGAGTAGAGCGCTGGCTCTGGAGTCAGAAGGACCTGAGTTCGGATCCGGCCTCGGACACTTAACACACACACACACAAAACCTAGCCATGTGGCCTTGGGCAAGTTACTTAACCCCAATTGCCCTCCAAAAAGCATAAATAAATAAATAAATAAATAAAATAAAAAACAGAGGTCAGGGAAAAGGGATACCCCACTATCATATTAATGAAGCAATCTTATGATGTGTGAATGAGATTGGACCTTGTGACTATTAAGGTCCCTTCAAACTTTAAAATTCTGTGAAGTGATACTATTAAACAAAATACTTTTAGGTCCTCAGAAGACAGCTCTCATTCAAGTTAATAAAAAACAACTTTACAACACTCTAACTGAAGATGGACAATGAGTTGGGCCCAGAATTAAAAAGGAAAAGGACAATTGGGATTGTCTTTGGAAACTACACTGCTTTTTAATGGCCCCAAGCCTTTGCCTAAAACAAAGATCCATCCCTTTTTATAGGACTATTCCAGTGACAGTTTAGGACTATAAGTCATAAAATGCCCCAGTCCCCCCAAATTAAAGTGGAACATCACTAAAGGACAAAAGAGGAGCTTGTGGTGAGCCAAAATAAGTGGTAAAATGTTGCCAGTGAAAAATAATACCCAAGATTAGGTATACAAAATATCTTCAAGCAAGCATCTGGTTGTAGAACGTAGGGGACCAGTCATAGAGTGAAAGTAAGCAAAAACAGACAGTTCATGTACCCATGTAATTTAAAGAGACTGAGAGGAAGTCTCTCAAAACATTGGCTAGAGCCTCTGAGGATAATTTATGGGAGAACATGGACAAGAGTTGTATAGAATGGGAAGGCATGGAAGCCATAATCTGCACCCCTGAAAGAAATACCCCATTGAGCAAGCTTAAAGCTGCCTCATATATCAAAATATGAAAACGTTTCTAATTTCTCAGCTGCCAGATCTCACTCAAGTGAAAGAAACCTCATGACATTCTGATCTCTAATACAAAGTCCTTCCTTTCTTCAAAACTAAAAACTCTTGGGTTTTTTTTTTTAATTTCCTTTTGAGAGAATTAGGCATGTGTGTATATGTGTTAGAGACAGACAGACAGATAGGCAAGAGTCAGGGAGAGATGAGAGTCAGAAGGAAACAGAGATAGAAAGAGAAAGAAACACAAGAAAGCAAGAAATGAAGTATTATCTGTTATAAAGATAATATCTACAATACCAAGAAGCCCAATGCTTCTAGGAGGTACAGTGAAATTCTCTACCAATTCCTCTGCTTTGGTGTAGCACACTAAGGACCATGGGACCTTTCCATCTGACTTACAGCTGAAACTTTCCATATGTGTTGTGTCCTCTACTAGAATGTAAGCTCTTAAAAGTAGACTTTTCTGTTTATATCCCTAGTACTTAGCAAAGTGCTCCATACATAGTACATACTTAATAAATGCTCCATTCATTTGGGAGTATGCTCTCATACTTGTCTTTTCAGCTCCCCTAGCTTACAGCACTGGCAGATAGGTGACTCAGTGGATAGTGTGCAGGGCCTGGAGTTAAGAAGACTCATCTTCTTGAGTTCAAATATGACCTCAGACACTTACTGGTTGTGTCACCCTGGGTAAGTCACTTAACTCTGTTTGCCTCAGTTCCTTATCTATGAAATGAAATGGAGAATGAACTGGCAAACTACTCTAGCATCTCTGCCAAGAAAACCCTAAATGAGGTCATGAAGAATCAGATACAACTGAAAAATGGCTGAACAGTTTACAGCTATGCTTATTAGGCTGCATGGGAAACAGAGATGAGTAAGTAACTGGAGGAAGGAAAAGGGTTCATTCCGAGAAGCAAGAGATCAAATACCTTGTGGTGATTTCAGTTCTTTGATATTTACCTTGCATTCGACATTTTAATATATGACTTTTACTTTGATATGATGTTATGTGTTTAATTCTGATTGGTCAGGATGAGATTCAGTGGGAAAATGACAGCTTATGAGCAATAGTTCTGAAACAGATGATAGACCCAAAGGTTTAAGAAATATGACTGTGGCAGCTGGGAACTACAATATGAGGGCTCAACTAGGATGATGTAATGGGAATCTCTGAAATGTCTGCAGGTGACTGGTGACAGGCTCTGTGTCATGTGAAGGTCTTAAGAAGCAATGGTGTGTTTCTATGGGTATACATGATATTACATCCTCTTTGGAAACTGCATTCCACATAAACCCACAGCATGGAAAAACCCATTTTAGCTATGGTAGTGCCACAAATAGGTTAGTAAGAAGTGTTTGTATGGAGCTATGAAGGAGGAATGGACATAGCTAGAGAATGAAAGGGATACAAGTGGACAGCTATAGTGGTATTGGCAGAAAGGCAAGGTAACTAGAAGTCAGGGACTGAAAAGCACATGCAGAGATCCCTATTCAGATGTTCAGAAGCAGCTAGGTGGTACAGTGGAGAGAGAGTTGTCTTGGAGTCAGGAATACTCAAGCTCAAATCCAAACTCAGATATTTACTAACCATGTATCCTTGCAGAAGTGACATTATCTCTGCCTCAGCTTCCTCAATTGTAAACTGGAAATAATAATAATAATAATAACTCCTACCTCCCAGGGTTGTTGTGAAAATCAAATGATATATTCATAAAGTACTCAACAGAGTGCCTGGTACAAATAGGTGCTATATAAATGCTTGTTGGTTGTTCAGTTGTGTCTGACTTTTTGTGACTCAATTTGGAGTTTTCTTGGCAAAGACAATGGAGTAGTTTGCCATTTCCTTTTCCAGCTCATTTTACAGATGAGGAACCTGAGGCAAACAGGGTTAAGTGACTTGCCCAAGGCCACATAGCTAATAAATGCCTGAGAACAGCTTTAAATTCAGGTCTTCCTGACTCCAAGCCTGTTGCTCTCTCCACTGTGCAATCTAGCTGCCCTCTATCAACACTAGGTGTTATTATTATTAGAAGTAGTAGTAGTTGGGGGCGGCTAGGTGGCGCAGTGAGTAGAGCGTCAGCCCTGGAGTCAGAAGGACCTGAGTTCCGATCCGGCCTCAGACATTCAACACACACAAACAAAAACCTAGCTGTGTGACCTTGGGCAAGTTACTTAACCCCAATTGCCCTCCAAAAAGCAAAAAAAAATAGAAGTAGTGGTGGTGGTGGTGGTGGTGGTGGTGGTGGTGATGGTGGTAGTAGTAGTTGTAGTAGTTGTAGTAGTAGTAGTAGTAGTAGTAGTAGTAGTAGTAGTAGTAGTAGTAGTAGTAGAAGAAGAAGAAGAAGAAGAAGAAGAAGAAGAGGAAGATGATGATGATGATGACGACAATGATGATCATGATTTGGGAAGCCAAGAATAAGGAGAAAGACAGAGCAATAATTATACCAAGCATCCATAAGACAAACATGTAGAGCAACTGAAGTATCCGTGTACATCTACAGGGAGTCCTAAGCAGCCCAAGGCTTCCAAGAGTTACAGCAAAGCTCCCTACCCACCCTCCCTGAGTGACTCAGGTATGTCCCCTCCTGCCATACAGAAAACGCAGAGGGAGTCTTGCAGAGGAAGTGCCTAATATCATTATAAAACTTAAACATTTATAGCACATGTTTACACAGCACTTTGTGCTTTGTATACAGTCTCTCATTTTATCTACACAACTGTGATATGGGTAATACAAGTATTGTTATCACTGTTTTACATATGAGGAAACTGGGACTCAAAGAAATTAAGTGTCTGTCATCACATAGCAAGCAAATGGCTATTTTAACTTATATTCTAAAACCAGTAAGCATCACTATATTCATAATCATTTCTTAAGTCGTAACTGTGTTCAGCAACTGTTCATGAGACAGTGTGGTATAACAGAAAGAAGTTGTAGGACCAAGGTTCAAATCCTGCCTCAGGATCTGTGGATAACTTTGGGCAAATAATTTAATTTCCCTGGACCTATTTTCTCATCTACTAGCTGCTTTTGAGGAGTTGAGGTCACCAAACTGGGATAACTACATTGGTTGGTATTGAAAGAGCTGGCATATAGGGTCCTAGAGGCACTGCTAGTGGTCTTGCAATGATGACGGAGAATGGGGGATGTATCAAAGGACTGGGGAAGGTCAAATATCTCAATTAAAAAAAAAGGAGGGGGTGGCTAGGTGGCACAGTGAATAGAGTACTGACCCCAAAGTCAGGAGGACCTGAGTTCGAATACAGCCTCAGACACTTAATTTACTAGCCGTGTGACCTTGGGCAAGTCACTTAACCCCAACTGCCCTCCAAAAGAAAGAAAAAAAAAGTAGAGAAATAGCTTTCTGCAAATTAAAGGCCAATGAATTTGTGTTTGAGTGCTGACAAAATTCTAAAAAATTTTATCAAAGAGAGTTTTAGGGAATATCCAGGAAAGGAAATAGCAATCACAAAGAAGTAACTTGGATTTGATGAGACCATGACATGTCAAACTACCATTGTTTCCCTTTTTTTTTTTTTTTTTTTACAGTTTCTCAGCTTATACTGGTCAGGAGAAAGCTATAAATCGGGGCTCCTTAATCTTTTTTTTTTAGTGTCATGGACCTCTTTGGTAGTCGAGGGAAGCTTAGGAACCCCTTCTAGGAGTAATGTTTTTAAATCTATAAAAAAAAAAATAAAGGATACAAAGACAAGCAATTATATTGAAATACAATTATCAAAATGTTTTCTTTAAAAAAAATAGCTATTAGATTTCAAGTTAAGAATTCCAGCTACAAATATATATATAGTTTCCCTAGGTCTTAGCAAAGTAATTGATAGAGTTTTTCATGTCATTCTCATGGGAAAATATGAAGAATTGAAAGCCCTTCACAACCTAGCTCCCTCCTACATTTCCGGTCTTCTTGTACCTTACTTCCCTACATATACTCTTAGATCCAGTGACACTGGCCTCCTGGCTGTTCCATGAACAAGATATTCTATCTCTTGGCTCTGGGCATTTTCTCTGGTTGTCCCCCATGCCTGGAATGTTCTCCCTCCTCCACTCCCACCACTAACCTCTCTGGCTTCCTTTAAGTCCCAACTAAAATTCCACCTCCTACAAGAAGCCTTCCCCAATCCCTTTATATATCCCTATTCCAATGCCTGCCTTCTGTTAATTATTTCCTATTTATTCTATCTATGGGTTGCTTTGTATATATTTGTTTTCATGTTGCTCCCTACCCCCCTCCCACTTGGCCCTATGTTCTGGCCCCATGCTTCCATTTTTATTGGTGATTTGGATAAGGATATTTAGGGCAAGCTTATCAAAATTATGCAATAGATTATAGAGCTGGGATAGAAAAAGCTAAAACATTGGGTCAGACTGAATAAGATGAAATGGAATGAATAAATGTAAATCTCATATTGGAATTTACAACTTCTCAAGTATTAAATGGGGAGAGGTATAGCTAGACAGCAAGTTTTCTGAAAAACATGTGGGGTTTTAGTGGACAAATATGAGCTGACAATATGATATGGCAGCCAAGAAAGCTGATGCAATCTTTGTATATGTAGAGAGAGATAGTGTCCATGACTAAGGAGCAGTAGTCCTACCATACTCTGTCCTGCAGGAACCACTTTTGAAGCATTGTGTTAAGTTCTGGGTGCCTCATTTTAGGAAGAACCTTGATATAATCTGAAGAGGGTCCAGAAGAGGACAACCAGGATAGCAAAGGGTCTCAAATTCATGCCATAAGGAATGGTTGAAAGAACTAGGGATATTTAGTTTGAAGAAGAGGAGAATTGGAAAAGGGATGGAACTTGATTCCTGTGTTTAAGTATTATGGAAGAGGGATTAGATTTCTTCTGTTTGTCCCCAGAGGGCAAGTTACTTTTAGGAGCAGTGGGTAGAAAATGCAAAAAGGCAAATTTAAAATTGACACAAGGAAAAGCTTGCTTATAGTTAGAGATGCCTAAAAGTGGAAGGCTGCCTTGGGAGGTAGTATGTTTCCATCATTTGGAGGTCTTCAAGCAAGGCTGGCTACTTGTCAGGTACATCATAGAAAAGATGCTTTTCCCAGGACAGAGTGGATGACCTCTCAGGTCCCTTTCAAATTCTAAATGCTGCAATTCAGTGATTCTCACATATGAGTGAGGCCTTCAGGAATATTTGCATCTTCATCTTCAAAAACAATTATATGGTGACTCCAGAAATTAAGGAAGGAATAAAAGCAGAAGTAAATCTTTACCATACCCAACACTGTGTCCTGCTTTCTTTAAACATGGGACTTATTTCATAATCAGACTCCCCTCGTTACCCAGATACACAGAGGGTCATGGAAAACAGGAAATAGCAAAATATAAGAGAAAAATCCCCAGATTAATATCAACAATTCATCCCTCAGTCAACATTTTGGTCAGAAGAGGGGAATTCCCTCACATACTCTAAACCAGCAAAGAAGCAGCTGAGTGAAAAATCACATACCACAATATAGAAGGTTAACTCAGGAAACTCCCCTTTAGCCCATGTCAGAAATGGAGCACTGCTTCTTAAGACTAAACCAAACAAACCAAGTAGCTGTTCCTCTCCTGGGTTTTTGTTTTGAAGCTTGATAATAATTCCCAAGGGATCCCATTTCCAGAGCTTTTGAAAGCCCATGGCTCACATCCCAGGGAAGTTAATACTTTAAAGTTTACTCAGCCCCTTGACACAGGCTATTGCTAAGCCAGATGTGCATTTTTTTTCTCATGAACTTTCTTGACAGAGTTGTCCTATTGCAGTTTCTCACATATTAGTCCTGGGGCAAATCCATCAAGTTTTAAGTGGTTCTAATCAGAAGGTATTAATCTAATCTAATCTAATCTAAGCTATAGTTTGCTCAAAAAAGGGAGAGAAGCCTTTTCAGCACTGGAAAGAAATACAATAAGCTATCAACAATAAGTGGCTTGTGGAGTGGCTAGGTGGTACAGTGAATAGAGCACTGGCCCTGGAGTCAGGAGGACCTGAATTCAAATCCAGCCTCAGACACTTAACACTTACTAGTTGAGTGACCTTGGACCTTGGACTTAACCCCAATTGCCCTCCAAAAAGAAAAAAAAAGCACATTTACTAAAAAAAGAAAAAAAGAGAGAAGAAAAAGAAAAAACCTAATAAGTGACTTGTGATAGAATATCTGCTGACCATTCATAGTAAAGGAAAAAATACCCATGAATTTTGATAGGTAAGTGGTCTGGAAGGAAATATTTGATCAATGGCATTCTGATGATTCCACTTCTACAACTAATTCTCTCCAAACTATTATTACTCCCACACAGAACCTTTCATTAGGGTAGAGCAAATGGAACTTTTCCCCAGGGCATCAAAATTTAGAAGGCACTGGCAGTATTTGAACTCTCTATGTTTATGTTTCCCTGGTTTTGACTTGCCTTGATTTCCCCTTTCCCATGGAGCAGCCTCCCTTGCAGTGTCTTCCTGATATGTCAGTGTCTGTCTTCCTGCCATGGGACCTTGTATCCCATAGTCATCTCTCCTCCCCTACACACACACATATACACACACTCAAGAGAATCTGTCTGGATGCATTTGGTTCTTTTACCCTACTTGCCAAAATTGCTAGTTATTCCTTGATATTCTTTGGTCTAGGATTCAAAGCCCAGAAAAAGCTCTTTAGATAAGATGACAAAAGAAACAAAGGTTTCAAGGATGCGTGTTGTGTGTGAGTTGTGTTGGGGGTGTGTGGCACAGTGTGTGGTCGGGTGTGGAATAAGAGATGTGTTCCCCAAAAAAGCATCTTTCCTCAAATAAATATTAGGCTTAGACATGTTTGTTGTTATTATTGCTGATAGTGTTGTCTTTCCAAAGGAGAAAATATTCTGGATCTAAGTTATTATGAATTTCTACTCTTTAAATGTCATCATCATCTAAGGCATCAAGGATGAAAAGTTCCCTTATCATAAATTCTGTCTTCAAATGATACATAACTTTTGTTTAGAAAACCATCTAAATTCAGTACTTTCCCAGAACCTTTATGCAATTGTAGCTTTCTTGCCTTTGTTTCACAATAAAGTTGTATTTATTATCCAAGAATTATAAAAACTATAAAGTATAAAATGATGAATTAAATTATAATTATGTGTGAAATTGTTTAAAATTGTCTTTCCTCATGGTATGGGCAAGAAAGGCCATATACTGCTAATTTATGTTTTCCCTAGCCATTAGAATGGGACACAAATATATTCTGCATATAAAACTAATCGCCATGATAGTTTTCTTTCATCTGACAATATCAAAGTGCTTTCTATATATGAATTGATGCATACCCCCTAAGAAACATCATTCCCATTATTCATGTGAGAATCTTGGGAAACTGAAAATTTAAATAAATTCCCTAAGCCTTACAGTCAACAGAAAAGTTAGAAATGGGATCCAGCTCTGTATAGTGTGGCCAATCTTCAACTCAGCCCTTCCAAAGGAAACTTCCTCACTACTTTCATCTCAATTCAGTTGAAGTCATAACCACGAATCTATGTAAATAATTATGCATCTCAGCAAAAAGGGCTTTTTTATGCAGATGAAATAGATTCTGACATGGGTCTTAAAAGTAACAAACTAATAAAAAAGAAGTTATGAAACAACTTTGATAGAAATAAACTGTTTGCCTTTGCCCTTGAAAGTTTATAGTATTTTAAACAATTGTAAACATGTCAGTGGATACTGTTTCCATAGCAGCATAGCAACAGTTAAGAGTTTGCTCCCAAACATATCCAAAAGGAAACTAAAAATAGCTTGTTTTCAATAAGAAAATATGTATACATATTCAGACAACAAATAATTGAAAATTATATGGATATCAATCATTCACAAAATTATTTGCAGATAGATTTTACAGGTAAGTTCAGCAACTGTAGAAATATAGTAGTGCCAAGAATACAACATGAAAGTATGATAACTGAACCTCCAGCACACAATGTAAATCCTGAGTCCTTGTGACACATACCCTCCCCCCAATAACTATGCGCTGTACACCTACAATTCCCAACACAGCTGAAACTAAAATATATGCTATTGTTTTCTTAGGATTATGGGATCATAGATTTGGAGTTAGATGAAACCTTAGCCATCATCTCATCCTACCCTCTCCTTCATACTTCCTCCTTATCCTTTCTCTCTCCTCCCTCCTCCTCATCCCCCTCCTCTCTCTTCCTCCTTCATCTTTCTCCTTTTCTTTCCTCTTCTTCCTTCTCTTTCTCCTGCTTCTTTCCTTCTCCTCTCCCTCTCCTTTTCCTCCTCTGCTTCCTTTTTCTCCTCCTCCTCCTTCCTCTCCTCCCTCTTGCCATCTTCTTCTTTGCCATAGCTGCTTCTGCTTCTCTCTTTCCTTTTTCTCAGGGTTCCATGATCTTCCTAAGTTTCCTGGCTGCCCTTACAGAGCCTCTGTGGTGTTTTTGTTTTGTTTTAATTTTAAATCATGAGAGCTTAAGACTAAAGTCAAACTTTCCATTTGAACTTACTTATGCTAATAGCCAATAGTAGAAATAGTGATTCCAAAAGGAGATAGAATGTCACTATATTTTTGACTAATGTTATTAATACTTTTTATTTCTATCCAAGGAATTAAAATATTTTCAAAATGCCAAATAGCAGATATCATTTCTCTTTTTCAATTGACATGTATTTTTGATAAAACTAAGTAAACCTAATACAACTAAGTGGTGTAAATATAAAACTAAACTAAACAATTTTCTCGCTCCAGTAACATGTGATAAGATAAAAATTCCATTGTAACCATACAGAAGGACTGTTGCCTCTCTGGCCTCTGATCACTTTGTAAATAGAAAGGACAAAATGCAAAGGGTGAAATATAGCTATAGGTATCAAAAGATAATTCTCTCTCATGTTATCTATGGAATCATTTATTAAGGTTCTAAAAACAAGAGATTAAATTATGAATCCACATGAGCAACATATCCTATTTCCTATATTGATTATAATCCTGAGTGTCCTTTACTACATGGAAAATCTTGTTCACTGAGAAAGACTACAGGACCAGAACAGATTAAATAGCTGTGTAACTTGGGAAAGAACAGATAGGAAGAAATTCTATTCATATTCCATGAAATACAATTAAGAGGAGTATCCACTGGGGAAAGCATGGGAATGGACAGAAAGAAGCAGCTGGTTCTCTTCCTGGGGTCCCCAGAGGCATTTTTACATCCTTAAGCAAGTCATTTAGAATCCTTGGGCCTTGGCTTCTAGATTTTTGTTTGTAAGTTCTTAAAGGCTGTCTTCATCATGCCAAAACAACTGTTTTAAATGGTGAAAAATTCAGTCAAACTAACTATTAGGAACACACACACTCTGAATGAATTCACCCATTTTATTTCTAGAAGGGCAAATTTCCTTTGTTAGAGGGTGGTTGTTGGGGAGTTTGCTAAATTTCATCAAACACAATGTTAAGAGATATAACTGTATATAATCAATCTCAGAAAAAGCTGAAGGTCAATACAAAAGTTCCTGTTTTGATATTCTAACAAAGTCTCAATCAGACCTTTCATTTCTCTTTCTCTAGGAAAAAAGGGAATTTTATTATAAAATTATGTAGAATCATATGTTCAATGAATTTTGGTATTTGAGAAGATGCGCACTTCCTAAAGATGAAATTGGAATTTTTATATACAAGAATATGTGCCAGTCATTTAAATAGAGCCAAATTGTGTTCAGTTTGATAGTTACTGATGTTGACATTTATAGGAGTTATTTTTATTATGTGAATGTGAATTCTATGAACTTAATAAAATATGAAATATTCCTATTCCATGTTATCTTTCATGATTACCCCCCCTCAAAGAATACACTGTCATAAGAAAACTTTGGTATAGATTACTCTGTTTCAGCAAACTTCAAGAAAATATCAAATATTTAAATAAGCAAAAAATACACTTTCAGCTATGTTTGATCAACTTGAATTATACTGAATTTCAATCTATTTGTTATAATGTTGCCTTGCCCATTGTAGTTGCTTAATGAATGTTTGTTGAATTGAATTAGACCTGATAATTCTAAAAAGAAGTATTTTTATCCACATTAACAAAATAAGAATGTCTTTGACAGAGGGTGTATGGAAAAACATGAGTAAGAAGGTAACAGAAATAACTCCCTTCCCCTGCTTACCATTCCCATTCCCTTATAGAACTCCATGCTATTATTAACAAACTGCTATCCATAGTAGGCATCTTACTTCCACACTCTTTCCATCTTCTGAAGATTACATCCTTGGTCACCTTCTTTAGTGCTAGATGTACCTTCTCTCTTTTTTTTTTTTTTTTTTTGCTTTTTGGAGGGCAATTGGGGTTAAGTAACTTGCCCAAGGTCACATGGCCAGGTTTTTATTTGTGTATGTTAAGTGTCTGAGGCCGGATCCGAACTCAGGTCCTTCTGACTCCAGGGCCGATGCTCTATTCACTGCGCCACCTAGCCGCCCTAGATGTACCTTCTCTTAAGCCCACCCACACACTGGGCCAAAAAGAGGGGTAGGTATGCTTCTTGCTAGTCACCACTCCATCTAGACCCTTACTGCCCCACTGTCACTCAGTAACCTCTCCTCCTTTGAGAGCTCTAGCAGCACACTGCCACCCTGGTGGTGGTAACCTACCAAAATTCTTCCTTTTTCAAGGTGTTCAGTAACTGAATCAAAACATTCTTTTCCCCTTCTCCTTGCTTTTCTACTTGACAGGGGTTGATTCACATGTTGATGTTTTCTCCAGTACCCTTCCTAGTTCAGCGACCTCCTAAACACCTGTGATCTTCACTTTCGCCACATCTCAACCACACTCAGGGATAGTCATATACTTGCTTCATCATTACTCACAACTGTTCTACCCCCATGCCCCAGATCTCTGAAATTCCTCTCTATCTGATCACAGCTTTCTATCATCATCTTGTGCCTCATCCTTTTGAAACCTATTCTCCACTCTCCCACCACAATCTCAAATTATTCTATCCCTGCCTGCTTTCTCAAGCCATACTTCCTGCTCTGACTTCATTTGCTTCCCTTCTAAATCTTTTATCTTTTAGTTAACCAATTCAACTTCACATGATTACCTAACCTTGAATCTCTTACCCTGATGTACTTTAGCACTCATTCCTTTCTGACCCCAATCCTGGATTACACTCCCACTATTGGCCTCCTTTCCTACTGAGGAGCTACTGATCTCCAATGGTGGAAATCATACAACTGAGATAATTGAGTTTGCTATGAATTTCTCTTATCCAATATCAATTGGGCCCTTGCTGTTGCATGATAGATAATCTTTTTACCATTCTCTGACTGGTTTTCTGTCACACACTCTCTGCAGTGTTCATTCCAACTCTTTCTTCTCTCCTCAAGCCACCTTCTCCCCTTCCTCTTAGCAGAGGATATTATCTCATAATTTACTGAAAAAAGGCCATCCATTGGTGCTCCCTCTTCTCCCTAACTGTCCATTTTGAATTTCCTCAACATCCTCTCCATTTTTTCCTTCCTTTATTGCAGGCTCAGAGGAAAAGGTGATCCTTTGTGCCAAGGCCAGCCCTTGAATCCTTGCCCCTCCCAACTCCTCCAACCTGAACTTTGGGCTTCAGTACTAAGTACACAGAAATTGTTTTATTATTGATACAATTGTTTATGCCAGGGGGGCGGAGCCAAGATGGCGGAGTAGAAACAGCTCATCCAAGCCACTCTGCCCCCACATTCCCCCAAACGATGTAAAAGGGGACTCTGAACAACTTCTGGAGCCCCAGCACCCACAGAACGACACAAAGAAGCTAAACTCCCGCTGAGGACAGCCCAGCAGCCCTGCAGGAAGGACCAGCGCAGTGGTCTGGGACCTGGCAGCGCACAGCGCGCAGAGTGCAGGAGCCGAGCCGAGCCCAGGTCCGCATGAGCCGAGGTTTTAGCCCCAGGGCGGCAGGGCCAGCAGCTGGCTGGAGGAACCCCAGAACACCAGGAGCTGTGGCGACTCCAGAATTATCAACATAGACTTGCCTGGGACAAAGTAAGAGGTTAGTGTCCTATGGACTTTGGGATTGGTATTAGGGAATGCTTTGGCTCTCTCCCCTGGGGGCTAGAAGCCACTGAGGAGACACGCCATTTTGTAGTTTTCAGAGGCAGCACCCGCTCCCAGCCTGCAAATTTGTAGGGAGATCCAGCGATCAGTCTTGGGGGGTAATCGCTCTTGCTTTAACCTCCCTGGATCTGGATTGTGATCTAGGGTGGAAGTCGTGGGTGGGTTTACAGCTTGCCAGAAACGGAAGTTGCCCCCCACACGTTCGGGACGAAAATTCCTCTATCTGGCCTTAAAGCCATAGTGTGGCAACAAGCCCAAAAGTCAAGCAATTAAGTGGCAACATGCCAAGGCAAAGGAAACAGAAAAATGCAACCCTAGACTCCTATTTTGGGGGCATAGAGCGGGAAAAGGACTGTGAGGTCAGAAGTCCTGCTCCAAAAGCCCCAGGGGAAAACATGAGCAGGTTGCAGGCCATAGAGGACCTTAAGAAGGACTTTAAAATCAAATAAGAGAAGTGGAGGAAAAATTGGAAAGAGAAATGAGAAGGATGCAGGAAAAGTATGAAATGAGTGTCAACAGCCTGACTGAGGAAAACAACACCTTAAAAAATAGACTAACTCAAATGGCAAAGGAGGCCCAAAAGGGCAATGAGGAGAAGAATGCCTTAAAAAGTCGAATTTGCCAGATGGAAAAAGAATCTCAAAAGTTCACTGAGGAGATTCATTCCTTCAGAGTTAGACTGGAGCAAATGGAAGCTAATGACTTTATGAGAAATCAAGATGCTGTTAAGCAGATCCAAACAAATGAAAGATTAGAAGGCAATGTGAAATATCTCATGGGAAAAACCACTGACCTGGAAAATAGATCCAGGAGAGACAATTTAAAAATTATTGGACTACCTGAAAGCCATGATCAAGGAAAGAACCTAGAAATCACCCTTCAAGAAATTCTCAAGGAAAATTGCCCTGATGTTTTAGATCCAGAGGGCAAAATAGAGGTTGAAAGAATCCACCGATCACCTCCTGAAAAAGATCCCAAAAAGAAAACTCCCAGGAATATTATAGCCAGGTTCCAGAATCCCCAGATCAAGGAGAAAATACTACAAGCAGCCAGGAAGAAACAATTTCAATATTGTGAAACACAATCAGAATAGCCCAGGACCTGGCAGCTTCTACACTGAGGGATCGAAGGGCATGGAATATGATATTCCAGAGGGCAAAGAACTGGGAATGAACCCAAGGGTCACCTACCCAGCAAAACTGAGTATTTTGTTTCAGGGGAAAATATGGTCATTCAGTGGAATAGAGGACTTTCAAGCATTCTTGAGGAAAAAACCAGAATTGAATAGAAAATTTGACACCCAGACACAAGAAGGAAGAGATGCCTGAGAAGGTAATCAGGGAAAAGAAATCAAAAGGAACTTATCAAAGTTGAACTATTTACATCCCTATATGGAAAAGCAATAACGGTGACTGATGATATCTTTCTCACTATGAAAATAATGGAAGAAGGGGGTGTGGTCATATGAATACATATGTGAATGTGTGTGTATATGGTTACAGTTATATATGGATAGGGGCATAGGTTGAATTTGTTGGGAAGGGAGAATACTCAAGGGATGAAATTATGAGGTGAGAGAGGAAAGTGGCAAGAGGAGATGGGGAGAGACAGGGTAGGGTAAACTATCCCATGTAGAAGAAGCAAGGGGAAGTGGTTGCAAAGGAGGGGGAGAATAAGGAAGGCTAAAAAGGCAAAACCACATTCACATTGAATTTGGTTCAGGGAGAAAATGACATACATACTAAATGGGATATCTCAACCTGTAGCAGGATAGGGGGAAGGGGGATGAGAGGAGGGATGATGGATGGGAGGGCATCCTTGGGGTGAGGGGAGGCTGGAAGTACCCACTATAGAGGAGGGACAGGATCATGTAGGGAATGGACCAGGTGGGGGGTGGGATGAGTGGGAGGGAATTATAAGCAGCCTTGTACAATATATCTACTATGATAATGTTTTGCATAGCTAGACCTGTACAACATATACTGAATTACTTATCTCCCAAGAGGGAATGGGTGACAAGGGAGGAAGGAAATGGATCTGAAATTTGAGGTCGTAACATTAAATGTTTCAAATATATATAAATACTATTATTAATACTTTTTTTGCTGGTAATAGGGAGATAAGATGTGCAGGCATTGGGATGCAAAGACTCACCTTCCTCTAATGGAAAAGTCGATGGGGGTATGGGAGAAGGTAGGGGAGAGAGCAGATTGGAGGAAGCGATATCTTGTGGGATTACTGTTCTGGGAGGTTGGGTAGGGGAATAATGGGGGGGAAATGATTGTAACTCAAAATCTGGCGGAAATGAATGATGTAAAACAGAAGTTAATAAAGCATTTATTAAAAAAAATTGTTTATGCCACTGTAAAACAGCCTTACAGTATAGAGAGAGGTAGAAGAGAGAGAGGAAAATGAGGAAAGAGAGAAATTGGCCATAATATTTAAGAGTCTTGAACTCTAAATGTGTTTGTATGTATGTATGTACTTATATGTATATATGTTATATACAATTCCTGGTGAATTGTATGTAACCAACAATTCTCCAACTTATAGTCTTAAAGATTTGCCCAGGAGGAGTAGAGTAGTGGATCAGTGGAATAGATTGGGCACAGGAGACCCAGCGGTTAATGAATATAGTAATCTATTGTTTGATAAACCCAAAGACCCCAGTTTTTGGGATAAGAATGCACTATTTGACAAAAACTGCTGGGAAAACTGGAATACAGTGTGGCAGAAACTGGGCATAGATGATTATCTAATACCATATACCAAAATCAAGTCTAAATGGGTACATGATCTAGGTATAAAGGATGATACTGTAAGAAATCTGGGAAAGCAAGGAATAGTTTACCTGTCAGATTTGTGGAGAGGGGAAGACTTTAGGACCAAACAAGAATTAGAGAGCATTATAAAATGCAAAATGGATAATTTTGATTACATTAAATTGAAAAGCTTCTGTACAAACAAAGCCAATGTAACCAAGATCAAGAGGGAGGTGGGAAATTGGGAAAGAATATTTACAACCTATGTCTCTGATACAGGTCTCATTTCTAAAATATACAGAGAACTGAGTCAAATCCATAAGAATACAAGTCATTCCCATTTGATAAATGGTCAAAGGATATGAACAGGCAGTTTTCAGAGAAAGAAATTAAAGATATCTATAAGCATATGAAGAAATGCTCTAAATCACTATTGATTAGAGGAATGCAAATCAAAACAACTCTGAGACACTACATCTCTCCAGTCAGATTGGCTAAGATGACAAAACAAGAAAATGACAAATGCTGGAGAGACTGTGGGCAAATTAGAACACTAATGCATTGCTGGTGGAGTTGTGAACTTATCCAACCATTCTGGAGAACAATCTGGAATTATGTCCAAAGGGCTATAAATAATTTCATACCCTTTGTCCCAGCAATACCACTTCTAGGGTTATATCCCAAAGAGATCATAGAAGTGGGAGGAAGACCCAAATGTACAAAAATATTTATAGCAGCTCTTTTTGTGGTTGCAAAGAATTGGAAATTAAAGGGGTGCCCATCAATTGGAATGGCTAAACAAGCTGTGGTATATGAATGTAATGGAATATTATTGTGCTATAAGAAATGAGGAGGAGATGGTTTTCATATTTACCTGGAGAGGCTTGTACAAACTGATGCTGAGTGAGAAGAGTAGAATCAGAAGAAATGTGTATACAGTCACAGACACATCATACGTGTGATGACCAACTGTGACGGACTGGACTCTTTTCAGCAATGCAGTGATATGGGTCAATCCCAAAAGACTCATGAAAGAAAGAAATGCGACATCCAGAGATATAACTAGAAAGAACTGAGCTTGAATCCTGATGGAAGCAAACTAATTGATCTTTTTCTTCTCATTGTTTGGTTTTATTTCTTCTTTACCATTTTCCATCCTACCTAGTACAATATGCCTTTGTAATTGGACTAATGTCTAATATGAAAGTATTTGCAGATCCTATACTGGACTATATGCTGTCGTGGGGGTGGGAGGAGGGAGGTAATGGAAATCTGAAATTCAAGGAACTATGGAATTGAATCATGTTAACTGAAACTAAACTAATAAATTAATTTAAAAAAAAGATTTGCCCAGGCCATTGAGTAGGTAAGTGCTCAAGGGTCACATAGTCAGTATGTGTCAGATGCTAGACTTGAACCCAGGTTTTTCCGACTCTGAGGTTGGCTCTTTATCCATTGTTATCATATTACATCTTGATTTTAAATCTGTGAAGAAAAAATAATTAATTAGAAAAAAACCTTTCGTGATTGTTTTCAATTTAAAGTCTTTTTCATATAACCTAAGGCAATTATCTAGAGATAGAAATGATAGATATATGTATGCTATGCACATGTATAAACATATAGAGACATACATACATAAATACATACATATATATGGGGCATTGTTCAATGGGGACCCATTTCTTAGAGGATACATAATGTTCCTTTCTGCTGCATATGCATGTGGAGACTTGGTGAGCCTACTTCTGAAAATGCACATGTAAGGAAGGGCCTCTACCCCCAATTCAGAGCACAAATGGGTATTTTGTGGCTATTTCCTATCAGCTAACTGCATGGTGATGAAAAGTCTTTAATTGGCTATTGAGCCATAATTGAGTATGCAAACAAAATAATAATAATAATAAATCATTTAAGGTTTGCAAAGTATTTACTTGTGTTATCTCATTTTATCCTCACAGAAACCCAGGGAAGTAGATGCTTCTACCACCCCCATTTTAAAGATGAGGAAACTGAGGCTAAAAGATTAAGTGATTTGTCCACAATGTCTAAGGATTTGAACCCAAGTCTTCCTGATTTCAAGTCCTTCCCTTGGAAGCTTGAGTGAAAAGGAAATAATGGCACACATTTCTGGTAGGAGCCCCTCACCTGCCTTGTTGCCAGGTTTCCTCAGATATATGGCAGCCCAAGTGGGGTAAGTAGGCAACTGATTATGTACCACCTCCCCTCCCCCCAACCTGGAGTTTCACAGCAGTTTTGTCTTATTCACCAATGTATAAGAGAGAGCGCTTTCATTTTAAGTATGTACTCAGTTCTGGAGCAACCAAGTAAAAGGCTTTTTAGCACCATGTAGTCAGTCAACAGGAAATAGTCACAGAATACCTACCCATACATGCTCTGAATCAGATGCAGGGCCTATCCATTACACACTATCGTATATTTCTGGAAGCAGATTCAGTGGTTCTCCACAAAGATATGCAGTAGGTAGAGAATACTATGTATACTCCAAAGAATGCTTCCCCCTACCCCAACCCATTGAGCAGTCCCTCATGTTACATATACATGGATCATACTAGCTATGTAACTATGGCAAGTCATTCAAATAATAAGTCCTCCTTATTGTTCCTCTTACAAGAAACCCCAGAGTGAAAGGAAAGGAAGGGTAAGGAAGGGAATGGGGAGGGAAGGAAGGAAGGAAAGAAGGAAGAGCTACGTTGCCTATCTGTCCAGTTCCAGTTGGATCCCCAGTGAGGCAGTTCCTACTGTCTGTCACTCATAGAGGTTGTTCTTTGTCCTTCATTCTTGAAGAAGACCATGACATCAGGGAGGTGATGCTATGACTTGCAAGTGAATTGGATTTAAATGAGGGAGGGCTATGCTAAGTTATCGGTCTCACTTTCTCCTCCAAGTCATCTGGGTCCAATGGAGAGGTATAGATCAGGACGACTGAAGATGAATGACTCTGAATGCAGTGGGAGACCTTGGCCTAAGCTAAGGTTTTTAACAGGTCTTAGTTTGACTGAGGCAATGCCCAATCAATGATTAAGGCTAGGTAAGAAATAAAGTAGAGAATGACCTCTTTTACCTAGTCAAAAAAATCAACCTGGGAGGTGTTCCTTTAAGTATTTATATTCTGTGACCTTTGTTTATGAAGATCTGTTAGGTAGTATTTAGTAGTAAGTTGTCCTGATCTATATCTTGCTACTGGACCCAGATTGTTCTGGAGGAAAGAGTAAAGCTGGTGACTTTGCACAGCCCTCCCTCCTCAGATCCAATTCATTTGCAAGTCATGGCATCAGCTCATTGATATCATTGTCCTCTTCAAGAAGGAAGGACCAACAACAACAATAACAATAAGAAACCCCATGTCCCAACTCACTGGTTATCTCCCAAACATCAAATGGTATCCCTCTTCATCTCCTTCTCTTGGCTTTCCTCACTTCCTTCAAATTTCAACTAAACCCCAACTTTTTCTAAAACCCTTTAGAAGCCTCCCTTAATGTTAGTGTCTTCCCTTTGAGATTATCTCTAATTTGTCCTGTATATAGCTTGTTTGCATATTGTCTGTAAGAGAAGGGGGGGGACACAAAGAGGATAAAAATGGAGTAGAGGATGTGAAGAAGGAGAGGATGGATAAAGTAGCAGAGAGGAGAGGAAAGGAGAGGAAAGAAAAGGAGAGGAGAGGAGTAACTAGCAAATCCAAGACTAAGGGTAGGCAAGGTAAATAAGTTCATAAAGGAGGTTATAACACTCTAATTGAAGTGAACCTCCCTAAAGAAACATACACAATTGGATAGGGGAAGAGAAGGGGGGAAAGGAGAGATGAGAGAGAGAGAGAACGTTTTATAGAAGAGTTAACAAGTACATGGACTACCAGAGAAAATGCCTTGATCAGTACAGAATTGTATATATGTAAAAAATGAGTGCTATATGATGAAAATAAAACTCTAAAGAGTAACTCTGAAGATATGACATATATATACAAGTATTCCTGAAAAGAGAATCAGAATGGATTACCAACTAATACCTATCATAGACCCAGCAAAGTCAAGTCAAAAGTCTGACCTGTTCACTCCCTCTCCCAATTCAATAAACTCCAATTGTTCCCAATTATCTCTAGGGTCAAATATAAGCTCCTCTGTTTGCCACTTAAAGCTGCTTCTCTCTCTTCTTCTGACCTTCCAGACTTCACTTCCATGCAGCCATCTCCCCCTGGAACTTTGCTCAAACCTCAGAGCTTTCTCACTCAGAAACTTCTCAGTGGCTTATTGGTGGGTTCCTCCAGGGGTTTCCATTTTGGAGAGGGGCCAAGGCTGGCCTCAGTTTCCTCATCTGTAAAATGAGGAGGAGGAACTGGCAAGCAAACCACTCCAGTATCTTTGCCAAGAAAACCTCAAATGAAGATCTGTTAGATAGTATTTAGTGGTAAGTTGTCCTGATCTATATCTTGCTACTGGATCCTGTCACAAAGAGGCAGACATGACTGAAAAACAATGAAACAACAACAAACAAACAAACCAGGCTGGCCATTCTTCCTTCATTTTCCTCCCAGCTTGATTTCTGGCTCTTTGGGCTTTGAGAATCTGCCCTCTCCTCCTGACTCACCCATGCTTTTCAGCTTCTTTTTCTTTCTTTCAGCTTCTCCCAGCATTTTACACAATAATTAGCACTTTGTTTAATAAATAATTATTAATTGATTTGGTGGTCCACCTGACAGAAAAGAAGGGAGAAAACAGAATGCCCCAAATGAGCTTCTCAACTTAAGAGAAAAAAAGGGGGGAAGAGGAAGAGCCTTTTGTTCTGTTGTTCACCAAGGAGAGAGACTAAAAGGGTCAAAAGGCCTCTGAAATGTACTCTAACTTAAAAGAAAGAAATAGTCATGAGGAAGAGCCCAGAAGACCTAAGTCTCAAAGCCCTGTCTTCTACTTCTGATCAAGGCAGATCATATGCTAACATTTATGACTGTTCAGTTCTGCCTATTTCAAAATTGGAGGTAACAGCTAATCTTTTCCATTCTACACTCAGCCTAACATGAAGGTCAATAGAGGTGTCTCCTTCCCAAGGAAGGGGTCAATTTTAAATGTAGAAGATCTGCCCTAGTCGAAAAAATCTGCCTCCTTAATCCTGTCTCTGTGACTCATTAAGGCCTATCTATCCTAGATGTAGCCAAATGGAAAAAGAGTAAACAAAGTATTGCATCTCCCATTCCAAACAACTAGAAAGTAACTGTGTCAGCTTTTAATTACAATCTTTCCAAAGAAAGCTCAGAGGAAAGTTCCTAAGAGAATGCAACATGTTGCAGTACAATAAAGTATACTTTAATATTACATTTAAGAAATATACATGTTTTAAAGCCAGAGATTCCATTCTCTACCACATACAACTATTTATTTTTTGTGATATAAAGTTGCAAATGTCACAATAAAGGCTCAAAACCTCCATCAGAGAGGAACACCTTCAAGGACACACCACAATGGAAGGAATTGTTATTTTCCCCCCAAGAATCCTCTTAGCCTATTAACTGCCACCCAATACAAATCAGGCAATGCAAAATAAGTTATACTTTGTTATAAGGTATATTATAGATGGAAAGATAAAAGAACAAGGGTTTGCAAAAAAGTACTATGAGTAGAGACCATGTAACAGTCAGTGAACTCAATGTATTTGATTTTGTTGTTGTTGTTTATAGTTTTTATCTACACAGCTGTCAGCCCACATTTCCCCCTATATCTTTAAACCCTGACCATCAACAGATGCCACATAATCATAAAGGTAGACACAATGTTCAATCAACTGCTAATTAAGTGCCATCAATTGCCCCACACATACACACATACATATACCACCACTACCAATACCATTACTGGCTGTGATCTGTCTGCCAAGTGATAAATAGCATTTCCATCCACAAACTTCTATGAGAACTGAAAAAAGAAAGTGTTAAATCACAGCAGACTATATTCTAGTGAAACTAACATGAGGAAAAATTTATAAAGTCGATAAAAGAAAGGGAAACAATATTCCTCTTTCCTTCTTTTGCTTTCACTTAACTAGATATATAATATACATGTGGGGTTTAAAATGACATCAAAATGACTGGCCAGAACTTAATTAGAAAATGGAGAGATATCAATAGAGAAAAAAGGAATTCGAACTGCTTCAGCAATGGCAGAATGGTTAGCTAACAGATGAGAATACTGCTGCCCCCAAAGCTTACTTTCAGTGCTAAGATTTCAATAACAAATAAACACTACAAAGGTACCTCTCACCAAACTAATATACTACACTCCAAACTAGTAGCCCTGTCTCCTCTTTCAGATTCCTCTGATTCATTCCTCACACTACTGCCAAAATAATCCACCTGAGGTACAGATCTGATTGCATCAATCACCTATTCAAAAACATTCACTAGCCCTCCACAATAGACCTCCAAGATGCCCTTCTAGGCTTATTTCACACATCTACTCTCTCTCATCCTATACTCTATATGTCAGCTAAATTAGACTATTTGTTATTCCTTCATCTCATCTACTTTTCATCCTCCAATCATATACACTCACAGGTCTAGCAAACACATGTATTAAATTAGTGGAGAACACAAAACTGTGAGGGAAAGTTAATATACTGAATGATAAAATCCTGACAGACTGAAAAATAGTCTGAAACTAACAAATTAAATTAAATATAGTCAAATGATACATTTTATGACACTTTTTGTGTCTAAGTTGGTAATATCCTCTATACATTTTTCCATTGCCCTTAAAGTCACACAACATCTTATTTTTCTGAGACAAAGAAGTTCCATAGTTCATAGCCACCTAATAGGAAGAATACTGGTATTCAAAAGATGACTTAAATTAAAACAACTCTGAGATACCTCCTCACAGTTATCAGTTTGGCTAACATGAGAGAAATGTTGGAGGTAATATGAAAAAATAGGACACTAATGGACTGTTGGTGGAGTTGTGAAATGGTCCAACCATTGGAAAACAATTTGGAACTACATCCAAAGGGCTACAAAACTGTGCATACCCTTTAACCCAGCAGTACCACTAATAAACCTGTATGCCAAAGAGACATCTCCCCTCCACAAAAAAAGGAAAAGGACCTATTTGAGCAAAAACATTTATAGCAGTTCTTTTTGTGGTGACTAAGAATTGGACATTGAATGGATACACATCAATTGGGTAATGTCTGAACAAGTTGTGGCATATGATTTTTGTGTAATACTATTGTGCTATGAGAAATAATGAGCAGGATGGTTTAGGAACGAGCTGGGAAGACTTATATGAATAGATACAAATTGGGTTGAACAGAACCAGGAGAACATTGTATAATGTAACAGCAATATTGTAATGATGATCAGATATGAAATAGCTGCTCTGCTCAATAGAGTGATGCAAAACAATTTCAAAAGACACATGACGAAAAATGCTATCCACCTCCAGACAGAGAACTGATGAACTTTGTAAATTAGAGCATACTTCTTTTACTTTCTTTTCTTTCCTTGGGGTGTGTGTGTGTGTGTGTGTGTGTGTGTGTGTGTGTGTGTTTTCTTTTGCAATATGGAAAAATGTTTTGAATAACTTTGTGTGTATAATCAATATCATATTGTTTGATTTCTCAAAAAGTTGGGGAAGAGTGGAAAGGAAAGAATTTGGAACTCAAAAAAATTTTAAATGAATATTAAATAAAATTTTACATGTGATTGGGAAATATTTAATGAAATAAATAAATATATATTTTAATAATAATAATATTATAAAGACAAACAACTTTGGGAGACTTAAGAGTTCTTATAAATTTAATGACCAGCCAAGTTTCCAGAGGACTGATGATGATGATTAATGCTATTCACCTCCTAACAGAGAGGTGATGGATTCAAGATACAAAATGAGATAAATGTTTCTGGACTTGGACACTGTGGCAATTTGTTTTGCATGACTATGTGTAGTTGTTACAGTGGTTCACCTAACTGAAAAAAGTAATATATAAATAAAAAGAACATTGGTACCTTTGGAGAGATGGGGGAGAGAGAGGTGACCTTTAGGGTCAACAAGCAGTTTGTGATCATTAAAAGCACAGCTCAGTTTACCAAATGATAATTATCATGTTAGCAAATCCAAACACTACTTCCACAGCCCAAAATTATTACCATAAAAGAAATTTTCAACATTTGTGGGCACTGCTATCTTAAAATCAAATTCTGAATAATGTTAATAAAGTCAACAAAGCAATTTAATAATGTGATGGTATTACAAGCCTCAAAAATGGTGTATTAAAGAACATAAAAGGTTATGTGGATATATATACCTATAGTTTATTTGTGCTTAAAGAAATTGCATAAGATTTTAAAATGTAACCTTTCCATCAAAGAGAAGCAACATAACACCAAGTAATAAGAGTTCAGCTATGAATGGGAAAAAAGTTTTTTTTCCTTTTGTTCATAATTGACCTAGTCAAAGGGTTCAACCTAGTCAAAATTTCTCAAGAAACCTAATTTTAATACCTTTCTAGATCTGCACTTATAAATATAACCATATCAAAAAGAATTTCGGATGGTTTAGGTGGGAAATATGACAAGGATCTTAGTTTTTCTGGATTACATTTGAAAGTGTATTATAGAACTTCAAGCATCAGGTGCAATATTTACTACCTTATGTGGAATTGACATGATAGGAAGTATCATGTGCCATGTATCACATATCATGAACTGTATGATAGGAAGAGAAGATAGGCTGATCAAGTGGCAAGGGTGAAGGATGACAGGTGAGCAGCCAAAGTGCTCCACTGGTATTCTCAAAATTTCCAGAGTACTCCATGTATATACTCCATGGACCCTCTGTGATAAACCTTTGAAAGGACATAAATGAGACCTGTTGCACAAGATGAGCAAGCATAGATGTATTGCAATTTTCATTATTGGAATAATTTTCTTGTGTGGCTCAGAAATTGAGCTCTAAAACTGTATTGAACAATGGAAGCATTAATTAAATAAGTGTATAGTGGAAGAAAGCAGAAGAGAACAAGCATTTATTCTCTGCCAGGCATTGCAATAAGTGCTTTTCAAATAATATCTCCTTTGATCCTCACAACTCTGGGAGGTAGGTGATATTATGCCAAATTTTCAGTTGAGGAAACTGAGGCAGACAGAGGTGAAATGACTTGCCCAGGATCACAAGGCTACTTTCAGAGGTCAGATTTGCACTCAGATCTTCCTGATTGCAGGCATGGCACTCTATCCACTATACCACCTAGCTACCTTAATAGTCTATACATATCCTTCAGAGGTAAACACTTGAGAAGACAATAATTCTTTAGATACAAATAGTTATATATGTGCTGATATGTCTGTTTCTTAAATCTGTGTCATAGCTTTCTAGTCATCTCCTATGTCATACAGAATGCAATTTGGTGAAAAAAATATTCTTATTATAACCATTGCTTTTAGAAAACTTCCTAGGAGTCAGCTGAAATCCATGAACAAAGTGTTCTTTCAGCCCTGGGCAGAATCACAGATGAATAACAGATCAGATTAACCAATGTTATTATTACTTCTGTGGCATCCTTTGAAACATTGTATGCTTAACTACAAGAAAAATAATCAACATTCAGCTACTTGTGCTTTCTTCTTTTCATGCCCCCTTTCCTTACACCATCCTCTCTTACTGCCCTCCTCCCCCTCTTCTAATTCCAACTTGTGCCAGGAAAATATTAAGATCTATGTTGGGAGAATAAAAGAACAAAAAGCAGACACTTTCAAAAATAAAAATCTGGAGTCATGGTACCTGTGCTCTGCTGAGGTTATGGTTTAGCATTTCTTTTCAGAACATTAAAGCACTATATAAATGCTAGTTTTTATTATTATTGCTAAAATTAGAGAATCTGGGCTCACAGAGAGTCTATTTAGTTTTTCTCTGAGAGAAAACTAATTCCAAGTCAATGAGTCTTATAGGAGAAGGTGAAAGGCAAAAGTGATTACCAGCTGACCTCCATATGTGATTATTTTTCTAACACATATACAGAATCAGAAGGAGTCATCCTAGTAGTAAACACATTTCCACATCACTTCAAGGCAGCGGTTCTAAAGCTTAAAAATTATTGAGGACCACAAAGATCTTTGGTTTGTTCAGCTTATAGCCACTGACATTTACTGCATTGGACATTAAAACATCTTAGTATTATTAGGAAAATAGTTTTGACTTCACAGAAGCATCTTAAAGGGTCTCAAGGATCCATAGGAGGTCACTGGACCACACTCAGAGAAATGCAACTTAAGGGTTTGCAAAAATGCCTTTCTCATGACAAGCTTATAAAGTAGGTAGCACATTATTATCCTCATTTTACAAATTGAGAAACTGAGATTCAGAAAGGTGAAGCAATTTGGCCATGGTCACATAGCTAATAAGTATTAGTGCTAAGATGTAAACCCAGTTCTCCTCTGGACTCCAAGTTCCTTCTGCTATTTCACATTGTAGTCAATATTCCCACATACACAGCTTCCACATGGAACAGCCCCATGAAGCTACCCAGTATCCTGTTTTCACATAATTTGCTAAACACCAGTGAGTCTATGGCAGAGCTGGACAGACTGAGCTCATTTTCAGTATAGAAATGCTAGGTCCTTGGCAAAATTGTATAATAAATAACACTTGTCTTGAGTACCCTTCCTTTCTGCATTCCTTTCCCATATCCCAGTATCCCCGCCTTTAGTGCCTTTGTGCTGTTGTCTGGCCCTCCAAAGTCCTGACTGTGAAACTCCTCCCAGATCTACCTTCCCTGTAATGTACCATATTGTATAATTTCCTTCCTTCCTTCCTCCCTTCCTTCCTTCCCTCTCTGTTGTATGAGAGGATGGAAAGGGGCCAGTCTCATGAAAAACTGTAGGGTATATTTGTCTTTGGTGTCCCCACCTTCCTTTCTGCACTGCTCTCCCTCATCCTGGTACTCCTCTTCCCAATTCTACACAAGGTGCTCATTAAAAAGGTTTTGGGACAAGGTACTTCTCAGCCACCCTTAAAGACAAATAATCCCCTGAGTTATAGGGATTTAGTAGTTTCTATAGGCACCCTTCCTTCCTCAAGTTTCAACTTGTCTTTTGAGAGTTTAATAATTCCTTGCAGAAGAAGCTAGAGAATCCAGTGAAGTCACCTGACCTGTCAACAACAACAACAACAACAACAACAACAACAACAAAATGCATGTATTTTGAAAGTAAGATTTCATCCACATTTATTGTGTTAACACACTCCCATTTCACTTTTGATAATATATCTACTATGGTCACATATATTTTTTCAAAGTGAAAAGTTATATAGTAAATGCCAGATTTTGATAGGTGACCTTGTAACTCTATGCTTCAAGTTTTGGTAATAAAGGGTAAATTTGTATCCAACTCCCTTAATTTATATATGCAAATTGCTTAGTTCATGTTGAATGAATATCTGACTATTTAAAAACTTAGTTGTGAGAATTCCTTCACTAAGAAAAAAATGCAAATGTATAAGCTAAATTTTGAAAAGCCATCCCCCAAACAGCAATAGTCATCAATTTAATATGGGCCTCACATAATATGGCATCCCTCTAGGATCTTGGTTCTATTTGGGTTATCTCTATTCAAATTCACAACTCCCAGCCCCTATTTAATGACTGGGCCAAACTAAACCAGACAGTTCATGAAATCAGAGCAAAAGGCATTTAAATATAAGTATAGCGAAGTAAATAACAAGGAGATTAGTCAGATAATTAAACATTTTAAAGAACATTCCCAAATGGCTGCCACCCACCCCCCCCAAATGTCTCCCAGAAGTACTAGTTGACTACCAAGACTCCCAGCTGACCTCTTTATCTCCCTAACAGTCAAAAAGGGATACATCAGTTCATTCATGGAAGGATATTAAAGACTATGCAATACTGGCTTTTCTTAGTCATTTCCCTTTTCATCCCAGTGCAATAGCAGTCTTGAGAGCATTGGTTTCCTGGCACAGCAACCAAACACTGAAACCTCTGGCTGTGGCTTTTGTCGTTACCACCAAGGGCTGAAGAGGGTGTTAGCTCTCAGGACATGCATGCAATTTCTGCTTGTGTTCCCCTTGGCTGTACCCACACCTACTTTTTTAACTGTGCCCCTTACCTATCCCACAAGACTCATATCACTTTTTCAAACTGGGAACATAGGAAATATGACTATCCAATCAGCATATCCCTTGGGTATCGTTGTGCCTTGGAGCTTGCAGTCCTCTGGGAACTGTCTAAGGAATTTCACCCAGTTATTGAAGCTGTTTCTCAGCCCCAAGCATTTTGTGACCATAGAATCAATCTATGGACGCAAACCCCTACACAAATGACTAGGGGCAATATTTTCATTAGAAGTAGTTATTCTTCCTGCCAGCTGATGATCACCCTTTTATCTCTCCAACTGCCAACTAACTTCCTCCCACCACCAAATAGCAAACCCTCCACTTCTTTAATCCCTTTTTTCTCAACCCAATAACAAATAAGAGGGATATATACTGTAGGTTGGCCAAAGGGACAATATGTCCTCGTGAACCAGGGAAAGGCAAAAGCCTAATGTTCACAAATGTAATTCCATTAGCAGTATGCCCTTGCCCACTGAGTTAACCAGAACTAGAACTCTGAATACTTCGTGCTAAGCACCATCTTTGGGAAACTATTCATCTTCCTGCATGTTCTCCTCCATTCTTGCCCCTCCTGTCACCAAAGGTCTGGGACTACTGAATCTTGTTCTTCTATATACATGTGCAGCAAAATAGAAACTTGGAAATGAAAGGAAAAATTTTAGACTTTTGTATACAAAACTCCCCTTTCTCCAACTATCAGGATGGCAATGTAAATCTGCAAGGATTCTTAGAAGCCTAAGGGGAAATCTCTGTTTTCCCACCTCTACCATCATCTGTATTCATCTTTATGCATATCCAAAATCTTAGAAGAATTTTATGTCCTATTCATGACTGCAATATTTTGCAGGTTCTTTTGCTGTGAGATTTTACACAGTGTAGATATTAGCCTAATACTTGAGTATTATTTCATAGTTAGTTATAAAGCAATATTCTGAATACTGGCCTTGGAGAAACAAAAGCAAGATGCCCTATGATGATACACAAGTTAGGGTCAACTTTACCTATAGACAGTCCCCTCTATGACTAGATCTGAGGTCTCAGGCAGTGTCCCATATTTCTTCTATTGCCTGTCATAATGCAAAATCATTGCTTTATAGTTACACATTGTAAACTTCTTACAGTTTTGGTGGTTTCTCCATGGATTTGCCTTTCTCATTGTCCCAGGAACATAGTTGACTTCTCAGTAATCTTCCAGTTGCCATTTGTTGGAATGACTTAGCTACCCAACCCCACAAGTGAGTCTAGATTCCAGATGAAGTACTTATCTATGTGTTTCTAATGGCATTTATGTCACTCTGGTCAAGAGATTTTTTTTTCTTTGCTGTTTTTCTAAAGGGCAAAGTACTCAATTCAATTTGACAAGCATATTGTAAGCACCTACAATGTGCAAGGGTCTGTGTTGAGAACAAAAAGATAAACATGACATTTTACCTGCCCTCAAGGAACTTACATTCTACTAAGACCACTAACTATGACGCACATCATATTACTTTCTGAAATGCATGCAGAGGTCCACATGAGCAACTTTCCTACCTCCTACTCAAGTCCATTGCTACCCATTTCTACTTTCTTCTACAAAATTAAATTAAAATAATTTAATCTGTTCCCCCTACAAATATACATTCCCATGAAAATCAGATGAGTAAAAAAAGAGAAGCTGTGAAATTATCCACTCCCTGATGTAGTAGGTTTGTATTGATTTCTCTAAAAGATAAATTTGAGCCAATTATTTATTTGTTTGCAGGTATGAAATAAATAATTATTTCTGTATTTTCAGAGGTGAGTTTACCCAACTCTATGACCAGCTCTGCATAAGAGAGAGTGAGGGGCAAGACTTGCAATTATTTACTTAATTTAGACTATGTAGACAAGTAAATATGATACTTCAGATGCCTAAAATAACCCTTCATTCATGCATACTTTACAAATTACAACATGGATTAAGCTCCACTATTTCATTTAATCTTTGTATCAACCTCATATGGCAAGTTGGACAATATCATTATTCCCATTTTGCAGATGAAGAAATAGAGTCTTAGGGCAGTTAACAGACTTGATCAATCACAAGGTTAGTAAGTGAATGGTACTGAAACACCTGATCACCTGGTAATAAATTCCATGTTCTTTCAAATACAAATACTGACTCTTTAGACTTGAATTGTCTTGGCTGGCTTTCTACATTGAGCAAATAAACCAGATAATTACTGATCTCTCCTTCATTTTGTGCCATGTAGAAGACCTAAACATCTATACAATATTCTCATGCTCCCAGTAAGATTCAGGCATTTTCTTAAGACCACACTCAAGATCACATGACTTTTTGAAGTCCACACAAGAAGTCAGATGGCCTTGAACTACACTCAAAAGATTTGGCTTTAAGGTCAGCTCTTCAATTATTAAGCCAAATTGTTTTGTTTTGTGTACTTGAAAAAACTTTCTTTACAAAGGCAATTGTTTTCTTTGTAGTTTACTTTTTTCCCATTTATTAAACATGAAATTTCTATACCAATAATTTTTTATGAAAAGATATTAGAAAAACAAAAAGAAAGTAAAAAGTGAAAAAACATAAGTAATTAGATAACAATGCTCTCCAACCCCTCCTATCTCACAGTACTCTTTGGGCAAGGGCAAAAATAAATACACAAACTTAAGCCATAACTTGAAAATAGTTATACTAATGGGGGCGGAGCCAAGATGGCAGAGTAAAAACAGCACTTCCAAGGCGCTCTCCCCCACACCAGTTCCAAACCATGTAAAAAGTGGACTCTGAACAACTTCTGAAAATAGTTATTCTAAAATCACAGTTTCTAATACTGCTCAGAGTCCATTCCATAGTGGGAACCATTTAATCAAAGAACAGTTAGAGAAGTGACAGGCCATAACAAGATCTTTCTAGTTATTAAGCTCAATTAGAGAGTGGATAAAATAGCTCTGCATTATACTGAGTTCTGCAGCAGATTATGTTCTAGTGAGACTCTAGTGTAGTTACTATGACCATTTTCCTATACTAAAATTTTGTGGCTCAAAATCTATAAAATCTGTTATTGCTCTTGTCTTGTTTGTAACAATCCAACCTCAGGGCTATTCCTGGATTATATCTAAAATAAGATGAATAATCTCCTGGTAATAAAGCTCATTGCCAGAAAGTTGGCCACCAGGTGATAAGACAACCTACTGAGGCATGGGTGGAGTTGCAACTTGTGTTGATGAAGGAAATACCCACACTGATGAAATTGAAAATCTAGGAGAAGGAAGGGAGGGAGCGAGGGAGGAGGAGGAGGAGGAAGAGGAGGAGGAGAACAATGGCATTTCTTCCAGTGCTCTGTTCTGGTAAAGCTGAAACAATGTACTAGATTGTTTTCTATCTTTGCAGTCTGTGATAATAAAATCACATTTTCACAAAGTTGGAATTTCTAACATTTCAATGATAAAATAAACATTTTTAAAATTACTGAATATTTTGTCCTCTGTAACAGCCAATGACCAATTTATCATTAGCTTCTCCCCATGTTCACTAACTCAATACAGTTGTATGATCCGAGGTCCTTCACATTTTTTCTCCCAGGGTAGCAGAATTTCAAAATGTCAAGGGACCTCCAAGGACAAAAGCCACATCATACCTGAAAAAGGTTCCTGTTTCCAACATACCTGAAAGGTGATCATTCAACCATTTCTTAAAGAATTTGAGTGAGGAACCTACTACCTCTGCAAACAGTCCATGACACTAGTGAGTAGCTGTGAATTGCTAAGAATTTTTCCCTATGTATGTCAAGCCTAAATTTCCCTCCCTACAACTTCTACCAACTCTTGTTTTGCACATGACCAAACATATCTAATCCTTGGAAAAGAAATTTTTTCTTTTAAAATTTTTATCCCTTTTCTATATATTGTTGTTGTTATTCAGTCATTTCAGTCATGTCTGACTCTTCATGACCTCATTTGGAATTTTCTTGGTAAGGATATTGGAGTGATTTGCTATTTCCTTCTTCAGCTAATTTTACAGATGAAGAAACTGAGGTAAACAGGGCTAAATGACTTACCCAGGATCACACAGCTAGTATCTGCACCATATTTGAACTTAGGTCTTCCTGACTCTAGGTTCAGCACTCTATCCACTGTGCCACCTAACTGTTTTATTTGTATTTATATATTAATTTCATGCTTTATTTTACATGACAAACCTTCAAATACTTAAAGAGTTATCATGCCTCCCTTAAATCTTCTCTTCTCCAGACTAAACATTCCTAGTTCCTTCATCAGATCTTCAAATGGAATTAACTTAAGGCCTTTTATTATCCTGGCTGCTCTGTTCTGGATGCTCTCAAATGTGATGTTTAGAAATGAATACAATATTCCAGATGTGCTCTGACTGGGTCAGAATATAGTGATAGGATTGCCTTATTTATTTAAATATTCATTGTCTCCTTTTTTCTGGTCTTTCCAAGAATCCTACTTATTTCATCATATCTGATCAATCTGATCATTTGGTTTGTTTCTATAGATGACTGCTTTAGTATACTTACCACCAAATGCATCAGTCTAGACATAAAGTGAGCAGAATAGTTGGATAATTGTAGTACTATTCTATGAAATAGCAAGATCATTGCACCTGGCAACACTCTTTTGGACTGCTTTTTACTTCTCCATCAAGCCTTTCTGACTCAGCAGCTTTATCCTTGGTTAAATCTTGCAAGATTCAATCAGCCTTAGTGCTCATACGTTAGTGCATCACACCTCATGTGCCACTCTGATTGAAAGGCAGAGCTATGAACTCCAAAACCGTTATTTAAGGAGGGAACCCAGGGCACTCATCTCTTCATGTTCCAATTGTCTGAACTCTGGGACTTTTTTTGGACTTTCCCATCATCCCTCCACCATACCTACCACCCTCATCTCCTTTCCCTTTTTCAGTTTTCTTTTACATATTGTCTTCATCCATTAGATTGTAAGGTTCTTGAGGTCAGTGACTATCTTTCTTTTTATTTGTATTTCTGTTTTCAACATTTGGCACAGTGCCTGGTATATAGTAGGTAATATATGTATATGTATATATGTGTGTATGTATATGTATGTATGTATATGTGTATGTATGTATATTGCCTACTACTATGTACTTGCTGGCTTAAAATGTGTCATTCACACACTTGAGCATGTAGTCCAACACAGGTATAGTCCCATGAAAAGTTGCCCATGGGAGGCCTTACTTTTAAAGCCACTTAGTATAAGAGAAGATAAATATCAATTTTATAAAAGAAATACAAAGCAAGTCTAAACCAAAGTAGGGTTATAAAATCTTCCCCAAAGCCAATGCTTAAGCAGTGTTGGCATGGAACCCTTATAAATGGAATGAAAAAAAGACCCTCCTCTGTTCAACTTTGTGGGTGCAACTGCCTTAGGCCACCATCCCACTTCAAATGGCTTCCTAGGGGCTGCTCATATGATAGCCACACCCTTGCTTCTGAGTCAGAAGCAAATGAAAAGAATGAATACATGACATTCTTAGCTGCATTCATGGCCCTTTCATCCTCTTTTAAAGCTTGATTTTATGCTGTGTGAAGTGGAGTGTGTGAAGGCACATCTAATGTTACAGTAATACTACTCAATAGAGTGAACATGCTTCTTGCCAAGGGCAATACTTCTTAGGTAGATCTAGTAACTTTTAGAAAGAAGACAGTAACAAAATAAAGAGGAGTTCGTTTTTGTGTAACCAATTTACAGTGTTGTTTATATTAATATCTGATGTTAAGCACTATAGCAAAATTAAGTTTGCATGTTTATTTCTGCCTGGAATTTGCTTCTCCTACTACTATGTAGACCATTTGCCAGGACAGGCAATCCTCCAAGATAAAAAGTTGCACTAAGTTGGGAGGTTTGGCTAGCTCTCACAAAGCAGGTAGAGAGCAAAGTATTGTGATGCTCCACAGTGCTCCACACACAGTAGATAACTTACTAAATATTTAACTGAATTGACACCAAGTCTTTAAGAAAAACATCTGAGTAGTATATTATTTTCATTCCTTCTCTCTGCCCTCAAGTAAAGAAAGAAAGAAAGAAAGAAAGAAAGAAAGAAAGAAAGAAAGAAAGAAAGAAAGAAAGAAAGAAAGAAAGAAAAGAAAGAAAGAAGAAAAAAGCTTGTTGCTTTTTCTGTGCTAAGCTCTGGGGAAATATAGAAAATCAAAATGGCCTGCTCTCAAGGAGTTCACATTTTAACAGGTGAGATCAATACAAGGTTTTAGCTGTAAGTCAGATGGAAAGGTCTTGTGGTCCTTAGGGTGTGGTGGCAGGAAACAAATGGTAAAGCCTCTTCTTCAATGTCATTTTCATTGATAAAATCATATTTATTTCTGATTCTGAGCTATATGACAGTATCAAGGACTTTGGTGGAGAGAACATTCTTTTCTCAGTCTTCAGAAGCTGTGGCTACAATAACTACAGAAACAGTTGCTTGATACACACTATGTGGCCACAGTCAAGTAATTAAATCACTCAGTTCTAAGAGTCTTGTCTAGACTTGCACCTCTTATCCTAAAATAAGGGAAATGAGTTATGAGAGTTTTCTGTAACTATCGCTCTTTGGGATAATGGTTGTAGGGGCCATGCTACAATCTGGATGAGAAGTGGTGGGGGTGGGGGTGGGGGTGGGGAAGGAGTGCTGCTACTCCCTGAGCTCTTTACACTTCACATCAGCTGATGCCAACTGGTCAGCAGTTGTTATTGGTGGTGGTGATGGTGGTGGTAGTGGTGAGGGAGTTGGGCCCCTTCCCCACAGTGATTACTCCCCTTATTTATGGCTGCCAAGCAGGCTGGAGCAGGATCTGTAATCTGTGGGGCCCTGCTATTTATTTCCAGGGCTCTTGGGCTCAGGAACTTGGTCTGTCTCCATTGGGGTCTGGAGGGAGGTGGTGGTAATAGTTTGACATGTATGGTACATGTTGCCTCATGTCTTTCTCTTAGGATGCCCTATTACTTCAGCCTGGCTGACATGCCCTCCCTGTAAGTGGCAGCTTATCCCCTCCTCCCAGAAAGATATAAGACAAGTACTCCTGTGGTATGCTTGCATAATCTGACCTGAGATCCTGGCTACACCAACTCCACCTTTACAGCCTACAGTGTACAAAAGAATAACATTATCGGGTGGCCAGCATGCTCCCCTCCCCCCAACACCTGTGCAAGAGCATATGGGGAAGCACTTGTTTAATTCAGCAGTTGCTGGGCACATACATTCTTGGTATCTGTGCTCTCTCTGCCCAAGTGTGAATCAAACAACAATGAGTAGTTGAGAATGTGACATACAGAAGCAGGTTTATATTTGGCCATTTGCTGCTTACCAGTTACATTGGAATTATTATTACAGATCATTTCTAAGAAAGGTCCAACATGGCAACCAGGTTTCTGACATTGCCTTAGGCAAGGTGAAAATAGAGGACATTCAACTAATTTTCTTCAATGAAACCACTGAAGGTTTCTGGGTACCTGGGAAAGTACCTACGTACCAGCTAGTCAGTCTCAAAAGATTCATAACAAAATACTTTGAAAAATTACACAGACAAACCAAAAAGTGATGCTTTGTGTAAAATCATACCCTGCTCTTCAGATCCCCCCTCCTTTTATGAGAGTGAACTTAAAAAAACATTATTTTGGACCTGGATATATCTTCTGGAATTCAAGAAATTCAAGTTCAACATTTTACTAAATACTGTGTGTATAAGGCACTGTCCTAGAAGAACAAGATTTATGTATGATATTGTCTCTTGATCAAGCTCACTTTCAAATACTTTATTATTTTCTGGCATTTGTTTTAGGATGATTGATACAACTTATGGAGTATGGAAATACCAAAGCTGCTCAAATGAAAACAAAAATATGCAACCTAGAAGCTAAACATTTGCCTGAGACTCAATCTGGCATTTGGCACTTGCTCAGAAAGATTGGGGGATTCCTAATGTAGTGGTGCTTTCTGTTTTATCTCTCATGGGCAAACTTCAGGCACAGGAAGACCTTCAGATAAATTTCCAGCTTGGTAGTTTTGTCATTTTCTGGCCCCACTAATTTTGCCATATGTCATGTCAGATGGTGAATACATAACATTTCCCATCTTCATAAAATTGTAGATTTAGAGATTGAAGAGACTTTGATATACAGCAAATTGAATACCTTCATTTTACAGATGAGAAAAATAAGGCAGAGAAGTTGAGTGATTTGCCTAGGGTCACAGAGTTAATAAGTGAAGATTTGAACTATATAGGAGGAATGGAGAGGCACAGTGGATAAAGGTCAGGCCTTAGAGCCAGGAAGTTGGGGTCAAGTTTTGCTCCTCACACATACTAGTTATGTAACTATGGGTAAGTCACTTAACTATTCAATGCTCTGAGCAATTCTAAAAAATTATAAGTTTTCTAGACCTGTACCCCTATCCCAAAATAAGAAGAATGAGTTACAAAAATGTTTTACAGTCAAATTCTTATAAGCCATATAAACAATCTCACATTTTATATGGGATACAGTGAAAGGTTTCACCTTCTTCTGATTATAAAACCTTCCTTATATTTACATATATGACAATCTTACTAAAATCAATAAAGCAAAAAGACTAACTCCCCATGTGTTATCATATAGAAGTTTGTGTTTCATGTGGACATCTATGACTATAGATAAAATTTGTAATTTTATTTAGCTACATTCTTTTCAACATAAGAGTATGAAGATTTGACTAAAAATATTATTATAGTATTAAAAAGCACATGAAGAATTCAAAGAAATGCACCAGTCAAAAAACATTTATTAATTACCTACTCTGTACCAAGCCCTGTGCTAAATGCTAGGGATACCAAATAAGACAAAAGCCAGTTCGTGCTCCCAAGGAATCTAATGAGAGAGGCAATTTGGAAACCACTAAGTACCAACAAGACACATATAGGATAAACTGGAGACAGCAAACAGAGGGAGAGAAGACCTGTATGAACTGAAACAGAGTAAAATAAGCCAAGCTAGGAAAAGAATGTCTACCTTGATTGTTGTTCACACTTTGGGAGGGAGTTAGGTTATGAAGGACTTCAAACATCAAACACAAGACTGTACATTTGATCCTAAAGGTTATAGGGAGCCATTGGAGTTTATTGAATGGGGGTAGGGTGACTTAGTCACACTTGCACTTCAGGAAGATCAATTTAGCAGCTGAGTGGAAGATAGACTGGGGTGGGGAGAGACTTATAGTAGAGAGACCAACCAACAGGCTATTGCAATAGTCCAAATGTGAGGTGATGAGGGCTTGCATCAGTGTAATGGCCTTGACAGAGGAGTGAAAGGGGCAGATTCTAGAGGTGTTGCAAAGGTGAAATCTGTTGCCTTGGAAATATACTGGAGAGAGAGAGACAGAAAGAGAGATGGAGACAGAAAGACAGAGAGAGAAAGAAACAGAGACAGAGAGACAAAGGAATTGAGTGGCACACTTGACAGTAAAAGGGAAGTTAGGAAAAAGAGCAGGGGGCTTGGGTGAATGTCAAGCTTAAGATGTCTATAGGACTTCCAGTTCAAGATATCCAGTAGACAGGAGAGAAATGTGAAACTGAAATTCAGCATAAAGGTTAGAGCTAAATAAGTAGATTTGAGAATCATCAGCATAGAGATAATCATGAAATCCATGGAAGCTGATGAAATCACCACATAAAATATAGAGAAAGAAGAGAAGAAGACCCAGGACAGAGACCTGTGGGATCTTCATGGTTAGTACATATCATCATTTTTTTAATGATCACATATTATTTCATGAGAGACAACATAGCATAGTAGATAGGGAACTGGCCTTAGAGTCAAAAAGACCATTCAATGTTGATTGTACTAATTGTATGACCATGAAGAAATCATTTATAGGCCCCAGGTCTATAAGACTTTAAGTTACAAAGGAAATGTCAGTTTTTATTGGTTGAGGGTATTTCCATATGGGAGTTACTCACACTGCTAGTATTATTTTGTGACTAAACAAGGTTCACTGAAAGAACATCCAGTGATATTGTAATCTTGTAAGCAAAATAGATGCTACATCCCAGAATTTTTCCTTTTAGGCTGGAATATTCTCTCTAAAATCCTTAAACTAGTTATTTTCAAGACAAATATCCTATATGCCAGAAAAGTATAATGGATAAGTCAAAAAGCATTTATTCATGGGGGCGGAGCCAAGATGGCGGAGTAGAAACAGCTCGTCCAAGCCTCTCTGCCCCCAGATTCTCCACAAACTATGTAAAAAAGGACTCTGAAAAACTTCTGGAGCCCCAGCACCCACAGAACGACACAGAGAAGCTAACCTCCCGCTGAGGACAGCCCAGCACCCTGCAGGAAGGACCAGCGCAGTGGTCTGGGAGCCGGCAGCCCGCAGAGCACAGGAGCCAAGCGAGCCCAGGTCCCCGTGAGCCGAGGTTTTAGCCCCAGGGCGGCAGGGCCAGCAGCCGGCTGGAGGAACCCCAGAACACCAGGAGCTGTGGAGATTCCAGAATTATCAACATAGACTTGCCTAGGACAAAGTAAGAGGTTAGTGTCCTATGGACTTTGGGACCTGCATTTGGGGAATGCGTCAGCTCCCTCCCCTGGGGGCTAGAAGCTGCTGAGGAGACACGCCACTGTGTAGTTTTCAGAGGCATTTCCGGCTCCCAGCCTACAAATCGTGGGGAGATCTAGCGATCAGTCTTGGGGGGTAATCGCTCTTGCTTTAACCTCCCTGGATCTGGATTGTGATCTAGGGTGGAAGTTGTGGGTGGGTTTACAGCTTGCCAGAAACGGAAGTTGCCCCCCCACACGTTCGGGACGAAAATTCCTCTAGCTGGCCTTAAAGCCATAGTGTGGTAACAAGCCCAAAAGTCAAGCAATTAAGTGGCAACATGCCAAGGCAAAGGAAACAGAAAAATGCAACCCTAGACTCCTATTTTGGGGGCACAGAGCGGGAAAAGGACTGTGAGGTCAGAAGTCCTGCTCCAAAAGCCCCAGGAGAAAACATGAGCGGGGTGCAGGCCATAGAAGACCTTAAGAAGGACTTTAAAAATCAAATAAGAGAAGTGGAGGAAAAATTGGAAAGAGAAATGAGAAGGATGCAGGAAAAGTATGAAATGAGGGTCAACAGCCTGACTGAGGAAAAACAACACCTTAAAAAATAGACTAACTCAAATGGCAAAGGAGGCCCAAAGGGGCAATGAGGAGAAGAATGCCTTAAAAAGTCGAATTTGCCAGATGGAAAAAGAATCTCAAAAGTTCACTGAGGAGATTCATTCCTTCAGAGTTAGACTGGAGCAAATGGAAGCTAGTGACTTTATGAGAAATCAAGATGCTGTTAAGCAGATCCAAACAAATGAAAGATTAGAAGGCAATGTGAAATATCTCATGGGAAAAACCACTGACCTGGAGAATAGATCCAGGAGAGACAATTTAAAAAGCATTTATTCATTACCTAATATAAGCCAGGGTTCAAATACAAAACAAAATAGCCCTTGCCCTCAAACAAAGGAGAGAGACATCATATGTGTATATACATATATATGTATATGTATATATGTATACATACACACATGTACATACAGAAATATGTGTGTATATATGTATAATTTCCAGTTGAGATGGAATCATGAAAGGCTATAGAGTATCTCAATTCTCCTACATACTCCATTAATGATCCAAAAAGGACATTAAATTGAATAATAATCAAAGAACTCAAGGAAACATCAGTAAGCAACTTCATCCAGCCCAGAACTACATAAAAAGGCAGCCAGAAGTATTGGTAGAGGTATTGCTCTCAGAAGCCAACACAAGATCAGGTGAAAGGACAGAAACCCATTATCAATTGTCAGATTGAAGATTCACCAGGGAGGTTGGAAGCCTGCAACAACACTGGATCAGAAAGGCCCTGGGATGGTATAAGAGGGACAGAAAAATTTAGAAACATGCAGCAGCAAGCACCGTGATTGAGGACAACCAACTATACAGTTCTGACCATGGACACTGAAGTCTGCCAATATTATGAACTGAGACACATTGAGGGAAGAGACAGTCATTGTTAAGAGCCCAAGAAATCAAGGTGGAGGGCAGGGGGGGAGCGTGGGGCCTGGTTCTGGCACAAAAACAAAAAGAAAAAAAGAAAATTAAGTTGGAGATATAAATTAATAGAAGAAACACCAAACAGTATAAGGAAATACTATGGGTTGAGAGACAAACAAGGAGGAAACCCAGAAGAAGACAATAAGTCCACAATTACAAGCAATGGCTCAGAAAAAAATAATGGCTTGTCACAAGGAATATAAGAGTCCTTGGAGGAAATTAAGCAAGAAATTTTTTTAAATGGACTTACATATGAGTGAAATAAAAGCTCTGGAGGAAATAATTAGAAGAAGAACAAGGAGTTTAAAACAGAAGGTGGAAAATTTTACTCAAGTAATAGATTCCTGGGAAATTAGAATAAACCAAACAGAACTCAATGATTTCATGGAACAATAAGAAATATCATAACAAAATTATAAGCCTGAAAAAATAGGAGAAAATATAAGATATCTGCTATCAAAAGCAAATAACTTGGGAAATAAGTCAAGGAAAAATAATTTAAGAATTATCAGACTCCCTGAAACCATCCCCTGCCCCCCCCCCCCAGCCGAAATACTATATTTTGAGAACTCAAATGAAAATTGCCTAAACTTACTGGAAATAGAGGGAAGGTAAATATATAAAGAAACTACCAATTGCCTCTTGAAAGAAACACCAAAATGAAATTCCCAGGAATGTCAGGGATAAAATTCAAAACTTCCAAGTCAAAGAAAAAAAATACTATAGGAGTCATAAAGAAAGAATTTGAGTACCAAGGAACCACAGTCAGGACCATACAGGACCCAGCAGCAACTATAATAAAGGAAAGAAAATAATGGAATACAATTTTCCAAAATACAAAAGAGAAAGGATTGCAACCAGGAATGATTTACCCTGTAAGATATGGTCTAATCCTACAGGGCAAAAAAAAAGTCCTTGAATGAAATAGAGGATTTATTCAAGTATCTGTGATGAAAAGACTAGAGTTCAATAGAAACTTAGAAATGCAAACACAGGCGTCCAAAAACCTAGAAAAGGTAAATATTTTGGAGAACTGAAAAGGGTTAAATGATTTTACATTTGAGTGGTTACATTCTAATGAAGTTTTTTAAAAGTGTCCCTTTTAAGATACTATCTTCAAGGATCACAGGATCAAAGATTTAGAACTAGGAGGGACCTTACAGTCATCCAGTACAATTCCATCATTTTATAGATACAACACTGGAGCCAAGAGATATTAAGTGACTTTGCCCAGGATCATACAGCTACTAATTATTATAATAATAACTAGCATTTATACAGCATGTACCAAAAGTCTTAGTACAACTTAAAACTTCATTCATCATTCCATTAACATGGCACAAATGTTTCTCCACTGTCTGTCTAGACTTTTGCCCATCTGTTAAATTGAATGTGCTGCATTTAAGTTTTAGTAGTATACGCTTTAGTAGTAGTGAGACTTTTGAAACACCGTGCATGTGCTCCAGGTTATGCAAATCTCTTTCCATATATTACTTCATTTATCCTTCCAATAACCCTATGAGGTAAGTGCTATTAATATCATCATTTTTCAGATAAGGAAACTGGAGCTTAGATCAAGTTATTTGCCCAAATTCACACAGCTAGTAAGTGTCTCAGGCAGAATTTGAACTTGGTACTTCCTAACTCCTAGTCAATAGAGAAAGAGGAGAGAGGAGAAAGGAAGACAGGGATTTAATAAGGAAGGCAGAGTCAGTGAGGGAACACACACAAATAAAACTAACTTTAACTCTGGAAGGAAGATTATAAAGCAGGGAGATTAAAAGGAAAAAAAGAGAAAGTATCAGAACCAGTGACTCTGAGTATGGCAAAAAGAGGAGGGAAAGTAGAGCAGAAGCAGATTAAAAGCCATTCCCCAATAAATAAATAGCTAAACAATATGAATAGGCAGAGTTTTTTTTTCCAAAAGGAGAAAAGTAAGTTATCAATAGCCATATAAAAAAAAATCCAAGTAATTAATAATAAGGCAAACACAAATTAAAATAACTCTGAGGTTCTACCTCACACTCATCAAACTTGGTAAAGATATCCAAAGAAGAAAATTATAATCGTTGGAGGATATGAGGGAAGACAGGCATACTAATGCACTGTTGATATAATTGCTAATTGATCAAGTCATTCTTAAAAGCAACTGGGAACAATGATCCAAAAGTCACTAAACTATACATTCTCTTTTGTCCCAGAGAAACTATAAATGAAAGAAAGAAAGAAAAGAAGGAAAGGAAAGGAAAGAAAGGAAAGGAAAGGAAAAGGAAAAGGAAAAGGAAAGGAAAGGAAAGGAAAGGAAAGGAAAGGAAAGGAAAGGAAAGGAAAGGAAAGGAAAGGAAAGGAAAGGAAAGGAAAGGAAAGGAAAGGAAAGGAAAGGAAAGGAAAGGAAAGGATCAATCTGTATAAAAACGTTCATGGAGGGGCGGAGCCAAGATGGCGGAGTAGAAACAGCGCTTCCAAGCCTCTCTGCCCCCAGATTCCCCACAAACTATGTAAAAAAGGACTGTGAACAACTTCTGGAGCCCCAGCACCCACAGAACGACACAGAGAAGCTAACCTCCCGCTGAGGACAGCCCAGCACCCTGCAGGAAGGACCAGCGCAGTGGTCTGGGAGCCGGCAGCGCGCAGAGCGCAGGAGCCGAGCCGAGCCCAGGTCCACGTGAGCCGAGGTTTTAGCCCCAGGGCGGCAGGGCCAGCAGCCGGCTGGAGGAACCCCAGAACACCAGGAACTGTGGAGACGCCAGAATTATCAACATAGACTTGCCTAGGACAAAGTAAGAGGTTAGTGTCCTATGGACTTTGGGACCTGTATTGGGGAATGCGTCAGCTCCCTCCCCTGGGGGCTAGAAGCTGCTGAGGAGACACGCCACTGTGTAGTTTTCAGAGGCATTTCCGGCTCCCAGCCTACAAATCGTGGGGAGATCCAGCGATCAGTCTTGGGGGGTAATCGCTCTTGCTTTAACCTCCCTGGATCTAGATTGTGATCTAGGGTGGAAGCTGTGGGTGGGTTTACAGCTTGCCAGAAACAGAAGTTGCCCCCCACACACACACGTTCGGGATGAAAATTCCTCTAGCTGGCCTTAAAGCCATAGTGTGGCAACAAGCCCAAAAGTCAAGCAATTAAGTGGCAACATGCCAAGGCAAAGGAAACAGAAAAATGCAACCCTAGACTCCTATTTTGGGGGCATAGAGCGGGAAAAGGACTGCTCCAAAAGCCCCAGGGAAAACATGAGCGGGTTGCAGGCCATAGAGGACCTTAAGAAGGACTTTAAAAATCAAATAAGAGAAGTGGAGGGAAAATTGGAAAGAGAAATGAGAAGGACGCAGGAAAAGTATGAAATGAGGGTCAACAGCCTGACTGAGGAAAACAACACCTTAAAAAATAGACTAACTCAAATGGCAAAAGAGGCCCAAAAGGGCAATGGGGAGAAGAATGCCTTAAAAAGTCGAATTTGCCAGATGGAAAAAGAATCTCAAAAGTTCACTGAGGAGATTCATTCCTTCAGAGTTAGACTGGAGCAAATGGAAGCTAATGACTTTATGAGAAATCAAGATGCTGTTAAGCAGATCCAAACAAATGAAAGATTAGAAGGCAATGTGAAATATCTCATGGAAAAACCACTGACCTGGAAAATAGATCCAGGAGAGAAAATTTAAAAATTATTGGACTACCTGAAAGCCATGATCAAGGAAAGAACCTAGAAATCACGCTTCAAGAAATTCTCAAGGAAAACTGCCCTGATGTTTTAGATCCAGAGGGCAAAATAGAGGTTAAAAGAATCCACCGATCACCTCCTGAAAAAGATCCCCAAAAGAAAACTCCCAGGAATATTATAGCCAGGTTCCAGAATCCCCAGATCAAGGAGAAAATACTACAAGCAGCCAGGAAGAAACAATTTCAATATTGTGGAAACACAATTAGAATAGCCCAGGACCTGGCAGCTTCTACACTGAGGGATCAAAGGGCATGGAATATGATATTCCAGAGGGCAAAAGAACTGGGAATGAACCCAAGGGTCACCTACCCAGCAAAACTGAGTATTTGTTTCAGGGGAAAATATGGTCATTCAGTGGAATAGAGGACTTTCAAGCATTCTTGAGGAAAAACCAGAATTGAATAGAAAATTTGACACCCAGACACAAGAAGGAAGAGATGCCTGAGAAGGTAATCAGGGAAAAGAAATCAAAAGGAACTTATCAAAGTTGAACTATTTACATTCCTATATGGAAAAGCAATAACCGTGACTGATGATATCTTTCTCACTATGAAAATAATGGAAGAAGGGGGTGTGATCATATGAATACATATGTGAATGTGTGTGTATATGGTTACAGTTATATATGGATAGAGGGCATAGGTTGAATTTGTTGGGAAGGGAGAATACTTAAGGGATGAAATTATGAGGTGAGAGACAAAAGTGGCAAGAGGAGATGGGGAGAGACAGGGTAGGGTAAACTATCCCATGTAGAAGAAGCAAGGGGAAGTGGTTGCAAAGGAGGGGGAGAATGAGGAAGGCTAAAAAGGCAAAACCACATTCACATTGAATTTGGTTCAGGGATAAAATGACATACATACTAAATGGGATATCTCAACCTGCAGCAGGATAGGGGGAAGGGGGATGAGAGGAGGGATGATGGATGGGAGGGCATCCTTGGGGGGAGGGGAGGTTGGAAGTACCCACTATAGAAGAGGGACAGGATCATGTAGGGAATGGACCAGGTGGGGGTGGGATGAGTGGGAGAGAATTATAAGCAGCCTTGTACAATATATCTACTATGATAATGTTTTGCATAGCTAGACATGTACAACATATACTGAATTACTTATCTCCCAAGAGGGAATGGGTGATAAGGGAGGAAGGAAATGGATCTGAAATTCGAGGTCATAACATTAAATGTTTCAAATATATATAAATACTATTATTAATACTCTCTTGCTTGTAATAGGGAGATAAGATGTGCAGGCATTGGGACACAAAGATTCACCTTCCTCTAATGGGAAAGTCGATGGGGGTATGGGAGAAGGTATGGGAGAGAGCAGATTGGAGGAAGCGATATCTTGTGGGACTACTATTCTGGGAGGTTGGGTAGGGGAATAATGGGGGGAAAATGATTGTAACTCAAAATCTGGCGGAAATGAATGATGTAAAACAGAAGTTAATAAAGCATTTGTTTATTAAAAAAAAAAAGTTCATGGAAGCATTTTTTTTGCAGTAGCAAAGAACTAGAAACTAAAGAGTGCCTATCAGCTGGAGAATGGCAGAACAAGTTGTTATGGGAACGCAACTGGAAGATCAGAAGTGAAAAAAAAATGGAAAAATTCTGAGAAATATGGGAATACTTATGTGGATTGACACAGAGTAAAGTGAACAGAACCAGAACAATTTATACAATGAGCACATAAAGAAAATTATTTGAATGACTCATGAAATCTGATCCATGCTTCAGAGGAACCGTGGAGAAACAAGTTTCTTATCTCTTGAAAGAAGGGTGTAGAAGGAGACATACATTTCAGATATGGCCAAAATGTGGATTTGTATTGTATGACTATGGTAACTTGTTACAAAAGATAGTGGGAGAGATAGTGGGGGAAGGAAGAAGAACTAGTAAGAGTGATGTCGAAAAAAAGAGAAGGAACAAGTACCATCAATGAAGTACTTAAAAACATCCAAAAGAGATAAGGATATTCAACTTAGGAACTAGAATGCTAAATTACTTTTAAAATTTAATTAGAATGCTAAAATACATTTTTTAAAGCCAACCTGTACATAACAGATGTGCAGTTTCAAATATAATACTCTTTTTCTTTACTTCCTGTTCTCTTTGTATATGGAAAATTCGTGTTTGTTGGTCTTAAATTCAGAATTACAAAAAAAACTAATTTTTATATACTATATGACATACAATGTATATAGAATATACAAAATAAAAAGGTGATTTCTTAGGGGAGACCTTATCAACTGGGGAGAGCAGGAAAAACATCATAGAGGAGGCAGAACTTGAGCTGAGCTTTGAAGGAAACTAGGTCTTCTAAGAGGCAGGCATAGAGGGGTGAGTGCATCAGGCATTGAGGAAAGCTTTAACAAAGACTCGGGGATGGGAGATAATGCAAGAAAAGAAGTTTAACTGGACTATGAAGTGCAGAAAGAAGAGTAATATATAATAGGCCTGGAAAGGTAGATTGGAGCCAAACCATGAAAGACTTTAAATATTAAACAGAGGAGTTTGAATTTGATTCTAGAGGTAAATCTATTCTGTGAAGTTTGGATTCAGTCAAAAGGCTGCATTGGACGACCTAGAAGACCACATGTGACCTCAAGGCCAAAGGTTCCCCGCCCCTGTCCCAGAGTTTATTGAACAGGGGAGTGACATAAATGAATGAGTAGCTCACAACTGATAAAACTTTGTGCCAAGCATTGGGAATATAAATAGAAAAGCAAGTACCTCTGCTCTCGAGAAGCTCACATTCTAATGAGAAGACTAAATACATTGAAGTCTTTAGCTGCAAGTCACATGGAAAGGCCCCACAGTCCTTAGGGTGTGGCAGCAAGGCAGATGGCCACTTCCACTGATAAAATCATATCTGTTTCTGATGTTGAATACAAGGCCCAGGAGACTTTGGTGACAAGAGCTTTCTTTTCCAAAGATAATATCACCCATCTTGTTGTAAAGATTAAATAAGACAATATTTACAAAGCGGTTTGTAAACCTGAAAGTGTTATACAAATATTGGCTATTAGCCACACCAAGAAATTATTGTTTTCTCCCTTTTCCTTCAAAAGAGAAAGGAAGCAGCTTTTAAAGGTTGCTGTGCCTTACAAAACATGAGCCAAAATGAGATTTAGAAATTCCCTGGATGTGCTATCATCAGCTGCCTTACTTTCAGTATTTGACAGCCCTAACGCTATGCAAACTGCCAGGCTCTTGTTTATTATTCCTTTTCTTCCTTCTAAAGACAGGCGAGTGATTTTCTTTCTATGTGTAGTCGATACTGTAATGAACTAATTATATTTCAACCAACCTCAATTGGCTTTTCTAGCTCTGATACAATCTATTACCTCCTTTGTAAGTCTGGTCAGCCTGGAAAGGCCATCTCAATAGCACTTTTGAGTACTTTGTAAAATCCTTGTTTAAGAAAAAAAGTTACTGTAATTCTGTCACTGTTCAGTAAAATCACTCTTGTAATAGAATGCACCACACAAAGTTCAACATTAGCTGGGAATTTACTTTTTCCCCCTTCCAAAATATGAAATACCTGACTTGACTGCTTTAGTTTATGAGTGCAAATAAAACATGTAGTGGTCTGTGTTTTATGTTTTTCTAAGTATTCAAAAGAATCTCTATGATTTGGAAAACAATTTTTAAAAAAAAATGAACCTATTACACCAGCTAGATCTTTCATGTTACACCAAAGATAATAGTAAGAAAGGACATTAATATGCTCTAAAAAATACCCACTGTGTATGCAGAATAGATTTAATTAATTTGCTAAATTATATAAATGCTGATTACACACATTCTCAGCATCTAATGATGTGTTAAATTCACTTAGTCCCCCCAATGAGTAATATTCATGTGTTTGATGAGTCTTTTATTTGAATTCTTAAGCATCTTCAAAATAACACTTATGTATTCAGTTATAATCATTTTATTGTTATAAATACATTTCATGTGTGCAACTCCCCTGGTTTTGCTACTCTCTTTTAAACTGTTCTTTCTCAGTCTCCTTTGCTGATATCTCTTCCTCTTTTCACTTCCTTAATATGGGCATCTACCAAGGTTCTGTCCTCGGTCCTTTTCTCTCTATATCCTTCCCCCATTATAACTTCACACACTCACACAGACTCAGCTATTGCCTCCAAAGAGATGATGCCCATATGTATATCTCTAGCCTAGATTCTCTTTCCTAAATTCCAAGACCATCGGTTTAATTCCCTAATGGGCATGTCCATCCAGTATGTTCAAAACTAAATTTAGTGTCCCCACTCCAATTTTTTTTTTTGCTTTTCCTCTTGATTTCTCTTTTTCTGTTCAGTAAACCACTATTCACCTGGTCACCTGAGCTCAAAACATAGATGCCATCATTGTCTCCTCCCTTTACTTATTTCCCACATGCAATCAGTAATCAATTCTATCTCTTCAATAGCTCTTGCATCTTTCTCCTACTTACCATTTTCATTGCTTTAACCCTACTCAGCTCTTCTCACTTAGACTATTATAATTTGGTAATTCCCTTCCTTTCCCATTTATCCTTCTCTGCCAGGTTGATCTTCCTGATATACAGATCTAATCATGTAACCACACTGCTCCAAACCCTTCAATCATCCCCCCAAATTAAGTCCAAATTCCTTATTCTAGTATGCAAGGCCTTCCACAATCCTGAATCAACCTACCCTTATCTCACAGTCTCACACCAGGGTTTTCTGACCCAAACAAACAGAAATATTCACCATCAGATATGTCCCACATTTCTTCCTACCTTATTGCTTGTGCTGTTGTCCAATTCCTAATGATTGAAATGCTCTCCCACCCTAGTCTATAGTTATTGAAATCCTACCTATCTTTCATGACCCAGCTCAAATGCTAATTTGTTGGATTTGGGTTTTTTTTTGGGGGGGGGTGTTTTTTTTCCTGCTAGTTTCTTCTTGAAGTCTTTTCTGATCCCTCTGAGTAAGAAGTAAATATTTACTTCCTTGAAAAGTGTTCCAGGCATGGGGGAGGGCCTGAGAAGGGATGGAAATTAGGAGATAGATTGTCATATGCAAAGTTTATCAAGTAGGCTAATTGCGCTAGAACATAGAATACAGTATATTCCATCTTCCTGGAAAGGCAGAAAGGTATCAAATCATGAAGGGCCCTAAATGAGAAGTAGAAAAGATTTTATTTCACACTAGAGATAATAGGGAGCCATTGAAGTTTCTTGAGTTAAGGATTGACATGTTCATATCTTGATCATATGGAGGCAGCCCTGGACTCTCAAAGGTAGGTTGGAGGACTGCAAGTTCTGACAGATCTTAACAAGCTGGGAAAGCTTTGGATACAATCTTAGCAATAGGTTATATGTCATTAGAGCATCAGCCTAGCTAAATTCAGAGAAGCTCATTTTACTAGATGATTACTCATTAGGTGATGAATTTTGGGGCCCTTAGCAACTCATTAAGATAATCTACTAGGACAGCTAGGTGGCTCTGTGAATAAAGCACTGACCCTGGAATCATGAGTTCAAATCTGGCCCCAGACACTTGCTAGCTATATGACCCTGCGCTAGTCACTTACCTAATTGCCACCAAAAAAAAGATGATCTGTACTAAGGTACAGCAAGGCTGTACTTTGCAGTGACTGAAGGAATATCCATATTTGTGGGATCATGGCTCTTTTGAAGAATTATAGTAAATAATATTCATATAGATATAAACATTATATAATACATATTCAATATACACATAAATGTATATTTATATATTATATACAGAGAAATAATTACTTATTTTGAACTAATCTCACAATTTTCTTTTTCATACGCTGAATATATTACAAAGGAACTTTGCTCCAGAAAGGAGAAAATATATGGCCCCATCTAGCTTTTCTAGGGATTCAGATATTATCTCAGAAGGCAATTCCTTAAGTGTACAGAATGCTATACATGGTAAGCATGTGTTTGAAGATTAACATAGAAGGAAAGGGTGAAAGTAGAAGAAAAGAAGGCTTCTATGTATATCTCTTCTCTCTGATGATTTCTAGGAAGGACCACATAATTCCTAGGAGGGTGCCACTACTTTGGGGGACAGTGTGAGTTTCAGGCAGGCACAAGAGAAATTAGCCTTTGACTTAGTACTCAGAGAAAGCTATTAGCTGGAGTCAGTTTGGTCCTTGGTGTTCCAACAAAGGACATAAAGCAGTGATCCTGAGGGAGTCAGCAAGTTCATTTTGAACAAGTTTTTCAAGTTCCAAGCAGCAAAACTACTTCTAATTCTGAACTGGTCCTAACCTTCCCTCCACTTTCCTACATCTCTCTTACCAAATGTTGTATCTATCTGCTGTCTTGGTTAGAATGTACTTTGAAAAGTGCCCCTCACACACCAAGGTTTACCTGGAATGAAAAGTCTTTTTAAGGATTGGCTTAATTCCTCCACAAATTATAATCTGCCACAATTTTGGTCGGCGATAAAAGGAATGCCAAATAGTTACACATTAACATAATAAATAGTTACACATTGAATAGTCACACATTAACAAGTACACTGTATCAGTGAAGATGACAGCCTCAGCCAGCAGTGTTCTCACACTTCATGGGAAGAAACTGACTACAGCAGGGTGTTTTACCCTGCACCACCCACTTTCACTGGTCCATCATCTTGTACTCTGATGACACATACATTGAGAAAGTTGGTAGTAGTTTCCATATGGTGTGGAGGCAGAAGGGTGGGTGTATAGAAGGGGATGGGAAGAATACACAGTAAAGAGAAGGCAAAGGCAGTAGGAGGTAAAGAGAGTAAGGAATCAGAGGAGGATAAAAGATATGAGAAGGCAAGATTTATTTTTTCTAGTGAAAGGAAACTAAGAGTTTTGGAAGGAAGAAAAGACTAAGGTAACAGTAATAGATGGTAAGCAAACAGATGGAAAAACATGAAGAAAAGTGTACAGAAAGGTACAGAGTGCTTCCAGTCCTATTCTGTTCATACGACTTCTTCCCTCATCTTGGTTCAAATGAAGATTTTAAAGTTTTTCTACTACACACAAAAGCATTTTAACCAATCAATAAAATAATAAATATTGAGCATCTACTATGTGCTAGGCACTGTGCTAAGCGCTGGGGATATAAAAGAGGCAAAAGATAGCCCCTGCCCTCAAGGAACTCACAATCTACTGGGGGAGACAATAAATAAACAAATAAGTACAAATAAGCTATTTATAGGATAACTAGGAAATAATTAATAGAGGGAAGATACTGGAATTAAGAGGAGTTAAGAAAAGTTTCTTATAGAAGATAGGGATTTAGTTGGGACCTAAAGGAAGTCAGTAGGCAGAGATGAAGAGGAAAAGTAATCCAGGCATGGGGAACAGTCAGTGAAAATGCCCAGTGCCAAGAGACAGAGTTTCTTCTTTGTGGAATAGCCAGGAAACCAGATCAAAGAGTATGTGGAAGGGACTAAGGTATAAGAAGACTGGAAAGGTAGAAGGGAGCTAGGTTATGAAGGGCTCTGAACACTAAGCAGATGATTTTGTATTTGTTCCTGAAGGCAAAAGAGGGCTACCAGAATTCACTGCATGGGGGGAGGGGAGGGAAGGGGAGGTTACAGGGTCAGACCTGTGTTTTGGGAAAATCACTTTGGTGACTGAATGGAGGTTGAATTGGGGCAAGGGGGTGGGGCATTGGATTTGGCAACTAAGAGATCATTGGTATATATCTGTGTGTGTATACACACATACACACATGTGTGTACATATATGTATATAAATATATAATCTAATGCTTAATTATTGATGAAGCAGGTTTTGCTTTTACTTGTCCAAAATTAGAATATAAAGTTTCTCGAGAATTTTTTTAAAACAAATATTTAAAAATTACAATTATTTATTCTTTATTTACTCTTCATTAATTTGATTTCCTTTACAACCTAGCATCAGTCAGATATAAATATTGACTTGCAAGACAACAACACTATTACAAAGCTTGTCCTTGAGTTGAGAAATCAAATATTTTTTATGCAACTCAACAATGACTAATAATCTAATTACAGATCACCATGTTCTACTGTGGAGTGATTATCAATTTAAGTAGGTGATACACAACAGGAGGGATGTGGTAATTTTTGCATATAATTCCAAAATAAAAGTGTGAAATTTTATTTCATCCTGTGAGGTTTTTTTTAATATGTTTAAAATCATAATTGCTAAGATGGAATATAAATTACTTAAAAACCTATTTTTTATTTCAAGCCTTTAATTTTTCCTGGTTCTTCCTGTTGATAACAACCTTCCCTCATGGACCTCATACAGTACTGTTTTATAAGTCATTCATCACATAATATTGTGTATTGTAGTAATTTGCATTTGTCTTATTCTCCTTCCAGATAGAAAGTTTCATTGGGGCAGGGACCATGGATTTTCAATCTTTGTAATTTCCTCTCAGTGGCCAACACTGTTTCCTGGCCCCTATAGGTGCTCAATACACATCCTGTTTAGTGAATGGAGGAATGAATGAAATCTGAGAAAGCATTACCAAAACATTATTCAGGGCTCAAAAATACATTTGCAAAATACCCTTCTATGTACAGAATGCACAGTCTGCCTGACTCCCTAGAGGAGAAAACTGACAAATGTTAAGTATACTTATGTACATTCATTCAGAAGGCTATTGTGGAGCTAGTGGTCTCCAATCTCTCAGTGTCTAGGGCACTAGGAAGTTAAGTAACTCCCTCAGCTCATATGCTGCCTCTTTTGGCATTATTACTAACTTAATTTTTGTTTCTCTTAAAGGTTTGTTCATTCCATTTTAAATTTGACAGGATGAAGGAACAAAGAGACTGTATAGTATGACTTGAGGGACTATAAGAGACCCAAAGAACATACGCTCACATGCTGGCTAAGTTTGAGGTCACTGGTAGAAATAACATACCAATTTAGGGAAGAGCCATACAGAGAAACATGTTAATCCCATCCTAATCCTCTTCTGTTCTGCTCAGGACTCAGTCCATTTTCTAGGTTACATAATACACCTGTGTGTGTTTATGTGTGTGTGTGTGTGTGTGTGTGTGTGTGTGTGTATGAGTGTGTGTGAAAGAATAAAGACATATGTGGTACCATGGTCCCCTCTTCCAGTGGCAAAGAAGAAGGAAAAATTAGACCATTTATTATGAATATAATTTTTTTTAAAAAACCTTATACTCGCCATGTATGTATATTGCTAAATTAAAATGTATTTTTGTTTTGTCTCTTAGGAAGCTGTTGCCATTTCCCAAAGATATCAGCATCATATATTTTCCTGTTTAGAACAATAGAATCTTCCATGTACTACTGTCTTCTGAATATGAGCTCAGAAAGTCTAGTTTGACTTGAAAACAAGAATGGCTTTGTGGTTTGAAGACTTAAAAATTTTATTTGCTTAATCTATCAGGCCTGACTCTTTTCTTCTTCCTTAACAGTTTCAAGGCAAATTCTCCCTCTGGCGTGACACATCTTCCACCAAAGTCGATGTACATTTTGAATATTTGAATATTTTTCTTATACAGAGCCCCAATCTGTCTTTTATGTTTTTAAACTTACAAGGAAGGGATAGGAAAACTCCACAGTGCCAGTATGCCCGCAGACAAGAAGATACTAGTGATGAGTAAATCAAAATATCATTCTACCAAATTCAGTTTCCATTTGGTCATTTATTGTTTCTTTGAGAACTTATTTTCTGTACTGGCCTGGCAGACATAGAAATAAATGATAAAGAATAAGAATTGAGGGTAATGGGGCAGTTAGGTGGCATAGTGAATAGAGCACCAGCCCTGGAGTCAGGAGGATCTGAGTTCAAATCTGACCTCAGATACTTGACACACTTCCTAGCTGTATGACCTTGTGCAAGTCACCTAACCCCAATTGCCTTGCCTTCCCCCCTCAAAAAAAACACAAAAAACTGAGGGCAAATCCAAACTGTCCAGACTGCTGAATCTGCCTCAGACAAAAAGAATTATAAAAGCATGGGTAAGTCTAAAAAGGAGAATTTTTTTCCTCATGCAAGAACATATTTAAGATTATTTGTGTTTCTACTATATTCTGAGAATTTTATAAATCTTAGAAGACCTGGGGAACCACCCTGGCATTTTCTTCATTACATTTCAAATTAAAAGAGTAAGTATTTCTTCAAAGATATACTGATTTGTGTCTGTCATTCCCTCTATTGATCTTTTATAATAGTGAATCTGTATTTCTTAAGAAAAGAATATTAAGTCTACTGCAAAAAATACAGCATTAGCAATAATCTTATGCTCCATTTAAACTACATAACAGATAGGAAGCAAACAAGCATAATATGACAAACCATTAGCATGACAAATACTATTACAAAAGCAAAGGGAACCTGAACAAGTGCCACCTCCCACACTCTGCTGATTCCCAACCTCCAAGGACAGTGTCCTCCCATCCCTGAAATCACTTTGTATTTACCTTTTCTGTTTTTTGTATTTGCTTATACTTGTGCATGTTGTTTCCCCAACAGAATCTAAGTTCCTTGTGGACAAGGACTTTTTCACTTTTATCTTTGTATCTCTAGTAGGTGGCACAGGCTTGGGATACTGGAAGAATTTAACAAACACTTATTGATTGGGTTTATGTGACTGCTGTTCTAAAACTAGTCATAACTAAAGTCATTATTAGCCCATGCACTTCTATTAAATATGCTCTGACACTAGCAGTATGACATTGAGAAAATCACCCAATCTCTATAAGCCTGAGTTTCCTCAATAGAAATAATTACCTACCTTTGCAAGGTTGTTGTGAGAAAACTTTTTTAGACTTTAAAGCACTATGTAACAGTAATTTGTTATTATCATCATTGTTATAGTTATCCTACATGATTTTCCTGTTTTCCTTTCCCTCATCTTGTTTATAGAGTTCAGAAAAAAACAGAATTTATGGCCAACAGCAGAACCTCAGCTCAATCTACATCTATTTATAGTTTCCTATCCCATTTTCCTCCTGCCTTATCTGGAAAGAGGAATGGTGCCTTCTCAATAATGCACAATTCACAATTGATTATACTCTATATATCCCAGTGATTCTTGACCCCTAAAGGTCATCATCCAAACCTCTTTCTCTTACTACCTGGTTACTTATTTCCATCCCCCTCAACTCCAAAGACCCAACAAAACATGGCTCATTCTTTCCACTGTGCCCTATGGAATGCCTGTTCCATAAGCAACAAACTTTCTGACCATAATCTAATAACTTTCCAAATCTCCCTCTGCCTTCCCTTACCAAACTCTTCTCTTTTTCCACATTGTGACCTTCAGTTCCAAGACTCCTCAATTCTCTCCCAGGCAATTTCCCTTGTACTATCCATTCTCTCTTTTCCCCAACTTGACCCCTTAGTGAACCAGTTCAACTCTATACTGTCCTTTGCTACTGAAACCCTAATTTTCTTATCCATTGCTAATTGTACCCTGTCAAGCCTCAGCCTTAGATGACTTCCATGATCTGCCTTCACTCCTAAACATGTGCTACTAAATGAAGGTAGAGAAAATTATGTGACTACTCTGAGTCCATTACAAATTTATATTATAAAACCTCAACTGGGTCCTCACTGCTACTTGGCAATTCTTTTACATTTACTTTATCAACTCACTATCCCACTAACCACAATGACTCTTCTAAACTTTTTTATTCTTCCTCCAGCCTATCATACCTCCTCTTTCCCTCCTCCCACTCTCTCAGCTGAGAACCTTGCCTCATATCTTACAGAAAAAAATTGAGACCATTTGCCACAAATTCCTTCTTCCCCCTTCTTTGTCATCTCATATCACTCAGATGACTTTTGCCACTATCTCTTCCTTCATCCCTATATCACAAGAATAGGCAGCCTTATTCCTTACCAATATTAACCCCTCTCTTTGCACAAATGATCCTATCTTCTCCAACAGATTGTACCCTTTTGTCAACTCACTCTTATCACTTACCTATCACTCTATTACTCACTCTATCACTTGTCAACTTACTCTATCACTCTATCACTCTCCCTTTCTACTGGCTCTTTCCCTAATGCCTACAAACGTACCCATGTGTCCCCTGTTCTCGAAAAACTCCCACTTGTTCTTTCAGCTTTGGATATTTTCCCTGGCTGTCCCCTGTGCCTGGAATGCTTTTCCTCCTCATCCCTTCCTACTTACTTCCCTGATTTCCTTCAAGTCCCAACTAGAATCTTATATTCTACAGGAAGACTCTTAATCTCTCTTAAATCTAGAGTTTCCCCACTGTTGATTACATCCTATTCATCCTGTAAATTACTTGTTTGCATATATGTGTTTGTTTGTTGTCTCACTCATTAGATTGCAAACTCCTTGAGAGCAGGGATTGTCTTTTGCCTCTTTTTGTAGCCCCAGCACTTAGCACAACGTCTGGCACATAGTAAGTGCTTAATAAATGCTTTTTGACTTGCTGACAATACTAAAAGAAACATAACATTTTAGAACTGGAAAAGACCTTGAAGTAATATAGTTGAATTCCATTATTTTACAGAAAAAGAAACTGAGTCTTAAGCTCAAGTAACTATCCCAAATTCATACAGTCAGTAGCAGAGAACAGACATTTAATTAACCCAATATTCCTTCCACTACATTATGAAAACAGTCAATCAACAAGTGAATGGTCAAATGTCAATTGAACTTCAGCTATGTCCAAAGTAAATATAAAACACTAGATGCATTAACTGTTATGAAATTTAAGTGTTTTTTTAAAGAAAAAAAGGGGCCTACATTTCATTTTTAAAAACATACATAGAAGATATTCCTAGAAAATATTATCATATTGAAATTAGGAAGGAAGGAAACATGCATTTGTTAAATGACTATTGTTCACCAGACGCTGTGCTAAGCCCTTTGTAAATATTATCTCATTTGATCCTCACAACAAGCCTTGTTGGGTTAGTTCTATAGCAAAGTATACCTTGCACATTAAGGCTATAGGATACAAAATGAAGGGTGAGGTTAATCCATTTGTTTCTATCTCTTTCCAAATCCAGAAGGAATGTAGAAATAGCCCTTCTGGGGGAAAATGGTGGTGTCTTTTGACCAATTGGGCCACTAGAAGAACATCTTCAGATCATTTCTTATTTTAACATCTCTCCCAGGCATTTGACTGCTAAGGAGTACAGAAGCTTAAAATGAATTTTCTATATAAACCTGAGAGAGGGACCCGAGAATCCAGAGGTTGGCCCCAAATTCCTGGAAAATTGCCACAAGGACCTGTTCTCTCAGGCCCCTCCCCTGGAGGGCATGCAAGCTACATCACCTTTTGGCATCCTTCTGCCAGAATTATGCTTAGGCACAATCACTGTCTTTCTTTCAAGATAACTCAAAGCACAGATATGATCTCATTCATCCTCACAATCTGTTAGAGACAATACAAATGGTATTTCTATTTGAAAACGGAAAAAAAAAACCAACTACAGAGAGGCTAAATGGTTTAACCCAAGACAACAGACAAGTTGTGCTATAGTCATAAAGAGTAGAAGATGTCCAGAGGAAGCTATCAGGCTTTGCTGGGCAGCACAACTTAAGAGGCAGCAGGGAACTCCTATGATCAAATTATCTCCTTTATATTAACTTAGTCTTCTCTCCTTTTTACTTTGTCAGATATCCTGAAATTCCAGCCAAAAGAAACTTGATTGGGTTAATAAGCATTCTATTTCAAAATGCAAACACCGTCATAATAATTCTATGAAAATATTTCATGTGATTTTTTAAGTGCTATAGAGGGAGGAAGACGTAGGTTAAAACACCACCTCTGACAGTTAACAGCAGTTAACAGCAAAGTGACAAATGGCAAGTCACCTAACCTCTCTTAGACTGTTTCCTCATCTATAAAATGGGGATAACAGCATAAGATTGTTTTAAGGCTTAGATAAGAAAGTGTCTAAAGTGTTTTGCCAACTTTAAAATGCTATTCAAATATCAGTTTTTTAAAAGGGTTTAGTGTCCATAAGTGTTTTACATTTGTCCCAGTTTGCCTGACTCACTAATCTATATGTTACATATCACTGGAACAGGAGCAGAGGATATGGCCATCACTTTCATCCCCAGAAGATAAAGAGTGCGATGAAAGCCCAGGGAATATCAAAGCTATGGGAAAGCTAGGAAGAAAACATTCCCCAAATCTTAAGACACAAATCCTTAACTTACCATCTCTGTAGTCTTAAGCAAGTCACCTCTCTACTCTGAGCCTCAGTTTCCTCATCTGTAAAATGAGGGTGTTGGACTAGATGAAATCTAAATTCTGTGGTCTTTGTGACCTGCATGGTCTTATTTTAGAGCCCCTCTACCATTCAATCTTAATTTTTCAATCAATAAGCCTGAACTGATAGAATGTAAGAAGTAACAAAAAATCTAGCATTTATATTGCACTTTAAGGTTTACAAATCACTTTCCTAATATTATCTCAGTTTTCTCCCTCACAACAACCTTGGGAAGTAGGTGCTATTTTACAAATGAAGGAACCAAGGCTGAAGGAGGTTAAGTGACTCAGCTAGTGTCAGAGGCAAGATCTGAACTTGGGTCTTAACTCTAAATCCAGCACTCTCTGTGCTGAAAAACTTTAACAACAAAATAATCAAAACCATGTTTCACAAGTATAATGACTAAGCTTGGCCACCTCTTCTTACCAGAGGTGGAAGACTCTGGATGTGTCATTCTTTGTAAAATGTCAGACTTTTTCAACATGTTGGTGAGTTGTGGTAAACTGTTTTCTTCCTCTTTTTTGTTTTTAATTCTTTGTTGTAACAGAGAGTTCACTAGGACCTCAGTTGGCTGCTCTCAGTCATTATTCTGTATGGTCCCACAATAGGTATTTAATTAATGTTTATTCCCTTCCTCTTTTCTACCCATATTTCCCAGCTCTGATTATGAGACACCTTTGACTTTTTCTCTGATGGTAATATGTGAATAGTTTCAGCCACCTCCTACTGCTTCACTGAAGTCCAATCAGGTATGGGGTGTTATATTCATGTTAATTACTCATATATGATTCACCTTAGGCCACACAGAGCCACACCTCTTGGCAAAGACTTGCCCTACATGAAATGAAATTGTGACACTGTTAGCAAGCAGAGACTTGCACTGTTGGAAAGAATCTCTCAATGTCCTTTTATTCCTCATCTTAATTAAGGACAAATGCATGAGATGATGGGGCTTGGTTTTTTTTTTCCAATTTTATTTCCATGTGAATGAAAAGAAGGGTAACAAAATGTTGGCAGAGCCAAACTTATGATTGATTTCATGCCAAAGAAGATCTATCCAACCAAAAGCATAAGGAGAAACTTGAGAGAAAGGGAGGTGAAATTTTCTATAGTCTTCTCATTAACTCTTGCTTTCCTTAGTAAATATTGTTGGGAGAGGGAGTAGAAAGGAAGGAAATTAAGGAAATGAGGGTGTAAAAAAGAAGAGAATGGAAAAATGCCTAAGTTTAGAAAGTTGCCTAATGGAGTCAAATTTGCAAAGCACTGCTTTAAATATTCTTTGCTAACCTTAAACTCAATAATCAAAGACAGGACAAAGGATAGGCTAGGCTCTATACAATGATTTGGGCAAAAGCACATAGGAAGCTGAATCAAGGAACACTTTAGCATCTCTTTATCTGTTTATGAGCTGGCTTTTTCAAACAGATATCTACAGGCAAAGAACTTCTTCAGAGTCCAGGGACCAAGGTTTCTGGGAGGTATAGTCTTGCACAGATGCACTGTTGTTTTTTTGTTCACATCCTGAGAAGAACTGAGACTATTTTCAAGCTCAGAGCTCTAGTACACAGCAAGAACAAGCAGTGGGATGTATTTCCATCACCACATCTGGAGCTTTTGGACTGGGTGCTGCAGCAGGTGCAGGAACAGTGGTTCACAGCAGTGGCAGCAGCAGAAGCAATAGTATATACAACTAGAGCAAGGGAGTTGGAAGAGAGATTCTAGAGGGAGGTCATAGCCCGGGAGTAAAGCATTAGAGGAGACCTGTAATGACTTATAGTGAGGGTTGAGGCATATCAGCGTTTGGGGCTATTGCGAGCCTTGGGCACAGCAGCTGCCTCCTGAAATTGGCTCAGTTGGGACAATGGTTGCCAATTTTCCATTTGGAAAGAGGTTCTACTAGACTGTGAAATGTGGTTTGCCTTTCTCCTTTGCCCTCCTCCTTCTCTGCCCAAATAAGAAAGCTGATTCCAAAGCTTATTGTGTTCTATAAAGTTACTTAATTTCAGTTTAATTAGTTTAACTATCTTTTGCCAACTAGAGAAATCTGATCAAAGTAACTGCTGTTGATCTGTGTACTGCTTTATTTGTAAACATGGTAGCTGCAGCACAAAGGAAATCTTGGGTATTAGTATCCTGGTCCTCCAAAGTGCCAGGCTTTCTCCTGCCTGGGGGCTGAATCAAAATGAGAAAAATCCTTTGGTTATTATTTGTTAATTTTTTAAATAAACTCTCCAAATGGCAGAACTAAACTGAATCAGGGTTTCTCTTTTGCTTCTCAGGGTAAAATGAGTTCAGAATCATTCTGCTGCTTGAGATAAAGACTCATGTGTCAGGTCACATGGCCTCACTCATTCATCCTTATCCCTTCTCCCCATGTATATATAGAGAAAAGACTCTGCAGGGGGAGTGTTGAAGGTGGTAAGCAGGAAATGGGAACTGCCCAGTGGGAAGAGAAAAGGTGTGACTAGACATGGCCTGAAAAGTAGAAAGATAAAGCATTTATTAAGTGATAACTATGTGCCAAGCACTGTGATAAGTGTTGGAGATACAGAAACAAAAAAAGAAGACTACCCCTACTCTCAAAGAACTTATATTCTGCTATGGGAAGACAACACATTAAGGGAAGACGGAGAGGTTAGAAGGAGAGACAAGGCAACTGGAGTGGAGCTGGTACAGACAGGAGAGTAAACCTGGAGAGAAGTGGATGAGACTGATGTGGTGGTTTGGGGAAATGATTTATCAATCACTGAATCAGTCTCAGGGTAGAGTCATGGTTAGAAGGGAAGAGCAGCTGGTATGTAGTTAGTGCAAACTCATACAGACTTGAAATACACCCAAGAGTATGCTGGAGCCAGCTCATGCCTGCTAGAGAGCAGATTGTAAAATTTTCAGTGTGATCCTTTATACCTCAGAAACTATCCAACACTACAAATTAGGGCTTGATTTATTATTTTGTTGATGGTCAAGATTTAAGAAAGTGATAGAGAAAATGTTAATAATGCATATTAAACTTAAAAGTGTGTCCTACATGCATATTCCCTGAGAGCCAGTTGTTAAAGGTTTACCAGCGCCACCTTAGATATATCCATATCTGAAATTCAGGGTCAGAAGAGGCAATGAATGCTTTTTCCTTTGTTAGACAAGTTGTTTCACTGGACTTCATCTATAAAATAAGGGAGATATACTAGATGATCTCGAAGGACCCTTTCAGCACCAGGTCATATGATCTCAGGTGTAGCCCCATATGTTACACTTATGACTCAAAGCTTCCAGTGAACAGTTATACAAAGAAGGCACAAGGAAACATCTGGTTTCTAAATGTCTGCTAGGATATCTCCATTTATACATAGTGCCAACACTTCAAACTCAGCATGTCCAAAACTTAACTTACCACCTCTCCACAAAAAAAAAAAAATGCCCTTCCTCCTAACTACCACTGCCATCCTCATCCTCCTTGAAACTCCAGTTCAAAACCTCTAGTTTCTCCCTCTCCGCCCTACATATCCAAATCTGATTGTTTTGACTTTTGCAAGATCACTTTTATCCATCCCTTACTCTTCACTTCCACTACCATCATTCAGGGGTGGGCAACCTGTGAACTCAAGGTCACTTGTGCCATAGTTGGCCAACAAGGTCCTTGGGTACAGCCTTTTGACTGAGTCCAAGTGCTACAGAACAAATCCTTTTATTAAGGGGATTTGGTCTGTGAAGTTTGGATTCAGTCAAAGGGCTGTACTTGAGGACCTAGAGGGCCACATGTGGCCACAATGCCCCAGTTGCCCATCCCTGCTCTAGTCAAAGCCGTCATCTTTTCTCACCTAGACTATTATAAAAATTATTTAATTCATCTTCCCTTCTTCAGTCTATCTACCTTTCCAGCTCATATTTCATATAGCTAGAGTAACCTTTATAAGATTTAATCATTTACCTGCTCAAAAACATGGAGGGATACTCCATTGACTATGTAAGGAAGTATAAAGTTCCAAGCCTGGACATTTACAATCTTTGTCAAAGTTACTCACACAACCTTAGCTCCTCTTCATATATTTTATATTTTATACAAATTGGTTACCTGCTCTCATCCTGCCCTCTCATATATATATATATACATATATATATATATATATATATGTCTTTGTTCATGTTATGCTCTATGTTTACAATAGGCTCTGTTAAGTCTTCTAATAGGACTTAATCCTCCCACTCAAGTATTATGCCTTCCACATCCATCAGTCACCTGAAATGACTTTCTCTATGGTTATCATTGATCTAGCCTATCCTCAATCCTCACCTCTGGACTTCTTATAGTTTTTTTTTTTAATTTTTTTTTTTTTAAGCAATTGGGGTTAAGTAACTTGCTCAAGGTTACACGGCTAGTCATTATTTGTGTGTGGGTGCTCATTTTCTGAGGCCGGATTTGATCTCGGGTCATCCCAACTCCGAGGCCGGCGCTCTTACTCACTGCGCCGCCTAGCCGCCCCTTTTAGGGCAATTGGGGTTAAGTAACTTGCCCAAGGTCACACGTGGACTTCTTATAGTTTTAAAAATTGTAAATCGTTGATTATCTCTTCCCCCTAGACAGTCTCTCATCTCTTGGCTTCCAGGATGTTGTTCTCTCTTGTAGATCGTCCTATCTGATTCCTCACAGGTTCCTTTACACAGATGGCTCAAGAACTCTCCATTACAAAGTGACTGGACTACTAGGGGTTCTTTGTATACTATGTTCCATATCCTATCCCCACACCTTTGCACAGATGAGTCTGGAATGTACTCCTTGCTCATGTCTGCCTCTTGGTATCCTTAGCTTCCTTGAAGACAGAGCTTGGGTGCAATCTCCTATAAGGATCTTCCTGATTCTCTCAGCTAATGCTCTTTTCTTCTTCAAACTGCTTTGTGTCATATTGTATAGACTTTGTTTTTACTTATCAGTGTACATGTTGTATCCTCCCAAATAAAATATAAACCCTTTGAGGGCAGAGATTTCATCATTCTGGTCTTTATATTTCCTGCATCTGGCACATGTTTTGCACATTGTCAATACCTAATAAAATTTAGGTGAATTGAATTGTTGATTGAAGTCATTCTCTTCCTTTGAGGTCCAACTCAGGTACCATCTCCTCCACGAAGTCTTCCTGATTTCCCTGAAGGAAAAGTGATCTTCTCCCCAGCTTTCTCATAGTACTTTGTCTGAGCTTCTCCTGTGCATTTAATTTTTTTTAATTATAAAAGTTTTAATTCTTTAATTTTAAATTCATTTAAATTTTCCCTTGTGCCATAGTTGGGATAGTTAGAGTTGGGGCAGCTAGAGTACTTGGCCTGGGGTCAGGAAGAGTCATCTTCTTAAGTTCAAATATTGCCTCAGACACTTACTAGCTGTGTGACCCTGGGCAAGTCACTTAACCCAGTTTGTTTCAGTTACCTTATCTGTAAAATGAGCTGGAGAAGAAAATGGCAAACCACTCCAGCATCTTTGCCAAGAAAACCCCAAATGGCATCATAAAAAATTGAACACAACTGTAAATGACTGAACAGCAACACCAAAGTGCCATAGTTATTTTGAACTTGTTTTTCCTCTCCTTAAGATATAAACTACTTGAGAACAGGTACTTTGTTCTCATTATTGCCTAAAATCATGCTTTTTCATGTAGTGAATGATTAAAAAATATTTGCTGAATTTAATGACATGGCTCATAGATTCCCAAAACGGGAAGTGCAGTCCCCTTGGGAGCACTGGAATGATCCGGGGGGCAGTAGTAGCCTCAGGTGCAATTAGGGAGTGTTGAATAAAAATAAGGGGACGGTGGAAGCGTAAGGAAAGATGAGAAGAAAATTTTGAAAAAGTATTCATATATGTTTCATCTGTTGTGAAACAGTTAAAATTGTAGTGATTACATTATTTTCCAAATAAATCCACAAAATGCAAGTTATAACCAATCAGTGCTCAATCCATGGATAGGTCTTAACAAGCAAATGTTGGCAGGTGAGCATATAATGCATTGTCCAGAAGTCCAGCATGCATTGGGAAAAATGTGTGTGTGTGTGTGTGTGTGTGTGTGTGTGTAACGACTTGTTTACAACACAATACTATATAGTTACATGACACAATACTGCATCATCAAAATATCAATGCAGAAAACTCATAAATTTATATTAAATTATTAAACTTAAGATCAGTAATTTTTTTAAATTATGTTTTTTTGAAATGATGAAAATTTTAAAAAACGTTAAAGGGTTAAAGAAAGTAGATTTCTGGAGGGGGGTGCTGAGTAATTTTTTTAAAGGGGACAGTAGGCCAAATAAGTTTGGGAACCTCTGATGCAGCTAATTGTAGCCCTCATAGATAGAACACTTGCATAAGAAAACATTCAATCAAAAAGCATAATTTTCATAAATAATGAAATGACTTTCTCTATGCTTATACCTGATAGCCAATGATTAAGGTGGGATAATCAAATTTATTCATTATACTTTCTTTACAATTGTACTTTGGAAGCATATTTATGGAACAACAAAGCCATTTGTATATGTTGAAACTCACTATAAAGGAAAAAAATGTTGTCTAGAATATATTCTATCATACTTTTCCAGTGAAATTTTTTTTAAAGCAATTATGGTTAAGTAACTTGCTCAAGGTTACATGGCTAGTCATGATTTATGTATGGGTGCTCATTTTCTGAGGCCGGATTCAATCCCAGGTCATCCCAACTCCGAGGCTGGCGCTCTTACTCACTGCGCTACCTAGCCGCCCCTATCCAGTGAAATTTGATTAAAGAGAATTTTATTTAAACCATAACACTACATTCAGATCATGGGCTCATTTTATCTACTTGGGCGGGGGGAGACAAAAATCAAAGAACATGATCTTTTCTACCCTGTCTAAGGAAAAAGGCTATCATTAGAAATACCATATGTAAGTCATTTATTTATAGTTTGTTCTAATGATTTCAACAAATTGATATTGTGTTCATCTAAAAATAATGCTAAGGTACTGTAGTCTATTTTTTTCTAGACAGAGAAATTTGTGAAGCATAAAGAGGAAAATCTTTGCTATATCTATTTATAAACTGGCATATACATTTGAAAGTACTAGTAGAAAATTTAGCAGTGTGCCATAGTTATGTTAACTAGCTTTTTTTAGTAATATTAAAAATAAGGCTTGGGGCGGCTAGGTGGCGCAGTGAGTAGAGTGTCGGCCCTGGAGTCAGAAGGACCTGAGTTCAGATCCGGCCTCAGACACTTAACGCACACACAAACAAAAAACCTAGCCGTGTGACCTTGGGCAAGTTACTTAACTCCAATAGCCCTCCAAAAAAAAAAAAAAAAGCAAAAATAAGGCTAAAAATACCAATGTAAACATGAGTTGTTGTTTTTTTAAATTTCCATTCAATTGACATGGATTAAATTTTAGGCTTATGGTGGCAATCATTCTATATAAATACCAATCACCAAAAGGTCTATCATCTTTTATATTTGAGCATGATCTATTCAGCTAGTAGTCTTTTTCCATGTGAGATTAATAAAAATGTATAAGATTTCATAAGAATCTCATTTTAATATAGCATTTCCTCTCTATTTCATGCATTAATCTTATTGCACAAGAAATTTAGCATCCTTAATTAATAAGTCCCCAAGACTTCCAAGGGTAATTCCAAACAGGGTTAAAGGTTAAAATGTATCTGTTAGGCACCAACTATCTCATGAAATTAGAACTAGGGGATCTGAAGCTGTGCCATGTTAAGAATGAAGACAAGAATGTTCCCTGAGGTCTGGGGTTTATAAACCCATCAGGAAAGCAATGGAAGAAATAAGGAAAGGAAATCTGAAGAGAAGTCAGTTCTGCTGGGCTATCAAGCAGGTATAGACAAGGTATATTTTCACTTTTTCCTTAGCTAAGGAGATACACATACATATAGATCATTAAGTTCATCACCATCCTCACTTATATTTTATATAGCACCTACCATGTGCCAGTCACTGTGCTAAGAGTTTTACAATTATTATCTCTTTGTCCTCACAACAACCCTGGAAGGTAGATGATATTGTTATCCCCATTTTACAGATAAGGAAATTGAGGCAAACAGGTTAAGTGACTTGTCCAGGGTCACACAGCTAGTAAGTATCTGAGGCTGGATTTGAACTCAAGTCTTCTGGCTTCAGGCCCAGTGCTCTATTTACTGTGCCAGCAAGCAGCTCTAGACTCTACTACTTGCAATCTAGTTAGCCAGTTTTATATGGAACTATACAGTAAAAGTCTTAGGTTGGCAGAAGAAATTAGATTTCCAAGAAGTTCCTATTGTAAAGAAACTTCCTCAGTAGATCTTTCACTCTGACCTCCGACTCATATTCTAATATGTCCTTCTAGGTGATGCAATGGATAGAACAGTGAGCCTCAAACACTTACTAGATATATGACCCTAGGCAAGTCACTTAATAGTACCTACCTTGCATGAGGTAAGATTTATAAAGTACTTAGCATAATGTCTGGCACATAGTAGGCATTATACAAATGCTTATTCCCCCTTCTTAAAATACAAAATAGTCCATCATAAATGATACCTATCTGAAGTTGATCACTCTCTATTATTTAAATACAATGAGTAATATTTAGCATTATCTTCTATGTCACTGGACTTCTCCATTTTTAGAGGCTGTTTATTCTGACAGCAAAAGAATTTGTAATACAAATAAATACAAGATTTTCTCAAAAGATATGGCCATCCCCACATTCAAACAAGACATTAAAAATGGGAAAAGGCAACCTGAGTGACCCTAATTATTAGCATTCCCTATGAAAGTTTAACTGATCTAAAGTTAAACTTTGCCACAAAAAACTCAAAATATACCAGAGATCAACTCAGCCAGCAAAAGTTTGCTCTCCTTGCTAAGAAGAGAGAGATGGTAGCCAAGGGTAATACCAGTTTAGCATACAAACTCATTTATAAAAACATGATGGAGGAAGATGGCATAAGATAACCAGAGGTGCTGCTGCATAAAGCAGGGAAAAGTCATGGGGGCTTTGTTTTGAGGCCTGACTAAGCTACATCATTCCAAAATATTGGTAAATGAAGCTAACGACTGGGCAACAAAGAGAAAGAAAATGGAACAGAGTTGTCATTATCTCTATAGTGAAACACTTGTATTATCAATGGTGGTAGAATCACCACATCTGTACCCTAATGTCACTGAAGAAGATGAAATAAAGAATAGCTGGATAAGGAGACACCCAAAGCTACAGGCCTTCATAGCCTGCTTTCTCATCTCATACAACCTTTATGAAAATGATCTGCACATGTATCTAAGGCATCCTTGAGAAAACATTGAAAAGGACAGGCTTTTGCAAAGGATTTTCTACAGGAGTGTGTAAGCTGAAGCACAAGGCTTTAACTTATCTCTGATGATTAGTATCAGGAGAGGCATAAAATAGGAAGACATTCACCAATGTCACAGGTTCAGGGTCCAAATGGAGGAGAGATCTGTTGCAGATGGTGAGTTGCTCTGGCTGTCCCTGTCGGTGTATGATCTTTTGCTCATTGCATCAAGTTCCAGAATACTACAAGGACTCTTTTATGAAATCTATGATTACTCAGAAAAGATTGGTCTATCAGAGGGAGCTAAATGGCTCAGTGGATAGAGTGCCAGGCCTCCTGGAGTCTGGAAGACCTTAGTCCAAATCCAGCCTCTGACATTTACTAGCTGTGTGACCTTGGCCAAGTCACTTAACTTCTGTTTGCCTCAGTTCTTAAACTGTAATGGGGGTAACAATAACACCTACCTTGCAAGGTTGTCATAAGGAACAAATGAGATATTTGTTTAAAAAAGGGGAAGGGAGACTTAGCACAGTGCCTGACACATAAGTAGGTACTATGTAAATATTTATTCCTCCCCCCTAATAAGCCATGAAGAAATTACTAAATCAATGAAAAATGCAGATTACCCAGACTGCCACATCCAGTTGGAAAGACCATTAGTACATATATTTGTAAGACGCTGTAGATATATAAGGAGTTAAGCCCAGGTTTGAATAGGAAAAAAAGAGAACAAGATGAATTAGCTTCATTTGGGAAATTATACAGCAATTTTAATGATCTTAAGCTGTACCTTAGCACAAAAAAAATTAACACAAATGTTAAATGGTAACAAAACTTAGAAAGGAATATCTGAAGAAACAAAGCTGTAGGAACCCCAAAGATCACCAGGGAGATAGATGCACAGTGAGCACAGCTATGTAATATTGCATTTCTAATGATGGCTTGTCTATAAGGGTTAGTATAAGGGACATGACTCAAGAAATGTATACTGGAAAAAGTGATGGGCTAGATACATTGAGCTATCAAGGGATAACTGGTATGTGGCCTGGGTGCTGCAGTAGTACAGAAAAAAAAAAAAAAAACAGAAAAAATCTAGAAAAAAAGGGGGCAGCTAGCTGGCACAATGGATAGAATACTAGCCCTAGAGTCAGGAGGATCTGAGTTCAAATGTAGCCTCAGACACTTACTAGTTGTGTGACCTTGGTGACCCACTTAACCTCAATTGCCTCCAAAACAACAACAACAACCAAAAAAGAAGATTTAAGAAAGAAGGAAAAAGGACACTGGCACATTAGATGGATATTCTGTGGAAGATCGAGGAGAGAAAATGGTCACAAATTGCACAGAATTGCATGAGACAGTGGATGAGTTTCGATCAGTAAGCTCACAATGAGGTCCTAGATTCAAGTTAAGTATAAGAACATACCCATACCTGTCCAAAGCTGTCTAGGCATCCTCCTCTATCTTACAAATGAACAGAGGGAAAATGAGGTTGTTGGGTTTGTTTGTTTGTTTTTTTTTTTAATTCCTTCAAGTTATGTAGGATCATGGATTTAGCTTTGGAAAGGATTTTAGAGGTCATCTAAAACAACCTTCTCATTTTATAGGGAAGGAAACTGAGGTTAACTGACTTGCCCACACTCTTATTAGCAAGACAGTGCCTGGAATAAAACCCAGGTCCTCAAATTCCAAATTAACCACCTTCTCCACTAATATCAGTTTCTTAGATTTTTAATTCTCAGCATTCAAAGAAATTGAAAGAACCTAAGCTTGTATTTGTTTTATTCTTGCCTTCAGAAAATACCTTTTATTTAAAAAAAAAAAAAGGAACATTGGGTCTGTGGCACTAAATTAGGCTATGGTCCCTTAAGCAAAAATTATGCAAAATTTCCATGGGAACTTTGCTAAATGTATAAAAAGCAGCAAAGTATTTTTATGTTTCTTGCTCTCTCCTTGGTAGTGAGTGTATAATAATAGTCCAGAAGAATAATTAATCATTAATTTTTTTCATTTAAAAAACTTCATCTACTAAAGAGGATGTAGAACTTTATGTACACAAGTTATCCCAAAATGAGGTAGATTTATTTGCTCCAACTCCAAGGAACATTTTTCATGTGCTACAATCTGAATGTCTTTCTACATATAGTAAACTCTCCTTTATTCAGAATAGCTCAGGAACCTAGTGGTTTTATTGATTTAGTGTTCCAATTATCATTTCCAGTTCAATTAAACAAATATTCATTAAATTTCTACTATATGCCAGGCATTGGAATGTATGCATGCACACACGTGTGTGCGCGCACACACACACACACACACACACGCACACATGTGCACACACACAGTCCTTGACTTCAGGTAGATAACATTGAGGGGAAGAAGCATACACAAAGATAAGTGGATATGAAATATGCAGAATTAGTAGAATAGGGAAGCATTAACAACTGATAGAATCAGAAAATGTCTCTTGTTGGAGGTGACACTTCCACTGAACCTTGAAGCAAGTTAGTTCTAAGAAGAGGAGTGAGGAGGAAGTGAATTCCAAGCATGGGAACACCCTGTACAAAAGAGGTCAGAGACAGAAGTATGCTATGAATGAGGATCATCAAGGCCAGCTTGGCTAGGACATATAATGCATAAAGGGGAGTTATGTGAAATCATATAGGTTAGAGTCAAATTTCAAATGACTTCACATACTGAACAAAGACATTTGCATTTTATCCTAAAGGTAACTGGGAGTCACTGAAATTTGTTGGAGGGGGAACAATGCAATTAGACCTACGATTTAAGAAAATCAATTTGTCAGCTATGTGGAGGATACACAGGAAAAGAGGGAGACCAATTAGGAGGTTTTTACAATAATCCAGTATGAGGTGATAGGAGAGTGAACTAGGAATAATGGTTTAATAAGTTTAAGAAGATATCCAATGTTAAAATCACATTGAACACAATTCCATATTTTCTGAATGATTCAGAAGGCACTTCAAGATTTCATGATGGCTTAGTCATAATTAGAGTTGCTAAGCAGAGAGTGACCTGCTTGTCCAGTATTCTATCATCTGAGCCTGTTGCTACTTAGTGATGTTGTGACTGTTTTGTTTGGTTTTAGTTTCGATTTTGATAACCTAAGTCATTATTATAAACATTGGTTATCAGCAGATAGCATGATAGATATGAGATACCAAAAGTCTGAGTTGAATTTGTATTGACATATCTTGAGAGTTGTAGCTTTGAATTAAGTCCCTGATATTTCTTTATTTTTCAAAGGATCATAGAATTTTAGAGCAAGAAGACAGTTTAGAAATTATGTTTGTCTTCCAATAAGGGAGAACATAGTAAAAAATTCCAATTATTTCAGCTTTCTGGTTCTTTGGACAGAAGAGTTTATTCTGGTGTATACTCTCTAGATATAATTTACTTCAGGATTAATATGTACTTTAAGTTGGTACTGAAGAGCTAGAATTTTTTAAATTTAAAACTTGGGATCATTAAAGTGTCAGTCTGGGGAAACTAGGTGGTGTAGTGGAGAGAGCACCAGTACTGAAGTGAAGAAGACCCGAGTTCAAATCCAGCCTCCGACACTTACTAGCTGTGTGACCCTGGGCAAGTCACTTAACTTGATTGCTTCCCCACCCAAAAAATAAAATGTTAGCAATTATTATTTTAATATCTTGGGATAGCTCAAGGGGGGAGCCAAGATGGTGGAGTAGAAACAGCGCGTCCAAGCCACTCTGCCCCCAGATTACCTCCAAACTATGTAAAAGGGGACTCTGAACAACTTCTGGAGCCCCAGCACCCACAGAATGACACAGAGAAGCTAACCTCCCACTGAGGACAGCCCAGCAGCCCTGCAGGAAGGACCAGTGCAGTGCTCTGGGAGCCTGCAGCGCCATGCACAGAGTGTGGGGAGCTGAGCACAGCCAAGGCCAGGTCCCCGTGAGCCAAGGTTTTAGCCCCAGGGCGGCAGGGCCAGCAGCCGGCTGGAGGGTCCCCAGAACACTAGCAGCTGTGGCAATTCCAGAATTATCAACATAGACACACCTAGGACAAAGTGAGAGGTTAGTGCCCTATGGACTTTGGGACCAGTATTTGGGGAATGCGTCGGCTTCCTCCCCTGGGGGCCAGAAGCTGCTGAGGAGACACGCCATTTTGTAGTTTTCAGAGGCAGCTCCAGCTCCTGGCCTGTGAACTCTAGGGAGATCCAGCGATCAGTCTTGGGGGGTAATCGCTCTTGCTTTAACCTCCCTGGATCTGGATTGTGATCTGGGGTGGAGGTCGTGGGTGGGTTTCCAGCTTGCCAGAAACGGAAGTTGCCCCTCACACGTTCAGGACGAAAATTCCTCTATCTGGCCTTAAAGCCATACTGTGGCAACAAGCCCAAAAGTCAAGTAATTAAGTGGCAACATGCCAAGACAAAGGAGACAAATTAAACAGAAAAATGCAACCCTAGACTCCTACTTTGGGGGCAAGGAGGGTCGAAGCATAGGGGAAGAGGACTGTGAGGTCAGAAGTCCTGCTCCAAAAGCCCCAGGGGAAAACATGAGCGGGTTGCAGGCCATAGAGGACCTTAAGAAGGACTTTAAAAATCAAATAAGAGAAGTGGAGAAAAATTGGAAAGAGAAATGAGAAGGATGCAGGAAAAGTATGAAATGAGGGTCAACAGCCTGACTGAGGAAAACAAGACCTTAAAAAATAGACTAACTCAAATGGCAAAGGAGGCCCAAAAGGGCAATGAGGAGAACAATGCCTTAAAAAGTCGAATTTGCCAGATGGAAAAAGAATCTCAGAAGTTCACTGAGGAGATTCATTCCTTCAGAGTTAGACTGGAGCAAATGGAAGCTAATGACTTTATGAGAAATCAAGAGGCTGTTAAGCAGATCCAAACAAATGAAAGATTACAAGGCAATGTGAAATACCTCATGGGAAAAACCACTGACCTGGAAAATAGATCCAGGAGAGACAATTTAAAAATTATTGGACTACCTGAAAGCCATGATCAAAGAAAGAACCTAGAAACCACCCTTCTAGAAATTCTCAAGGAAAATTTCCCTGATGTTTTAGATCCAGAGGGCAAAATAGAGGTTGAAAGAATCCACCAATCACCTCCTGAAAAAGATCCCCAAAAGAAAACTCCCAGGAATATTATAGCCAGGTTCTAGAATCCCCAGATCAAGGAGAAAATACTACAAGCAGCCAGGAAGAAACAATTTCAATATTGTGGAAACACAATCAGAATAGCCCAGGACCTGGCAGCTTCTACACTGAAGGATGGAAGGGCATGGAATACGATATTCCAAAGGGCAAAAAGCTAGGAATGAACCCAAGGGTCACCTACCCAGCAAAACTGAGTATTTTGTTTCAGGGGAAATAGAGGACTATTCAGTGGAATAGAGGACTTTCAAGCATTCTTGAGGAAAAAACCAGAATTGAATAGAAAATTTGACATCCAGACACAAGAACCAAGAGATGCCTGAGAAGGTAATCAGGGAAAAGAAATCAAAATGAACTTATCAAAGTAGAACTATTTACATTCCTATATGGAAAAACAATAACTGTGACTGATGAAACCTTTCTCACTATGAAAATAATGGAAGAAGGGTATATGGTCATATGAATACATATGTGAATGTGTGTGTATATGGTTACAGTTATATATGGATAGAGGGCATAGGTTGAATTTTTTGGGAAGGGAGGATACTCAAGGGGTGAAATTATGAGATGAGAGAGGGAAGTGGCAAGAAGAGATGGAGAGAGACAGGGTAGGGTAAACTATCTCGTGTAGAAGAAGCAAGGGGAAGTGGTTGCAAGGGAGGGAAAGAATAGGAAGGCAAAAAGGCAGAACCACATTCTCATTGAATTTGGTTCAGGGAGAGAATATATACTAAATGGGATATCTCAACCTACAGCAGAATAGGGGGAAGGGGGATGAGAGGAGGGATGATGGATTGGAGGGCATTCTTGGGGGGAGGGGAGGTTGGAAGTACCCACTATAGAAGAGGGACAGGATCAAGTAGGGAATGGACCAGGTGGGGGGGGGGATGAGTGGGAGGGAATTATAAGCAGCCTTGTACAATATATCTACTATGGTAATGTTTTGCATAGCTAAACATGTACAACTTATACTGAATTACTTATCTCCCCAGAGGGAATGGGTGACAAAGGGGGAAGGAAATGGATCTGAAATTCAAGGTCTTAAGATTAAATGTTTCAAATATATATAAATACTATTATTAATACTCTTTTGCCATAATTGGGACATAAGATGTGCAGGCATTGGGGCACAGAGATTCACCTTCCTCTAATGGAAATGTCAAAGGGGGTATGGGAGATGATATGGGAGAGAGCAGATTGGAGGAAGTGATATCTTGCAGGACTGCTATTCTGGGAGGGTGGGTAGGGGAAAAACAGGGGAGGGAAAATGATTGTAATTCAAAATCTGGTGGAAATGAATGATGTAAAACAGAAGTTAATAAAAAATAAAAGGTTTGGAAAGAAAAAAAAAAGGACAAGCTCAAGGAACTGGAGATTTTTAATTTGGAGAAGAGAAGACTTGGGGGCATTAAAACTGTTTTCATGTATTTGAAGGGTTTTCATGATAAAGAAAAAAAAATCTTGGGATAGTAGAGTGAGAGCCAGAAGGCATCTTAGTGGCTATTGAACCTCCTCATCATACAGATAAGGAAAAAGGCCTGCAGAAATAGTGATTTACCCAAGATCACACTGGTAGTAGAAATGGGAAGGTGACTGAAGCTTTGTTTCTGGGGCACCAAAAACTTACTTCTTCCTCTGGTAGAAATAACTGTGCTTAGTATCTAGTTAATAAGAATGATTAGTTAAAATAGGAAGCTCCCAGATGGAGCCATGATAATAGCTAGCATTTACATAGTGTCTTAACATTTGTAAAGGCTTTAAAAACATCTCACTGAGGGGCAGCTAGGTGGCGCAGTGAATAGAGCGCCGGCCCTGGAATCAGAAGGACCTGAGTTTGGATCCGGCCTCCGACACTTAATCCATACAAACAAAAACCTAGCCCTGTAACCTTGGGCAAGTTACTTAACCCCAATTGCCCTAAAGGGGCGGCTAGGTGGCGCAGTGAGTAAGAGCGCCGGCCTCGGAGTTTGGATGACCCGAGATCAGATCCGGCCTCAGAAAATGAGCACCCATGCATAAATAATGACTAGCCGTGTAACCTTGAGCAAGTTACTTAACCCCAATTGCTTTAAAAAAAACAAAAAAACATCTCACTGGATCCTTACAACCCTGGAAGGCAGGTGCTATTATTCTCTCCATTTCACATAAAAGGAAATAGAGGGGAACAAAAGTTAAGTGCCTTGATAAGCATCACAGAGCTAGTAAGTTATCTGAGGCTGGATTTGAACCCAGTTCTTCTTGAGTACTTATCTAGTTCTCTTGTCCCCCAGTACATCCTGTAACCCCAGGGAGTTCCTCCAGGACCCAGACATGCCCTACTCCTTTGCCAGCAACAGCCCCCTGGGATTATCATCCCTGTGGCTTATCCTGTAGTGTTTCTGTCTCCCTACCATAGAGCAGTAACCCAGGGTCTCAGTCCTCTTGGGGTTTGGTGTCCTGAGGTCCCAGGCATCTCCCTGGGCTCTTCCTCTAATTGAATTTATCTTAAAAATTTGATTTGAGGGGACAGCTAGGTGGCGCAGTGAGTAGAGCGTCGGCCCTGGAGTCAGAGGGACCTGAGTTTGGTTCCGGCCTCAAACACTTAACGCACACACAAACAAAAACCTAGCCGTGTGACCTTGGGCAAGTTACTTAACCCCAATTGCCCTCCAAAAAAAAAAAGCAAAAAAAAAATTTGATTTGTGAGTGTTTTACACTCTGTACCTGTACATTTGGTGCTGCTTGACCCAGAAGCCAGAATTGCTAATTATGCTTCTGAACCTGTTAGGACACAATTCCACTCTCCCCTTCCCTTCATTGATTTGTAAACTCCAACCCCCACTTCCCTTCATTTGTAAAACAGACAACTCCACCTTCTCCTCCCTTAATTGATCTGTAAACAAGCACAAGCACCACTCCCTGATTGATCTGTGGGGGGGAGTTCCAGCCTAGGGTTTCCTGGGAAATTCAAATGTACACTGACCAATCACTGTAGTTTCATCTTAAGTAACCTGGCTATGGAACCTCTATAAAACCGGCACAATGTCTGTGCCAAAGCACTGTCTGATTTGGGCATGTACCCCGACAGTCCTGTGGTAATAAAATTCATTTTTGAATTTAATCTCAGGGATCTTCTGTCTCGCTATATTGGGGTACAACAAACCCAGGTCCTCAGCCTCCACTTACCTACAATGCCTTTTTTTTCCTAGCTACCCTCCTACAGCATATCACTAGCTAGTATAAATCACACTTCATTACTAGGAAAAAAACTACCATAATAGTGAGTTTTCCAGATAACTTTTTAAACTTTCTATTTAAATAACCAACCACCCACTAAAGAGACACTTAAAAATATTTACTATATACAAAGAAATCCAATATCCAATAAACATTTATTAAGCACCTACTACTTTCCAGGCATTGTGCTATCCATTGGAGATGCAATTAATAAAAAAGAAAGTCCCTGCCCTCAAGGGGTTTACAATCTAATGAAGGGAAACAACACACAGAAGAAAGCAGGAAAGGGGTGGAGGTTATCAAACAGTTATCAGGCACTGGGACATCTTGCTCCATGAGGTTGAAACCAGGCAGAGCAGCAGGTGCAGAGTAGAGTGAGCTGATAAAGAGATGGTACTTCACCTTCCAGCCCTCCAATCTGAGGGAAGAGAAGGTTGAGGGAGGTGGTGTGGGTCAAGGGATCCAGTTTGCTAGGAGGCCATGAGATGAGAGTTGATGAGTTTAACCTGGGAGGAACGTCTTATTCCTCAGAGCACAGTGCCAGGAGCTGAAGTTACACAGGTCAATTTTTTATTTAAAGCTAGAATTCTCCCATTTTATAGATGAGGAAACTAAGGAAGCACAGAGAAGTTAATTACCTTCCTCACAACTAGTATGTAGCAGAGTCAGGATTTAAACTTAGGTTTGGTTGGGTTCTGTTGCATTATTTAAACCAGGGATGGGGAACTGCATGCTTGAGGCCACATGTAGCCCTCTAGTTCTTCAAGTGTAGCCCTTTGACTGAATCCAAACTTCACAGAACAAATCCTTTGAATAAAAGAATTTGTTCTGTAAAACTTGGATTCAGTCAAAAGGCCACACCCAAGGACCAAGAAGGTCACATATGGCCTTGAGGGCTCAGGTTCCTCAACTCTGATTAAAACCATTTTTAACCGACATCTTTATATTACCAACTTCTCTATCCTCTTCAACAACAACAACAACAACAACAACAAAGTTGGACATAATTTTACATTTTCTTGACAACTTGGGATTATCATTAAGAAAATAAATTATTATGCTGGCTGAAATAAAGCAAGAGCCTTAGAATTCCTTAGGACACAAATGGCTGTTTGTCCCAATGTTCAGTAATCCGGCCTCTTCTGCTTTTTTAGGTGTCTGCTTTTTAAAATTTTATGTTTCTTCCTCAGTGTTAGGCTGTCAGCTGTCATTTTTTTGCAGCTTCTAATCTACTGTGGTGTGAGAAGCCAAATAAGCAAGCTTATTTAAATTGTCTGAAATAAGAAGAGCTTTCCTATGAATAAAAGACTGAGCACGTGGAGTTTGTCTCGTCTATTTTGGCTGCTCAGAGGCTTTTTTAATTTTCTACTTCCACTAAACATTCACTTAAAAAAATATTTACTATGTGCAAAGCACAATTCTAGGAGCTGAAGTGATGAAAAAAAAAACAAAAAACACCAGGCCCTTGCCTTCAGGCAAGGTTCTAATCTACTCTGGAGGAGAGGGAGAGCAGACATATGCAAATAAATGCAATAATTTGCAGAAAATACTGAGGTCAAGGGAGTGATCCTGACAGAGCTCAGTTAGCCTGAAAGAAGAGCCCATCAATACTTCAGTTCAAATGATGACATACAGGAAGAGAGGTTTACTGTTTATTTTTCAAGGATACACAGAAAAAGGAGTCAGTTAGCAGCCCTATTAGCAGAGTAGTTACAGATCACTGGTCATGTTGATCACTTGGCCCCAACTTCCTGATCACTGGTGGCTTCATTAATCATCAACCAGAAATCCATTGCTACAGTCAACACCTCTTCTCAGTGCTGAGTGAATCCACCCTTTCTGGGTCACAAGGGTGTTATGCCCCTTAGAAGACCTGGGATTTTTTTCCTCCTGGGATACACATGATACTAAAATCTCCCTTGGAATAGAAAAATACAGTCACCTCATCCAGGGATGCATCATTCTCTTATATAATGAATCCTTCTCAGATACTTAGTAAGCTATTTTTTTTTTTTTTACAGGCAGATGAATCACAAAATTATTATTTATTTATTTATTTATTTTTTTAAACAAATACTTTATTAACTTCTGTTTTACATCATTCATTTCCGCCAGATTTTGAGTTACAATCATTTTCCCCCCATTATTCCCCTACCCAACCTCCCAGAATAGCAGTCCCACAAGATATCGCTTCCTCCAATCTGCTCTCTCCCATACCTTCTCCCATACCCCCATCGACTTTTCCATTAGAGGAAGATGAATCTTTGTGTCCCAATGCCTGCACATCTTATCTCCCATTTATAGGCAAAAGAGTATTAATAATAGTATTTATATATATATTTGAAACATTTAATGTTACGACTTTGAATTTCAGATCCATTTCCTTCCTCCCTTGTCACCCATTCCTTCTTGGGATATAAGTAATTCAGTATATGTTATACATGTCTAGCTATGCAAAACATTATCATACTAGATATATTGTACAAGGCTGCTTATAATTCCCTCCCACTCATCCCACCCCCCACCTGGTCCATTCCCTACATCATCCTGTCCCTCTTCTATAGTGGGTACTTCCAGCCTCCCCTCACCCCAAGGATGCCCTCCCATCCATCATCCCTCCTCTCATCCCCCTTCCCCCTATCCTGCTGCAGGTTGAGATATCCCATTTACTATGTATGTCATTTTCTCCTGAACCAAATTCAATGTGAATGTGGTTTTGCCTTTTTAGCCTTCCTTATTCTCCCCCTCCTTTGCACCCACTTCCCCTACATGAGATAGTTTACCCTACCATGTCTCTCCCCATCTCCTCTTGCCACTTTCCTCTCTCACCTCAGAATTTCATCCCTTGAGTACTCTCCCTTCCCAACAAAATCAACCTATGCCCTCTATCCATATATAACTGTAACCATATACACACACATTCACATATGTATTCATATGACCACACCCCCTTCTTCCATTATTTTCATAGTGAGAAAGATATCATCAGTCACAGATATTGCTTTCCCATATAGGAATGTAAATAGTTCAACTTTGATAAGTTCCTTTTGATTTCTTTTCCCTGATTACCTTTCTCAGGCATCTCTTCCTTCTTGTGTCTGGATGTCAAATTTTCTATTCCATTCTGGTTTTTTCCTCAAGAATGCTTGAAAGTCCTCTATTCCACTGAATGACCATATTTTCCCCTGAAACAAAATACTCAGTTTTGCTGGGTAGGTGACCTTGGGTTCATTCCCAGTTCTTTTGCCCTCTGGAATATCATATTCCATGCCCTTCGATCCCTCAGTGTAGAAGCTGCCAGGTCCTGGCTATTCTGATTGTGTTTCCACAATATTGAAATTGTTTCTTCCTGGCTGCTTGTAGTATTTTCTCCTTGATCTGGGGATTCTGGAACCTGGCTATAATATTCCTGGAGTTTTCTTTTTGGGATCTTTTTCAGGAGGTGATCTGTGGATTCTTTCAACCTCTATTTTGCCCTCTGGGTCTAAAACATCAGGGCAGTTTTCCTTGAGGATTTCTTGAAGGGTGATTTCTAGGTTCTTTCTTTGATCATGGCTTTCAGGTAGTCCAATAATTTTTAAATTATCTCTCCTGGATCTATTTTCCAGGTCAGTGGTTTTTCCCATGAGATATTTCACATTGCCTTCTAATTTTTTGTTTGTTTGGATCTGCTTAACAGCATCTTGATTTCTCATAAAGTCATTAGCTTCCATTTGCTCCAGTCTAACTCTGAAGGAATGAATCTCCTCAGTGAACTTTTGAGATTCTTTTTCCATCTGGCAAATTCGACTTTTTAAGGCATTCTTCTCCTCAGTGCCCTTTTGGGCCTCCTTTGCCATTTGAGCTAGTCTATTTCTTAAGGTGTTGTTTTCCTCAGTCAGCCTGTTGACCCTCATTTCATACTTTTCCTGCATCCTTCTCATTTCTCTTTCTAATTTTTCCTCCACTTCTCTTATTTGATTTTTAAAGTCCTTCTTAAGGTCCTCTATGGCCTGCAACCCACTCATGTTTACCCCTGGGACTTTTGGAACAGGATTTCTGACCTCACAGTCCTTTTCCCGCTCTATGCCCCCAAAATAGGAGTCTAGGGTTGCATTTTTCTGTTTCCTATGCCTTGGCATGTTGCCACTTAATTGCTTGACTTTTGGGCTTGTTGCCACACTATGGCTTTAAGGCCAGCTAGAGGAATTTTCGTCCTGAACGTGTGGGGGGCAACTTCTGTTTCTGGCAAGCTGTAAACCCACCCACAACTTCCACCCTAGATTACAATCCAGATCCAGGGAGGTTAAAGCAAGAGCGATTACCCCCCAAGACTGATCGCTGGATCTCCCCACGATTTGTAGGCTGGGAGCCAGAGCTGCGTCTGAAAACTACAAAATGGCGTGTCTCCTCAGTGGCTTCTAGCCCCCAGGGGAGGGAGCTGACGCATTCCCCCAATACAGGTCCCAAAGTCCATAGGACACTAACCTCTTACTTTGTCCTAGGCAAGTCTATGTTGATAATTCTGGCGTCTCCACAGTTCCTGGTGTTCTGGGGTTCCTCCAGCCGGCTGCTGGCCCTGCGGCCCTGGGGCTAAAACCTCGGCTCACGTGGCCCTGTGCTCGGCTCGGCTCCTGCGCTCTGCGCGCTGCCGGCTCCCAGACCACTGCGCTGGTCCTTCCTGCAGGGTGCTGGGCTGTCCTCAGCAGGAGGTTAGCTTCTCTGTGTCGTTCTGTGGGTGCTGGGGCTCCAGAAGTTTTTCAGAGTCCTTTTTTACATAGTTTGTGGAGAATCTGGGGGCAGAGAGGCTTGGACTCGCTGTTTCTACCCTTAGTAAGCTATTTGACCCATCAGTTTCCTTATTTGTAAAACAGGTATATTAATAGCATCTACCTCACAGGATTATTGTGAAGATCAAGCAAGATAAAGTGTTTTTGCAAAGCTTGAAGAGCTATATAAATACTAGTTGTTTATTATTATTATTGTTGTTGTTGTTGTTATTATTTAGTATAATACCAAGTTGGGGCAGCTAGATGGCACAGTGAATAGAGCACCAGCCCTGGAGTCAGGAGGACCTGAGTTCAAATCTGACCTCAGACACTTGACACATTTACTAGCTGTGTGACCTTAGGCAAGTCACTTAAGCCCAATTGCCTTGCCTTCCCCCCTCAAAAAAAAAAAAAGTAAATAGAATAATACCAGGTGATTTTTTCTCTTCTATATGTGAGACAGATTTGGAATTTAGCTTTCTTCTAAGTTAACCTAAGAGAGCAGTGGATGCAGAAGAAGAAGACCCAAGTTAAGTCCTAGCTCTGATATTAACTACCTTTGGGCAAGTTAGGGCATATCTGCACTTTGATTTCCTCATCTGTAAAGTGATAAGTTAGATTCTATGGCCAATACTTGTGGCTCTAGAAAAAATCTGTCTCAAGTGACCAAATGGACCAAAAGTTCATTTTCCAGAATGCATCATCATCCACAAGAAAAAGTAATAATAAATTCATTTCAAATCTCAATAGTGAGTTGCTTTTTATATGGAATCGAATTAACAAATATTTTAATTATGTATCCTTTTAAATTATAAATGTTGGTGCTTCTGGAAACAAAATTACTTTTAGTTACATCAAAGGTCCGATTCATAATGACAATTTTTCCCTGTGCTTGCTTCAAAGCCTTCACATAAAGCTCTAAACAGCCACATTTGATATAAAAAGGTACTGATTGGCCTCCCCTGCTCTAATTCTAAGCATCCACTTAAGCCACACACTTCCAGAGTTGGTTGCTCAGAAATTGGAAATTTAAATCTTCCACTGTTAGTTGCTCTAACCTATAGAACAAATGAAAGTTGTCATGATTGGCTAGTTTCCCCAATCCAATTTTATCTTCTTAAAGAAAGACAGGGTCTCAGATCACTGTCAAGAATCTTAAATCAAGTTTCCTCACAGATTATTGTCCTGCAGGTTGATCTGCTAAGACAAGACCACTCTCCTACCACCAGTGCTTGACAGTACTCACAGACCAAGAAGGCCCCACAATAGCACTATGCACTGAGGAAGAAAGCAGATTAGAAAACAGCCCTCTTCTGAGTCAGTAACTGAAGGCCTTGATTCTGGGCAGCATGAATGAAACACAAGAAAAAGAGGGGCAGGTTATCAGCTGAGGAGATAGAACCTAACTCTGTAGTCCTGTCAAACTAATATTCTGGTTAATCTCAATGAGTTGTGGAATCTTGATGGCTGAGAGATGTAACCAAGATTGGATTTCAGCCCATCTGTTAGTTCATAGAATTTCCATCCTGAAGTGAATGGACAGGACTCCCCTAATTCAAATTCTGCTGATTAATAGAACCATCCTGCTGACAACCCTAACTCTGAAATGCTTATTCCTAGCATTTTCAGTCACATAGGTGGACTCCATTTTCACAACTGTTGGGTGACCTGAAGAGCTAGGACAAGGATCATCAATCTGCTAAATCAGGCAATACCCCAAAAAGCAGTTCCTTGATAGTATTAGTTTCAGAAGTGCTAACAGGGCTTTCTTTTTTTTTCTGTCTTCACCATTTTCTGTCCCTTTTATTATTCTTTAAACGACACAATAAGGATCTTTACTAAGTTCCTTCAACTTAGCCAGCTAATATGACTCAAAACTGAGGCCTTCCTTGGGTTTTAGACTTATTAGAAGATAAAATGTGCTTTGTCCTCATTATCTTAAACATTGTGAGGTCCTAATATTGAGATATCTATCATAGTGATGATGATTTATATTACTAAAATTGGTCAATGATCTTCCTTTAAAGATACATATACTAGTGAAATTTTTATTTGCTTCGTTTTTTAAATTTTAGAACCTTCTTTGAGGATAGTAGCTATAATACTTTGAAATTTAACAGTTGGACAGGAGAGACAGCAGTGTGTGTAAATACAAAGCCCAATGAACAAAGGGAATGTTTCTCCTTTTGTCAGGGGAAGTATCCTAGCATAAAAGAATTTTCTAGGATAGAGATTCCTGAGCTGGGATATTCCATTGTGAGTGGGTAATATAGGCAATGTTTCATGTAGGGTTAGGTTAAATATCTCAGAATGAGAATTATAGAAACCAAGATTTTAGAATGGGAAGTGTTCAGAGTTCAGAAGAGATCTCTTAATGCAGAAAGACAAATTTTATGGATATGTGCCCCAGGAGAATGGTAAAAGATATCCCTAGGAAATAGTTTCTGGCTAGTTGTTGGTAGGGGATCTGATTCTGAGAAGAATTCCTATGGATACTTATGGTGAAACAGGACTGTAGAAACCTCCATGTAGAAGGCTTCCTGAGTTATAAAAATAAGAGCTATTCCCCACTTGATAAATGTTTCAAAGGACATGAACAAGTAGTTTTCAGAAGAAGAAATCAAAGCTATTTAAGGCCATATGAAAAATGCTCTAAATCACTGATAACGAAATTATTATGGAAACAGAAATTAAAACAACTCTGTGGTACCAACTCACATCCTTCAGACTGGCTAACATGACAGAAAAGGAAAATAACAGATGTTGGAGGGTGTGTGGAAAAATAGGGATACTAATGCACTGCTGGTAGAATTGTGAACTGGTTCAACCAAACCATTCTGGAGAACAATTTGTAGCACTTAAAGTGCTATGAAACTGTGCATACTCTTTGTTTGATCTAGCATTATCATGACTAGATCTGTATCCCAAAGAGATAAAGGGAAAGAAAAATGACCTTATGTGTACAAATATTTTTATAACAGATTTTTTGTGGTGGCAAAGAAATGGAAATTGAGGGGATACCCATCAATTGAGGAATGGCTAAACAAGCTGTGGTATTTGATTTTGAGGGAATGCTACTGTGCTATAAAAATGACAAAGGGTATGGTTTGAGAAAAACATGGGAAGACTTATATGAATTGATACAAAGTAAAGTAAGCAGAACTAGGAGAGCACTGTACACAGAAACTGCAATGTTGTAACAATGATCAACTGTGAAAGAACAATTCCAAAGGATTCATAATAAAAAATGCTATCTACCTCCAGAGATGAACTTTGAGGGGTAGACTGGGCACCTTTTTTTCACTTCATTTTTCTTGTCTTTTTTTTTTTTTGCAACATAGCTGATATGAAGATGTTTTATTTGACTTCATATGTATAATGAGTGTCATATTTCTTGCTTTCTCAATGATGGGGGAGGTGTGAAGAGAGGGAGAGAATTTGAAGCTAAAAATTCCAAAAAAAATTTTTAAGAAAACTTTCTGAATATTTGTATCAATGATGTACTTTTTCACTGTAACTACCCAAGAGAAGGGATCTCACCTTAACATTTTTTTCCCATTTTTCTTCCAACAACCCTACTTTATGAACTTCATGAATATTTTTTAGCAAGATACATGCTTAATCTGAGTGCAAAATTATATTACTAGTATATGTAGGTCTTGGGGATAGAAATTGAAATTAGTAGTTTAACTACTGGCATGTAAGTATTGTTAATTTACTTGAAAAGGTTTAACTCTAATCAAGTTTGCAACTAGCTATTATTATAGGGGCTTCTTCCCCTCCCATTTGGGTCAACTTCTTTAGCATAAATTCTTAAATCATATTCCTCCCTAGTCAGTTGTTTGCAGATCAGCCAGTAAGTACCTGATCACCAACCATGTACCAGGCACTATGCTAAATGCTAAGGATACAAAGAAAGGACAAAAACAGCTCCCGCTCTTGAGGAACTCCAAATCACACACAAATATTGGATCTTGAATTAACCTGAATCTCTGGGTCCTTCAACACAATGAAGTGTTGGGGACAGGAATGGAATGGAACCTATTCTTGATTCTCACATTTAAGTCCCCATATTTAAAAAGAATGTAGTCAACAACAACAAATCAACAAATAATTTGTTAAATACCTGTTACATGTAAAGCCCTGTGCTAGGTTCTAAAGATACAAAGGTTTTTTTTTTTTTAATATGATTCCTTCACTTAATGAACTTACATTTTACTAGGTAAGATTTGGCTTACATAGGCAAGCATAATACAAGATAGGGTGAGATAGGGACAGAGAGGAAAGATTTAGACAAAACGTTGTTCAACAATTAAAAATATTTTTTATTGGTACATTCCTCATATCATAGTCATTATTGAGGGGAAAATAAAACTCTCTACCTCCTCTACACTGAACATTCACCTGTGACAAAGAAAAACAATTAAGCAAAAACGTAGGCTAAAACGACCATATCTAACATGTATACAATATTCTGCCCTACTATACAGTGACAATATCTGACATGTATACAATTTCTGCCCCCACATTACATATCATGAGTAAGAAAGTATGTTTTATTATCTGTTTTCCAGGACTTTCATCGGTTTTTCAATTGCTCAGAACCCAACTTCATTTTAATGATCTTTTCATTTATATTGTTGTGGGATTATGCCTATTTTCCTGTTGGTTTTGCTTATTCTGTTTTTAATTTTTATGTAACCTTTATTTCTAAATATATATCTTCCCCCTCCCCTATTCAGTGAGCTATCCCTTGTAACAAAGAATAAATAGAGGGGGAAAAGGCAATTCAGCAAAACTAAGCCACTTCAACTAAATCTATATGCAATGTTCCATACCCATGAACTCACCCAATCCCTGCCATTTCTTTTTTTTTTTTTTAACAAATGCTTTATTAACTTCTGTTTTACATCATTCATTATTGCCAGATTTTGAGATCCAATTTTTCCCCCCGTTTTTCCCCTACCCGCCCTCCTGGAATAGCAATCCCACAAGATATTGCTTCCTCCAATCTGCTCTCTCCCATATCTTCTCCCATACCCCCTTCGACTTTTCCATTAGAGCAAGGTGAATCTCTGTGCCCCAATGCCTGCACATCTTATGTCCCAATTATGGCAAAAGAGTATTAATAATAGTATTTATACATATTTGAAACATTTAATTTTAAGACCTCGAATTTCAGATCCATTCCCTTCCTCCCTTGTCACCCATTCCCTCTGGGAAGATAAGTAATTCAGTATAAGTTGTACATGTTTCGCTATGCAAAACATTACCATAGTAGATATATTGTACAATGCTGCTTATAATTCTCTCCCACTCATCCCACCCCCCCACCTGGTCCATTCCCTACTTGATCCTGTCCCTCTTCTATAGTGGGTACTTCCAACCTCCCCTCCCCCCAAGAATGCCCTCCAATCCATCATCCCCCCTCTCATCCCCCTTCCCCCTATTCTGCTGCAGGTTGAGATATCCCATTTAGTATGTATTCTCTCCCTGAACCAAATTCAATGAGAATGTGGTTTTGCCTATTTGCCTTCCTATTCTTCCCCTCCCATGCAGCCACTTCCCCTTGCTTCTTTTACTTGAGATAGTTTACCCTACCCTGTCTCTCCCCATCTCCTCTTGCCACTTTCCTCTCTCACCTCATAATTTCACCCCTTGAGTATCCTCCCTTCCCAACAAATTCAACCTATGCCCTCTATCCATATATAACTGTAAACATATATACACACATTCACATATGTATTCATATAACCATACACCCTTCTTCCATTATTTTCATAGTGAGAAAGGTTTCATCAGTCACAGTTATTGTTTTTCCATATAGGAATGTAAATAGTTCTACTTTGATAAGTTCATTTTGATTTCTTTTCCCTGATTACCTTCTCAGGCATCTCTTGCTTCTTGTGTCTGGATGTCAAATTTTCTATTCAACTCTGGTTTTTTCCTCAAGAATGCTTGAAAGTCCTCTATTCCACTGAATGACCATATTTTCCCCTGAAACAAAATACTCAGTTTTGCTGGGTAGGTGACCCTTGGGTTCATTCCCAGCTCTTTTGCCCTCTGGAATATCATATTCCATGCCCTTCGATCCCTCAGTGTAGAAGCTGCCAGGTCCTGGGCTGTTCTGATTGTGTTTCCACAATATTGAAATTGTTTCTTCCTGGCTGCTTGTAGTATTTTCTCCTTGATCTGGGGATTCTAGAACCTGGCTATAATATTCCTGGGAGTTTTCTTTTTGGGATCTTTTTCAGGAGGTGATCGGTGGATTCTTTCAACCTCTATTTTGCCCTCTGGATCTAAAACATCAGGGCAGTTTTCCTTGAGAATTTCTTGAAGGGTGATTTCTAGGTTCTTTCCTTGATCATGGCTTTCAGGTAGTCCAATAATTTTTAAATTGTCTCTCCTGGATCTATTTTCCAGGTCAGTGGTTTTTCCCATGAGATATTTCACATTGCCTTCTAATCTTTCATTTGTTTGGATCTGCTTAACAGCATCTTGATTTCTCATAAAGTCATTAGCTTCCATTTGCTCCAGTCTAACTCTGAAGGAATGAATCTCCTCAGTGAACTTTTGAGATTCTTTTTCCATCTGGCAAATTCGACTTTTTAAGGCATTCTTCTCCTCATTGCCCTTTTGGGCCTCCTTTGCCATTTGAGTTAGTCTATTTTTTAAGGTGTTGTTTTCCTCAGTCAAGCTGTTGACCCTCATTTCATACTTTTCTTGCATCCTTCTCATTTCTCTTTCCAATTTTTCCTCCACTTCTCTTATTTGATTTTTAAGTCCTTCTTAAGGTCCTCTATGGCCTGTAACCCGCTCATGTTTTCCTTTGGGGCTTTTGGAGCAGGATTTCTGACCTCACAGTCCTCCCCCTGTTCTATGCTTCGATCCTCTTTGCCCCCAAAGTAGGAGTCTAATGTTGCATTTTTCTGCTTATTTTGTTTCCTTTGCCTTGACATATTGCCACTTAATTACTTGACTTTTGGGCTTGTTGCCATAGTAGGACTCTGCCACCAGACAGGAGAGCTTTCGTCCCGAACTTTGGGGTCTTCACAGCTTTCTGGCAAGCTGGATACCCACCCACGACCTCCACCCCAGATCACAATCCAGATCCAGGGAGGTTAAAGAAAGAGCAATTACCCCCAAAAACTGATCGCTGGATCTCCCTACAGTTCGCAGGCCAGGAGCTGGAGCTGCCTCTGAAAACTACAAAATGGCATGTCTCCTCAGTGGCTTCTGGCCCCCAGGGGAGGAAGCTGACGCATTCCCCAAATATTGGTCCCACAGTCCATAGGGCACTAACCTCTCACTTTGTCCTAGGTGTGTCTATGTTGATAATTCTGGAATTGCCACAGCTGCTGGTGTTCTGGGGTCCCTCCAGCCAGCTGCTGGCCCTGCTGCCCTGGGGCTAAAATCGCGGCTCAGGCGCACCTGGGCTCAGCTCTCCACTGCTGTGCACTGTGCTGCAGGCTCCCAGAGCACTGCACTGGTCCTTCCTGCAGGGCTGCTGGGCTGTCCTCAGCAGGAGGTTAGCTTCTCTGTGTCGTCCTGTGGGTGCTGGGGTTCCAGAAGTTGTTCAGAGTCCCCTTTTACATAGTATGGAGGTAATCTGGGGGGAGAGTGCCTTGGACGTGCTGTTTCTACTCCACCATCTTGGCTCTGCCCCAATCCCTGCCATTTCTACAAAGGAGGTACACTTTCTTATCTTACTTGGGGAACAAGTTGGTTTATTTTAATTACACAAAATTCAGATGTCTTATTTTATTTTAATTTTTGTTTACATTGCTACAATAAGTGAGTATGTTGTTCTCCTGGTTCTGTTTACTTCACTGTATCAGTTCATACACATCTTCTCATATTTCTGAATTCTTCATATTCATCATCTGTTACCACACAATAACATTGCTTTACATCCATATACCATAGTTTTTTGGCTATTCCCCAATTTATGGCAATCTTTAATATTCTGAAGAGGGAGAGAACATTTTTAGTTGGCATATCAGAGAAGATATTATTAGTTGGCATATCAGAGAATAATATTCTGAAGAGGGAGAGAATATTTTTAGTTGGCATATCATATCTGAAGGAAGAAAATATTTCTGAAAAGGCAGAGAAAAGGAGAGAATGTGATCCATATATGTAGGACAGTCTATGGACATGCATCATGCATAAAGGTGAGAGAATGCATACTGAATTTGGTGAATAGCTATTAGTATGATGGCTGAAAACAGTCTGTGAAAGAGAAATGAGCCTGAAAAGGTTGGCTAGAGATAAATTGTGGAGGGCCTTAATGTCAGAATACGTAAGCTTTTATATTTTACCCTAGGAGGAATAGGGAGCCCTTGAAGGCTTTTGTGAAAGGAAGTGACATAGGAACTTGTGCCTTGTGAAAGGAACTTCTGCCTTGGGAAGATTATTTTGGCAACTGTGTAAAAGATGGATTAGAGTAAGGAGTACTTAACCTGAGATCCATAGGCACTCTCCATCTGCCCCCCACCCCACTCCCTCATGCGTCCATAGAAAAATTTCAGTGTCCACAACATTGGAAAGGGGAAAAATACATCCTAATTTTCACTTACTTCTCGTTGAAATTTAACTTTTCCTTCACTTATGAATGTAGGTTAGATGAAGGGAGAGAATGAAAATAGGGTGATCTGGGGCGGCTAGGTGGCCCAGTGAGTAGAGCGCTGGCCCTGGAGTCAGAAGGACCTGAGTTTGAATCTGGCCTCAGACACTTAACACACACATAAACAAACAAACAAACAAAAAACCTAGCCATGTGACTTTGGGCAAGTTACTTAACCCCAATTGCCCTCAAAAAAAAAAAAAAAAAGAAAATAGGGCGATCAGTTAGGAAGTTACCACAACAGTGCAGGTAAGGGATGAAATATGGTGGTAGCTTGGGGGCGGCTAGGTGGCACAGTGAATAGAGCACCGGCCCTGGAGTCAGGAGGACCTGAGTTCAAATCTGGTCTCAGAAACTTAACACAAAAACTAGCTATGTGACCGTGGGCAAGTTACTTAACCCCAACTGCCCTCAAAAAAGCAGGAAAAAAAAAAGAATTATGGTGGTAGCAGTGCAAATAGAGAGAAAGGGACATCTGTGAGAAATGTTATGGGATATTTGAACCAATTATATGTGAAGGAAAGTCAAGATGATTAATGTTTTGAACCTTGATGACTAGGGTGATAGTTATAAAAAAGAAATAAAGAAGATAGGGACAAGAACAGGTTTTGGGTGAAGATGATGAGTTCAGTTTTGAGAATATCCTGTTAGAGAATAGCTGTAGTTCAGGAGGGAGATCAGGTTTGGATCCTGTAGCAGCAAGCACCCCAGCATCCCCAGAGTGGCTGCCAAGACAGGTTCTTAGATCTGCTTTTCTAAAGGAAAGCAACTCAAAATAGGTTAACAAGCTTACTTTAATCAATCAAACGTATCGTTTACCTAGTTCAGGGGAAAAAGGTCAGCACCCAAACTTCAGAGTATATAGACAGAAGTTACAAGACAGGGAAACAGATCAAGCAGACAGGCTTCAAAACTGTCCAACCATTACATCCATACCAAATCACAGTTACCAGAGAGGGAAGCATCAACATCTGGGTTTTCAAAGGGGGGGGTAGGGGGAAGGGGAAGGAGGACTCTCAACTGTTGCCCAGAGTCTCGCAACACTTCTCAAAGTGAGCCCCAAACCAAAGCCTCACATCAGGAATTATATAGCCTTCTCCTGGGTCAGAGAATGTAACCACCCTCTTGACCCACTGCCCAATTACACAGCATCAAGGTGTGGGCATTCCTGAAAACTAAGCCTCCTACCACAGGCTCCGTGTGACCACATTCAGCCTATTGGGGGCAGAGTATATTTTCAAATCAAGGAAGATTCTCAGAGTCTCTTAAGCCTATCATAGGGCTTAGGGGCAGGGAAGATCTTTAAATTTGTACTTCCATTACAGATTCATATTTGAAGAGGAGGAGAGACATCAAAGAAAGAAGGAAAAGGACCTCTTATGTACAAATATATTTATAGAAGCTCTTTTTTGTGGTTAAAGAATTGGAAATGGAGGGGATACACATCAATTGGGGAATGGTTGAACAAGTTAGCATAAGATTGTGATGGAAGTACTCTTGTGCTATGAGAATAACCATATTCAGAAAAATATGGCATGTGAACTGATATAAAGTAAAATGAGAGGAACCAGGAGTTCATTATGCATGGTAATAGCAATGTGGTAATGATGACTGATCATGAAAGATTTGATACTCTGATCGATACAATGATCCAAAACAATTCCAAAGGACTCATGATGAAAAAATGCTCTCTACCTCCAGAGAGAGAAATGATGAACTCTGAATGCAAACTGAAATATAATTTTCTCACTTTATTTTTCTTGCTTTTTTTGAAGTGTGGCTAATATGGAAATATGTTTTGCATCATTTCACATGCATAATTGATATCATATTGCTTGCCTTCTCAGTGTTTCAGGGAAGAGGTGAGAGGGAGGAAGAGAAATTGGAATTCAAAATTTAAAAAGAAAAGAATGCTAAAAATGAATAAATAATATATATTTTAAAAATAAAGTTTTTCCAGCTTTAAAAAAAGAGGAGGCATGTTAAAATCTCAACTCTATCACTTGCTGCCTTGTGATAGACAAGTCACTCTCTTTGGGCCTCAGTTTCCTCATCTGTGAAAAAAAAGATGGCCTCCCTAGTCCACTTCCAGCTCTGGAGCTAGGATTTTATGATCTATGATCCTATTGTTGGACACAACTCCACCTTCCCCCTTCCCTTCATTAATTTGTAAAACAGACAACTCCACTTTCCCCTCCCCTAATTATTCTGTAAACAAGCAAACTCCCCACCCCTTCCTTTCCTCTGATTGATCTGTGGGCGGGAGTTCCAGCCTAGGGTTTCCTGGGAAATTCAAATGTACACTGACCAATCACTGTAGTTTCAGCTTACATCACTGTAATTTCAGCTTAAATAACCTGACTATGGAACCTCTATAAAACCAGCACAATGTCTGTGCCAAAGCACTGTCTGATTTAGGTGACCATGCACCCTGACAGTTCCAGGGTAATAAAATCCACTTTTTAAATTTAATCTTGGGGATCTTCTGTCTCATTTTATTGGGGTACAATACTATGACTAAATATAAATATTGCTACTACAAGCACATCACCAATGACAAATTACATGTAAAAAGTAGCTTAGAAAAATAAAAGTGTGCAATTGGACAAGAAAATGGGCTTAAAGGAAAACAGACAGGCAGATTGTTAGCTGCACTGGTACTCATACAAGATGCCTAGAGGAAGGGTCCTAGAATGTTGAGTGAACCCCCTATAAAGGATGTATGTGAAAACACGAGAGATTCCCTGGCTGAGAAGGTATGGCTAGACTATTATCTGTATATTTGCAGGGTGTACCTATGTAGATTAAATCACAGTCCCAGTGAAATGTTTAAGAAGGATATTTTAGATATGGAAATAGATATATAAACCACTACTGAAGTACTACTCTGGTGCCTCATTTTGGTGAGAAAATGACCCTAGATTCTCAAAGGCTTTGACACTAGAGTCTGAACCCTGGCAGGTCCTACACCAAATCATAAGACTTGGACTATACATCTGATGACAGATTTATAAGTTTGTTGTCCAAGGACCAACCAAAGGCCAGAGAAGCTCTTTACCAAGTTGACCACAAAGTAATGAGTTTTATGATCATAGCAACTAAAAGACCAGTTACTGATCAGCAGAAAGGTCTGCAATGGTGGCAGGAAGTAACCAAACAAATGAAATCACGGATACTTGAATATTAAAGTACATATTATATTATAGATACATGATATTTTCCTACTGTCAAATGACAAATTCCTGTCCACCTGACTGAAATGGGGAACTTGGACAATTTTTGAAAGATCATATATGTTTTATATGACAAAGCTTTGTGAAGACATGGTTCTGTAAAAGCTAGAAATAATTTCTGCTGCTGAGTGCCAAAGTCCCTTCCCCAGAAGGTTTCTTTTCTCTCTGCCATTGTCACAGTCTAACCCTGAGGAATCCTGGAAGGTCCTTTTGGATCTTTGGGTCAGGTCAAGTATGAAATGTTAATTGAACCCAATGGACAGCAATCTTTTCAGTTCTGCAAGCAAGGCTGAGAGCAAATGGTTCTAGGAAGAATCATAAGTCTGGAAGACAAAATGTGGTAGTGGTACAACAGGGGACAGAGGGATTTTGAAATTAGGTGAGAGAATATGTGAAGACTTGATTCTAGAAATTTAAAATATCAAAACCATCAGACTTCATTCTCCATTCTTCCTCCCTTAGCCCCAACACTCAAGCAATCCCAAACTACAGCAAAGATAAACTGGGACTTGGAAGATGGGACTTGGAAGTTTTTCTGTTCAACTGGAGGTCAGGGTGTGAGAGTTGTCAATTACTTTTGGCTTATCTTCAATTTGTCTATCAAATGTTTTGTTTAGTGGACAGATAACAGAGGTTGTTAATTCTCATTATGAGCAACTTAAAAGGGTAGACAAGTATTAGGGGTTGTTAGTTCTCATTATTAGCCACTTAAAAGGGTGGATAAATTGAACATATCTGTTTCCTTTTTTGTTAAGGACTTTATTTCTTGCTTCTTTATTACCCTCTTAAAACACACTACTTGCCACTAGCAAAGATTAATCAACTTTAACATTTGTTTATACAATGAAGGACTTATTAGATTGCTAAAAGGAAGGCAACACAACCAGAAATCACAAATGTGTTGTTCAATCAACATTAGACCCTTTATTACACTTAACATGTGATATTAATTTTCACTATAATATATAATAAGATATAGAGGCAGCACAGCACAGGCAATAGAATGCTGGGCTTATAGATAGGAAAATCTGGGTTGAAATTGTGCCTCTGACATTTATTTGCTAAGTGACCCTGTGCAAATCACTTAACCCCTACAACTCTCAAGCAATTTACCTAGCTCTTCTCCATTAATAGAAAAGATAAATTATTGCAAAATTAATATATAACACTGCTACTGGTATTCTCATTGAATGGATATGGAGAATATATCTCAGGGGAAAATAATTTTTTGATGTAGCTTTGAATAATTTTTCTGAAATATGTATTCATTCACTTCCTTAAAATTATTGCTCTTCAATCTGTAGTAAGGAACAAGGTAATAATGACAAAAATTTCTGAAAATATTTTTCATGAATCATCATTAGTTCTTTATTTCATAGGATTATGGGATCTTCAAAGACAGAATAAACCAAAATGAACATTTCTTTTGTTTGGAAAAGGGTTTCTTTTTTCTCAAATGCTAATCCAATGTATATTCCACTGGCCTCCTCCTACCACGACATTCAGAAACAGGAAACTGGATCGGAAACTCTACCTGCTTTGGTCAGGGGAAAGACTGATGGATTGGGAGTTATGACTTGGGCTGAGATTCCTGTTCTGTCATTTATAATTCCTTGTATTTTTTAGCTACTTAGATAGTTTCCCCATCTGCAAATGAGTGAGATTAAGATGAGATGACCTCTAAGGTCCCTTCCACCTCTGAATCTATGCTCTTGTGATTTATAGCCAGCATCTGCATATGTGCTATAAAGAATGCCCATCTTAATAAATAAATGTCATACTGAGCTTTAAAACTATACGGTATCTGGTTCTCATCCATTGTTTCATAACTCAGTATCTTCCATAACTGACAAGGTGTCAGGACAAATCATACAAATATTCTTATGGAGAGGCACCAGGGAGTAGCGGAAAATTAGTTACTGGGCTGAGAGTTCAGTGTTATTTTTCTAGCAGTGCCAGTTCCACTACTGTGTAACCTTAGTCAAGCCACTTAATTGACAAGACAGCTTCCTTATTTGTAAAATGAGACAGTTATACTAGGTAATCTCTAATGTATCAATCCTTAAACTTTTTGGTCTCTAGTACATTTTTAAAATTATTGATAACTCCCCAAAGAGCTTTTATGTGAGCTATATCTATTTGACATTAGACTGAAAGCTCCATAAGGGCAGGGGCATTTGTTTGTATCCCCAGCACCTAGCACAGTGCCTAGCTTATTTATTGGTTGTTTATTGATTGATTGACACTAGATATTAAAATATCTCAGTATTATTATAAAAATAGTAATAGTTTTGGCCTTATGGACCCACTGAAAGAGTCACAAGCAACCTCAGAAATCCCCAGACCACACTTTGAGAACCACTACTTTAATGTATCTTCTAGTTCTAGCCTTCTATTACCCTTTTTTTGGTACAAAGGGAAATTTATCTAACTATGTATCATTTAAAATGTTTTATATTGCCCACCTTTTTAGGGAAACCAAAAAACTTGATAAAATAATATTCTAAAATTCTATGTTCCCTTTCATTATGTTATGAAAGTACTCCAAAGTGTTCATTAGTTAATTAAACCTCATAGATGGGAAAATTGTGACACAAAGATTTTACTGTGACTAGCCCATGGAAAACACAAGTGAGTTTTAGAAATGAAAATACAGCTTAAGAATTCTGATTGCCAGCATCCCATTCTTCATTATCAACCTGTGCAATAAAATTTCTAAATTAGCTGTTTAAATCAGGGGGTTCTCAAACTTTCCATAGAAAAGTGGCAGAACCTTCCATAATGGTATAACTCTTTAGTTTAAACAAAACTTTAGCAGAACTTTTATAGTGAAATTCTCTAAAAGTATTCTTTCTTTTTTTTTTTTTTTTGCCTTTTTGGAGGGCAATTGGGGTTAAGTAACTTGCCCAAGGTTACACAGCTAGATTTTTGTTTGTGTGTGCGTTGTGTCTGAGGCCGGATCTGAACTCAGGTCCTTCTGACTCCAGGGCCGACGCTCTACCCACTGTGCCACCTAGCCGCCCTAAAAGTATTATTTCTTTTTTTCTTTTTTTTTTTTTTTGCTTTTTGGAGGGCAACTGGGGTTAAGTAACTTGCCCAAGGTCACACGGCCAGGTTTTTGTTTGTGTGTGCATTAGTTAAGCGTTTGAGGCCAGATCCGAACTCAGTTCCTTCTGACTCCAGGGCTGACGCTCTACTCACTGCGCCACCTAGCCGCCCCTAAAAGTATTATTTCTAATGTCTATTAGTAAGTATCTTAAGGTCCATTAAAAAGACTTGGGCTGTTTCAAGATTCCTTACAGCACAGTTGGAGAGATGATGGTTTAGATAAGCACATAGATTTAGCAGCAATAATAATAGCTCACATTTTTATACTGTTTTTCCATTTATAAATACAGTAACTCTTTAAGGTAGGGCAAGCATTATTCTCCTTATCTTATGGATGAGGAGACACACTCAGAAAGAATAAGTAACATGCCTTTGGTCACAGAGCTAGTCAGTGGCAGAGCCATGACAAACTAACAACATTTATGGTGGATCAACAATAGTACCAAAAATTTATCATTTCTTTTCTGTTCAAACATTATTTTTAAAATGTTAAAAGTTGCTTTACTAATTTACTCTTGACATTTTGGAAAGATATTTAAAATGACAGACGACATTTGGGGCTAAAAATCTTTTGAGTGAAACCCAAGTCTTCAATTTGTGTGCCTTCACAGGTTTAAAATAGGAACACAGTCCATGTTGACTGTTTGTGGTCTTGGAGAACATTAGGAAGAAATGATCGCATTTGGACAAAGGATGCAATGATATGGGATAAATCTACAAGATGATGAGACATTGGCCATGTAACTAACATCTACCATGCATACATTTATAGGGCACTTTTACATACATAGCTCATTGGCTCTTTCTAACCATCCTGTCACATGGGCAGGGTAGTTGTTATTGGGGCCGTTTGAAGGATGAGAAAAGTGAGGTTTGAATTGGAATGGTTTGCCTAGGGTCACTTAGCTATTAAGAAGCACAGCTGGGACCAGCCCCAAGTCTTATAACTCCAAAGTCTTATAATATAGTGGAAACAATGATGGATTTAGAGGCCTGAAATGGACAGGTGGTATTCAAAATACTGTCTGTGACAGGAGCACTATGACTATAAGCAAATCCTTCAACCTCAATTTCCTCTTCTGTAAAGTGGGCGATATTAATAATCTGTAGTACTTCCTTCACAGTGCTGTTGTGATGATTGGATGAAATAAGGTATATAAAGTACTTTGTGAACCTGTTTTAGAAATGTCACTTACTGTTTGCAGCATAATAGAAAGTTTGGTATTTTCAAATTCTCTGGGACCCTTTCAGATGCTTCCCATTGCTATTTTTCTTCAGGGTCGAGGTGCAGCTTTGGTAACAATAGAACATTAAGAAGGGCAGAGCTGTAGAAGAGGAGCATGCAGCCTTCTCTTCTACCTTTTACCCCTACTCCAAGGTCTCTAAAAATTGGAGCAGATTTAGGTGACGGTTAAATCAGGTTAACAAGCATTTATTAAGCTCCTGCTATGTAGGCTCAAATGAGATAATATTTGTAAAGGGCTTGGCACAATGCCTAGCACAGAGTAGGAACTTAATAAGTGCTTCTTCTCTTCCCTGCTGTGTGCTAGGTATAATGCCAAGCTCTGGGGATACAAAAAAAGGCCAACCCCCCCGCCCCCCAATTCTTTACTTCAAGGAAGGTATAATGGAGGAAGATAATATGCAAAAAATTAGGTAGAAACAAGATATATATATATATATATGTATATATATATATACTTATATGTGTATATACATAAATAAATATTTATTTGTGTGTGTATATTTGTATATTTGTTGTTCAGTGGAGTCCAACTCTTCAAGACCCCATTTGGGATTTTCTTGACAAAGCTACTGTCATTTCCTTCTCCAGATCATTTTATATTTAAGGAAACTCAAGGAAACAGGGTTAAGTGACTTGCCCAGGAGTCATACTGCTAGTCTCTGAGGGAAAATTTATATACACAATACAACACATATGTATATGTATATACACACATACATACATATAATTATATTTATAAATACATATAAATACTCACTGACTGATATTTTGGAAGTGAATAAATAGCAAACCTGGCAGTTGGCTCCTGCACACCCTTTGACAAACTTTGATTCTGGCACCAAACTAAGTCTGCAACAAATCTAAGTGCATGGTTTGCCTTTCATATATACTGAAGATAATCAACAGAGGGGAGGCATTGGCCTTAAGGGAGATCAGGAAGTGCAAACTATGTGCTTAGATTTGATGTAGACTTAATTTGCTGCCAAAATCAAAGTTTGTCAAGGAGTGTTGTCCAGGAGCCAACGCTCAGGTTTGCCATTTATTCAGTCTCAAAAAAGTATTTATTAAGTGGTGCCAGGCCTGTGCTAAACCTAGGAAGTACCAAGTAAAACAAAGTCCCTGCCCTCAAAGGGTTCACATTCCAATGGGGTGGATAACCTGCAAACAATTACATTACATACAGAGTATCTTAAGAAGCCTCTTGCGATGTTAACAAATTCGGATTTGTTCATTAAGTGACTGTACAAATCCGATGCTAGCCGTGATGATATCTTAGGTGACCTTACTCGTGGTCTTCACTCACTGCCCTTAAAGAGGGGTGGAGAAGGGGCTGAGAAAAGTAACAAAACCACGGGGTGTGGGCTCCTGGCTGTGTGGTCCGTCTCTGAAAAGTTTTACACCTGCTACGGGCTGCAAGCCTGAAGCGGAGAAATCGAGCGTTTAAGACTGAGGGCTTGTGGAAAAGAGGGGAGAGAGATCTGTGGGGTGGGACAAGACGGCCCTGGGGGGACGCAGTGAGAGCCAACTGCAGGAGCCCCCGTTGCGGTCTGTACCAGCGTGGCTTCCCCGAGAAATTGTTCATGGGGGAACTAGGGGATGGGTGAGTAAAAGAAGGCGAAGAACTCCCGGGTGGAGTCCTCAACTTCTCCAGGAAAAAAAAAATACAACAAAAAAACCAAAAACAAGAGGGGCCTTGTCTCCCTCAACACTCTAGAACCATCCTTTCTCTGCTAGTGTGTCTGTGGCCATGGAAACGGGAGGGGACGGCCCTAGCCCGGGCGAGCATGCGCAGTAGCATAAAGTGGCGCGGGTTGTGTGAGGTGAAGCTCCCCTTAGGTTCCCCCTCCTTCCGCTAGAGAACTACAACTCCCAAGAGGCCTCTGGGCTGCGGCGCGACTCCTTTTCTCCTCCTCTCTCTCCCCTCCCCTCCTCCTCCTCTCTAGCTCTTAACCCTTCCCCCCCTTCCTATTCTCCTCCCTCCTTCCCCCGAGTGTCTCCTCCCCTCTCTTTCGCTGTGTGTCACTGACCCAGAGGCAGGGTGAGGCGGAGGGGGTACCGTGGGGGGCGCCGCCGCCGCTGCGCTGCTCGGGTTCGCGGTGCGTGCCTTCTCTTCCCCCGCCGGGATCGCCCCCACGCCTGGGGGCTCCGGAGCCTCCCCGTTTCTTCTTCTCTCCCTTACGTCTCTCTCTCTCTGCCGCCGGTCTTCATCGCTCCAGTTCCGGGGCCAACTTCTCGTCGGTCGGCGCTCGCCCGGCTCGAGAGAAGCCCGCGGCGGCTGCTTGGAAGGACTCCGCAGCTTCCGTCGAGGCTCTAGCTTCACCGCACCGCCCCCCCCCCCCCTCCCCGCCAGCTCCTCTTTCTCTCTGTGTCGGGGCTGTGAGGGATCCCAGTCACCCACGGAGATCGCCCGGTGAGTATCGCGACTGTCGGGAGGTTGCGCGCGCGCTCCTTCTCTTAGAAGGGAGGACGGACGCTGTATATGGGGGGGGGGGGGGGTTAGCGAAAGGTTTTGTTTGGAGGAAGAGGTGGGAGAGGAAGACTACAACTTCCCCCCGACTCTTGCTGCGTTTTCCTGGCTTGATCTCCGCCCCCCACCCCCAGTCTACGGCCCCCCAGGACGAAGGAGCCCCGGATAAAGCACAGTTTCCTTCTCCTCTCCATCCTGAGCCCTGGGAAGAAAGAGGAAGTGCCTTTGTCCTGGAGCTGCCTGGCCCCGACCCCGCGCGGACCCCGGCCGGGAGGGGGGAGGGGGCTGGGGGCTCGAGTCCTCCAACTCTCAGCTTCTCTGTCTCCCATCCCCCCTTCCCCGCCCCCTCACCTTAGCTCTCCTGGCTCCGGGCCTTGTGTTTTCTTGCCTAAGAAGCCGGCCCGGGTGGGCAAAGAGGGGGAAACAAAAGGGAGAGAAGGGATTGGAGTCGGACGGGGACCACGCGGGTGTTTCTTTTGTGGTTATTGGAGAAGTTCTTTTTTTTCCTCCCTTCACCTTACATAACGCCAACTCCCAACTTAGTAATTTTTTTTATTATTGTTATGATTATTGTCATTATCTCAGCGTGTCTCTCGGGCCTCCTTTCATCTCTGGATCTCAGAACACTTCACAAATACTAATTAATTAAACCTTCTAGCACCCCTGTCGGGGTAGTCTATAGACCCGTTTTGTAGGTGGGTATACTGAGGCTCTGGAGAAGCCCTGTAATTGATGAGTTGCGTGAAGCTTGTGTTGGTGTCGGGAGAAATCCAGAGTACTTAATGGGAAATAATTCCATTCTCCCGAGGTCCCTGGGATGAAGGTAAATATACCTACTTTACTTGTAGGTCAGCTGAAGTCTATCAGTCTTGGTCTTTGTTGGCTAGTTAAAACAGCACAACCGCTTCTGGACACTTAGCTCTTAACACCTGAGAGGGTTTCTTCACTCTATTGTGAACCATGTACTGGTTTTTGGTGGGCAGCCTCATTTCTTAAAAAGATTTCTATAGAAAACCTGAGTTAGACCTTTAAACAAATTCTGATACCTCCTCAAACTCAAATGCACTTTTTAGCCATTGAACAATAATATGTTTGTACATATTATAGAAGGCCTGTTTAAGCAAGGCTTTATACTCCTTGTTGAATACTTAAAGGTCAGCTACCTGGTCTTGTTCAAAGTCTGTTGACTTTTTCCTACTCTGCAAAGTGTTAACATTTGGTTTCAAAGTAGTTGAACATTTGTTTCAAAAAGTGGCCAAAAAACGTTGTGCAAACTTCTAAAAATTTCTAACTTTTAAAGACGACGATTACTGTTCTGTTCTAGTTTGTATTGCTCCTTTTTAATTTTTCAGATAAGACGTCTTGTTTTCTTAGGATGGCTAGATGTATATCTCCAGAACGTTATGTTCCATTGTGCAAATAATTTTTCTTGTGTTGTTTTTTTTTAATAGTTTGTATTCATCTGCACAGCTTGATCTTGTCCGGTGTCTTAAGCTGGTCTGTGAATGCTTATGACTGTTTTTTAATAGCCCGTTCATGAGTTCATTTTTATTTTGGTAGTTGAGTAAGTTGAAAGTTACCAGAAATGTCTTTAAATTTAATGCATTATCTCTGTGGCTTATTTCCTGTTTCTGTGAATAATTATCTCTATCACAATAACAGATGTAAAGAAGTACTTTATAGTAAATCAAGGCAATAAATTGTTATTTGCATAGATGCCTCTAGTTGTAGGGTGCTGCTGTAAATTGTGTTCCAGCCTGTTGCCCCTCAGACCAAACTTATACATTGACTGTGTCTTAAAGTAAAAGTGAGTCATTGGGAGCTGTACAAAGAGAGGATTATCAAAATAACCGACTGCATCTCTTTCCCTGCTCTAGTTAGATCTTGGATTAAAAACAAACAAAATAGGACTTTGGGTGTGGGAAGAAAGTAGCATTTGTGAAATCTTGTACTAAAGTAAGGATAATGTGTCTTCTAAGAAATTTACCCTTTTTTAAAGAATAAAGTATGCTACTCGGATATATTTAAGAGCAATGGAATTAATGTAAAATGGAACATTATCTTGATGCTAACATTTATTTTGACTTGAAAAATGAGATAGAAGTGGATTTTCCCAATGGAGACATTTATTTTGGGTCCCTCCCCTTCCTTAACATCATCAATTAAGTGGTCATACTGTTGGTTGACATTTACATATCTCTGTGGCAGATTAGCAAATGAGATTTATCATGGACCCTTTGTACTTTAAAGAAGCTACTTGAGCTTTCTCTTTACTCTGTCACTGGAGTCCAAAGTCAGGAGGCAGCATTGACTAGGGGAGCCTGTCTTTGTATGTTCTCCAGCTTCTATCCTTTAACCTTTGGATTCATACTTTTACTGACAAAAGGGTCTAAAGGAATGAGAGGGAAATACAAGTGGAAGAATTGGGTCAAATACTGTTAAAATACTACCAAAGCTGTTTTGTGAGTATATTTCAACTTCCATTAAGCTTGTCAGAAGTATGTGTATGCTGAGTGTTCACTGTCATTTGAAGAATATTCTAGGTTGTGATGTGGGATAGTTTAAGTGATGAACAGTTGTAATTTTTGAACAGTCATTGTTTTCAAGCAGACATTAAGTTTTGATAGCTGGTAAAACAGACAACCTAAAAGTCAGGTTCTTAACCTATTCACACAGATAACTACTAAAGCATAGCACAGATATATACATATACATGTGTGTTCTTCTTGTCATAATAGTGTGATGTGGTTTGTTTGCTTTTTTAAAGAGAGAATTCTGGACCTAGCCTTAGAGTCAGAAAACTTGAATTCATCTCCTGCCTGAGAATTTTTTAATAAGCTTTGTAAAACTAGATGTCACTTAACCTCATCAAAAAAAGTTTTATTACATATAAAATGGGAATACCTCACAGAGTTGTTGGGAGGAAAGCACCTTGTAAACTTTCAAGCACTTCTAAATGTGAGCTATCATTAAGAATTATTTTCTTTTGCATTTTTATTCGAAAATTTTCAAAAAACCATTTTAGAATATAAAAGAAGGTAATAGGATTTTGTTGAGGGTTTCTTTTAAGAAATTATTCCCAGAGTGGCAGTTAATTAATATATTTTTTAATTGGGGAAAGCAATGGCAAAAAAAAAAAAGTTTTGAGACCAGCCTGAGGAAAGAAGGGAAGACAGTATTGTTACTGGTTGAAAATCATGATTCTTTTAATTCTCAAAATAATAAAGATTTCCTTAAATTATTTGTTTTAAGCTTTTTGTAAAACCTCCAAACTGTTTATGACTGATTAAGGTTGATAACATTCTGAATTAAGACCCACAGAGTAATTTCTGTGGAATACTTTGGTACGAGCCACATTTGTTAACATGCTTTTGTTTAGGATTTTATACTTTGCTGCTGCAGAACTAGTAAAATAAATTTCAGATCACTTATAATTGTATCATACATCAAAACTAAATTGAGATAATAATTCCTAGGATTGGGACTTCTGGTGTTTTGTTTTTTCCAAGTTTGAACTCTGGGGCAAAATATTACCTAAACTGATTTTATATTAGGCCTCTAGAAGAAATAAGGGTCATTGATGCAGGTATGATTTCAAGACTACCTTTTTTTGTTACTTTGGGCAGGACGCATCACTTCTCTGAATATTAACATGATCTTATATAGTACTCATGTTTAATTGCTACTTACCTAGCATGGTAGTGTGTAGTAAATAAAAGCCTTCAGATGTGTGTTGTCTGAATAAATTTGCAAGCAAGTTACTGTTACATGGTGCTATTAGGTTTGATAAAACTTTAGAGTCTGAGAGACTTGGGTCCACATCCACCCTCTCATTTACCAGCTGTTTGACAAGTTACTTCAACCTCAGTTTCCTTATCTGTAAAAACAGGATAGTGATACACCTATAACTACCTACCTTTAGATCTTTGAGACTCAAATGAGATAATGTATATGAAGCACTTTGCAAACTTTGAAGCAGTATATAAATGTCAGCTACACTTGGCATTTCTTCAAGGAAGTCAAGTATTTACAATGTTTCTCTACAATGAAATTATTGGTTGATTATTGTTAATAGCAAGTTATCTATAGCCTTTGAATATTTGATTGAAGTCTTTCATTTAACATAACTACCTACAGAAATAAGCTAAGAAGAAAGAATACAGTATTATAGGGCAACATTAATAGAAATGAATTTTAAATTCCAAGAATTGAAGAATCTGATTTTTTTCCAGATACCATGATGTTTTGCCTGCTGTCATCAATACTGTGACAAGCTTAATAAAGGAGCCATGTCTACACTCCTGTAATAGTCCTACATCACAATAAATCATTTTTAGAAGGAAAACTGATGTTGATGACTATAATTGGGGGGAAACTGTGACATCCATTAGCATCATCCAGCTAAGCTGAACATTTGGAATATGTTTTTGTTTTTTTTTTTTAATCTAAAATTCAATACATGCAGTCTCAGTGAAAGATAATTGACTTCCCTTTTCAATGAATTTGTAGCCTTTTTTTTTTTTTTTGGTAATCTGCCTCCTAAGAGAAGTTGCTAATTCTAAAAATGTCAGTTCCCCAGTTTCCCATTATCCACTGCAACTTTTTGTTGTTGTTTACTTGCTTATGGCTTTCCTCCCTGAACTAGGCTATAAAATGCTTAGCTGTTACTGACAATACACATAGTTGGTATGATGGTTTGGTTAGATCACAGCTAAATTTCAGTGACTAAAGAAGGCAAGTTTTTGTTAGAAGGAATGCTACTTTAAAAGATTTTTTTTTTAGAACAAACAAAATGTACAAATGAACATTGCCCTTGAGAGACTGTAAGCTGCTCCTAAAAATGTTTCTGTTACTAAAAATGTGTTTAGGGATTCTCTTTTAAAATTGCTTTTAGAGCCAGCTTGGAAACCACAGGAAAAAAAGTTGGGCACGTTGCTCTTTAGTGCTTTTAACTAAAGCTAGTAACAGTGGCAAAATCATCTATTTCATCAGATGTGACTCTGGAAAAACCCTTAGTTGTTTTCAGAAATCAAATTTAGTGTCAAAGAACAAAGACCTCCACAAGCTTAAAAGGCCTTTGCAGAAGAGAAGTCGCAAAACTATTTCAAGGGGAGGCAGTGTTTTTGGAATAATGATGTAGCCTTTCAGAGTGATTGTCTTGAAGATTACAATATTCTTTTGGATATATGACAATATGATTCTTAAAATTTATATTATCCTATAGCTACAGTGTATAAAAATTCAAGTATGCAGAGCTAAGGCACTCCAGAGAGCCTGTATAAATGGAATTTTCTCAGATTCACATAACACTTTTCTTCTAAGTAGGTATTTTAACAGTATTATTCCAAAATTCTTGTGTTGATGTAAATATTTCCATTTCACAGATGGGAAAACTAAGGCTCTGTGACAGATATTATAATGATAGAGATGAAGGTTGGTTTCAGGTCTTTATACTATATTGATTGATACCTCATTTCCAGATTTTTTTAAATTTGAGAATGTTTATTGCTTGAAAAGAAAAATTGTTAGTATTAGATCAATTGGACCTGTTCCAGAAGTTTGAAAGCAGTATGCCAGCACATACATGCTCTGTTGCTTTTTATGTTTTTGTTTATTGCAAAGAAACTGGTTCACTCATAGAATTTTCAACTTTTATTACTTAGGTCCCCATATGTTTTTAAAATATCTTTCTACCCTAAAAATTGAACTTATCAGTTACAACATTATTTTGCCATTATTCAAAAACCATTCTTTACCTTTTATTTATGTGTGTATAAAATATACACATGTGAATAAAGAGTAATTTACCAGGGGTAGCTAGGTGGTGCACTGAGTAGAGCATCAACCCTGGAGTCAGGAGGACCTGAGTTCAAATATGGCCCCAGACACTTAACATAAAAACTAGCCAGGTCTCTCAACCCCAATTGCCCTCCAAAAAAGCAAAAAAAAAAAAAAAAAGTAATTTACCAAATAATATACCTGATTTAAAAGGAAGTTAATGAGATTTAGAATAGTTTGTGAAAACCGCACTAATGTCCTACAACAGTACTTCATTTTGGTAGGGAAATGACCTTGAATTTTAAAAGACAAAGACGGGAATGGTAGTGCTTATAGATTCTGCCTTGTTGAAAACCTTTCTGGTACTGAGCTAATAATGATGGACTTTATGTTTGTCGTTGGAAGACGAGCATAGTTAAGTTTGGACATTACCAAACATCGGCCACCACGTACTAATTTTATTTTATTTTATAATAAAATCTAAACAAGATAGAATGAAGAATCCAATTATAATGAAAAATCAGTAAAATCCAATTTAGGTCAGCATTTAATGCAGCTTCTATCTTAATCTTTTTCAATAATAGAAAGATTTTGCTTATAGTTGTTAGATGTAATGCTTTTAGAGTTCAGTTTACATGCTGCCTCAGTCTTCCCTACTAGTTGTGGAGCAGCCCTGGGCAAGTCAGTTAACCTCTCAGCCTCAGTTTCCTTATCTGTAAAATGAAGATAATAGTATCTACCTCAAAAGGACTGCTGTGAGGCTCAAATGAGATAATATAGTGTTATGTGAATGCTAGCTATGATTTAATTTATAAGCTATAGACTGAATTACTTAACATCCTTTGAACACTAGCCCAGTTAGCATGGAACACAGGACTTGTGTTCAATTCCTGGCTTCCCTGTTAGCTCTGTGAGAGACTAAACAATCAAGATACTTTGTATGCTTTATTCATCTATAAAATAAAGAGTAGTACTTGTTCACAGTGGATTTTGAAGTCCTATAGGCAGTGATGGTGACAGTGCTATATGGTGCCTCATTTTTAGAAAAGACTTCCAGGCATATCTCTTGTCAATGACTTGGATTTCCTGAAGTTATGTGACTAGATACTATCTTTATTACATGTACTGAGGAAAGGAGATGATGCTTTGCAAAAAATAATAATAAAGACATTATATTTTATGTGTACTGAAGTATGTTGATCATCATAAAGCCCATGTGGGTATCCTCAGTTTTTAGCTGATTAAAAGTCTAGCTCAGTTGTTAGAGTTCTCTGGGATTTAATGTCAGACTCCAGGTGATCCTTTACAATTTGTCCATTAAACTCAATATATAATTTCATGCCCTCTCCTCCTCTGGGTTACTCCTTGTAGCTTATGTTCTCTTCCTGTTGTCGCCTTATCCATTACCTTTCCACTGTGTTCCAGCTGCCACCTCTCTTGTATTTAGTGGACTTAGAGGCAGAGCCTTTCTCTTCATGCTATACCCTGATTCAGTAAAGTGACAGCAGAGATTTAGAGTTCTCCTCCCTTAGAGAGATTTAAAAAATCATTAATCTTTAGTTTAATAGTTGTCTATAACACCAGAATACCTCCCCCTCCCTTCTTCTCTTTCCTTTCTCTTGCTTTTTGGGGTCAGAAATTTTTGTAAGAATTAGGCCCTCTATCTACTGGGTAACTTGTAGGCATGTATTTGGGATATATAATTCATTTTTTGTTAATTTGATGATTTAAGAAATACTCTCTATTTAGAATGTAGCTCTAATCTTGCTTCTCAAGAACCTATACCTAAATAAACTAAGACAAAATTACATTTGAATTAGCTGCCTGGCTGAATTTCAGAGCTGGCTGTCATTTTTGCTCTTTCTTTTTGTCACCTTTCCTGCATAATAGACATTTGCTATCATCTTAAATGATAATCTGACCATGGAACAAGCTTCATGTGTCTGAGCTGTTAAGTATCTATTTGTTTTATGTTTAGGGGTGAGAGGATAAAAATATCTGTATTGTAGTGAAGTTTAACAGATGTTCCTAACCTTGCCTACTATGGGAGTGAATTATGAAATGATTAACATTGATTCTTTGCCAGCCAGTGGGTGCTCAGTCTAGTACCTCTTATGCCAGTTGATTCAAACTTAATTGTCTCTCAAAAAGATCACCTTGATTATGTTCATTAGCACTACATTGGGTGAAGAGAAACAATTGGAGGTGCTTTGTTTGTTCTTCAAAACCAAAGTGCTGTATTTCTGGTTTTTGGCAGACAATATTCCTAAGTACTTTGTGTTCCTCTGGGTTTATGCCAGATTAAATGTACTGCGTGTACTGGAAACACCAAAAGCAGACTTTAATTTTAGACTACAGCTAACAATATCGATTTTTCTTCGAATTGTTCCTTCCTAGTGATCCTTTTAATTTACTATCAAAAGAAGACTGGCCTCTGTGTTAACAATACTAGCTCACTTGAGCTTTGTGTGAGAAAACCTGTTGAATTTGTGGGTTTTGTAACATAATACCTTAGCTCCAAGTTAGAAGCCATAGCCTTAGAGGTTGGACTGTCCCCATTGTCTAAAACCCTTTTTATTTAATAGTACATTATTCTCATTTTCATTAGAGAGGGTGCATCAGTTCCCAAGCTGATTCTTGACCTGAATAATAATATAATTATTATTCAGGTCAAGAATTAAAAACCTAATAACCTGACCAGAAGCAGCTTCAAACTGGTCAAAGACCAGTCCTGTGACCTTAATGATCTCAGAAGTCTTTTGGCTCATAATTGATTCTTTTTCAGCAACAGAGAAGTTACAGATTTAACCAAAATGCTTATTTAGTTTTATCTCTTGTTTGAGAAGTAGTGTATCTGAATTAATTTGTATCTATTTCAGTTTTTGAGTGCTGATTTTAAAGCATTTACCAAGAATTTGTCACTAAAGAATTTATAAAATTATTTGCACAAAGAGCATTTGCTGGGTTCAGAAGTGAGTAGGCTGTTAGTGATTCAGTTTGCCCCCTCTGATTTCCCACCCACTTCTTAAATTGAAATCACCTCCTCCTTAACATCTAGTAGCCCTGAGTCATAGCCTCCACATCTTGGCAAAACTTCTAAAGAAGGGTTGTCAAATGGAAAAGCTCACATTGAAGTGAAATTTTCAGAAAACAAGCTGAATCATAGATGATTGATCACAGTGATACAAATTAGAGGCTATGGACTCATAGTATCTTTGAAAATTCTTGGAGGTGTACTTCTACCATAGTGCTTGTAAATGCTTAGAAGCTTCCTGTTAGCTCATATTTTATAGTTTCTATCTTTAAATGAAGTTCATTTTACAGTTTCTTATTAAGTAAGCTTATCAGATACAATTACATATAGAAAATTCTTCCTCCCTCTTGACATCTTCAATTTCTGGTGTTATTGAACCCACAGTTTTGGAAGTCCCATTCAGGAAGGGAACCAAGTATTGATTAAGTGCCTACTGTGTGCCAGGTGCAGTTAAGTACTTTGCAAATATTAGCTCATTTGATCCTCACAACAGCCTGGGGAGGTAGGTAGTGTTATCTCCATTTTATAGCTGAGGAAAACTGAAGCAGAGGTTAAGTGATTTGCACAAGAGTCTAAGACTGAATTTGAACTCAGGTCTTCCTGACTTCATATCCAATTATCTATTCACTATGTCACATGGTAACCTTGGAATTAATCTGTTTTTAGTTTGGAATAAGATGTTCAGATAACCAAGATTTCTATTTCATGTGATAGCATCACAGACAAATAGTACAAGAAGTTCATATGAACCCTTAATTCATAATTGAATGCAAACCTACACCACTGGGGTCGTTAATGACTCCATATGATGCCACTTTGTTGAGAGGAGCAAGGTAGCTAAAAGTATAACAAATAATCCTAGATCTCAGCCTAGATTAATGCTCACTTCTTGGGGACATTTTTTTTTCCAGCAAAATATGTAATTGGAGGAAACCTCAACATTGATAATGAGTAACTTGATGAGGTTTTACAGAGTGCTTTAAATATGTAGTTTTATTTGGTCCTCATAATTGCTTTTTGAAGTAGGTAGGGACTTCAGAAGTAGTTATTATTTCAATATGAAGTAGTTATTATTACTACCTCTTCTCCCCCCCCCCCCTTTTTTTTTTAACAGATGAGGAAACTTAAACTCAGAGAGGTGTACTGTTTTGCCCATGGTCGTCATACAGTATGTATCAAGCAGGATTTGAACTTAAATGTTGCCTTAATCCAGTGCTCTTTCTATGCCCATACCAAAAAATAAAAATTCTTAAGTGGAAGGGTATAATAACTTCTTTCTTAGTAAGTGAAAACAGGATATAAACTTGCTTGTCAGAATAGGTTTTGGAAATCCAAAATAATTAATCTTTGTTGTATTGGGAAAAAAGTGTGATGATTTGCACAGTATTTGATCATAGAAAGGTTAGTGTTCAGGTCTTGGAGTCAGAAGAGACCTAGATTCTTATCTTTGCTCTTTGGGCTGTGCGATTTTAGGTAAGTCTTTTAACTTTTCTGAGCCTTGATTTCCTCCTCTGTACAATGGAGATAAGAACCAGCCAACTGTTACCTTCAGGGCAAGTAGGCTAGCTGAAGCAGAAAGAGAGGCAGTGTGTACCAAGCAAGTTATACCATCACTACCATCTCAGCTACCCACCTCCTCAGACTCCTCATCACAGGCTCCATGGCTTTCACTGAGAGAACCAACCCCTCTGAGAAAGGATCCTCCCCTCTTCCTCCGCTGACACTGGTGCTGATCAAACAGGAGTAGCAGGATCACCTCAGACCACCACTGACTCCTCTCCTCCTCGTCTAGCAGTCAGCCTGGGAAGCAAGCCCTCTGAAAATGCAAACTGTCAGGAATTTATTCAGGTACTGCACTCACTCTTCCTCAGGGGTCATGGCTACTGAAACTCTGGAAAATAAAGTTTTTATCACCAAAGTCCTTATCACCAAAGTCCTTGGCACATAAAATGGTTCAACATCAGAAACAGGATTTTATCAGTGGAAACGGCATTAAAGAATACATATCACCATCTCTCTTGCTGCTCTACCTTAATAACCAGGGGACTTTTCCAGATGACTTGGAAGCTGAAATCTCTCATATGTATAGTTGTTATAACATGAGACAGCAGAGACCGTTTTGTTTTTCTGTATCCCCAACACTTAATATAGTGCTTTGTTCTTAAAGGCTTTTTCATTCACGTAATTACTTACACTACCTACCTCATCATGTTGCTGTAAAGGAAGCGTGTTGCAAATCTTAAAGTGATATGTGAATATGAAATATTAACTAATAGCAGTTGTCCCCACTGGCTTTCATCCTTTTAAATTTTACTCTAAGCTCTTTAAAGCCCCAAATGATCTAAGACAGAAATCTCAGTTTAGTGAAGCACAAAATAAGAGTTAAAGAAATCTGTTTCTAAAAGTCCCCAGGTACCATTTTGTCTCCCATGCTTGCAACAAACTTTGCTCTGTAGTTAACAGTATCTATAGTGTAGTCAGAATAAGTTTTCCTTGTCTTGGCTTCCTTTCCTTTCTAATGGGGGAAAAGTTACTTACTAAAGAGGGTGTATGTCAGATGAGTGCCACCAACCAGGCAGTATGGACAAAGTAGAAAAAGTTGTAAGATCCAAAGCATAGTGTTCCTCTCATGTATAGTGTTCCTCTCATGTATAGTGGCCCTGTTTCTTTATTAATCTATACAGTGCCATGGATATACAGTTTTAATGAAATAAAGTCCAAAAGGATATAAATATTCTGTTGATTGTGAAAAATCCTTTTTCATGGCTTTTAACTGAAGTATCTTATTTTGGATTTGGTAGAGTAGTAACCACTCATGTGAATCTAGATAAAATTGTAAAATGTAGCAAAAATGGTGAGTTCCATGACTGCCAAGTCTTTATGGTAGGTGGTTTTATTTGGGGAGGTTGTGTAAGATTTTTTGACAAATTAAATAATGAAGTGTACTGGATCCTTAATATAACATGTTTTCTATAGCAAGGATGACTTCCTTAAATTTCATGGGAAGGAAATGTTATTGGAAGTATAGTATCAGAGTGATCTTCTCTGTAGTGTTTTCTCATATAATATATCCTAAGGTATATATTAGAGCATTATAATGAAGCTGCAGAGTATATCAGTAACATTTTCTGGAACATATTTACCATGATTTCCTTTGTTACAACTGACTTCTTACAAAGGCAAGAAAAGTGCTTTGCATACAGTAATCTCAAATATGTATTTAAAATATTACTTAATAATTATTTCTTTCAGATTTGAGAGCTAATCTAGCTATATACACTGCCCCCCCACCCCACTTTTTGGATGAGGAAACTGAGGCATAGAGAAATATGACTATCCCAGTTACCATTTACGATTATGCAATTTTGAAATTATGTCCAATAAAACAAGGCAGTTTACTTCTATAAAAACTTAAAATATATTTCCTAAGGGGAGACAGCATAGTGCAAAGCAGTGTATTAGCCAGTTATAAATTGAGGAATCTCATCTCATAATATTCCCCAATAATAAATAAGCCAAACATTTGACTACAAACTAAGATTATTTGTGAGATAAACTTTTAAATGTTATAGCACTTAAAGTTTAGCTGAAGCTATTGGAGTGTCACTAGGTATATAGTTGAGCAATTCATTTTGCCTGTCCTAAGGCTCAGTTTCCTTCTGTGAAATAGGGTTAATTCTATTTTTTCTATACTGTTGCAAGAAAAGTAATATATGAAAGTGAGATGTTTTATCCATTTAGGCTTTTTATATTTGACTTATAGTACACATGGTATGTAATTTTCAGACACTAGCATTTATATAGTACTTTACATGCACTATTTGCTCCTCATCTTATTTGATATTCTCAACACCCTATGAAATAATTACTATGAACATTGTAAAAATGACAGTACCAGGGTTCAGAGAAACTATAAGCACTTGCCCACAGCCAGTTAATAAGTATGTGGGTAGAATTTAGAACTACCTCAGTATCTTAATAAAGGGCACCTTTTTAGTTGAGAATTGCATAAACTCAATTCTGTTGCATCTTGGATTAAAGGAGAAGCATTGAGTATGAAGTTCACATAGTCCAGCTTCCAGTGTATCATGTGTGAGGATGATCCTGGTTTCTCAAGGGCCAGACCACAGGACTTTAGATTTAGAACTGGAAGAGACCTTTTATATCATAGGTGAGAAACCTGAGGGTCAGAGAGGTTAAATAATTTGCCCGAGGCAGCACAGGTAGCACTGTGGTGGAAATTGAATATCGATAGAGTATAAAGTTGAATAGGTTTTACCATGCTGGAAAGGCTTCCAGTAATACCCCGTCTAGCAACAAACAGCTTGTTGAGGACCAGTGTGCCTGGTTAAGTATACTTACTGGCTGTCACCAGTAAGCTGGGGGCATTTAGTGATGAATTCTTTAACTGTGATAATCTGAAGCAAAAAAAAAAAAAATACAAAGTGGCATTAGGTCCTGGACAGTCCATTTTCATATTTACATTTTTGATGTTGGAGTAGTAGAAAAGGAACTAATGAGACTCATACCAAACTGTTTGTAAACATAAACTTAGCTGCTGGTACTTTAAGTGCAAAATCCTTGTATGTTAACCAAGGATAGACAGAGTTAGAAGAACAGAATCATTGTTCTTGACGTTGCCACTGTAAAAGCAAACAGAAGATAAAAAGAAGTTGCTGGTGAATGGAAGGATGCTTTCCAGGCTCTTTGTGGTGTGGTGAATGAATAATCTAGTAGAAGAGGCTTTCTTGTTAAAAGGCAGCAAGAAACATACCTTCGTGGTACATTTAGGCATCTTGTATTTCAGGGCTTGTGATAAGCATCTGCAGAAATACCACCCTCATGGTAATTACAGCTTATATACTAACATCTGTCAAACAGGACGAAAGGCATGGAGAACTTAATAAAACCTTCCAAATTACATCAACATTTGCTTTAATATTGGGTGATTTCTGTGTAAGATGGGCATAGGGAAGGAAAGTGAACAATATTTTGGGAAGCATAGTTCACAAGTAAGAAATAAGAAGTCAAAGGTCTTCTATTGAAGAAAAGTATTCATTATATATAGGTATCCCTCTCCATTGACTCCCTCAACTTAAAGTCTTTAGAGATTGTGGTATTATGTGACTCAGAGTTGTAGTCTTCTATATAGGTGAGAGACACAACTAAGTCAAATCATTCTGAAGGCATTTTAAGGATAAAACTCAAAGGACAATGAACAGATTAAAAAGATGAAAAGGTATCTCACGACTTCTATAACTAACTTCTCCATCTGTGAAGATAGAATTATCCCATGTGAGCTCTAACATTATAGGCAGGCAGGCAGTAAGCATTTATTGAGTATTTACTATATGCCAGGCAGTGTGCCACGCTCAGGGAATACAAATGCAGGCCAAAAAAAGACAAATTTCTGTCTTCTAGTCTAGGAGTTTACAATCTCATAGGGAAAGACAGTACACAAAGAGCTGGAAGTGGGGTGCATCTTGTAAGGGATGAAGGTCTGGGCTTGGGGACAGTGTCAAAGTCCAGAAAATCAGAAGCTCAACTAGAATGGGAAAGAAAGTTGGATGGCCAGCCATCATCCCTGATGTGTTGGATAAGAAAATAGAAATAGCACCAAGGAAAAGCTAGGCAAAGTGCAGTTAAACTAGACCAAGTATATATAGAGCCAGCCCTGTTTTGAGGGTATTGATAAGGCAAACCTCTTGAAATATATTAGAAGGGGGATACCAAAGACTTGGGTGGAAAAATCTTAAATCTTATTAGGTGAGGAGGGGAGATAACAATTGAGAATATCAATAACCTTTGTTATGTATGCCTACCAATCCACTCCTACAGAATATTGCTGAGAATAATCCAGTAATCCATCCATTAAGCATTAAGGGCAAGGACACTTTTGCAGATAATGTTCTAGCTATTTCCACATAATTACTTTAAAGCAAGAATCCATAATACTGCATACTTACTGTTTTGTTATTCTAAAGCATTTGATTCAGTAGAATTGTCTGGGTAACACATATGTTGCCAAAGGTGTTTGCTTCTCTTGTGGAGGGTCCAGTGTAGAGTTTGAATTGGAGTGCCATTCCCTCTATACAGTGAAGTCCTCCAGATGTTCCAGCTTGTTGATGATACTGTTATATTGAATTAAATTCTAGAACAATGTAAAGCCTCTAAGTGAGGTACATAATTACTCAAGAATCTGGCCTGTTTTCACAGGAAAAACCAAGTGGATAAAGAATAGCTGTTTTCTAATCCTAATATCCAGTAGCCTGACCAACCAACTGTGTTTAGCTGGTTTATCAGTGCAGAATTTCTTCGATGCCGAATGGTTCTATAAGCAAGTCTTCTAATGGTACAGGCATCAGAAAGTATCTTTGTCTGAGATTTTTCTCATTCCCTCATTGTGTTTTTATATTAACCGTGTTTCATGCCAGCTCCAGTTAAAGCTGTATAGTGCAGTGGAAAGAGCACTGGCTTTGGGGTCACAGGACCTAGATTTAAATCCCGCCTCTGCCAGTGATGTGACTGAGTCAGTCAGTCTCTCTGGACCCAAGTTCCCTCATCTATAAAATGAGAGGGCTCGATTCTGGGAGCCAAGATGGCAGGGTGAGGAGTAAATCACTGTAACTCTCCCATATTTAACTCCAAGCAACCATAAAATTGTGCCCCCAAATAAATCCTGGAACAACAGAACCAGCAAAAAGATGGGGTGAAACAGTCTTTCAGCCTAAGAAATTTGAAAGATTAACAAGAAAGGTCTATTTCCAGTAAAAAGGGAATGCAGTCCAGGACAGGAAGCATCCTAGCAAGTCAGCAGCAAGCTCCACCTCAGCAAACCATCAGGAGATCCTGAGCCCCTCTGTGGTAGAGCAGGCAGACACCACCAGGACCCCCCACATGCTTTCAGCATAGCCAGAGAAAGGGCAGACTACAGCTCCAAGAATTACCACATACTTAAGCATAGCCCTGGGCAAATAGGCAGCCTCCAGCAACCAGACTGCCATGTGTTTCTGTGTAGCCCTGGGGAAATATAGAAACACCCCACCAACCTCAGTACACACCAGACACCAACACTAGGGGACCTCCTCTCTCCTCCCCACTCCCCACTGAAAGCACCAATTAAACTACCAATCCCTGTGGCCTCCAGCAGCACCAGCCACCCATTAGCACAGCACCAGCTATGAGGGTGCCCCCAGGGACTTCAGGGCATTATCAGTGCAGCACCAGGTAAATAGCCAGGAACTACAGCCCCTGGCACAAGAAGCCTGAGACACTGCCCCTCCCGCCCTTGGAGCAGAGCTCAAATTTAAAAGAAAGGGAAAAAGCCAAAAAAGACGGAGCAAAATAACGACCAAAAAAGAATCTGAGCACAGCAAGTTTTATTATGGTGACAAGGACAAGACACAAATTCAGAAGAGCACAACAATGTCAAAACACCTTAGGGTAAAACTCTAGAGAATAATGAGAAGTGGTCTTAGATCCAGAAAGAATTTGTGGAAGAGCTCAAAAAGGACCTTAAAAAATCCTGTGAGAGGGGCAGAAGAAAAATTGGGGAAAGACTGATGCAAGAGAATTATTTTAAAAAGAAATTACCTGGAAAAAGAAAACAACTACTTAAAAAGTAGGATTGACCAGATGGAAAAGGAGATACAAAAATCCATGGAAGAAAACACTCCTTCAAAAGCACAATTACCAAATGGAAAAAGAAGCACAAAAACTAATTGAAGAGAACTCCTTACAAGTTAGAATTGAGCAAGTGGAAGCTAAAGACACTGAGACATCAGGAATCAATCAAATTCACAAGAATGAAAAATAGAAGAAAATGCAAAATATCTCATGGGAAAAACAACCAACCTGGAAAACAGGTCCAGGAGAGATAATACTAGAATCATTAGACTAATTGAAAGCCACCACTGAAAGAAAGATCTGGACAGCATCTTTCAAGAAATTATCAAGAAAAAACTTGCCTGATATCCTGAAACTAGAAGACAAAATAGGCATTGAAAGAATCCATTGATGACCTCAAGAAAGAGATCCCAAAATAAAAACTCCAAGGAACATTCTAGCAAACTTGCAGAACGATCAGGTCAAGGCAAAAATACTGCAGTTGGCCAGAAAGAAAGAATTCAAATATCAGGGAGCCACAATCAGGATTACAAAGAATTTAGCAGCTGTAACATTAAAGAATCAGAGGTCATAGAATATGATATTCTGGAAGGCAAAGGAGCTAGGACTACAACCAAGGATCACCTGCCTTGCTAAATTAAGTATAATACTTAAAGGGGAAAATGGTCATTCAGTGAAATAGAAAGATTTCAAACTTTCATAAGGAGAAGTCCAGAATTGAACAAAAAAATTGAAATCTAATATGAAGACCCAAGAGAAGCCTAAACAGTTAAGAAAGGGAAAGAAAACATAAGGGATTCAATGGAACTGAATTGTTTACATTCCTCCATAGGAAGATGATACTTATAATTCTCAAAAATTATACCACTAACAGTATAGCTAGAAGGAATATACATAGTGTATGGGTATAAGATGAATTGGGGGAAATGACATAAAAAGTAATTAAGGGATGAAAAAGAAGTACACTGGGTACAGAAGGAAGGGGGAAGTAGAATAGGGTAAATTATTTCACATGAAGAGGCACAAAAAACCTATTACAGTAGAGGGAAAGATAGGAGAGTCGGTGATGGACACCGTTTGAATCTATCTCACCCACCAGGAAAGTTGCAAAGGAAGAGTTTAAGTAAAGGAGGAGAGGGGAGGGAACAGGGAACTGACAGAAGAGAGGGGCAGACCTGAGGAGGCGGTAGTCAGAAACAAAACGCTGTCAAGGAGGAAAAATAGGATGGAGGCAAATATACAGGTAGGTAATTATAATTGTGAATGGGATGAACTCTGCCATAAAACAGAAATAGATAGCAAAGTGGATAAAAAACCAAAATCCTACAATATGTTGTTTATGAGAAACACACTTGAAGCAGAGAAATACACACAGAGTAAAAGTAAGGGGCTAGAACAGAATCTATTATGCTTCAGCAGAAGTTTAAAAAAAAAGAGGAGGGGTAGCAATTCTAATCTCAGACAAAGCAAAAGCAAAAATAGACCTAATTAAAAGAGATAAAAAAAGAAACTTATATTGCTAAAAAGGTACCATAGATAATGAAGTACTATCAATACTAAACATATATGAATCAAGTGGTATAACATCCAAGATTCTTTTTTTTTTTTTTTTTTTTGCATTTTGGAGGGGCAGTTAGGGTTAAGTGACTTGGCCAGTCACATGGCTAGTTAAGTGTCTGAGGCCAGATTTGAACTCAGGTCCTCCTGACTTAAGGGCCATGCTCTATTCACTGTGCCACCTCGCATCTCTGATGCCCTAAGCATCCAGATTCTTGAAGGGCAAGTTAAGTGAATTACAGGTTCGTGACAAAATGGGATAGCATTACAAAACATCAAATAGGTAATTTTGATTATAATAAATTTAAAAGCTTTTGCACTAATAAAACCAATGCAACCAAGATTAGAAGGAAAGCAGAAAGCTGAGGAACAATCTTTACAGCAAGTATCTCTGATAAAAAAAAAAACCTCATTTTTCCATCTATAGAGGAACTGAGTTAAATTTATAAGAATACAAGCCATTCCCCAATTGATAAACGGTCAAAGGCTATGAAGAGTCATTTTTCAGATTAAGAAATCAAAACTATGTATAGGCACATGAAGTGCTGTAAATCACTTTTGATTAGAGAAATGCAAATTAAAACAACTCTGAGGGACCACCTCACACTTATCAGATTGACTAATATGAACAAAAATGGAAAATGATAGATGTTAGAGAAAAGGTGGGAAAATAGGGACGTTAATGCATTGTTAGTGGAGTTGTGTACTGACACAACCTTTGTGGAGAGCAATTTGGAACCATACCCAAAGGGCAACCAAACTGCATACCCTTTGATCCAGCAATACCACTACTAGGTCTGTATCCCAAAGAGATCATGAGAAAGTGTGCAAAAATATTTATAGCAGCTCTTTTCATGATGGCAAAATATTGGAAATTGAGGGGGATTCCCATCAATTGGGGAATGACTAAACAAACTATGATATGTGAATGTAATGGAATACTATTATGCAATAAGAAATGATGAACAGGCAGATTTCAGAAAAACCTTGAAAGACTTGTACAAACTGATGCAAAGTAAAATGAGCAGAATCAGGAAAACATTGTACACAAGTATCAGCAACATTGTGTGATGATCAACTTTAACTGACTCAGCTATTCTTAGCAATGCAATGATCTAAAACAAGTTACAGAGAACTCTTGAAGGAAAATGCTATCCACATCCAGATAAAGAATTGATGGACTCTTAATGCAGATTGAAGTATTTATTTTTTTCACTTTAATTTTTTTCCTTTTGAGCTATTTCTTCTTTCACAACTGTGACTAAATATGGAAATATGTTTTACATGATAGCACATGCATAGCCTGTATCAAATCACCTCCCATTTTTGGAAGGGGGGAGAGAGAAAAATTTCAAACTCAAAATCTCTTAAAAATGCTAAAATGCTAACGTGTAATTGGGGGGGGGTTGTTTTTGTTTTTGTTTTGTTTTGTTTTTTAATGAAAGGGATAAAATCAGTGACCTCTAAGGGCCCTTTCTTCTTTAAATCTATTGGTGTTCCTCTATTGAAGCCAACACAACCACCTTTTTTTTCTTTTTCTGCAATAGTACTTGGGGATTCAAGTGATAAATATAGTAGATTTTGTTTTCTGGCTTTGGGTTTTGTACTTATGTCCCTGTACTTCCAGTACTTCAGCAGTCTCAGTTGTCTCTGCTTGTACTAGTTTGAGCAGTTCAGTCAATTTTCTCTTCAAATTGGTTATAAAGAGGCATTATTTCACTTAGAAAATTAGAAACAATAAGAAATTGACAATTTTAAATTTCATTGTTGAACGTTATAAATGTTATCTATATATCTATTTCCATTCTTTGAAGTTGAGGTATTTTTGGAAACTAGCTTGATATGTTGTAGTTACCAAAATGAATGACACCGAGAAATGTAACAGATGTAATGGTGCTTTATACGTCCAAAAGAAGATTGTTTAACTTAGAGTTTCCATGCTTCACATTCAAATGCAGCCTAGCTAACAGCATGACAACACAATCTGTTTCATGAACTTAGATCAGTTAATAGTGAAGATGAAAGTTTGAACCCATGTTATTTTGATTCCAGTGGATTCAAATTTGATCCCATTTGCATAGTTTTGTATTAAATATTTGCTTTACTGCAGTCACTGTCCATTGAATCAGATTCATAGCTGTGTCAGTTGTGGAACTTCAGTTGACAGAGCCACTTAGCATTACCATGAAGGGAGTTCTCAAGATTCAGATGGAACAGGGAAGCCCTGTTTACGGCAAAGTCCTTTGGAAGCTCCCACTCAGAACTAATGTACCAATTGAACCAAGCCCCAGAACCCCATGGCCTTTTCAGTGAGAATATAGGGTCATAGATCTAAAGCCACATGGGACCTCACATTCAGCCTTCGAGCCTCATTTTACAGATGAGGAAACTAAAGCTTAGGGAGGATAAATAATTTGCCCAAGATTACACAGGTAAGTATCAGAGGCAGGACGCAAACCCAGCTACCCTGACTTGCTGAACCTCTATTATTGAGTACCTTCTGTGTGCCAAGCACTGTGTACTAAGTGCTAGGGATACAAAAACAAAGGAACAAGACAGTCCCTTCTAGTTTACATTCACATAGGGTAGGACAAAATATAATAGGGAGCTAAAGAGGGATGTGCCTGTCAGGGGACAAGGCAGCTGGTGTGGAGGTGGTGCATACAGAAAGGGAAGCTGGATGTCTGGGGGTTCCTTAGGATACGGTAATCCCAGGCAAGGATTCACCAATCAATGAGCAGACCTCAGGGCTGTCTTTAATTAAAAATAATCCATTAAACAATTTATATAGGAAAAGTTAAGTGGATGAAAAATGCCAGTTGTCCAAGTTGTTATATCATACCTTCACCCTCACCCCCCATTCCCCCACAAATAGCTTAGGTCTTTAAAAAGAGTATATCTTGGCATAGTAGGAAGAAATCATAGTGATTTCTTCTTGGTTAATATTTAATACCTGCAGAATCATAAAAGCCTAGAACCAAAGGGAAGGATAAAGTGATCCTTGATAGAGTTGTCATTTGTCATTTCATGGTCATTTCAGCTTTATTTTGCTTTTCAAAAAAAAGGTATAGTTAGTGGTTAAAGAAAGCTTTATGAAAATAGAGTAAATTTTGAAAAAGAAATTTAAATTGTCTTCTAACATAAAACAACTGTTTTTTTTTTTCAGTTCTTAATACTACATGTATAATGTAATTTCTGCCATTTCCTGTCTTATAATTGTTTATTTGACTCTTGTTTTAATGGGAAAAGACTCTATAACAAAGTGACAGGCCTTGGTGTTTAAGCCTTTACCAGTAGGATATGTTAGTATATAATTATTTACCACAGACCCTTCATGCAGAGATATTCTATTAAGCAAAAGGTTTGTTGGTTTTGTGGTATAGTCTGGTCTTCACTGCACATGAGAATGAAACTATACATTATATTATGAAAATAAGACAATTTGATTTATTGCTTGAAGATTCTTGACCCTTTTCACATTGATGAAGCAGTAGCATAGATTTATCAGAATTAAGTAATAACAATACCGAGTAATAACATACTGAGATTTTGACTGACTTCAAAACTGGTAGATCTAGAAACATTTATTTTAAAAATTAAAATTATTGGGGTGGCTAGGTGGCACAGTGAATAGAGCACCGGCCCTGGAGTCAGTAGGACCTGAGTTCAAATCCAGCCTCAGACACTTAACACAAAAACTAGCCGTGTGGCCTTGGGCAAGTCACTTCACCCCAATTGCCCCCCCCAAAAGCAAATATATATCTATATATCTATATATATTAAAATTGCTTTTCTATTCCTTGTTCATTTGTTTTCAATTATGCCTAACCCTTTGTGGCCTCATTGGGGTTTTCTTGGCAAAGATACTGTAATGGTTTGCCATTTTCTTTGCTAGCTCATTTTGCAGATGAGGAAACTGAGTTAAGTGACTTGCCTGGGGAACAGCTAGTAAGTAGCTGAGGCCAGATTTGAACTTGGAAAGACTTCAGGCCCACATTGTATCTATTGAGGCTGCCCCATTTTTCTATAGCAATTTAAAATTTACAGAGCCCTCTCCTCAAAATTAACTTTATGAAGTAGTTAATCCTATAGATAACAATCTCAATTTTAAAGATAGGAAACTGAAGTTCAAAGATGTAAATTGGATTGCCCAGAAATAAGTGTCAGCTGAGATTTGAATCTAGGTCTGACTTTGAGATCAGTGTATGTTGTTCTGCCCTGTAGTACTTTGCACCAAAAATGGTAGAACTTGTTGGATTAGATTGTAGTACTTGAGACCTTACACTCTTTAGTAACTTTTTTATGGTATGGATAACATAGTAAAATTCCATTATAATACAGAATTAAGTTAAACCACACGTCAAATTGTGTGTCCCCTCCTCCAAATTATAATTTTATAAAACTAGCCTTGGAAAAGAGTAAGAAGACAAACATCAGTGTTCTATGTGTATGGACCACCCATACCAACAACATTGTGAATCAGACACCAGTATAAATTAAGACTACTTTTAAAAAATTTTATTTTTATTTGACAATGGACATAAAAATGACTTGTCATGCCAAATGAGCAGTTGAAAAATAAGCTCCTAATATAAAGTGGTTTCAAATGTGTCCCCCTTGAATAATTTCTATAAAAGTTCTAAATATAAAGGAAGCAATACTTTTCATAACCATAGGTAATAATGAGAATTGACTGTATCTGTATCTCATTCTGAATGTGCTGAGAAAAATGGATTAGACAGGGGTGGCTAGGTGGCACAGTGAATAGAGCACCGGCCCTAGAATCAGGAGGACCTGAATTCAAATCCAACCTCAGACACTTAACATTTACTAGCCGTGTGACCTTGGGCAAGTCACTTAACCCCAATTGCCATGCCTTCCCACCTCCAAAAAGCAAAACAAAACAAAAAAAATGGATCAGACGACCTGTTTTTATATTATTCTTATGGCAAGTAAGTCAGCTATTATAGGAAAAATTGCCAAAATTTAAAGTGTTAATAAATTATATTGCTGAATGTATCATATCCTGAAAATAATATTGTATGTATTGAATATGATGAGAGGTAGATAAAATGCCTAAATTTCTATGTCTTTAGAGAAAATTGTTCCAACAGAGCAAATATAAATGAACATCACAGGTTTTTGCTGTCTAAAACTTTCCCTCTGCCTAACATTTTGTACTTGCTTTTTTCTACCTACCCACACATTGGTAAAGACAAGTTAGAGAATGACGAATAGCAGTACAATGAATATGAGAACTTGACTTATTTCAAAATAGAATAAACCTTTCTAAGAATAAGTTTTACTATACCTCTCAGATCAGGGTTTTTTGCACAAAGCCATTTAATAATGTAAGGTCTGTGACCTTGTGCTTATCAAGAGATTTGATGAAAAGAACAATTTATTAATTAGAATTATATTTGTAGTTCAGTTACGTATTCAATCAAGATCCTTTGCTTCAGTTTTCTTATGATGAATGTAATAACTGAGGAGGTCACTAGGAAATTTAATTTGTAAAGATTACACATGCTTATAGAAGTTCAAATGCAGTTGTTCAACATTTAATAATTACTAATATTTGTATAAAACACTTTGCAAGAGTCTTACTCTCCTGGAGCTTACAATCCGGTATGGGAGGTGACAAATAACTGTAATACATCAATGTATAAAAAAGGCACAAAGTGCTCCGTGCAGCAGGGTGGAGAAAGATCATAATTGCCTTTTGGGTTGATCAGGGAAGACTTGGTGGAGGTGTGGCATTTAAAATGAAATTTAGTAGATGTATAAAGTTTCAGTGGGGGGAAAAAAGGGGTGGTGAACTGTAGGCATAGGGAATTCAGTATGTGAGCAAAGGCATGGAGATGAGAAAAGCACAGGGTGCCATTCCAGAGATAACAAATAGTCCGGGAATATTGTTTAGTAGGACTATGAATAGCCAGCTAAGGGAGTTGAAGTTTATTTGATAGGCAACAAGGAATAATGGAGACTTTAGCAGAGGAGTGACAAGATCAGATCTCTGAAAAAGAAAAGCTAATTTAACAGTGTATAAAGGAGGAAGCACTGAAATGGTGAATGTATAAAGTATGTGGTGGTTGTCCTTTGCTCTTGAAGAGGACCAAATCACTCTACTAGAGTCAAGTTATAATGTGTTGGGACTGTGGCTGATCAGACCAGTAAGAGCTTGGAATGCTCTATCACACGTCAGGCACAAATAGTCCATGGAGTAGATTTGGAATAGATTCTCTGAATTTGTGCATCTTATATTTGTTTTGTTTTGTTTTGTTTTTTGAGTGACTTCAATTCTGCTTTGCTCATGGAGCATAGCACCTTCTCTGATGAGGGCATGCCAAGCTGGGCAGTCCTGTGCTATTGTCTCCCATTTCACACAATCAGTTCCAAAGTTCTTGAGAGTGTCATTGTATCGCTTTTTCCTACCACCATGGAATGCTCCCCCTGTGTGAGTTCTCTATAAAATAGTCTTTTTGGCAAGTGTACACTTGGCATTCGAATAACATGGCCAACCCATTGGAGTTGTGCTTTCTGCAGCAGAATATGAATGTTTGGCAGTTTAGTTCAAGAAAGGACCTCAATGTCATCTAAGACAGTTCAAATGGAAGCAATTCTGTTTCCTGTCATGGCGCTGGTATACTGTCCAGGTTTCACAGGCATACAACAATGAGATCAGCTGTGTGTGTGTGTGTGTGTGTGTGTGTGTGTGTGTGTATGTGCACGTGCACGCGTGCGCACAAGCAAAAGCACATGTTGGAGGACTGGTAAGAAGTTCATATAGTAGTCCAGTTAGGAGATGATAAATGCCTAAAATAGGCTCCTGGCAGTGGGAATAGAGATCATGAGACATATTTGAGAAGAGTACTGAGGTGTGGATTTAGCCAATGATTGGATTATGAGAAGTAAAGAGAAGAGCCAAAGGTAACTGAGGTTTCAGATGTGAGGGAAATTAGAAGAAGGACCAGGTTGGGAGTGAAGAAGATATAAGTTTGATTTTAAACAGTCTGGTGAAACCTCTGGAACCTTTCTCAGAATATTTCTAAATGCATAAAGTAAAATTCATAGAATTGCAAAGGAAACCAATTATATTGAAATATAGTTATCAAAATATTTTTTTCAAAACTAAGTTCATGAATCCAAAGTTAACAATTCCTGGTATAGTTGAAACTTGGGTGTGAAGCACAGGCTGAGAACAGCCTGGGGGAATCACTAACCTTTAAGGGGTCAATGAAGCTGAAAAGGAGCTTTTCCAAAGGTCAGGAGAGAAACAGAGGGAGGAGCCAAGAAAGAACAGAGTATCCAGAATGTGGGAGGGGAGGTTGGTAGTGATGGACTAACAGTCAAGAATGATGATAATTTGATGATCAAGAGAGCAGTTGGAGTAGAGTCATGAAGAGTGGGTCAAGGAAACAAGCATTTTGTTAAACATCTGCTGGGTGCCAGACTCTCATTTGAGTCTCTTAAGAACCCTGGGAGATAGGTGCTATGATACAGATAAGGAAACTGAGGCAAACAGAAATTTGTGATTTACCCAAGGTCATATAAAGTATCTGAGGTGGTATTTGAATTTGGGTCTGCTTCTCCACCAGCTGCCATTATAAGTGATTGGGAAGACAGTAATAGTAAGGAAATATGTGGATTATGTTGCATCAGGTATCTATAGTTTTGTTTTTTCATAAAGTTTGGTAAAGAAGGGAAGGAGATGGTCCAGTAGCTAGAACAAAGGTTTCTGTTTTGGGGTTGGGGAATACTGAATATATTTATAGGCGAATGGGAAAGAGCCAGGAGAGGAGAGAAATGAAACTGACAATAATAACTGATGTGTGTATAGCACTTTAAGGTTTGCAATGTGTTTTACAATATGTGTGTGTATAAAATATCAGAGAGAGGATGATTACTGTAGACATCTTAAACTCAGTATGTCTAAAACAGAACTCATTATCTTTCGCTCTAAAGCCTCTCCTCCTAACTACCTTATACAATTAGAGGGCATCTCTATTCTCCCATTACCTCAGGCTTGCAACCTAGGAGTCATTCTGGCCTACTCAGTATCTCTCACCTCCCCTTATCACAGCTGAGGTTAAGGCTTGTTGATTTCACATTTGCAACATCTCTCAGTCATGCCCCCTTCTCTCCTCTGACACTGCCATCATTCTAGTTGGGATCCTGGTCACTTCATGCTGGACTTACTACATTAGCCTACTGGTGGGTGTATACCTTGTCTCAGGTCTTTCCTTACTTCAGTCCATTTAGCCTCTAAAGTGTTTATCCTAAAGATCAGGCCTGATCATGTCCTCAACAAATACTCACTAAATTACAGGGCCTTCTTAAGACCTCCAGGATCCAATACAAAAATATTCAATTTGATATACAAAGTCCTTCAGAACCTAGCCTCCTCCTACTTTCCAGTCTTTTTACACCTTAGCCCTCCCACCATGTACTTTTTGATCCAATGTAACACTGGTCTCCTGGTTGTTTCTCTTTTGGTTCAGGCATTTTTCTCTGGCTGTGACCCATGCCTGAAACACTCCTCAGACTAATGACTTCTTTGGCTTCCTTTAAGTCTCTAAAAATCCCATTTTCTATAGGAAGCTGTCCCCAGCCCCTCTTAATTCCAGTGCTTCCCTTCTTGTTTCCTTTTTATCCTGTATATAGCTTGCTTTGTATATTTATTTGTTTGTGTGTTGTCTTCCCCTTAATTGTAAGTTTCTTGAGGGCAGGGACTGTCTTGCCTCCTTTTGTATTCCCAGTGCTTGGCACATTTCCTGGCACATAGCTGATGTTTAGTAGATATGGATGGATGGATGGATGGATGGATGGATGGATGGATGGATAAAGGCCATGGAAGCAAATGGAGATGGTAAAATTTAGAGCAGTTGGGTTGGGCTGAGCCTCACTCAAGTCAAGTCCATGGTAGTTTATCATCAGTATTGGAACTATATGAAATGCTCGGGTTATTCATCAGTTAACCATAGGAAATTTACTTAGTCATAGAAGAAGGATATGCAGCAAGAATATGTACTGAGAATACCTCAAACCGAGTCAGCTAAGCTTCCTTGCCCAAATAGCCTCTGGCTGTTGTTTTGTACTGAGACCAGGAAGTGATGTCAACAATCTAAGCCTGTAGTTCTCATAGTCAATCAGGTGTTAGAGATGGTGTCCCTACCTTTTAAGGGAAATCTAGCTTAATTTGCATAAGAGTTTGGTAGAGGCATAGGGACACCTTTTGGAGACAGGAGAAAATAAGATTAATGAGGGGATGATCCAAGTTTTGAAAAAGCTCATATGGAATCTTCTAGGAAAGACCAGATCGTCTGCCAAGGAAGAAGAGAGCAACTTGAGGACTTAAGGGTCTCGTTAAGTCACATTCATCACTCAAGATTTTATAGTAATGCTTTTTTGTATTGATATTTCTTTGTATTAATAAGTACAGTTTGCATTTTTAAAACATTTGTTTATTTTTAATTTTCAACATTCATTTCCACAAGATTTTGAGTTGCAATTTTTCTCCCCATTTTTCCCCTACCACCACCCCAAAATAGCAAGCCTACTGAATACCCTTTCTCCCAGTCTATTCTCTCATCCTCCCCCATCACCCCACTAACTTTCTAGTAGGGCAAGATGGATTTCTATACCCAAGTGCCTGTATATCTTATTTCCCAGTTGCATGTAAAAAACAAAACAAAACAAAACAAAAAACAGTTTTTTTAAACAGTTGTTTTTAAAACTTTGAGTTCCATATTTTTTCCCTTCTTCCCTCCTCATCCTCCCCCACTGGGAAGATAAGCAATTCAATATAGGTTGTACATGTGTAGTTACCCAAATCCTTTCCATAGTTATATTGTGAAAGACTAACTAACTATATTTCCATCCTATCCTGCCCCCCATTTATTCTATTTTCTCCTTTGACCCTATCCCTTTTCAAAAACGTTTGCTTTTAACTACCCTCTCCCCCAATCTTCCCTCCCTTCTATCATCCCCACTCCAATCCCCTACCCCCCTATTTTCCTTTAGGGTAAGATACCCAATTGAGTGTGTACATTATTCCCTTCTTAAGCCAAATTCAATGAGAATCAGGTTGTCCCATTCCTTTTCACCTTCCTACTCTTCCCCTCCATTGTAACAGTTTTCTCTTACCTCTTTTATATGATATAATTTACCCTAATCTATCTTTCCCTTTTTCCTTCTCCCAATAAATTCCTCTCTCACCTCTTAATTTTATTTTTTTAGATATTATCCCTTCATATTCAACTCATCCTGTGCCCTCAGTCTGTGTATACATGTACATACATATTGCCCACACTTATACACACATATATATAATACATATTTATATACACATACATCTTCCTATACATATATATGTAAGTATACATACACACATTCCCTTCAACTATCCTCATACTGAGAAAAGTCTTATGAGTTACAATTATCGTTTTTCCATGCAGGAATGTAAATAGTTCAACTTATTAAAGTTCCTTATGATTTCTTTTTCCTGTTTACCTTCTCATGCTTCTCTTGCTTCTTGTATTTGAAAGTTAAATGTTCTGTTCAGCTCTGTTTTTGTTTTTTTTTTTTCATCAAGAATGCTTGAAAATCCTCTTTCATTGAATATTTTCCCCTGTAGCATTAAACTCAGTTTTGCTGGTTAGGTGATTCTTTGTTTTAGTCCTAGATCCTTTGACCTCTGGAATATCATATTCCAAGCCCTTTGATCCCTTAATGTAGAAGCTTGTGTTATCTTTTGTTATCCTGATTGTGTTTCCACAATACTCAAATTGTTTCTTCCTGACTGCTTGCAGTATTTTCTCCTTGACCTGGAATTTGGCTATAATATTCCTAGGAGTTTTCTTTTGGGGATATTTTTCAAGGGGTGATTGGTGAATTCTGTTTTGCCCTCTGGTCTTAGAATATCAGGGAAATTTTGCTTGACAATTTCTTGCAAGATGATGTCTAGGCTCTTTTTTTGATCATGGCTTTCAGGTAGTTCATTAATTTTTTAATTATCTCTCCTGGATCTATTTTCCAGGTCAGTGGTTTTTCCAATGAGATATTTCACATTGCTTTCTATTTTTTCATTTGTTTGCATCTGTTTTATAGTATCTTGATTTCTCATGAAGTCATTAGCTTCCAGTTGCTCCAGTCTAATTTTGAAGGAATTATTTTCTTCATTGAGTTTTTGAAATTCCTTTTCCATCTGACAAATTTGGCTTTTTAAAGCATTCTTCTCCTCACTGGCTTTTTGGGCCTCTTTTGCTGTTTGAGTTAGTCTGTTTTTAAGGTGTTATTTTCTTCAGTGTATTTTTGAGTCTCCTTAGCAAGCTATTGACTCTCTTTTCATGATTTTCTTGTACCATTCTCATAAAAACCATTAACAGCTTGATAAAAGAGGCACAAAAAGTACTAAAGAAAATAACGTCTTAAAAAGCAGAATTGGTTAAATAGAAAAAGAAGTACAAAAGTCTACTGAAGAAAATAAGTCCTTAAAAATTAGAATTGGGCGATTAGAAGCTAATGACTCCATGAGACACCATGAAACAGTAAAAACAAAGTCTGAAGAATGGAGGGAAAAACCAGAAGAAAATGTGAAATATCTCATAGGAAAAACAACTAACCTGGAAAATAAATCAAGGAGAGCTTTTTTTTTTTTTAATTAGAGACATTACACTTTATTGAGTTCTGGAGATGCTAACCCCATTATCCTCCCCTGATAACCACTGATAGTAAGATGGGAAGAAAAGATTAAAAAAAAAAAAGCAGAAAAGATTAAAACAAAAAGTAGGTTCTCATCAGTGACAAGGCCTGCAGTGGCATCTGTCTGGGCCAGTATGTTGCTGGGGTGAGGGGGTGGACCCTTAGGATCCAGTGAGTGGTAATTTTTACTTGTTCCACAAATCAATAACAGGTTTCATTCTGGAATACTGAAATGTGTCCACACTGATTGTGCCTTTGGCTTCATAAAGCAGTGGTTCACAGACCACACTTCCTAGTCTGTACCACTGCTGAGGCAGAGGGGGTCAGGGGCTGGGCTACATCTACCAATAATATCACTGATTTCACATGTTGGGATAGAAAGGGAATCCTCTTTGCCCATTTCCAGGGGTAATTGCTTTGTCCAAGTCTTAGGATTGGACTATAGATTTTCAGAATGAATTTGTAGGACGTCTTTGGAAAAATAGTAGGCTTTTGTGCTTTCAAGGTGGAAATGTGAACACGACAGCAGCATGCATTTATAGGAAGCAAAACAGGATACATGCAGCCCAGGTCAGGTGGTGAAAATTAGGAAACTCTACCAAACCAAGCCTAAAACATAAGACAAAAGAATTTCTAGGTTATTGACTCAGCCATTAAGGATATTGATAAGCTTAGAAAGAGAAACTTATGCTTCTCAAAGGACTAAATTTGGTATAGGAAAATAAATACATTTCCCCTCTAATACACAGTACTGTGTAATACACTGAAAAAGATAGGTCTGGAGTAGCAGCACAATATGTTAACATCTAACATTTTCAGACTGTCTGCCCTCCTCATCTGGCTCTACTTCGTTTTCAGTCCTCCAGTTAATTTAGATAGAAACCAATGTAATACATCACTAATACAAAGGACAAAGAAGCAGTGTCATAACTAGTAACAGGAGGGAGCCACCACCATGCAGTTGGTTCTGAATTCTCTCCTTTCAAACAGACTCCACTGGAATTTTAAACCATCTACAAAGAGCGTAGATACATAAAACTAAAACAAGGCTCACTATGATAAGAATATTTTTTTAAGTCTTCAGAAACTTACCAAATGCTGCAATTTGGTGCAGCACCCCCCCCCCACAAACTCAAACAGGGAAACATCTCCCCTCTTGCTGAATCCTGATAGAGCTTGTTTACTAGATATTTCATAGGTTTCTTGATTACTTTTTTCTTATTCCTCCTCATTTTCATCCTCATGGTAGCAATGTGTAATTTCCTAAGGGTCCAATAAGAAGAGGTTGGGAAGTTTGATCTCACTGATAGAACATGTCAGCTGGTCCTTTTTATGGTATGTGTCTTTAAAATCCACAGATGCACAGTTCTGTGTAGCAAGGGGAGATTCCATCTCATTGATGGTCACATGGATGTTCTCTACTGTTGATTCAGTGAGGTATCAGGACATGAGCAGCTATACAGGAGGTTGATAAAAGAGACAGAATAAAAGTCTGCATAAATCCCTTGACTGGCAAAGGAGCATCTGCTGTGAGCCACTGCAGACAAGACTTCCCATCATCCCATAGCACATGTCTATGTCATGAGTTACTTTCTTGATTTGTTTTAAGAGTGAAGTTGACGTCTGGGGCAAGAGTTCTACCAAAAGTGTATCCAACCTTTGCAGCTTCTCAAGAATTGAGCTTTTCTCAGTCCACGTGTGCAGCTCCTGTGTCAATTTGAAATTATAATAAAAAAGTCTGCCATCTTTCTCATTTCTCTGATTTCAAAATATCCCCAAAAATGTAGTCTCCATTTTGAAGAATACCTATGCCCATGGCTCCTAAGAGGTTGCAGATTGTATCAGATGACCTCCTAAATAGACATTTCCATGCTGGAGGGAGCTTGTATAGGTACCAATCTTTAGTTTTCCCATTTGTATCCACCTTCCTCAGGACTGTGCCTTCTCCAAACAACAGTGGTTTTTGTGCATCCACAAGGATTAAATCAAAACAGGACCACCATGGTCTCTGTGAGCTCCCTGGCTGGCTTAGGGCCATACAGGAAATCAAACAGGTAAGCCATAATTTTATCAGTATATTTATTGTCACTGTTCGTAGCGAGAAGTACTTTTCCTACTTCTTCATTTGACTTAGAAGCAAAGGTAGCTTTCTGTCTTTGACCACATATTTCTCTCTATTTTCAACCATCTCTTCCTGAGGGAACCCTCAATAATGCAATCAGTGGCATCTCTCACATCCTGAAAACATACTTCAGAAGAACATAAAGAGATTTCCATCTTTAAATCCTGTCTTGAAGCTGGAATATCTGGCACAATTAGTTAAAAAATAATCTACTAGGCAGGCCAACAGGTACATCTCTGGGAGGTTAACATAACATCACTCGGTCATCTCACTGGATAAATTATTTGGATACTGCTTCTAAGTTTCAGATCACCTTATGAAGTTAAATCCATCTGCACAAACTAGAAGGTTTCCATAAGCATTAACTTTCAGCAAGTTCTCACATGATATGTCAGAGACCAGTCCTCTGGTAGGGAATGCAGAATCATAGATAAAACTGAGCAGCTCCTGGGAATGTCCAATGGAAACTAATCTTTCAGCAGTTATGTCAAAACCAAGAGATTTGTGTACCAGGGATTTATACACAGCAAGTGCGTAATCCCATTTCAAAACCAAAATACTTTTTATCTTCTCCATGTCTAAACACAGATTCACAAACATCTTGTTATAGACTTCTCTCTGATACTTTTTCAGTGCATGCCTGTGTGTTAGCTTGCATCTTTGCTATGTTCTGTAACTAATCACTCTAGGAAGTCTTTTTTTTTTTTTTGTATATGCAGTCCTCTGCAGAAAACCCAACACACAACTGCAGCAGTGTTGCCCTCTGGCCCCCCTCCCCTTTCCTGCTCATGTGTTGGACCCCTCCCCACCTGTCACAGAGACCATGTTCCTCAATGACTCCAAGCAGGTCCAGGGAGCAGTGCAAGAGGTTCAGTGTCTGGGCTCTGGCATAGAATTCTTCTAAGAAAAGATAATTTAAGAATTATTGGATTACCTGAAAGCCATGATCAAGGGAAGAGCCTGGACATCACATTTCCAGAAATTATCAGGGAAAACTGCCCTGACATCCTAAAACCAGAGGGCAAAATAGAAATTGAAAGAATCTACCAGTCACCACCTCAAAGAGATTTCAAAATAAAAATTCCCAGGAATGGTATAGCCAAATTCCAAAGCTCCCAAGGCAAAGAGAAAATGCTTCAAGAATCAGGAAAACAATTCAGATATTATGGAGCCATAGTTAGGATTGCATAAGATATAGCAGCTATCACATTAAAGGAGCAGAGGGCTTGGAATATGATATTCCAGAAGGCAAAAGAGCTGGGATTACAACCAAGAATAACCTACCCAGCAAAACTGAATATAACCCTTCAAATGAAGAAAAAAAAAAGAATATTTAATGAAATAGAGGACTTTTAAGCATTCTTTTTTTTTAAAACAAATACTTTATTAACTTCTGTTTTACATCATTCATTTCCGCCAGATTTTGAGTTAAAATCATTTTCCCCCCATTATTCCCCTACCCAACCTCCCTGAATAGCAGTCCCACAAGATATCGCTTCCTCCAATCTGCTCTCTCCCATACCTTCTCCCATACCCCCATCGACTTTTCCATTAGAGGAAGATGAATCTTTGTGTCCCAATGCCTGCACATCTTATCTCCCAATTATAGGCAAAAGAGTATTAATAATAGTATTTATATATATATTTGAAACATTTAGTGTTACGACCTTGAATTTCAGATCCATTTCCTTCCTCCCTTGTCACCCATTCCTTCTTGGGATATAAGTAATTCAGTATATGTTGTACATGTCTAGCTATGCAGAACATTATCATAGTAGATATATTGTACAAGGCTGCTTATAATTCCCTCCCACTCATCCCACCCCCCACCTGGTCCATTCCCTACATGATCCTGTCCCTCTTCTATAGTGGGTACTTCCAACCTCCCCTCACCCCAAGGATGCCCTCCCATCCATCATCTCTCCTCTCATCCCCCTTCCCCCTATCCTGCTGCAGGTTGAGATATCCCATTTAGTATGTATGTCATTTTCTCCCTGAACCAAATTCAATGTGAATGTGGTTTTGCCTTTTTAGCCTTCCTTATTCTCCCCCTCCTTTGCACCCACTTCCCCACATGAGATAGTTTACCCTACCATGTCTCTCCCCATCTCCTCTTGCCACTTTCCTCTCTCACCTCATAATTTCATCCCTTGAGTACTCTCCCTTCCCAACAAAATCAACCTATGCCCTCTATCCATATATAACTGTAACCATATACACACACATTCACATATGTATTCGTATGACCACACCCCCTTCTTCCATTATTTTCATAGTGAGAAAGATATCATCAGTCACAGATACTGCTTTTCCATATAGGAATGTAAATAGTTCAACTTTGATAAGTTCATTTTGATTTCTTTTCCCTGATTACCTTCTCAGGCATCTCTTCCTTCTTGCGTCTGGATGTCAAATTTTCTATTCAACTCTGGTTTTTTCCTCAAGAATGCTTGAAAGTCCTCTATTCCACTGAATGACCATATTTTCCCCTGAAACAAAATACTCAGTTTTGCTGGGTAGGTGACCCTTGGGTTCATTCCCAGTTCTTTTGCCCTCTGGAATATCATATTCCATGCCCTTCGATCCCTCAGTGTAGAAGCTGCCGGGTCCTGGGCTATTCTGATTGTGTTTCCACAATATTGAAATTGTTTCTTCCTGGCTGCTTGTAGTATTTTCTCCTTGATCTGGGGATTCTGGAACCTGGCTATAATATTCCTGGGAGTTTTCTTTTTGGGATCTTTTTCAGGAGGTGATCGGTGGATTCTTTCAACCTCTATTTTGCCCTCTGGATCTAAAACATCAGGGCAGTTTTCCTTGAGAATTTCTTGAAGGGTGATTTCTAGGTTCTTTCTTTGATCATGGCTTTCAGGTAGTCCAATAATTTTTAAATTGTCTCTCCTGGATCTATTTTCCAGGTCAGTGGTTTTTCCCATGAGATATTTCACATTGCCTTCTAATCTTTTCTTTGTTTGGATCTGCTTAACAGCATCTTGATTTCTCATAAAGTCATTAGCTTCCATTTGCTCCAGTCTAACTCTGAAGGAATGAATCTCCTCAGTGAACTTTTGAGATTCTTTTTCCATCTGGCAAATTCGACTTTTTAAGGCATTCTTCTCCTCATTGCCCTTTTGGGCCTCCTTTGCCATTTGAGCTAGTCTATTTCTTAAGGTGTTGTTTTCCTCAGTCAGGCTGTTGACCCTCATTTCATACTTTTCCTGCATCCTTCTCATTTCTCTTTCCAATTTTTCCTCCACTTCTCTTATTTGATTTTTAAAGTCCTTCTTAAGGTCCTCTATGGCCTGCAACCCACTCATGTTTTCCCCTGGGGCTTTTGGAGCAGGACTTCTGACCTCACAGTCCTTTTCCCGCTCTATGCCCCCAAAATAGGAGTCTAGGGTTGCATTTTTCTGTTTCCTTTGCCTTGGCATGTTGCCACTTAATTGCTTGACTTTTGGGCTTGTTGCCACACTATGGCTTTAAGGCCAGATAGAGGAATTTTCGTCCCGAACATGTTGGGGGCAACTTCCGTTTCTGGCAAGCTGTAAACCCACCCACAACTTCCACCCTAGATCACAATCCAGATCCAGGGAGGTTAAAGCAAGAGCGATTACCCCCCAAGACTGATCGCTGGATCTCCCCACGATTTGTAGGCTGGGAGCCAGAGCTGCCTCTGAAAACTACAAAATGGCGTGTCTCCTCAGCGGCTTCTAGCCCCAGGGGAGGGAGCTGACGCATTCCCCAAATACAGGTCCCAAAGTCCATAGGACACTAACCTCTTACTTTGTCCTAGGCAAGTCTATGTTGATAATTCTGGCGTCTCCACAGTTCCTGGTGTTCTGGGGTTCCTCCAGCCGGCTGCTGGCCCTGCCGCCCTGGGGCTAAAACCTCGGCTCACGTGGACCTGGGCTCGGCTCGGCTCCTGCGCTCTGCGCGCTGCCGGCTCCCAGACCACTGCGCTGGTCCTTCCTGCAGGGTGCTGGGCTGTCCTCAGCGGGAGGTTAGCTTCTCTGTGTCGTTCTGTGGGTGCTGGGGCTCCAGAAGTTTTTCAGAGTCCTTTTTTACATAGTTTGTGGAGAATCTGGGGGCAGAGAGGCTTGGACGAGCTGTTTCTACTCCGCCATCTTGTCTCCGCCCCTCACTTTTAAGCATTCTTAATGGAAAGACCAGAGCTAAATAGAAAATCTGACTTTAAAATACAAGACTCGAGAAGCATAAAAAGGTAAACATGAGAGACAATGAAGTAATATCAATACTGAAGATAATATGCACCAAATGGCATAGCATCTAAAGTTTTAAAGGAATGGTTAAATGAGTTACAGGTGGAAATGGACAGTAAAAATATACTAGTGGGGGATGTCAACTTTCAGAGCTAGATAAACCTGATCATAAAATAAATAAGAAAAAATTGAAAGGAGATGAATAGAATTTTAGAAAAGTTAGATATGATTGGACCTATAGAGAAAACTGAATGAATTAGAAAGGAGTAAAGCTTTTTCTTAGCTATACATGGCACCTTCACAAGAATTGACCATATAAAAACCTTGTAACTAAAGGCAAAAATATTAAATGCACGCTTTTCAGGCATAATGCAAAAAAAATTACATTTACTAGAGGTCCATGGAAGTATAGATTAAAAGCTAATTGGAAATTAAATAATCCTGAAGAATGAGTGGGTCAAAGAACAAACCATAGAAACAATCATTTCATTAAGGAAATGACAACAATGAGATAACAGTCCAAAATTTATAGGATGTAGCCAAAACAGTACTTAAGGGTAAAACATATCTCTAAATTTATCAAAAAAGAGAAAGAGCAGATCAATGGATTGGTTGTGCAACTTAAAAAAAAAATAGAAAAAAGAACAAATTAAAAATCTCCAACTAAACACCAAAATAAAAATCCTAAAAATGGAAGAAGAGATGAACAAAATTGAAGGTGAAAAAAAAATTGGTTAATTTGATTTTTAAAAAGAAAACTATATTATTAGTATTAGAGAATGAAAAGGGGGAAATGCTCTACCATTGAAGATGAAATTAATGATTTATTTTTCCCAATTCTATGCCAGTAAAACTGACATTCTAAATGAAATGGATGAATATTTAGAAAATATAAACTGCCGAGTCCTGAACTCTGCTTCCCAGATGCTGAGCTCTTAAAAATTTAAAGGACTTGGGGGCAGAGCCAAGATGGCAGAGTAGAAACAGCATTTCCAATGTGCTCTGCCCCACACAAATTTCAAACAATGTGAAAGGCGACTCCGAACAACTTCTGGAGCCCCAGCACCCACAGAATGGCACAGAGAAGCCAACCTCCTGCTGAGGACAGCCCAGTAGCCCTGCAGGGAGCAGCCAGCACAGCGCTCTGAGAGCAGGCAGCACAGCATGCTGGGAACCAACAGCGCAGTGCACAGAGCTGAGCCCAGGTCCGCGGTTTTAGCCCCAGAGCGGCTGGACCAGCAGCCGGCTGGAGGGTCCCCAGAACACCAGCAATTGTGGCGATTCCAGAATTATCAGCACAGATATGCCTAGGACAAAGTGAGAGGTTAGTGCCCTATGGACTTTGGACCAGTATTTGGGGAACACGTGGCTTCCTCCCCTGGGAGCGAAAAGCTGCTGAAGAAACAGCTGCACAGAAGCCATTTTGCAGTGTCAGTAATGGCTCTAGCTCCTGGTCTTCGAACTGTAGGGAGATCCAGCAATCAGTCTGGGGGTTAATCAATCTTGCTTTAAACTGCCTGGATCTGGATTGTGGTCTGGGGGGGGAAGTTTGGGGTGGGTATCCAACTTGCCAGAGTGGGTGGAGGCTTTACAGAGTCTACACAACTGGCAGAAGTTGTGAAGACTCCACGATTGGGCGGAAGCTCCCCTGTCTGGTGGCAGAGTCCCACTGTGGCAACAAGCCCAAAAATCAAGTAATTAAGTGGCAACATGCCTAGGCAAATGAAACAAAATAAACAGAAAAGTTCAACATTGGACTCCTATTTTAGGGGCAAAGAGGCTCAAAGCATGGAGCAGGACTGTGAGGCCAGAACTCCTGCACCAAAAGCCCCAAATGAAAATACAAGCTGGCTACAGGCCATAGAGGACCTTAAGAAGCAGATAAGAGAAGTGGGGGAAAATTTGGGAAGAGAAATGAAAAAGATGCAAGAAAAGTATGAAATGACAGTCAACACCCTGACTGAGGAAAATAACACCTTAAAAAATAGACTAACTCAAATGGCAAAAGAGGCTCAGAAAGGCAATGAGGAGAAGAATGCCTTAAAAAGTCGAATTTGCCAGATGGAAAAAGAATCTCAAAAGCTTACTGAGGAGATTCATTCCTTCAGAGTTAGACTGGAGCAAATGGAAGCTTGTGACTTTATGAGAAATCAAGATACTATTAAACAGATCCAAACAAATGAAAGAATAGAAGTCAATGTGAAATATCTCATGGGAAAAACCATTGACCTGGAAAATAGATCCAGGAGAGATAATTTTGGTCTACCTGAAAGCCATGATCAAAGAAAGAACCTAGAAATCATCCTTAAAGAAATTCTCAAGGAAAATTGCTCTGATGTTTTAGACCCAGTAGGGGAAATAGAGGTTGAAAGAATCCACAGATCACCTCCTAAAAAAGATCCCAAAAAGAAAACTCCTATTATTGCCAGGCTCCAGAACTCCCAGATCAAGGAGAAAATACTACAAGCGGCCAGGAAGAAACAATTTCAATATTGTGGAAACACAATCAGAATAGCCCAGGACCTGGCAGCTTCCACGCTGAGGGATCGAAGAGCATGGAATATGATATTCCAGAGGGCAAAAGAACTGGGATTGAAGCCAATGGTCACCTACCCAGCAAAACTGAGTATTTTGTTTCAGGGGAAAATATGGTCATTCAGTGGAATAGAGGGCTTTCAAGCATTCTTGATGAAAAAACCAGAGTTGAACAGAAAATTTGACATTCAGACACAAGAAGCAAGAGATGCTTGAGAAAAGAAATCAAAAGAAACTTATCAAAGTTGGACTATTTACATTCCTACATGGAAAAACAATAACTGTGTTTGATGAAACCTTTCTCATCATGACAATAATTGAAGAAGGGTACATGGCATATGTTCACAGGTATACATGGATAGAGGGCACAGGTTGAATTTGATAGGAAGGGATGATTTTTTTTTTTGGAGGGCAATTAGGGTTGGGTGACTTGCCTGGGGTCACACAGCTGGGTTTTTGTTTGTGTTTGGGGTGTCTGGGGTCGGATCCGAGCTCGGGTCCTTCTGGCTCCAGAGCCGGTGCTCTGCTTGCTGTGCCACCTAGCCGCCCCAAGGAAGGGATGATTCTTAAGGGGTGAAGTCAAGAGGTGAGAGAGGAAAGTGGCAAGAGGAGATGGAGAGAGACAGGGTAGGGTAAACTATCTCATGTAGAAGAGGCAAGGGGAAGTAGTTGCAGGGGAGGGGAAGAACAGGAAGGCAAAAAGGCAAAAGCATATTCTCATTGAAGTTGGCTCAAGGAGAGAATCACATACATACTAGATGGAATATCTTACCCTCACTCACTCTCCTGAGTAGGGGAAAGGGAGGTGAGAGGGGGGATGATTGAGGGGAGGGCATTCTGGGAGGAGGGGAGGTTGGAAGTACCCGCTATCAAAGAGGGACAGGATCAAAGTAGGGAATGGACCATGTGGGAGGTGAGACGGGTAGGAGGGAAATATAAGCAGTCTTTTACAATATATCTACTATGGTAATGTTTTGCATAGCTATACATGTACAACACATACTGAATTACTTATCTTCTCAGAGGGAGTGGGTGAGAATGGAGGAAGGGAATGGATCTGAAATTTGAGGTCTTAAAATTAAATGTTTCATAAGATGTCCGGGCATTGGGGCTCAGAGATTCACCTTGCCCTAATGGCAAAGTCGAAGGGGGTATGGGAGAAGATATGGGAGAGAGCAGATTGGATGAGGGGATATCTAGTGGGACTGCTACTCTGGGGTGGTGGGTAAGGGAAAAATGTGGGGAAAATGTAACTCATAATCTGGTGGAAATTATGTAAACCAGAAGTTAATAAAGCATTTGTTTAATTTAAAAAAAAATTATATATATATATAAACTGCCCAGGTTAACAGAAGAGAAAATAATTAAATAAACGTTAGAAAAAGAAATTGAACAAGTGAATCATATCTCCTCCTTTGCTTCTCTAATATATTATGTGACTTTTTATATCTAGATTATGTAACTGATTCCTTTTGAATGAGAGTTACCCTTCCATAACCATGTTCCAGCCATGAGATAGGTTCCATTTTGCCAAGTCTCAGTAATGCTTCTTGGGTCAAATTTTCCTTTTTGTATTAGGATCCATAGTTTGCTATGTTGCCCATGCTTTCTGCATTTACGTATAAATTCTCAAGGAACTGGGATTTATTGCTAGCTCCTGTCTTAGATTTTATCTCAAGAATTTATGACGATTTCTGCTATTTTTCCTAACTTATGGCTATTTTTTATGAAATCAAGCTTGATAGTATATTTAGCCAGTTGCTCTTGCCTTTCTCCTTTAATGCCCATTTGATTAGGTTTGCAGAACTCTAGACAAATACAATCTTATCTACTCCCTGTAAGGTAGTGCTATATCCATGCCAATAATTCATCATTCCTATGTTTTGAGATGTGATCCAGAAATCTAAATAAAACACCAGTTAAGAACTCTTTACTTCCCAAATCTGCCTCTTTTGAAATATTTTCTCTTGATCTGCACCATCTCTGCCCTTAAAGACTTTGATTCTTGCCCAGTATTCCGTAGTCCCTAGCAATGATGGTCCCTTGCCAAATTTGAAGTTGACAGTCTTTTGGGGTTTGCACCATCCATTATTATTTTGCCAGTCAATTGTATACTTCTCAAAGGACCCAGCTTCTCTCATCTTTAGTAAGAACTTCATATCTCAACAATTCATTCAATATTTATTAACCATCTACTATGCTCCAGGCACTATACTAATCTCTGAGGGTACAAATAAGAAAAAGACTCTCCTTGCTCTCATGGAACTTTCAGTCTAATGGGGGAAGATAACATAAAAAAGAAGCTGAAGGGGGAGGAACTATAAACCAGCAGCTAACCTGGGCACAGGCATCTTGTTCTGTGGTGTTCAAACAGAACTGTAGATGGAAAGTAGAGAGTGAGCCAGAAAATTCAGATCCTGACCTACAAAGGAAAGCATTGGGAAAAGTTTAATGCTCCACACACCAGAAGGGAAAGGAGACTGAGGCAGTTGGGAAAGTAATGAGTATCTAAAATTGAGGTGACAGGATCATGAGATTTCAGGTGATCATCTTATCCTGGGAGGGATTATATTCAGTGGAGTTCAAACCAAGTGGTTACAGAAGGAAAGTGGACAAAAATGAATCATCTTTTATTAAGCACATTCTGTATGCCAGTCACTGTTCTAAACCTTGGGAATACAAATACATACAAAAAGAAAAGCTGTTGACTTGTTTCATTCATCACTCTATTCATTGAGCCACCTAGCTGCCCCATGGCATTGATTATATCACCCTTTAATGAATTGATTTTTTAAATTTACTCTTGCAAAATGTTTCTGAGAGTTGCGTTTTTACAGATGTAGTTAATGATGTTGTTAAGTGGAATGTGCTTGTTCTCCACAATGGCTTTAGACACAGGTACTCAGTAAATATTTGAATCAATGAATGAATTATTAGTAAATATAGAAGAATAAAACTGGAGATGGATAGGTATGTGGGTTATCTGCAAATTAATTGATCAAACAATTTGACAGTGGTAAAGACAAAGAACCTTTTAACTGAAATCTGGTAGAGAAAATAATCGACAAATAATTTGTTGGTGTTAGTAGTGGCAGACGAGGAAATTAACCAAGATTATCTCTTATCTTGTAGTGCAGCACTGACCCTGTCAAGTAACATAAGAAACATCAGAGTGTGACAGGATATTAATTTTTATCTAGTCAACCAAACAAACTTTTAGCTACTTTGCCACATAAGTTGAATAATTGTTTAAAAACCAAGTATTTGTATCCTGTATTAAGTACTTATTTACTATAGAAAGACAATCTCTTAGTTTGATGATACTGTATATATAGACTAGGCCCTGGGCTTATGCGTAGTCTTTCTAGTCCACCTTCATCAATTCCCTAGTTCATTCCCTCAGACCTAGTGTTCCAAACATTTTCCTCCCACCTCTTATCCCCAGCTATACCCCTCAATATCCCACACTCCTAGAGGAAGACTTAGCCTCCTAAATCAAAGTCAGGATTAAGACCATCTAATGTGGACTCCTTAGCTCCATTTCTCAAAACTTTGCAGTAGTATTTGACAGGTTCTCTTCCTTTGTGTTAGGTCAGTGAAGCATGTAAGCTCTTCATTCAAGTTGATTTCTTCTACCTGCTTCCTGCCTTTCTGTCCCTATTCTAGAACCTATATCAGCTTTTCTCTTCTGCATTTTAAATCTTATACCCCTTCAGGGTATCACAAGTTCTTTAGAAAACAAAAAGGGGAAGGAGGCTTTTCCTAAATAACCCTTATCCATTTATCTACTATCCTAGCTCTTCCTCACCTTCACTGCTAAACTTCTTGGAAAAAAAGTTGTCTATATCCAGTGCCTCCACTTCTCTCCCCTCGGCCTCTTGTAATCTGGCCTCTATCCCCTACCACTTTACTGAAACTGAAGTCTGAGGTTACTCCTTATTTTCTGATCAATTACTATATTCAGTGCCCTTATTTTAGTCTTTATCTGTCTTAACTTTTGTAGCATCAAACATTTATTAAGAATCCTTTCCATCTTTGCTCTAAAGAATACTACATTCACTTGGTTTTCCTCCTATTGCAAACTTTTATACCTCTGTCTCGTTCATTGTTCTTTGTTTCACTATGCCTTAATGAGAATATTTCACAATAGCCTTATAACTCATTATTGTTTCTTCTTCTTCCTCTTCCTGTGTGTGTGTGTGTGTGTGTGTGTGTGTGTGTGTGTGAGACTTTTCATTTCCATTCCCTCACCTACTTCATCTATGTAGATGACAAATTCAACAAACTCTTTTTTTACTGCTTCAATGTGCAATTACTGTATTAGGTGCTTATTTCTAAGTATTACAAGTTGATCCTTAGCTGCCAAGATGACACTATATGTACATAATGGAAGGAAAAAAAACTACGGGAATATTTGTTGCTTTTTTTTGTCAATTACAAACCTCTTAGACAAGACAAAGTATACAGAAGTGTAGAGATTCAGGCCGTTTGCTTCTGGGCTTATCAAATCTTGCCACTGTCTTGAAGGGTGACTAAGATAAAGTTTTTTAGAATTAGGACCCGTATTGGAAAAGAAAAGAATGGAGCTACAACCTAGTCTTTTCCTCTATAGATGTTGATTTTGACTTCTACTCCACAGACAAAATAATGATAATACACTCAGGATGCATGAGGCTTTCTTCACTCAAATTTTCCAATTAAAATAAAGCATTAAAAAAAAATAAAGCAATTTAGGAGTTTGGCATAAATATAACACTGAAAAATATAATGGAACTTTATCTTTGTACTAACTTAGTATCAAGTGTGGTGTTGTTGGTAAGCATCTGAGGCTAAAGAATTTGTGTATACTTTTCACTAAAATGCTAGTATGTCAAGAAGTGGAAACCAAATTCAGAAAGCTACTATAGTGTGCCATTGAAGAGACTGGCCTCAAAAAGTCAATAACAGCTATAGTCTTTTTTTTTATGTGAGTCCTAGACCTTTCATCTGGCTTCTTGAGCAATTTACCCATGAGTCACACTTAAAATCAAATGGTGAGATAGGTTCACTGATGATAAAGTCCTAGAACATAATCATGCCATCATTTTTGAAAATATGTTTACTGGTCTTGAAGCACAATTCTATTAGGCTAAATGTTTACAGAAGTTGGATAAAAGCAGTGGACTTCAGCACTTGTGCTGTATAACCATCTAAAGTGGATCTAACTGCCTACAGCATGAGTAAAAAGTAGTTTACTAAAGTACAACTTTGAAGATTCCCATCGTCTAACAGATGAAGCAGTCTAATCAGTGATGTACAGTAGTCATATATGACTCGTTTTGAGCCAAAATATTAGACAAAAATTGAAAGATGTGGGGTTAATCTCTATATTCAAAACATACTGAATAATATTTAAATTAAATATTCATGAATTTACAGTATTAAAAGGAATGTAAGACATAACTCTGTCTTTTTGGCTGTACTATCCCATCCGTTGTTGGTAATGTCTCCAAGCTTGCTTTCCATAATACCACATTGAGTCATGGTTCTCCTGCTTTTACTGTTCTGTCTTTCCTGACTTCTTAAGGTAGATATTTACCAAAGTTTTAGCTTTTGCTCCCTCCTAACCCTTCCCCTCTCGCAGTTTCAAAAAACTTCTGTGTGGATGACTTTGAAATTTATTTCTCCACTCCCTGACTTCTCTTCTGAGTGCTTGACCTACATTTTCATGTATACACTGTACATTATCACCTGGATTTCCCCTTCCCTCAAACTCGTATTGTCAGAATTTATCATCTTTTCTCCCAAACATATCTCTTTGGTCAGTCTTCCCAATTTCTGTTAATGATTGCAGTCTGTCATCACTCATTTTTGAAACCTTGGCATTATCTCTGATTTGATCTCCCCCATCTCCAGTATCTAACTAGTTACTAAGTTATGTCGATTACCCTTCTATAATATCACTTGAATCTCTTACTATTTTATCTGCCACTACCCTACTGTAGGCCCTTCTAACTGACCTTCCCAACCCCTTCTAGTCCATCCTATTGCCTACATCTACTGTATTGCTGGATAATTCAGATTTGATTCTTACTCTTCGACTCAGCACTTCATTTTTTCCATGTTGTATATTTAATAAAAACTGGGCTTATGCTTGCTTACGTTATCTTATACTTCAGCTAAATTGTACTATGTATTCTGCCCTTTACAACTCTAGAGGTTTTTCATCATCTCTTCTTTTGTTCTATCATCTGTACTTTCTGATATCCAATAATTCTTCAAAGCTTAACTCAAATGCTACCTTCTCCATAAATTGTTTTTCATTTTTCTGATTTCTCACTTAACACTTGATACCTCTTTGTTCTTGAGCAGTCAACAATTCAGCACCTAATAAGTTCTGGAAAAGGACCAAAAAATGAAACAATTCTAACCCTCATGGAGCTTACATTCTTTTTTTTTTTTTTTTTTTGCCTTTTGGAGGGCAATTGGGGTTAAGTAACTTGCCCAAGGTCACACGGCTAGGTTTTTGTTTGTGTTTGCGTCAAGTGTCTGAGGCCAAATCCGAACTCAGGTCCTTCTGACTCCAGGGCCGACGCTCTTCTCACTGGGCCGCCTAGCTGCCCCTCGCTTACATTCTGTTGAGGGGAAACATTTTTACATACTGTGTGTATATATACACACACATATATACATACACACATATATGTGTCTGTATACATACACAAGTATATATGTATACATGCATGCATACATACATATGAGCATGCATAGAATAAATTTAAAGTAATCCTGCGCTATATTTGTACATCTCACAGAGTCTCATTATCCATTAATGTGCTTGTACAGGAATCCCTTATATAGCACAGCCTATTCATGTTCATCCAGCTTTTTCTTGAAGACCTCTAGTCCTAGGAAACCAACTACCAGTTGGGACAGGGGATAACCTGGATTGTTAGAAAGGTTTTCCTTACATCAGACCCTCTTTGTCTAACTTCCACCCATGCTCCATTTTATTTTTATATTTATAGAATAGGGAATTGAAACCCAGAGAAGTGAAATAAGTTGCTCAAGGCCAACTAGGTAATAACAGTTGATATTTGAGCCCTTTCCTCTAACTCCAGACCCAAGACTTGCTCACATTATTTTAATAATGTGATTAATAGTCTTCTTAAGTGTGGTGTCTTTCTTACCATATTGAATTGTTAGTTTGCTAAATTTTATTATTTTGGAAGAAATTATGTTACTGTCACCAAGTGACAGTTTGGCAGTTTAGCTATGCTTTAGAAAATACAGAGCAGAATGACAGAACTAACAGTTTATACAGTTACAGCTCAGTCAGACTTTTGAGAAATAGAATGTTCTCTTTTGAGACATTGTATTTTATAACTCAAAAGTCAGCTTTTGTTAAAAAACAGTTCTTTATTTCTCCTTTCACTTCTGTTTCTTCGGTTTTTGGCCGTTTACCTCCTTAGGGACAAAGTAATAAGCAAGATGTGGATTCTGATTTCCATCCATAGAATGTAGAACAATATAGTGTTTGCCTAGTTTGTATTTCATGGTCCCACCTCCACACATTATGAACTGCTTAAGTTAAAAAAACAGTGAGCAGACAAAGTCAGTGTGTGAATCTCATGTGTGCTTAGACACTCATTAGGCTACCTGGATTGGATCCTTTAATGAAAATAGGCAGTTTTTGCCTAGCTTATGGTGATAGAGAGCTAATAAAGGTAATGTTCTGTGGCTTATCTTTAAGTATCACCTTCCTGCTTGCTGCCCTGGTAGGTCTCTGATCTCAGATAAAAATGTGAAAACTATATAAGGAGTGTTAATTAGATAATTTGTATAAAATATTTATTTTTTTAATATCAAATAGAAGTATAAATAAACTTCACTTTCGTTTAGGGAGAGAAATAAATTTTTTCCTCTGTTATATGGATTTCATATTTTCATACACTGTTCATCTCAATTCTCTTAGCATCCTGGAGGAAAACAGGAGAACAAAAAGTGACTGTGGTGTCAAAAAAGTGTAATGCTTAATAAATTGATTGCAAATTACTGAAAACTATTTTCCTTCTAGTCTCAGCTTGGTTTATTACACCATTTAGGACTTGATATTGCCCATTTTCATCTTTTGAATCATCAGGTGAAAGGATTGTGTTACTATCTGAAGCTTATTCTTTTGTAGCTGCCTCATGATGGTGTGTTAGAAGCGTTGGCAGGTTTTAGTGAGTCATTGACCATTTATTCCAAATCTAGATCTTCAGCCATAAATATTGGCTCAGGGTCCTATTCTTTTATGCATATCTCTGCCAATACAGCATATTAGAATTCACAATCAAAACAGGCTTCCAAATCTTTTGACAAATCAGGAAAAAAAACAACTGAAAAGCCTTTTTTAAAATGAGGTAAGTGAATTATGTATATGGAAGCTAGTAAGACTTTGTAAGTCTTTCTTCTTGCCTAAATGATTTTTTTCCTTTCTTATGATGGGAGTGGGATGGGGTGGGGGTGGGGGATGACAGACTGAGATTTAATTATAGATCTTGTGATTAATATTCTTTTTTAGAGTTCTTTCTGCTTGAAAAATGACAATACTCATTCTTTTTTTTCTTTTATTTTTCCCCTTATCTTCATTCAAGATGTAGAACTGAAGGGTTTTTTTCCCCTTAAGAACTGATACAGGAAAAGCTTAGCATGTTTTTTTTAGAAGGAACACAATAATCTATTGAGTGAGATTCCTCTCAGAACAGTTCCTTCTTGTGTGTTTGGAGGAGAGAACATTAACTCTTATCTTTTTTTAGATATATTCTCCCTGAAATTGTAATGCTGTGGAATTTAGTCATGGCAACTAAATGAGTAAAATTGTAAATCTTTTCAGGAATGAAAAAGCTTACTAGTCAAGATTTTGCTTATTTGGGGGCATTTTCTAGTGTTTCTGTCCTTATGTATCTTTATTTGTATGGGGAAAGAGGGAAAAGTAGCAGGTATACAGTGTACATTTACACTAATAAAAAGGAAGAGAGTAAATTACTTTTAAATATCTACTCTGCTAAAAAAAAATTCTTAGCTTTCCACATGTAATATCTCAGAATTGTTATTGCAATTTGTACGGTTTTATCTGAGAAGAATAAACTGTTTCTTCTACCTCCTACCAAAATTTTTTTAAAGCAAATTTTCATAAAATGGAATTTTATCCTATTGATAATGTGGCATGATGGTAAGGCTATCTTTTAAAATATTTTTTCTGTCACTAGCCTTGATTTTTTTTTTAATCTCAGTTGTCTTATTAGAAACCATATCTAAAGTTTTCCTTCAAGGCCTAGCTATGTACATATATATCTAGAACTCAGTTTAAATCTGTATTTCCCTCTCCCTTATGTCTTCCAAAATCAAGCATATAGCACTTATCTGAAAAACTACGAAATTGATTTTAGTTATATATCTTTATATCTGGTCTTTGAAATTCTGGTTTTAGGGTAGGATCACTTCACTAATGAAAAGCAGTGGCATTACTTTGAATAAAACTGCAGGGAAACAGATGTCACTCATGTGATTTGCGAAACATCCCACTCACTGCTTCTCGATCAGCAGTTTCTGTTGTAACTCATATGTAAGTGTTCTTTTGATTATTTCAGATATACAAACTCTGATAAAGTATTTGAATGACATTCATTTTGGGAATGATGCATTAGAAAATGATGTGGAATTTGAAGTGAGAAAATCTGGTTTTGAATCCCAGCTCTTCCACTTACTACCTGTGTGGCCTTGAAAAAGTAATTTCCTTTATCTGTAAAATAAGGGAATTAAAATAAATGACCTCTAAGATCCCTTGTGGTTTTAAATTCTAAATCTGTGATTCTAAGATCTGTGTGTACTGATTCCAGTTGTTACGAATGAAAAAAGTTTATGGTGTTAGAATCAGATACTTAAAAGTAGACAACGGAATTTGACCTTGAAACTACAGTTACAATGATTGATTATTTGGTATATTTGAGTGTCTGTAATATGTCAGGTGTAGTACAGAAAACTTAACATTATGATGTATTACTGATGTGGTAGCTAGGTGGCAGGTGGATAAAGTGCCAGGCCTGGGTCAGGAAGACTTCTCTTCCTGAGTTCAAATCGGGCCTCAGACACTTACTAACTGTGTGACCCTGGGCAAGTCACTTAACCTTGTTTGCCTCAGTTTCTTTATCTGTAAAATGAGATGGAAAATGAAATGGCAAATTACTCCAGTATCTTTGCCAAGAAAACCCCATATGGAGTCACAAACTTTCAAACATGAATGAAAAACTGCTGAACAACAAATTATTAATGTTGTTCCCTTCCCCTCCTTGCTCATTGTGCTAAGTGCTTGAGATACATATAGAAAAATTAAGACAGAACCTGCCCTTAAAGAGCTCATGTTCCAAAAGAAGGAGACAACAGAAATAGGAAAGTTTAGCTTCAAGTTAAATGGAAAGAGCTTCACTAACTTTGTTGGTAAGTATATCCTTCCTTTTAATTTTATGAAAGGTGATGAGTATTGAGAAGATGATTAAAAAGGAACCTAATTGATAGCTTCCTTGTCCATTAGACCAGCAAGTATTTGTTGAGAGCCTCCCTTATACTAATGTGCATGCTAGTTGTAGTGGGGATTAAATTAAAACTTTATTATTGATTATTTTTGAACTTAGTGGAAGTGTGGGGATCTGTTAGCTCCCTTATTGGTTACGTGGGCAAAAAATTCTTATGGGTCTCAATTTCTTCCTGTATAAAGTGAGGCTATTGATCCAGATGATCCCATAACCATAATCGAAGGGAGCAACCTTTGTGGAGAAGCTGTCCCCCATCTCCACCACTACCAATACCAGCTGCTGATCAAGTACCATTGATGAGGCAGGCAAGCCAGCTAAGCTGAAAGTTCCAAGGCTTCCTGAGGGAGAAACAGGAAGAAGCAGATAATAGGAGGGTCAATCAACCTTGACATCCACCTCCCTTAATACTCTGAAGGAGATGCCCAGTATTCTGAGCCCAAGAGCCTAGAAATGGCAGTCCATCCACATCTTAATTCACCCTTCTACCCCACTATCAGTTCTGCCTCCATCTTGGCCTTATAGCCATAATAGAGAGGAGCAACCTTTGCAGAAAAGGGATCTACTATCCCAATTATTGATACTAATATGAACCACTGACCAACTGCCACCAGCTGTTCTCAAGAGCATTGGGAATAGCAACTGTCCCCCACCCTCTCAACCTCTGATCCTGCTTCCAGTTTGGCCCCTACCAGGGAAACAGTCCCTGAGGAGGTGTGACCTGGTAGCTCCCTTCCTCCCTGTCTCCTCAGCAATCATAGATACCAAAGACCAGGTAAATGAAATTCTTGCCATCAAATCTCTTGTCACCTATAAATAGTTCAGCATCAGAAATCAATATGGTTTTTATTAAGGAAACTGCATTTTCATCTGCTTTGCGACTGTAACTTAACACTACGGGTGCTTTGCATTTAACTTGAGCTAAGATTTCCTATGTGTGTGGTCTGCCCCTTTTTGGAACTTGAGCTCCTTCAGGACAAGCCCAGTCTTAATTTTTCTTTTTTATCTCCAGCATTAGTACAGTGAGGAAGGGGGCGAAGGGAGTAAGCATTTATATAATCTACTACTAGATACCCAGCACTGTACTAAGCATTTTACAAACAGCTCATTTAACTCTCATAACCCTGAGAGGTGGGTGCTGTTATTATATATCCCCATTTTAAAGTTGAGGAAACTATGGGGTGGCTAGGTGGTGCAGTGAATAGAGCCCAGGCCCTGGAGTCAGGAGGACCTGGGTTTGGATCTGGCATCAGATATTTAACACAAAAAATAGCCATGTGGCCTTGGGCAAGTCACTTAACCCCAATTGCCCTCCAAAAAGCGAAAAACAAACAAAAAAAATAAAATAAAGTTGAGGAAACTGTAGCAAACAGGTTTTTACTTGCCCACGGTCACACAGCTAGTAAATATCTAGGGTTTTGCACATAGTAAGCACTTGATAAATGCTTGTTGACTTGACTGAAGAGCTTGCTGTCCATTTGGAAGTCAGAACTAACAGAAATGGAATATATGTCAGTTGGCAGCTAGGTGGTACAGTGGATGGAGTGCCTCACACAGCCTCATCTTCCTGAGTTCAAATCTAGCCTCAGGCATTTAGTACCTTGTATGACCCTGGACAAGTCACTTAGCCCTGTTGGCCTCAGTTTCCTCATATGTAAAATGAGCTGGAGAAAGAAAGGGCAAACCACTTCAGTATCTTTGCCAAGAAAAATCCCAAAGGTGGGGGAGGGGGGATCATAAAGAGTCAGACACAACTAAAATACATCCAAACAGTAATATAAAGTCAGTATTCCATGACATGAAGGAGGCAGTGTGATACAGTAAAAAGACTTCTGGATTTGGAGTCACATGACCTAGTTCAGACTCTGGCTTTCCAGGTTCTACCTTGGACAATTCACTTTATACTCTGGGCCTCAGTTTTCTCATCTGTAAAATGAAAGAGTTGGTCTGGATGTCTTCTGAGGTCCCTTCCAGCCCTAAAATTTTGATCCTATGTACTAAAATTTTCCTTGACTTCTTTACTTTGTTCTAGAGTTTCTTTCAATAAATTTTCTTTTCAGTTGTCTTTAGTGTTATGGATAGCAAGCTTTATATAGATAAGTATATAGAACTGGAATAATTTCAAATATAACTAAAGATAAGACTTCTATAATAATAGTGCTATATGGATTAGAATTAGAAAATACATGCAGGCACCATTATTTTCTGTTCATTTTTAAAATCATTTTCTGGTGTCAATGTTAAAATGTAGGAAAGGTAGCAGAAGATATCTTTAGAGTCAAATTGGAAATTATTGTCAAGATGTGTGTTATGGAGTGTATCTTGAGTAGTTTATAATGTTGATGTTGCTATAACTAACTTTGGAAGGTGGGAGTGAGAATTTTAGATACACTGAGGAGAAATCCATGATAGATAGCTGCTATTAGTTAAGGTAAAGAGTGAAAAGATAAGCAATTTTAAGATCAAATTTGTTTCAAAATGTTATTGTTGAGGTAGCTACAAAATTACCCAGCCTTTGTTAAGGTAGTCAGTGTTACCTAATTCTAATTTAGAAGATTAATTAACTCTAATACTTTATTTACTTTTTTTTTTAAGCAATTGGGGTTAAGTAACTTGCTCAAGGTTACATGGCTAGTCATTATTTATGTGTGGGTGCTCATTTTCTGAGGCTGGATTTGATCTCGGGTCATCCCAACTCTGAGGCCGGCACTCTTACTCACTGCGCCACCTAGCCGCCCCCTTTATTTACTTTTTAAAAGATTACATAATGAAAGATTTTCTTGTTTATATCTTTTTGTTGTTGTTGTTGTTAATGATGGTCAGAGTTCAGAACAGTGAGGTTCAAGTCGAGGTTTCTTTCCAAGTGTGGAATATTTTATTTATCCATGGAAAGAATATATGGATATGACCTATGTGAGTTCTTTCTTCCTCTAAAGATCTGATCACCAGATGGTCCTAGCTCAGACACTTGGCCCAGTATATTCCCATCAATCCTTCCTACCCTAAACTTTATTTTCTCTGTTTGCAGAAAGGTTTTATTGATGTCAGTGCTGCTATAGAAGCACTCAGTTCACTCTCTGCCTTGGCAGGACTCCTTGGATCTTTGGAGTATTCCTTGCCACATCCCTTGCTACCATCTACAAAGCTAGCACTTATTTTACTCTCCATAACTGTTATCAAATGTGAAACTCCTCTCTGTAACCTAGTTAGGTGAGGGGGCTACTTCTGATGTGGAGGGAAAAAAATAGCTTCTTAAGGATAGAGACTTCCATTTTTGTCTAAATATCTCTAATGCCTAGTATATAAATATTTGATAGATTCCTGTTGAATGAATAAATGAAAAAAATGCTGCTGACATGACTTACTCTGCCTCAATCCTTTATTAGGATTTGCAGCTATATCCTGCCTGGGACATCACACCTTCTTTATCACATGACCCTCCCAACTACCATTACTGTCCAAGTTCCCAGCTCTAGGACTAGTTCCCTTCAGAAATTGTGATGAAGAGGAAGGAAGAGTACAGTAGCTTCTCCAGCCAAGAACTGTCCAGTTTAGTTTCCTTCTTTCCCAAATTACCTTCCAAACCATCATTACCATCACTTTCTTGTCCCTAGTACCGCCATGAATTCACAGAATCTAAGTTGAAAGATAACCTTAGAGATTCTCTAGTCTCAATTTGTACAATAATCTCTTCCACGTAACCAAGTAGTGGTCATATGGGTCTGTTTTGAAGACCTCCAGTGAGATGAGTCCACTAATTCCTGAGGCAGTCCATTCAATTTTTAGATAGCTGCCATGTTCAGAACTTTGTTTTGTTTTCCCCCTTCCATTATACCTACATTTTCACCTTTTCAGCTTCTACCCATTGTTCCTAATTCTAAGAAGATTAAGTCTAATAAATGATCTACAAGACAACCTTTAGAATACTTGAAAACCACTGTCATGCAAAGAGATCAAAGAAAGATTAAGAGGACTGATATGTGTACATATATCTATGGTAGATCTTTCTGTGGTGTAAAAGAACTGGAAACTAAGTGGGATGTCTGTCAGGTGGGAAATGGTTGGACCAAATTATGGTATATGAATGTAATTGAATACCATTGAAATGATCAAGGGGCAGCTACAAAGAAATTTTAGAAGACTTGTAAGAATTGATGCAGAGTGAAGTGAGCAGAACCAGGAGATAATTTATATAAAACAACATTATTTAGACAAACAGCCTTCAAATGCTTGAGAACTCTGATAATGCAATGATTGGGGCCGATAAAGAAACATTATCCATCTTCTAACAGAAATGATAGACATGATGCAGGAGACACACATTTTGGTACATGACCAGTACAGGAATTTGTTTTGCTAAACCATTTGTATTTGTTAGAAGAGTTTTTTCTTTTTCTTTTTTCCCCCATTTTGTTTTCTTTTTGTTTTATTCTGGTTTTTTTCCTGGGAATGGGGAATGTGGGAGTGAGGGAGAGAGAAAATAATGTGCTTTAATTGAAAAAGGAAAAAAGAAGAAAACCACTATTATGTCCCATTCCTCCTTTACCCCACACCCATAAATCTTTCCTCCAGACTAAATGCCCCATTTCTTTTAGTCAATCTTCATATGGCATCCTGAATCCCTTTGCCTTCCTTATTGGCCTTTCCTAAAATGTGGCACCCAGAACTGAACAAAATACTTCCAATATTCCAGATATGACTTGACCAGGGAATAATAGTTTAACTACCAACTCCTTAGTCCTGAACACTGCTCCTCTTTTAATGTAGTTTAAGAACATAATAGCGTATTTGGTTATTATCTTGAGATTTTAATCCACCAAAATCCCCAGGTCTTTTTCAGATAAACTGCTACTTAGATAATTCCTCATCAGTTACTTGGAAAATTCTTGTTTTTACCCTAAATACATTACGTTTATCCCATTTCAGTTTCTTGTTCCTAGATTTTAACCCAGTGTTCTAGCCTGCTCTTTTGGAATCCTATCATCCTTATTAACAAACAGTTCATCTCTGCTTTGTGTCAAATGTAAATCTGTTAAGTATGCCATGCCTTCATCTAGATCACTTGATAAAAATGTTGGATAGCATTGGGTTAAACACTGATCCCTGTGGCCTAAAGACCTTTTTCTAAGTAAACATTGAACCACTGGTGTCGGTTGTCTATGACTATTTTAATCATGAACTCCACTCAGTTGTTAATAATAACATAAGAGAAGTCAGATGCTTTGCTAAAACCTAGGTCACCTGTATCTTTCATATTTCTCTAATCTACGTTGCTACTTCCTCTATCCTATAGTTAACAAGTGCCAACCTCCTGCTCAGTTTCTGTGATTTATTCTGTCTGCTGAAACAAAAATTCTTACCTCTTCCCATACTCGTTATTCAACTCAGCTTTTCTCCCTAATCAGTATATTTCCTTTGTAATCTTAGTTATTTTATGCACTTAAAAACATTATTTGGAGAAGGGGTCCATATATTTCTCCAGACTGCCAAGAGGGTCCATGATGCAAAACCCTTCAAATAGGAAGATCAATTTCAGTAACCTCAGGGTTCCCTTCCAATACTTATTCCTTGAAATTCTCTCACTCTTGTAGTTGCCTCTGCTCCAGAAAATTACTGTTGTTCTTTTTTTTAAATTATGCGTACATATATTAAAATTGTCATTGCTTAGAAACTGAATTAGAAAAAGAAGGCTTTGTTTTTTCCTTAGGATTACTTGATTTTGATTTATAGAATTAATTGCAGTATTTTTTCTCTTTGTTTTTTATATAGTATAGTAGGAATAGTATCTGACATGTAGACTAGGGATAGGTATATAGCTCTCAAAAGGAGATAACACATATTAAGTGCTTTGCAAGTTTTAAAGTGCTAACTGAATGCAATCATCCCTGCCTTCTCACCATAGTCTAGCTGTGCCTTTTCATCTTGTACAATTAATGACAGCATCCAGAGGATCTTCCAACATAGTCAAGAGTTCCATTGGAATACTTCAGCTGTCCATCTTTGTTTCTTACAGATACCACATAATAAATAAGCTTACTTCCTTTTCTTATCCATGTCACTCACTGCAATTCTCCCTATAGAAGCACTATTTCAGACTATTTGTTTAGGTAATGCCCAAGATCGCCTCTTTTTTGCCCTTTATGTTTGAGATCTGATTCTCTTTATGGAGAGTGCGGTGGCAGTCATTAGGGGAATGCCTTATAAGTGCCAGTAGCTCTGGTTTTCCCTAGATTTCTGATCCACTGAGCTCTTCATGACCCCCTTTGGGTTTTCTTGACAGAGTACTGGAATTGGAGGGGTTGGCCATTTTCTTCTCCAGCTCATTTTACAGATGATGAAACTGAGGCAAACAGAGTGAAGTGACTTATCCAGGGTCACACAGCTAGGAAGTGTCTGAGGCCAGATTTGAACTCAGGAAGATGAGTCTTCCCGACTCCATACCCAGCATTCTACTTAACTCCTAGTATATAGTAAGTGCATAATGGTTTTTCATTCATTTGTGCTCAGTGTCATAAGACTGTTCAGTGTGAGGTGATTAAATCCATTTAGTACATGCTTTTCCCCCCAACAAAACAAAAAACCTTCCTTGATCAAAATGTGACCAAGGCATATTTGAGGCTTGGTATATACAATATGCACATATGTACAGGAAGCTAGATGACTGGGGTCTAGAGTCAAGAAGACCTGAGTTCAAATTCAGCCTGACTAGCTGTGTGACCCTGGACAAGTCAATTAACCTCTGTTTGCCTCATTCCACTGGAGAAGGAAATGACAAATCACTCCAGTATCTTTCCCAAGAAAACCCTGTGGACAATATTAGTGTGCCATAGACCATAGGGACATGAAAAGTCAGTCACAGTTGAACAACGATTATGTATGTATGTAGAAACTACGGTATTCATGAATTAAGATTCTTTTTTTTTTTTATTGTATGCTTCATCAGGTAGCCATTTCAATTTCAAATCAGTGAGCCTAAGGTAATTAATTAATTTGTCCCCTGAAATAAGATGTATGGTTCTGACCTTAAAATGCGTTTATTTACTCATCATCACTAAACTTGATCATCTTAGTTAAAACAAATTATCAACCCTGATAATAGAAGCATTAACTCTAATAAAACAGAATTTTAATTGTTCTTCCCTTGTTAATCTTACTGTGTTTAGCACATTATTTTTTTTTCTTTTGTCACTGTTATTTTCATTCTAAAAATGGACCTAGGGGAGTAGAAATTATATGAGCAATCTGGATTATGGTAGCATACCACCTTTAGTATCCTTTAATCTTTAAATTCTCATTCCCATTTATATGACGTACTCAGAGTCATTCAGTTAGAAAGTTGTTGGAATTGAGTTTTAAAATTTCTCCCTACAATTATTCTTTGATGCTGAGAGAGAAAGACTACTTTGACAAAAATATTGTAGGAGATAGGTGGAGAAATCATAAGTTTTAAAGTTAGAAGGAGGGGCGGCTACATGGTGCAGTGAATAGAGCACCGGCCCTGGAGTCAGGACTACCTGAGTTCAAATCCAGCCTCAGACACTTAACACAAAATCTAGCCCTGTGACCTTGAGCAAGTCACTTAACCCCAATTGCCCTCCAAAAAGGAAAAAAAAAGTAAAGTTAGAAGGAACTTTAAAATCACCTAATTATTCTTCCTCAAGGTCACTTTCTGCTGTAGGTGTCTGCTTCCTAAGTGATTAAAAGATACTAACAATGAATTGAATTCCTTTCACAATTACTGTGATGGAACTTTAAGTACTTATGGGCCAAGGGGAAGACATGGTATTTTCTTTAGTTCACACTTGCTATACATGTATTTCCCACATATAAGTTTGATGTATATTCCTGAACTACGGGTCAAATGCTGAATGTCTTATAAAGGTTTCTGTGTTAGTTTCCATAATATATTCTCATACAAATGTTGATGTTTTTGTATTTTAAATTTACGATTGATAAATGTCATTTGCAGATTGTGGGAGCGCTATACTTCTATCCAAGTATAATACTTTAGTAACTTTAGGGTCTTATTGAGGTGCTTTTCCTATTTTATCAAAAGCCATATTTATAGATTTTTTTAAAAATCACTTCCCTTTTTTTAAACCAGTTAACAAGCATTTATTAAGTGCTAATTGCAGGCCAGGTACTACGCTTAAATGCAGGAAATAAAAAGAAAAACAAAAATAGTTCCTGTTCTCAAGGAATTTGAACTCCAGTGGGAGAGGTAACACTTGTAGTTACAGTATCATCTTAAAACAGCAAGTGTGTGAACATTAAAATTAACTGGGAAAAAAAAAGATTAGAGAATTCTACTGTTTTACAGCTTTGAAACTGGAGGCTTTAATTCTTAGCATCAACTACTATTCTAAATTAAGAAGTTAACCATACAATTCACATGTGGTTTGAATGATTTTGCTGCAATGTGGTTTTAACATTCATGTTAGAGGTAGACCCAACTCTAGTAGTTACACTATTCAGGTTCATCTTTGGGATAAAATGAGGTACTCATAATTCATTGAGCAGTTAGTTATTATTTACTTAGCCCTAACATAGCTTTTATAGATATAGCCCCACCTTGTCTCCATATAGAAATGCATCTGTTCATAAGAGCAGGCTGTGGTGACTTGCATGGTCTTCAGAAACCTACCAAGTCATAAGGGCCCAGACGGGATTTGAGTAGGACTTCTTTTTTTTTTGCTTTTTGGATGGCAATTGGGGTTAAGTGACTTGCCCAAAGTCACATGGCTGGTAAGTATGTCAAGTGTCTGAGGCCTGATTTGAACTGAGGTCCTCCTGACTCCAGGGCTGGTGTTCCATTCACCACGCCACCTAGCCACCCCAAAATAACAATAATAATAATAATCATTATTATTATTTTGCTTTTTGGAGGGCAATTGGGGTTAAGTGACTTGAGCAGGACTTTTTATACCCCTGTGTGACTAGGAGGCTGGGAGCAAGAGAGGCAGAGCTAGAGCCTTGCCCATCCCCCACTCCCAATCCTGTCTTTTCCCAGTCCATAGTGTATGGGGGGGGTGGACATTGGTAGAGATACTGGTCCTATCCAGTACCACATATTGGAGTTTCCCATTACCTCTTAACTAGGGTGAACGATTAAAATGAATCCTTTGTTTAAAATATTGTTTGAAGAGAGATAGGGTTTCCTTTTGGGCTCTGATATCAACCCCAGATTTCTTGGAGAAGAAAAATACTTTGGTGAGGTATTTGTTTCAGTTCCTTATCAAAGAATTTCCACGTATACTTTGGTCTCTGACTATCTTACCATTTCTTTAATAAAAGGAAAACCTCTGTCTAGTATAGTTTTTGATTGCATTAGCAAATTCTTGAGTGTGTTGAGCATGGATATATGTATGTGTCTAAAATAACTCTAAAGTTGGTGATCTGAGTATGTGTATGTCAGGTTCAAAAAAAGGAAAATGTTGGAACCGTTTCACTCTTCTCTGACGTGTAGCCAATAATACTACTTAGTTTTTCTATACTATTAAAAATAACTATTTCATCCTTCAGATAAGTAGGTGATTTGGGTAGTTTTTCTAGTAATCTGTCTTATGAAACTGCATCTTGCTTCTTGGTAGATAAAAACAGTGCTGCATTTTAAGAAGCATCTTCCTCATGGTAAGGGGTCATGTCATGAAATTGAAGCAATGTCTAGAACTTCAGGTCTTTGTTCAGCCACAGCTGAAATGGACAATCTGGTTTATATGTTGTAGATTTGGGATTATGAGTTGACAATCAGTCATTTGTTTTTCCTTTCTCCCCTCTCCCCTATCTTATGTTTTACTTTTCAAAACATTGAAACAGTTTTGTCTAAAGTATAACAACCAGTGATACAAAAGGAACCCTTTGAGCAACCAGACTCGTTTTTGGTTATATATCATTTAAATCACAGATTTTCATTAGGTCAGAGGGCTCTATCTAGATATCAATCAACAAGGACATAATAAATTTCTACTATGTGCCAATCATAGTGGTAGGTGCTAGAGATAGAGACAAAATTGAAACGGTGCCCGTCCTTAACTTATACTCTACAAGGAAGACAACATGGATATATAAATAGATATATAAAAAACACAGACAAGCTAACCCTGGGGTGGAAAGCACTAGCAGACAGGGTGACCAGGAAAGGCTTCATGCAGAAAGAATCTTGAAGGAAACCAAGAGTCCAGGGGATAATGGTAAGGAGAAATAGCATTACAGCCATCAGGGAAGTACAAAGGCACAGGGGATAGGAATGGAGTTTCGGGTATAAGGAACAGCAGAACCAGTGTGTCTGGCCCGTAGGGGCCACAGAGAAGTGTAATGTGTAATGAGGCCAAAAAGGCAATATGGGGCCAGATTGTGAAGAATTTTACATGGTTCTTAACTGAGAAGTTTCTTAACTGTGTGTTTGGAGGGAGGGGAATAGAAGGGAACAATGTAATCAGACTTTTCACATTAGGAAAATACCTGACTGCTGTGTGGAGGATATATTGCAATGGGGAGAGATTTGAGGCAAGGAACCATTTAGGAGGCTATTGCAGTAGTCCAGTTAAGAGGTGATGAGAGGTGTGAGTGGAGAGAAGGGGACAGTTGTGAGAAATGTTATGGTGATAGGAATAAAAAAATTTGGCAGTTGATTGGACATGTGGGATGAGTGATAGTGCAACCTCAATGTCACCATCAATTCCTCGAGCCTGGGTGACTAAAAAGATGATAGTGCCATCAACAGAAAAATAAAAGGTGTCCACATTCAGCACGGAGAAGGAGGGGGGATGCCTACAGGACAACAAACTTAAAATGTCCATTAGGCAGATTATAATGTAGGACTGGAGCTTAGGAGAATAACTAGAACTGGATCAGTATAGAGATTATAATTAAATCCATAGGAGCTGATAAGATCAGCAAGTAGGAGAGTCTTGAGAGAAAAGCAAAAAGAACCAAGAGAGAACTTTTGGAGTATATCCAGTATAGAAAACAAAGAGCTTATATCTACTGATTATACTAATTATGCCAATAGATAGATATCTAATTGTCTTTAGATATACATGTATAGTGAGATTAATTTTTTATGCCACTAATGAAAAAATTGTCATTTTTTTCTTTTAGGAAATAATGCAAAAGGTGTCCCCAGGCTCCTGATCAGTGAACAAGGAATTGAGACAGAAAACCAAGCTCATGTTTTCTCCTGATCAAGAAAATCATCCATCTAAGTCACCAGTAAAATATGGTGAACTCATTGTCTTAGGGTAAGACTTCATAAACACAGAATAGTTATTATTTATATATCATTCTATTCTAAGGCTTTCAAAATGCTGTACAGACACCAGTCTCATTGTTGATGAAAATAGCATGTTTGACAAATGGAGAAACTAAGACAGTTAACCAAGGCCACATAACAATTCATTAAAAGCTTTTCCCTGATGTTTTCTTTCACATTCCTCACAAGATAACAAGTTTGCCACACTGAGCTTGGCAAAAGATCCATACCCTTTTCCCCTGTTGAAAATGCCCTTTACAAAAGGAACAAGGTTCTTACTGTTATGTTGCCCCTTGAGGTAATTTGTTTGTTTAAGAGCTGCCTGTGTTCAAGTTAGAATTAGCTCCATAACTCCATTGTGGATGAGAAGGAGCTTTTGATGCTTAAAAACACGTTCCATCCCTTTCGTTGAATCTGTAAAACATATCAGTGGCATCTCATCTATATACTTCATAGATATACTCCCTGGATTTAGGAATCTGAAGAAATTTGTTTATTTGGTTCATCTTCCGTAATTAGTCACTGGTACCTAGCTCAACTCCCACAGGAAACCACTTCACACATGCCAGATATCTACAGTAGTAGTGAGGTTGGTACAGATGTTACATGAAATGTTCAGTGCCACAGAGAAGAGAGTATTAGTAATTGAGAAAGCAGTGTGGTATGATGGAAGGATGACAGAGCTAGAAATCAAGAGCTCTGTCACTTGTGTCACTTTGGGCAAGTCATTTAACCTGTAGGCCAGGGGTTTTTAACCTGGAGTTCATGAAATTTTAATAATATTTTGACAGTTGTATTTCACTATAATTGCTTTCCTTGGCAATCCTGTGTATTTTATTTTATGCATTTAAAACCTTCTAAGAAGAGGTCCAGAGGCTTCACCTCTCCAAAAAACATAAAAACCCCTGCTGTAAGTTTTAATTGTCTATAGAGGTGGGGATTAGAAAAGACAATCTTTAGACTTCTTCCTACATCTAAAATGTTTCTGAGTATTATCAGAAATATAGCTTTTAGAATATCTTTTGGATTTATTATACTAGTAAGTGTACTGTTTCAACTCTAAACCATACAGATTTCAGGTAATGGGATGAATAAATAGTTCTTAACTTCTGAGAAAACTGTGTTAAGTATTAATTCTCTTAGCAAGAGAATTGAGAGCCATTTGAATAACAGTTTGAAATTCATTCCACGTATTTTTCCACATTCATTTCCACCTAGCATTTTGTTGTCTTTTCCTACTTATTTATCTCAATCTCCAACCATAGCAGTCGATTTTGTACATGATGCTCCTTTCTTTAAAATGAAAGTGGTGCTTCCCACTAACAGTCTAGAAGAAACAAAATAAAGCTGGAAAGGCTTGTTAATTTTATGCTGTTGGTACTTAGGAAAATACTTTGAGCTTCAGATGTACACTATAAGGACAGACAAAACACAGATCTTTAAGGGGGAGGAATGAGTCAGAACTAACGAAAGGTTAGTAAAGGGGCCAGGGCACTGTAGTGGAACTAATGGCACCACACTAGTTTAGAATGGCAAATTTGTTGTATTAATGGATTAAATTCCCCAGAGTGAGAGAGGCAAAGATTTTCAGTAATAGATGTTACATATATGTGATATGTTTGTATTTTTAAATTATTAGTATAATCTCTGAAATCCAATATTCCAAGCTTTAAAAAAGTATATTATCCATGCCAACCAGTAATCTTTTCCTGTCTAAACTTGGATTAGACAAGAATTCCAGGAACAGCATTCAGTTCTTTAAGGTAGTTAACTACATTTTTGGCTTTGTAAGTTGTTGGTCTCTACTGCAGGCCTATATCAAACTTTTAGAAAAAGATGAAAAGAGAAGTCTTGTTGGACTGATGCAGCTCAAGATAGAGCTAAGATAGGTCTAACCTGGAAAGGAAGGAGATAATTCTGAAGCTCTTGCTTATTTGGCCCTTTGTTAATATTAGCCTGATCTCTTAGAACCATTGGCTCTGCAGACAGGATCTGAATCAGTAGAGAAAAATGTCCATAGATCTGGCTTCTAGTTGGCATGCATCTCAGTTGAATAGGTAGCCTATTTACATATTTCTGCCAACACAATGTGTGTATGTATTTGAGAGTTAATTTTCTTCAACTAACACATCTAAAAATTCCTTATTTCAGAAGTTCAGCTATTTTTAAAGCTTTTGCTCAACTAAAGCAGATCTATTTTGAACAATACGTACTGTACTTTTAAAGGTTGTATTAGCACATGCAAACAAGTCACCATTTTTTTAAAAGTGAGTCATAAAATAGATAGCAAGCAACTCTGCCATTAATCAACCCTTGATTATCTTTGATAGTGAAGGGGGAAAGGGGTGCCATTAATTAAGAACAATAGATAATCCAAGTCATTTCTCTGTAGCTGTGAAACAAGAAAAGGCTAGTTACAGATTGTTCCCTCCTCTCCCTCACCCATCCCCACCCCCAATCAATCCCCCTTCTTTCAGCACCTGGTATGGGAATCACCTATAGAGGGGAGAAGATTCTGAATGTAGATAACAGTTTTAGAGATAGTTAAGAATTTACTTTGTAAGAAAAAAAATGTTTAGAGGTTATAATCATAAGTAATTGCTTAACTTTTTTTTTTCTTTCAGGTATAATGGGTCACTCCCAAATGGTGATAGAGGAAGGAGAAAAAGTAGATTTGCTTTGTTTAAAAGACCTAAGGCAAATGGGGTGAAGCCTAGCACTGTGCATATTGCCTGCACACCTCAAGCTGCAAAGGTAATTAGACTTTTGTATGAAAAGGAAAAGTCAACTTTGGGTGGGGAAATCTAGTGTCCTTGAGTTGATTATCCTATTCTAATTTCTCCAAATGACATAGAGAGCTCCAGGTTCTCAAAGGCTATGACAGCAAAAGCCCCAGTAAGCCTTAGTGGATCCCACCAAGCTTGAACAGCTTAGAATGTGGTTTACTTGACAGATGATATATCTGAAGACCAATATAAATTTGAAAGCAGAAAGAGATTGTGTGTGTGTGTGTGTGTGTGTGTGTGTGTGTGTGTGTGTGAGAGAGAGAGAGAGAGAAAGAGAGAGTGAGTGTGTATGAAAGAGAGACCTCAAAGCATCTCAGGAAGTCCAGACTACTAAGGCATGGAAATGTTACTGTCTTTTGCAATTGGGGTTAAGTAGCTTGCTAAAGGTTACATGGCTAGTTATTTACGTGTGGGTGCTAAGTAGAGGCCGGAACCGATCCCAGGTCTTCCCAACTCTGGAGCCAGTGCTCTTACTCACTGTGCCAGCTAGCCACCCCAATGTTACTGTCTTGACATATTGAATCACTTATTCTTTGAAGTATGAGTTAATTGTATTCTGTAACATTATTTTCACATTTCTACTTCCATCTTCCTTTCTCAGACCTTAGTTAGTTATCTGTATCTTAATCCAGGAAAGGTTAAAGGAATACTGGTGTTAATCAACATAAAGTTATAAGGAATAGTTTAGATACTAATTCTGCATTCAAGAAGTTTATGACTGAAGTTCATAATTAATACAGATCCAATTCATACCAAAAATCAAACTGTAGTCATTACATCATTTTTTTTAACATTCAACCCCCAGATTGAGCCCTCCCTTGAAAACAAAACAATCTACCCCCAATTAAAAACACCCGAATCAGTGACCATTTTTGACACTATAAATTCTGCCCTGGTTGTAGTCTCCTGCCTCTCTGTTTCTTACAGTATTTGGATAGGCATGCAGGGTTCAGTACTGATCTCTCCTGAGAGACTTTTCAGGGGAAGGAAAAATTAAGAAGGGGAAGAAGTACTTAGGTTTTCTCTTCTCCTATGACTTTCTTCCCATCATAACACAGTTTTTCTTATTTTGCTAATTAACCCATTGCTGTCAAGAAATATCCCAAGTCTTGGGCTAGTCCTAAACTTCCACTATTACTCTGACTTCGTTTTTTTCTTTCCAATCTTGATCTTATAATTAAGCACTTCAGTTATACACTGCCCTTTATGCTTAAATTTATTTTTATTTTCTTCAAACATGCCTTTTTGTGTTTGTGCAAAACATCAATCCTGAATTATCATCCACCTTCTCTCCTATTCACATGCTGCTGAATTATGTTAGAGGAAGTCATGTGTCTATGCTCACTGACTTTTCTATAAATGGTATGCTCTCTGCTCTCAACTCTCCTCATTCCAACAAGGCAATCCTTTTACTTTTCCCTAATTCACTCTCTGGGCACTGGGTGATGCAATGGGTGGAGTGCTGTGCCTGGAATCAGGAAGACCTGAGGTAAAAAATGTACAAGCTGTGTGACACTGGGCAAGCCACTTCACCCTGTTTGCCTTGGTGTCCTCTTCTGTAAAATGAGCTGGAGAAGGAAATGGCAAACCATTCCAGTGTCTTTGCCAAGAAAATCTAAATGAGCTCATGAAGACTTGGATACAACCAGACAACAACCATGCAATTCACTGTTTATCAAACTCAACCATAGCATCTATTCCAAACCTTTTTATCTTCTCATCTCCTGCATTACCCCATTCCCTCTCATCGAGTATCTCGTTTCATACTTTACCGAGAAAATAAGAGACCATCTCCATGAGCTTCCTCTTTCCTTCCCCCTTTGCTATATCACTAATTTTCCATAACCATCTACTGGCTCCTTCCTATTGCTTATAAATAGAGCCAAATCTTCTCCCTCCTTTAAAAAAAAAAACAAACCCTCACTTATTATAGAAAGAGCTAAATTGCCACCACTTCTCATCTCACTGATTTCTCATTTCCTTATAACGTGGCTTACTGAAACTTGTTTCTCCAAAACTACCAATTCTTAATTGCCTAAGTCATTTTTACTTAGCCTTCTTCATTAATTTGACCTCACTTCAGCTTTTGAAACTGGACACTTCACTTCACACCTTCCCCCCCCACACCCCCCGCCCTTGTCTTTGTATCCAGAAGGATACTTTTTCTTCTCTGGGTTGTTCGGACATGGCTCTTTCCTGATTCTCCTACCTGTGTGAGTATTCTTTTCGATCTTCTTTGCTAGATCATCATTTAAGAAGGCATATCCTTTAGCCCTATGTCCATGGGTGATCCCCAAGCCTCTGCCCTAAACCCTCTTTTCTCTTTTAACACTTTCTCTTGGTCTTATTTCATCAGAACCCATGGTTTAAGTTATCATCTGTACATGTGACTCAAGAGATTCTTGTATAGCCTTAGCCTTTCTCCTGAGTTCTAATCCCATGTTAGCAGCTTCCAATTGAACATTTCCAACTGGATGCCCCATAGGCATTTTAAACTCAGTTGTCCAAAGTAGGGTTTATTATTTCTATATGTACCCTTCCCTAAACTATCCTTTCTTCTTGACCTCCCTCTTTCTATTGAGGTCACTGCCATTCTTCTATTTTGCATTTTCAGTCTGTAATTAAATTTACCCTCTACCCTAAATAACCAATCAGTTGCCACAACTTATTGATTATCTGCTTCTGCCTCCATTACATTTATTACATTTGTCCTCTTCACTCCACTCACATGACCAGTACCCTTACTTGGGCACTCAACATCTTTTCTTAATTAGGGTCTTAGCCTTCAGTCTCTTTCCTTTCTAGTTCATTTTTCACACAGCTGCCATATTAATAGTCCTAAAGCATAGAACTGTGTTATTCTTCTGTTCAGGAAACTCCATTGACTCTCTGTTGCCTAGAAGACACAAGCTCCTCTGTTTGGCATTAAAAGCCCTTCACAATTGAACTTCACTCTGACTTTCCAGGCTCATTGAACAGTCATAATTGCTCTTCATGCATATCTAAACCAGCCTGCATGCCAGTCTTTGTACATGAAACTTTTTTCATTGCCATTGGCACCAACTATTCCCCATACTTGAAATGCTCTTCTTTCTCACTTATGCCTTTTGGAACTCCTTGGCTCCTTCAAGACTCTAGAAATGTCTATTCCTACTCAAGAATTATAACTGTTCCACCCAGATGGTAGGGCTCTTCCTGCCCATCCCTCTTTCCCCCACTGTGTTGTATTTACTCTGGTTTGGTTTTGTTTTTTACTTAATCTGCCTAGATGTTGTTGTTCCTCTCCCCCTGTGCCTGGCAAATAGTAGCATCTTATTACAAATGCTTGTTGAATGAATAAAGTTGCTGTTGAAGGACTCATTACTCAAGCATATAGGGATTTGGGACTACTAGCATCTGCAACCTTAGCATTCAGCCCAGTAAGACCTCACCAAAGACATAATTTGACCAGATTTTCATCACCATCCTAAAAGTAGAGTTAGCTGAAAAATACTTGAAATGTTTGTGTTTTTATAAGTATTTTTATCATCAGACTTTGACTTTAATGTATAACCCACACTTGATAAAAAATTGTGTCTTCCCAATGTTTTATTACTTACAGATAAACTATCACTTTGAGACCAAGTAAAAATGCACAGTATTGGAACTTTAATCAGTAAACATATTTATTCCTTAGCTTCTTTGCTGTGGAAAAGTTAGAAGTGTAGTCAAATCAGCATCATGTTCATTTCCTTTTGTGATGTTTAATCATTCCATGTACCTTTTTATGTCTAGCCAGCATATGGCTAACACTTGGCATCACTAAGATGTGTCTCTCATAGCAACATCTGTGAGGCTAAAGGCATGGTTAAGAGAACCTGTTAAATCTGCTTTTCTGCAGATTTATTCTTTTATTCTAACTTTATTCTTTTGTTTTCATAAAGATTTTTATTCCATTCATACATATCTAATAATTTTTGAGTATCTTCCTTTTTAAAATGGTTTTAAGAATTGTTTTCAATCTTTATGTATTCTTTTGGTTTAGATGATTTAATTTTAATATTTTATGATAGGTAGACCCAAAGACTTGTGGTGTGTTTTTAAATCTAATTAAGAATTAGAAGTTAAACATTTACTGCTTTGGTACATTGTTTCTAAAATCTGTTACTGCAAGGACTTAGCAAATATTGCACTACTAATGTCTAAACCGTCTCATTTTATGTTTAAAATCTGTATTGTGTAGGTAGGAAAATGCTAGGGTACTGTGTGTCTTGGTGTGTCTGAAGGATGCTATGATGTTTGTGGTGCTGGTTTTGTGTTTCAAAAGTTGGTCTTAAGGGGCGGCTAGGTGGTGCAGTGAATAGAGCCTCGAGTAAGGAGGACCTGGGTTCAGATGTGGCCTCAGACACTTAACACACACACACATACCCCAAAAAAGTCCTAGCCGTGTGACCTTGGGCAAGTCACTTAACCCCGATTGCCCTCCAAAAAGCAAAAAATAAAAAAAGTTGGTCTTATCCCATAGATTTGCCTGGATAATTTTTTGCATTTTTTTCCTTCATCAAACCCCAAGGGAATTGAGTTAAATCACACAATTGATATAATCCTATAATTGGCCACTATTAGTCCTAAACTTCAGGGGAAAAAACAAAAACTTAACCAGATTTATTTTATACGACAATTATGCCTTTCTTGTTTTGATATATAAATATTCTGTTATCATTGTCTACCATGCTTAGTTGTGCTATTTACTTTTTCTTTCCTAGGCAATAAGCAATAAGGACCAACATAGCATATCATATACCTTGTCTCGAGCTCAGACAGTGGTGGTTGAATATACTCATGACAGCAACACTGATATGTTCCAGGTATCTCGAAATCTGCATTTTTTTTCCTTCAGGAAAATAACTACTTTGCTCTACTAGTTATTCTGCTACGGTTAAAAATTCCTATTAAAAAACTAAAATATTAAAAAAGTATTCTATACTATTAATACAGCATATTCTGCACACACTCCCAATTAAAACAAGACCATTTTAGATTATACATTTGCAGATTATTTGCATTGCACATAATCCATATGTGGTTAGCATAGATAAAGATTGATGGTTGATGGTAGCTCAGAATGCTGTTCTCAGGAGGAGAGCCTTAGCTCAGGTCCTGCCCAGGGGATTAACAAGAGGTGATCGACTGCAAGGTGAGTTAACTGTAATCAGTCCTGCCTTCTTAATCTCTTACCCAGGCAGTGCTACTGGTTATATAGACTGCTGGGGGCTAGATCACTTTCAACTCAAACAATTTGTAAACAAACTTTATCAGATTTCCATCCTTAATTTTGGATTTGGAATGTCTTTTTTTTTTTAAACACACAAACTTAAAAATAATTTTTTTAAAGTTCTTGATTATGTCTCATTAAAAGGGGTTGTGAGATCAAACAGGAAAAAAATCTTATGTATCAAAAACTCTCTTTGAAGTTTTTCAAAATATACTTTTAATGAATTATGGGGCCTTTCTTAAAGTATCTCCTGTGTAGGTAATGTTTGTATCTGATATACTTTTTTTTTTTTTAACATGCTGCTATTACTAAAAGATAGCTGCCTCAATGAAGATTTGGATTAGAGATCTTGTTAGATCCCACAACAAAGTTGTACTGTAAAAACAAAGTTTTACTGAGTTCTAACATTGGTGTTTTCACTGACAGCCAATTAAAGTGCCATTTGGTATAATTTTTAAATTCAAATTTTCAGAGGATTAGAAAATTCTTCCTAACATAAACACTTTATTATAACTTTACTGGTAGAAAAGCCAGACATTTTCACATTGCATCAAAGTAGTTATTTTGAAAAAAAATTATATTCTACTCTGTCAGAGCACAAATTCCTCTGATGTATTAGTTTGTACCTTGAAGAATTGGCTTTCTCTTAGTATTTCTGGGACCTAGTTGTCTGGACCAGTAAGTTTTCCAGTCAGCTTAATATAGCTTCCAACTGTATTTTTTGCTGTACCTGGCAAAAGAAATATGTGTTTTATTCTCATTGTTCCCTCCCCAAAAGCAATCAGTTAGGCTGAGTATTTTCTATTTCTTTTCACAGTCAGCAGGAACAAATTTCAGGTATAGTTTAATACTAGTATCTGTAACACATGCTTCTGGAATTGGATGACATTGTACAAATTCACTTTTCTTTTTTGATATGTAACTTTATTAATACTATTGGTTTACCTTTTTTCAACTCCAGTCTGGAATGAAGAAGTGGCTCTTCTTGCCAATATGAACAGCTCTATATTCAGCCTTTATCCCATCTCCTTTTATCTTCTCTAGAAAATTGCCACCTCAGTTATTCTCTTTGCTGCCTCCCTGCCTGTGCTGCCTGCCTGTCTGTCTGTCTCACACACGCGCACACACACACACACACACACACACACACACACACACCCTTCAGTTTCTCCTTATCCACTGGTTTTGTCTTTTTGCTGATCACAAAATACCAAGCTTTCCCTTTATTCTTCACTAGTCCTGTCCTCTCAGGCTTCATCCTATATTTTTCATCCTTTCTACAGATAAACTCCAAGAAAAAAACTGTTGACACTCATTATCTCTACTTCCTCTTCTCCCACTCACTCCTCAGCCCTTCTCAAGATAGCTTCCAAACCTCATCACTCAGCTGAACCTGCTTCCAAAGCTGTCGGTAATCTCTTAATTGCCAAATCTAGTGACTTTTTCTCAGTCCTCATCCTTGACCTCTGCAGCATTTGGCAGGGTTAACCATTCTTTCTTCTCTGGGTTTTCGTGAAACTGCTCTCTTGGTTCTCATCCTACCTCTCTGACCCTTCCTTATTAGAGCATCCTTGATATTGTCCCCCCTCCAGCTCTAGGTGTTTTCTAAAACTCTGTCCTGGACCATCATATCTTCTCTGTGTATTCATTCTTTCAGTCATCTTATTAGTTCCTGTGGGATTCAGTTATCTCTGTGCAGATGAATCCCAGATATATATCCAGCTCCAGTTGCCCATCACTAACTATTGAACATTTCAAACTGGATTTCCCATTGGTATCTCAAACTCATTCTAGCAAAAACAGACTATATTGTCATCCCCAAGCCCACCCCTTTACCCAGCTTTTTTTTTTCTCCCAAAGATACTAATATCATTCTTGGGTTTGCAGCCCTGAAGTAATCCTTGGTGTTTCACTCCTGAATCTTGTATATGCAATGATTTGCCAGATCTTATAATTTCTGCCTCTACAACATATCTCACATCTATCCCCTTCTTTTTACTCATTCCCCCTCATTTAGGCTTCTGCCACCTCTCTTTGGACTTTTGCAGTCATTTCCTAAGGGATATCACTGCCTCAAGTTAAATGCCCAAGTAGTTTTCCTAAAATGTTGGTCTGACTATGGCTAGTTACCTCATTCATACCCTTCAGTAAATTCCAATGTCTCCCTTTTACCTCTGTGCTGAAATACAAATTTCTCTGATTTTTAAAGCCCTTTCCAGCGTGGCCCCATTCTCTCTATCCAGTCTTAAATAGTTATCCTCTTTCTGGCACTCTGTGGGCCAACCATACTAGCCTTCTTGTGTTCCTGACATGTGACACTTCATCTCTGAACTTTGCACAGGCTTTCTTTCCTTTTGTCCTTAAAATATAATCTCTCCCCACTTCCACCTCATAGAATTCATAATTTTCTTCAAAACTCAGCTCAAGTGCTAACTTCTACATGAAGTCTTTCCTGATTTTCACCCCCTCAATCCCCACCTCCCAAAAAATTCACTTTGTATTTAGTGTGTGTGTATGTATTATATCTTCTTCTGTATATACATGCTGCCTTTACTGATCTAATGTAAATTCCTTGAGGATAGAGATTATTCATTTCTCCCTTTGTAGCTTTATCACCAACTTCAGTGCCTGGAATATAATAGATTTTTGGCACAAAGGATCTTTTAAATTTGGGAAACATCGGTGTATTTTGTAAAAGCCTGGTGCTATTTCTTCAGGTACACAAGAAGCTAGAAATAATAAAGAAAGGCCTCCTATCTAGCAACACCTATAAACCAGACGATTGAGGCATTTTTTAATGCTATCCAAAAAGATACAGTGAAAGCCTTCATACCTTCCATTAAGATAACCACTTCCCAAAAGGAACAGTTTTGTTTACAAGTATATTTGTGCTAACATAAGACTAATGAGGTTCAGAGAGGCAAAGAATGCGTCTTCCAAATCTTTAGTTTGGTTAGAAAATAATTTTCTCTATGCTTATCAATTTTAAAAAAAAACTGTCTCCTGGTATAAACTAATGAACTAGACTTACAAGCAAACATGTGGGATATTAACTCAATTGGAAAAGTGTTTCAAGGTATCATTTGATGGAGGCAGCCCTCAAAATGAAGTTGAAAATGACATTTGCCATGGTGTAGGAATAATGTATTAAGAAGGTTTTTAGTCTGTATATAATTCTGTCAGGCAGTCTCAAATATATAAAGCACAAAAGGGGGCTTTTAGAATAGTGAATGGAAAAAGAATACTGACCTTGGAGCCAGAAGAACCCAGTACGGTCTGGTTCTCTTTCTAGCTAACTGTTCTTGTTCAAGTAACTTAACATTTATAAACCTCAATTTGATCATATTTAAAGCAGAGGTGAGATGGGGTGAGGAGGAAGTTAATATCTGACCTCTCCTTAGTTCACGTAATTGTCATAAGGATAAAAGGAGAGAATATGTATATAAAAGCAAAGTGGTGGTATCATGTGTGCATGCGCGCGCGCACACACACACACACACACACACACACATATACACATTGAATAGCCAAAGTAGATTTCACTAAAAATTCATTTTATGAGCACAGCTAGATGGCACAGTAAATAGAGCACCGGCCCTGGAGTCAGGACCTGAGTTCAAATCTGACCTCAGGCACTTCACACTTATTAGCTGTGTGACCTTGGGCAAGTCACTTAACCCCAGTTGCCCTCCAAAAAAATAAAAATTAAAAAAATTAAAATGCATTTTATTCTAAAAGAAACTTCTATAAGCTCCTTTCCAAACTAAGTTTTTACACAGTTCTAACAAGTTCTTTGGCTTCTTTACCCATAGCATATATTAGAAGCAGAAATGCACTAGTTTAAAAAAAAAAACATGGCTTTTGAGGACCATTGAGTGTAGGGGCAAATTCCTAAACACCCCTCAAAAGCCTCTGAGGACATAATAGTACAGTTATTACTGTTCACAATGGCTGCATTCAGCAGTGATCCTAAGTCACTAAAAAGTTCAGTTCTATTCAGTACATTTTAAGAAGTCAGGGGAATGTGTAGAATGCATGTTAGAAAGGTTTCTTTTCAAAACATTTAAAATAACCTTTGAAGTTTAAAGTACTAACCTTCATCTGGCTAGAAAGATTACAGATAAGTGCAGTTTTTCTATAATAATTCAAAGTCACAAGTCTGTACATAAATGCATGCTACAGAATGATCACTGTATTAGAAATATTCCTCCAAAATGGTTGGTTCCTAAGGACGTAACGATCTCACACCTGAACGTAGTAAACCTTGGAAACTTAAGAGATTTGTTGCTCTAAAAACCTCTTTGTCCTCCATTTTGTTAAATAAGTTTTCTTCAGGGATTTTATGATCTTTTATTTCTTCCCCAGATTGGACGATCTACTGAAAGCCCCATTGATTTTGTGGTAACTGATACAGTTCCTGGAAGTCAGAGCAATTCTGATACACAGTCAGTGCAAAGTACTATCTCAAGATTTGCATGTCGAATCATATGTGAACGGAATCCTCCCTTCACAGCCAGGATATATGCTGCAGGATTTGACTCATCAAAGAACATTTTTCTTGGGGTAAAAAATCTTTTTTCCTAAATCAGGCTTTACACTTATACCAGCTTGTAATTCATAATTACAGATAAATGGATGTTCTTTTACTATTGCTCTTCTAGGAAAAGGCTGCCAAGTGGAAGACTGCAGACGGGCAAATGGATGGTTTGACCACAAATGGAGTTCTTGTTATGCATCCACGAAATGGTTTTACTGAGGATTCTAAACCAGGGGTATGGAGAGAGATCTCAGTTTGTGGAAATGTATTCAGCCTGCGTGAAACCAGATCAGCTCAGCAAAGAGGAAAGATGGTAAGTTGGGAGAGAACTTTTTAATTCAATTTTCCACAATCAAGAAGGCACCAGCTGCCAATAGTGACTTGAAATAAATAGATTCTTACACTTGCAACAGAACTGCTTCTTTGCATCTACTAATATAAGATCCCCATGTCTGTATGCCCGAGGTTTACATACAAATTATGTCATGTATAAAAATACTAAATATGATGCTAGATGATAACTCAACATTTTACATTCTATTACCTTCCCCTATCTCCTATATTTATTGTATAATTTCCCCTATCTCTTATATTTATTATATCATTCTGAAATCCAGAGTTTCCTAAATTGAAAGCTACAAAGGATGAAATCTGGGTGGTGTTTGATTCTGTTTTAACCATCTACATTTTGGTTGGAGGTTTTCCCATCTTTTGCCTGTGGTTTTTTATCTGGTTCGAAATATTGTTACCATTTCAATTATCTGCCATTACCTTGCAACTTAAAAAACACATGTCATTTTCTCAAGTTATAGCATCGTCATTTCTAAACATCTCTTTTATAATGACTGTGCCCCAAGGATTTTGATGAGTTCCTAAACAGCAGTAATGGGATATTTAGTGTTCTGTGTAAGCAACATTGAAAACTAAAATGATTATGTGTAAAGCCAAATTAACACTGCCTCTTCTTTCCCTTCATGGCTCCTTCCCCCCACCCCAGGTGGAAATTGAAACCAACCAGTTACAGGATGGCTCCTTGATTGACCTGTGTGGTGCTACTTTGCTGTGGCGGACAGCAGAAGGCCTTTCACACACTCCAACAGTAAAGCACCTGGAAGCTTTGAGACAGGAGATCAATGCTGCACGGCCTCAGTGCCCTGTGGGGTTCAACACACTTGCTTTTCCTAGTATGAAAAGAAAAGATGTCGTTGATGAAAAGCAGCCCTGGGTATATCTGAACTGTGGCCATGTTCATGGGTATCACAACTGGGGAAACAAAGAAGAGAGAGATGGGAAGGACCGTGAGTGCCCCATGTGTAGGTCAGTTGGCCCTTACGTCCCCCTCTGGCTTGGCTGCGAAGCTGGATTTTACGTGGACGCTGGCCCTCCAACTCATGCCTTCAGCCCTTGTGGGCATGTGTGTTCAGAGAAAACAACTGCCTACTGGTCCCAGATCCCGCTTCCTCATGGCACTCACACTTTCCATGCAGCCTGCCCTTTTTGTGCACACCAACTGGCTGGCGAGCAGGGCTATATCAGACTCATATTCCAAGGACCTCTAGATTAATAAACATGCATTAGGGTGGCACTAAATTTATAAGCTAAGTGATGCAGGTTTTTCCCACCAATTGTCTACAAATTTCTCTGCTTTGATCATTTGCATTAAGATAAAGACTTTTTTAAAAAAAAAATTTTTTTTGTATTTGTAACAAAAATTCCTGAACAAAGTCTGGAAAAGTCAAGCAAAGGAATCTGGTGCATTTCCAGACTTCCATATTCTGTGTCTGAGTATATATTTTGAAGAAAGAATTACAGCCTAATTCAATGCCTTCATTTCTGTGTTTTTTGAATCACTCCTCGGTGTCTAAGAGATGTTTTGTATTGCTGAGGTACTGTTGGTTCAAACTATGTTAGTTTACAGTTTGGATGCAAACATTGTAAAAATATAACAACGTGTACATTAACTTTCTTTTTCTATTTATCTTCTTTATAGAAAATCTGAGAGTGTATTTGCTAGAGTAGCACAGTAGTGTAACATCCCTGGTGTGGATGCTTTGAGTCGCTAGCTGAGGGCAGGGATTTGCAAGGGTAGGAAAAACATTATGAAACAATCTTTTCTTTTTTTAATCAAAAATAATATTAAATTTCGTAGATCTAGTAGAATGCTTTGTAAAACTGAATTCATGCAAATTACATTGTGTAAGATTTGTTTTTAACCACATTAAAGATGATCAGGAAGGATTTTCTTAAAATGTTTCTCTAGTGTGTAGTACTATAATAAAAGAACTTATCACTAAGAAACATTTTATATGCTCCTTTGAATATGCAATTTAATCTAGATTATATATTTTTCTCCCATGATAACTAATCTGTATTTAGTATTAGCAACATTCGTCAGGTTTATTTATTTATTTTTTTTTTTTAGACACAAACTGTGGTTCATCTGTTCACTGGAAAAATCTTTCATAATTAGAAACTGCATAAATTAGCAAGGAGGGAGAGTGACTTGACTTTTTAGAAAAAGAGATGCTTAAATTGGATGTTCTACATTTGGCCTTATCTTTATCCTCTACAGATTTGAGGATATAAAGATACAGACATAGAAATACAGTGGTTTGAATGGTAAAAATACATTTTTCTTTGAACCTAGAAGAACAGTACCTAACCTATGGCTTTAGGCCCTCAAAAATGATTGATTTGCATTAGAACTTTCAGTGAAAATCAGGTTCAAGTCTCAGTATTCCCATAATGTGTACTGGTCACTTCAGCAGGTGATAGTGAACAATAGTGATAGGAAAACTGAAAGAGATTGTACATAAAATTTGCTCATGAGCCTTTAAAACTTTGCTTTCAAGAAGCATGAAAAATTCCCTCCTTTTTTCATGCACTGAATACATAAAAGTTATAGATAGGTATGCTACATCAAAAAAGGGCTTTGTGACACATTTGTAAACCAGTATACCCCAGGATTAGGTTGAGGTTTTTCCATTTATGATGTTTTTCCTTTGGTTTGAGAAAAAAAAAAGTATATAATAAAAATTGACAATAGCAAATTCCTGTACTTTGTAGCATAGCTTTGATTTTCTCAGTAAAAAGAACAAAAAAGAATCTTGCTTAGAAGCCATGAACTGTTTTACTTCAGCTGTCAAACTTTCCTTGTTTTTTGGTTTTTTGGTTTTTTTTTTAAAAAAAACAAAAACAAAAAAACAATTGTTTGGATTCACTCAGGAAATGCATGTCAGGAAACCTGTATTATAAGTATAAGTAACTGCTGTTACGCCCTTTTCATAGAAATATAATTGTTTTTGAAATTTTCTAGATTGTTCACATTCATTGTGACTGATGCAACAAAGAAATCAACCCCTATATTGTATTTGTTTTAATCATTTCTGTTTGGGTTATACCGTAGCTATTTTTTTTTTTTTTGCAATTTAATTTATTCAAACTGTAAGTAAACACTTTGCAAAATAGAAATGTGAAGCTTTTTTCTTTTGGTTTAAGGTGTTTTGGGGGTTTTTTTGCATGTGGAAAAAGGAGACAGGAATGGGAGACTGGGGAGGTGGGGGAGAAAGCAGGCTATCTCAGAGACTGGAAGAATTCATTTCATATAGGTGAAAGGTTTACATTTATTAAGTACCTACTAGGTGCCAGGCCCTATACTAAATGCTGAGAATAGCAAAAGACAATCCCTGCCTTAAAGGAATTTACAATCTAATGGGGGAGACAGCATGCCAAAAAAAAAAAGATACAAAACAAGCTATCGATAAATAATAAATAAAAAGAGGAAAGACACTAGATTTAAGAGGGGTTGAGTAGGGTTTCCTGTAGAAGATAGGATTCTAGAAGCCAAGGAGGGCAGTAGTTGGAGCAGAAAAGGGAGCTCATACTAGGCATAGGGGACAGCCAGAGAAAATCCCCAGAAATGAGATGGAGCTTCTCATTCCTGGAGCAACCAGAAGGCTGGTGTTACCACATTAAAGACTACATGTCAGGAAATAAGGTGTAAGAGACTGCACAGGTAGAAGGAGCCAAACTAGGATTGGCTTTGAATGCCAAACAGAGCATTTTGTATTTGCTCCTGGGAGTATTAGGAAGCCACTGAAATTTATTGCATGGGGGAAAAGTGGGAATGGGGAGAAAGGGGGTGGGAGAGTGACATGATGATTGGGCCTGTGCTCTAGAAAAATTGCCTGGGAGTATGGAATTGGAATGGGGAGACACTTGAGGCAGGCAGGCTGTTGCCATAATCAAAGTGTAAGGTGATGAGGGCCTGCAGTAGAGTGGTGACAGTCTCAGAGGAAAGAAGAGGACAAATTTGAGAAACGACATCTACAGGCCTTGGCAACAGCTTGGATGGGGGCGGGGGGGCGGCGGGGAGGAACCTAGGCTGACTCCTAGGATGTGAGCCTGAAGGATTGGGAAGATAGGGGGAAGGAAGGCTTTAGAGGGAAAGACAGTGAGTTCTGTTTTGGACATAGTGAATTTCAAATGTCTACTGGACATTCAGTTCAAGATGTCTGAAAAGTAGTTGGAGATTTTAGATTGAAGAAAGATTGGAGCAGGATAGATACACTTTTAAATTATCCAGCATAAAGATTGCAATTAAGTCCTTGTGAGCTGGTGAGATTAAGTGAAGTGGTATCAAGGGAAAAGAGAAGAGGGCCCAGGAAACATGGACAGAGGGTGTGATCTGGAGGAAGGCCCAGAAAGGAGAACAGAGAAAGAAGGGCAGATAGGAGGAAAACCAGGAGGAAGTGCCTGGAAGCCTTGAGAGAAGAGTATCAAGGAAGAGGGAGGGATCAACAGTGCTAAAGGCTGCAGAGAAGTCAAGAAGGAGGACAGAGAAAACATTTGTTTGACCAGTTTGGTCAAATTAGACCAGAGCAGTTTGTTCAGTTGTTTCAGTCTAGTCTGATCCTTCGTGATCCCATTTGAGGTTTTCTTAGCAAAGATACTGGAGTGATTTGCCGTTTCCTTCTCCAGCTCATTTTACAGGTGAAGAAATTGAGGCAAACTGGCTTGTTCAGGGTAGCACAGCTAGTTAGTGTCTGAGGCCAGATTTGAACTCAGGAAGATGTCTTCCTGACTACAGGCCTGGTGCTCCATCCACTATGTCACCTAGCTGTTCCTACACCCCCATTTTACAAAGGAAGAAATTAAAGGCTCAGAGTGGCTATAAATTACTCTCCCAAGGTCAGACAGGTAAGTACAAAGTGGCAAAACTGGGATTTGAACTCAAGTCTTCTTGGTCCAAATCTTGCCACCATGCTGCCTCTAATTTGTATTAGTGAAACAGATTGTCCCTGATTCTAAGGTAGTTAGTCCCCTGGTAGGGAATTCCTCTTTTAGGAAACATGAGTCAGAAGGGATCAAAGTGGCCTGAAAGAACTAGGGAACTTCCCAATATGTTTAACCTTTCAAGAGATTTTACAAAGTAAAATTGAGTAAATTTTACCTGCAGAATAAAATTTACCTATAGTGTAGGTGAACTGGGTTCCCTGCATAAGGAACTCAAACTTTGAACTGTCAGAAGTTGTAAAAATTCACATTAGCATAATGCTGCCTCAGGAAACATTATTGATAAATTATATTTAAACCTAACTATAACCTCACAGAGTTCCATTAGAAAGCTGGTTGGCCAATCACTATAACATTGTTTCTGTGAAACTTAGAAACCTAGGGGTGGCTAGGTGGTACAGTGAATAGAGCACCAGCCCTGGAGTCAGGAGGACCTGAGTTCAAATTCAGCCTCAGACACTTAACACAAAAACCAGCCCAGTGACCCTGGGCAAGTCACTTAACCCTAATTGCCCTCCAAAAAAGAAACTTAGAAACCTGTAATTTCACATACACACACCCTTCATTCCTTACAATGAGCTAAGTTGCTAAATTCTGCCTTTTAGTTTGAGATTTTGAATTTCAATTCTTCCTTTATGGTGTACCTTCAACTGTTAGATGGAATAGTATGAATTAAGAATATGTGAATGTTCTCTAATGGTTGTATTTAGACCAAGACTTTACAACAACCTCAAGGAGGAAACTTGTTAATATTTTTAGTTTAGGCTTTTTATCTGAGGGATCTCTGGTTTTTCTGACTTGGCCAACAAAGGAAATTAATTTCTTAGCCTCACTTTACCTCACAGTCATGAAGCAAGTCAAGGCAAAAGTTAAGAGTAGGACCATTCAACAGGGTTGTTTTCTTTAAACCATTAGTATTCCCATACCTCATTGTATATGGACTTACTATATAACATGTAAAACAGGGTAGGAAAGTGCTTTCTAGCAATATGAAATTATATTGAATAGGGGTGGCTAGGTGGCGCAGTGAATAGAGCACCTGCCCTGGCTCAGGAGGACCTGAGTTGAAATCCGGCCTCATACACTTGACACACTTACTTGTGTGACTTTGGGCAAGTCACTTGATTCCAGTTGCCCTCCAAAAAGCAAAAAAAAAAAAAAATTAAGTTATATTGAGTAATGTCAGAAATCAGATATTGCCAGGAATATTACCAAATTCAATCTTTAGCAATTGCTGACAGTATGATTTATCATATTTATAGGATCCTTAGCATCCTTTAAAACCAATAATTTGAAACTTCCTCCATCAGATCTTTTAAAGGTGCCCAAAACTAGTAAAATTGACTGCAGGTTAATTTTGACGCTTATTTATATGCCTGTTTTACAACTACTTCCCTTATGGGAGCAGAGTGGGAGAAGGTGGAGAGAGAGATGGACATGAAATAACAAAGAAAGGATAAAAGTCCAAAGGCCTGGATAGTTCAGATAAAAAATGTCAAAACTGATAGATCCATCTTGAGACAGAATATTCTACATTGTGTCTTTTCAAAAGTTGTTTTACCTGAGGGTGAAATCTCCAGGTGTTCCTGTTTTGGTATGACATTGTGTTGTACTGTTGCATGGAACAATAAAGTACCTCTTCAGTGAGACCCATGAGCACTCCAAAGAAGTTGACCATGACCATGCAATCTGCAAAGGAAAAAAAATCTGGTGGTGCATAGAAAATGCATAGTGCCCTGATTATGACGTGTAGTTGGGTGCTCATGAGTCAGTCTGTCAGTATAGATATGGACAGGTATTACTGATGGGCTTTGAGTCGGGCCTAAAATCAAAGAGGAAGGTGAGAGAGGTCTGGCTTCCATTTAGGAAATTATGTAATGTTTTAAGTACTCTCCAACTGCTCCCCAACATAGCGGGCCACCATTTCAACCCCACTCCAGTGTTGTTATATGACTGAATCACCAAACACTACAAACTCATAATAATCAAAATCATAACTAGCCTAGAGGGTAATGGGGAAGCTGTAGCAAGGTTCAGAAGGCAGAAGCATTTTGCTGACAATGACTTGCATGCAAGAAGCAACATAAAAAGAGTTACCAAGGACACATATGATTAGAAAAGGAGGTGGGTTGGTCATGGAACAAGAGCAAAGAATTACAGGTCTGTTGTTCAGTTGTTTTAGTTACGTCCAGCTCTTCATGACCTTATTTGGGGTTTTCTTTTTGCAGTTTCTTTCAACTCATCTCATAGATGAGGAAACTGAGTTAAGTGACTTAATCAGTGTCACATAGCTAATAAGTGTGAAGCAGGATTTGAACTTAAGTCTTTCTGACTCCAAGTTGGGTGCTCTATCTACTTTGCCACCTTACTGCCCATTGGGAAGATCTAATGTTATGCTATTCTCCAAAATATACTGAAAGGCAAAAAGGAAACTATTGGGTAGATCCTCTTTGGATGATTTATAGGACATGAGTCAGGACCAGAAGGGACAGGTTGAGTTTCAGTCTGCATTTGTGAAGAGAATATCCATGGATCTAAAATATATGTTTATGGATTCAAATGAGTTAATATGTTAAAAAAAGTTTTTTAAAAATTAATTCAAAATCACTTTGCCTTCACTCTGACTTTTATCAGGCAAAGAAAGCCTTGTTCCACAGCTGGAGTAAGATGCCAGCGGCAGAACCCATAGCTGGTTCTGCCAACCTGACGAGTTAGTGAAATGAAAATCCAAGCCAGAACTTTGGGCAATCCAGGTAAACTTGGCAGCGTTCCTTGTTTCTTTATACTGTGGCTACATCTTACAAGTCATGTAAAACTTAAAGCCTGATTCTCAGAAATTTATGTTTTTTTTTTTATGGTTTCAGGACTGTTAGGCACTTAAAATAGACTGTTTTTATTTACAAAAGTGTTTCTATTTCTCCTTAATACAAAATAACCATTGAAGTAATGTTTGGGTGGAGTTTAACAAATAGGAGGAATTCTTCTGACAGGCTCTCCTGTCAGATAGCCTAGAGGGTAATGGGGAAGTGGTTATCCACAGTCTAGTCTTTGGATATCAGGATTTATGTTCCTTTGCTAGAGGGCAGGTAGCAGTGTGCAGTTACTCACTGTAAATAAAGAGACTGAGTCAGGTGGGTTCAGAAAAGGTAAGATGAGTCTCCTGCCCTTTTTAGTTGTCCTTAACTTAATGCTTCCTATGACTGAGTAATATCAATCAATGAGTGTTAATTAAGCTGCCAGAAGGGCAGGTAGGTTTCTGGCCTAGAGTCAAGAAGACTCATTTTCCTGAGTTCAAATGTGGCTTTACACACTTAGTAGTTGCGTGACCTTGGGCAAGTCACTTAACCCTGTTTGGCTCAGTTTCCTCATCTATAAAATGAAGTGGCAATCCACTCCAATCTCTTTGCCAAGAAAACCCCAAATGGACATGACTGAAAAACAGCTGAACAACAACAAACAAAAACTAAGCCAAGCAGTATTCTAAGCGCTGTTTTGCATATGCAAAGTAACATCTTTTATATTTTAACTCCTTGAATGGTCTTGAGTCTCATTATGGGCTATCCTATGGGAACTAAGCTAATTCAACCCTTTGACAACAATAAATTCATAACCTCTACATTTTTTCTCCTTAGTCCTGTGGTATAATGTGATAGTGACATAGCCACAGATGGTTAATCTATGTTCTCTTCACTTAGGGAATTCTGTTGCCCCTCAGAAGGGCTGCTAAGGCAAAGAACCCTAAGAGGATTACAGACTTGTATCCAGTATATCATTCCTGAGCCATATAAGGAGAAGAGCCATCCAGATTATTGACTAATGGGAAAATTTCTGGGAGTCTCTAGTTTGGAAATAAAGCACAGGGCAATGACTTTTACTAGGTCAAATGCAATAAGACTTTGTATGGGAAAACTTGAAGGGTGTCATCATTAAGCCTCAGGCTCTCAGCCTTGATTTGGAAATCTATTCTATTTTTTAGTTGTTTTTTTTTTTTCTTGTCACTATTGATATTTTAATTCACTGTTAAACAGACCAGGAAAGGGAGAGGTATATACTGCTAAAAGAGTATGATAATAAGCACCATACTTGTCATTTAAAAATTTTTTTTATAATATGAGCTTCAAGGTAGAAATAGGGAACAGTTTTCCCCTAGAGTCTGGAAATTAGGAAGCCCTGAATTAAAATCTCACCTCAGACATTTGCTAACTGTGTGACCCTGGGCAAGTCACTTAACCTTTGCCTCAGTTTCCTCAATTGTAAAATGGGAGTAATTACAGCATTTACTTCCCAAATTTGTTATAAAGATGAAATTATATATTGGTAAATCACTCTACAAACTTAACGCTAACTATTATTATTATTACCTGTGTCAATTTTATTATGTTGGTCATTGTTGCAAGGCTTATATTTATTGCTACTATTGCTTTACCTCCCCATTCATTTCACAGGCCCTTTCACTATACCTTTTGACCCCAGCATTCAAGCATAATTGTTCTTTCCATAGTTACTAACATTGTCTTTTAAAATTTTTTATTATTTTTTCTTTATTTTATATTCTATATAATTCCTACCCTATCTCCCACAACAGAATGTAAGCTCCTTGGGAGCAGTCATTGCTTCATTTTTGTCCATGGAATTCCCATTCCCATCATAGTGCACGACACAACATACAATTTTAGTAAACACTTATTGGTTGATCTATTGGTTAAAATATACTAATGTTAACGCATATGTCAAGATCACATAGGATTTCACCCTTTTGTGGCTAAATTCCATGCTGCGATAACAATTAATTGTGTTCATTGATCTTCTGATTATTAATTAGTATCAACTGAGGAATAAAACAGGAAGACTTATCTTTGCCAGAGATGTATGCCACTGTCATAGTATTTGCTCAGTGTCAAGTCCAAATGGAAAAAGAAATCCCTGTGGATGGTGATGTTCTCCAAGTATTGAGATGATTGCTTTAAGTTGGGAATATCACATAGGCCTTCTTAATGAGATCTCCAATTAGTAAAGAGGCTGGCTTAACCATTTACTTGGGAAAAAACACATGGATGAAGAGTATTAAGATGGGATAAAAAAAAAATAGGTGGAAAGTCCATTGAACTGGTCCATCAGCCCACATATATTGGAAAGAAAGAAAAATGGACAATGAAAAGAAGGTTCAGTAGAAGAGGTTTGATTGTTTGAGAAACTGCACAGTTTTCTGTAATCCCAAGCTACTCATTGAAACAAAGACCTACCTTTTTAACACGTTTTTTATGTTATGCTGTTCTTTACATTTATTTTTCTTGATTTTTGGTGATGCTACATGCTTGTGAACCATAGAATACCACCATTTTGGCAGAATCAACATTTCTGGAGACTGAAAGGACAATGGAGAGTATAATGGTAACAAATAAGCTGAAGTATATTACCACTGGTGACTTATTTGCACATAAGTGTAATAAAAGATATCAACCAGGAGATTTATACTTAAATTCTTTCACACTTTGAGAGGATCCATGTGGATATTGTGCCCAAAAATGCCTATCACAACCCACCCATGCTTACCTATCTTGTCCATAGAAATCCTACCCTGACATTCTGCCCAACATAATCAGGGTCTTCTAGATTTCTTGACATTGTATAGCTGTCAGTGGAGTGCACAAGCTGCCCATCCTTTATTGCTTATTTATTTGTAAATATCTCTTCTTTTTCCCCCAGTTTGTGCATCTTTCTAATAATGTCCATTTTGCCTCTCCTTCATTTGTAATACGTTACAGCCTATTCACACTCACCATGCACCACTCAATTGCCCTGTAAGTAAGCTTCAGTTTTAGTTTTTCAGAGGCTTAGTGCATATTTATAATGGCAGGGAAGGAGCCAATAGATACATAGACACTGAAGATGTTCAAGAGAGTAGACGATAGAAGGGGCAAACTGCTAGAGAAGATAGGGTAGGGTGGCATCAAGAATACAATGTAGGAGCCTGTGTTGGCCAGGAAGACCATATCTTCAAGTGAGATGGGGTGAAGTATGAGGTGAGGTTCTCAAACTGAGAATGGGGGCAGGAGGAAGGGGTTCCATAAGAGGCTAGAGGAAGGATGAACAGGATTGGAATTGGCCACTGTGGTGAGTGGAAGAGTGAATTGATTAAGGAGGTGTAAATTGATTTAAGGAGGGGCTTTGCTACAGTGAGAGCCCAAAGAGCTTACATAACATAAATTAATAGTGTCTCCAATCAGAAAGATTTCATGGTTTTCTCCAGCTCTATTCAGCAACTCATGAATAAGAATAAGAGTGAATAATTTATGGTTGGAGTTTGACAAAGCATGATGAACTATGGGGTAAAGGGGCAGGGATTTGAATATAGAAGATAGTGTAGCATAGGGAAGGAAGAATAGTGCAATTAGTACAAGTGCAATCTAGTGCAACAAGAACTGACTGGTGGGAGTCACCAAGTCCGAGATCTTTTTTCAAGCCTTTGGTGCTCTTCCTCTTATATTTCAGGAGATGTAGATGAACAAAAAAGGAGGTAGGCTGGTATGCAAGCTCTTTCAAGTTGAAGGTCATTTTATTTCATTTCATTTCATTTTTTGGAGGGGGGAAGGCAAGGCAATTGGGGTTAAGTGACTTGCCCAAGGTCACATAGCTAGTATGTCAAGTGTCTGAGGCTGGATTCGAACTCAGGTCCTCCTGACTCGAGAGCCAGCATTCTATTCACTGCACCACCTAGCTGCTCCTGAGGGTCATTTTAGATAAATGGTCAGAGAAGTAAAGAAAAATGATTGAAAAAGTGACCAAGGGGCAATGCCTGCCCACAATCCCCTGGGCTTCCTTATGAGGAATATGAAACATCAATCTACTCACTCTTCCATGTTCTGTAATAACCAGTGGTTCCATGTTCAGTAACCATAATTCTGTGTCTGATTCTATACATGGGGACTCCTGATGTATAAAACAAAACTGAGTGCTTGAGAAATTCCTGTCTCAGAATTTGGCTCTGACACTGGTGAAGCAGAAAAGCAGGCAGTAAAGGAATAATAGTGTGAATGCTGCAGTGGTACTCCCCTAATATTAAGAGAAATTAAATAATTGCTCCTTAAGAGGCAGCTGATGGAGCAGTGGAGAGAGCCCTGAGCTTGGAGTCAAGAAGGACTGAGTTCAAATCTGACCTGTCACTTACTAGCTGTATGACCCTGGGCAAGTCCTTTAATTGACATCTACCTCAGTTTCCCCAGCTGTGAAATGGGGATAACAGTAACTCACAGAGCTGTTGTGAGGATCAAATGAGATGATATTTGTAATACACTTAGCACAATGCCCCACATGTAGTAGGCACTTAATAAATGCTTATTTCCTTAGCCCTCCTCCCAAGTTACTTTATCATCTGTTCCTATTTATTTACCACTTAGTTATGCTGTATATGCTGATCTACATGCTTATTGTCTTATAGCTCAATAGCTATAAGCTGTTGGAGAAACAACAGTGTTATATGTAAGTAAAGGGATCTCTCACACTCTGGCATGCAAAGTTCCATTGAAATTAATTTGTTCATTGAACAAATAGTACAGGGTGAGTATAAACTCTTTGAGAGTAAGGATTTTTTTTAAATTCTTTGCACTTGTATCTCTAGCACTTAGTATAGATGCTCGATAAATGCTTGGTGACTGATTGATTGACTGACTGATAATTAAAAAGACTTGTCAATCAAGTCTTTGCATAAGACTGAAGGTGGGCCGCAGGTCAGATAATAACCTCCTGAAGGGCTGATGACACAGAAGGGAGTGGCTTAGAAAGAGGTGTGTGAATTACTTGGGACAAAGTCAAATAATTAAATTTACTGGCATACAATAAACCTTATACATTTTCAAATCTTAAAAATTTTTTTTTAACATGCAACATCTTCCTCTTGTTTTACATGACTTGGCACTGTGTAAGATTTTTTTTTTAACAAATATTCTTTAATTTTCATTGTGAAACCACAGCTTTATTACATAAGATATTAGGATCTGACAGACCATTTTTTTTTTCAAATATAACTCTGATTATAGTCCATAGGTTTTCAATGGAATTTAAATTGGGTGAGTTCCCAGGCCATTAAAATATATTTATTACTTGGATAAATTTATTTATTTTTGTGATGAGTGGCATAGTGCAGAGTTATATTGCTTTATTCTGTCTCCATTTGGGAATGTCTGTATTTCTGGAATAATTCCAACTCTTAGTACATCAGTAATATTTACCAGAATTCACCACTCCCATCAATGCAGAGAAGACTCATGGGATCAATAGAAGTAAAAGAGTACTAGGTAGAGACTTGGTGAATTGTGTCATGAAAACTTAAAGACCAGAGGTGCTTTATAAAAGGGTAGGTAATAGCAGGGGGGAAACAGGGATAGTGTTTTAGTTAATAACTTAATGGTAAGTGTTAGGGAGTTGGCTGAGCTACATAAAGGGTAAATAACATAAAAAGAGTGACACACCTAGACTCTGAAGAAGCCTTTGAACCTCAGTCTTCTGACTCCAAGTCCAGCATTAAATCCATATTCAGACCATAAAAATAGGACTAGGAAAGAAAAAATTATTTCCCCATCCATGCCTGGGGATTGTTGGCTGAAAAAGAAAATGTGCAGCTTAGGCTGCAGATTGTCCTACAGAGGGAATGATACATTATTAAGAGTTCACAACAGTGATTGAGAGCACCTGACAATGCTTGCATTCAATTCAATTCAATAGGTGTTTATAAATGCCTTCTTTTTGGCAATTGGGTGGCACAGTGGATAGAGCATTGGACTTGGAGTCAGGAAGAGCTAAGTTCAAATCCTAAGGAAGATATTTACTAGCTGTATGACAATGGGTAAGTCAATTAGCCTCTCTCATTTCTTCATCTGTAAAATGAGAAGGATGGACTCGGCTTCTGAGGTCCCTTCTGACTCTAATAAATCTTGTTCTTTGATCCTATCTGCCAGGGGTGAGGCTTGTAACTTCATAAAAAGAAATAGCCTCTGCCCTCAATATGCCCTTGCAAGAACCATTATGTACACCAATACATCAATGAAAGATATGTACAAAGAAAGTACAAAGTGATTGGGGAAAGCATTATCAACTAGGGGAATTGGAAAAGGCCTCTTGTAAAAGTAATGATTGGCCCGAGCTCTCCCAAATTCCCCTCCAGACAACTTTAAAATAACGCCTGAAAACGAATTCCAGAGTGGCAGAACCCATAGGAGGACAAGATAAAGCAATTTTCCAGCCCAGGGCACTTAGAAGGTTAGCAGGAAAGGTCTGCATCACTGGGGTAAGAGTGGACCATAATCCAGCACAGGTCGTCAAGGTGACTGAATTAGCGGCTCCTCGGGGGAGCATAAACTGTGGTCACAATGCCAGTGCAGAGAAGAGTAGTAGTGACCACTCACAGGTAAGATCAGGAGAATAGTGACAATCCACCTCTCCTTAGAAGATCTGAGAAATTACAGACCCCCAGAACGAGCTGCTCAAAAACCCTGAAGCTTGGACACCAAATCCCTCCACCTCCAGGGGAGCATACCCCAACACTTACATAAAGTTAAAAGTCAACAAATAGGCTGGAAAAAAATGGTCTTTGGATCACCAGCCTCTGACACAGTACCTGTCACATAATGAGTGCTTATTGATTGATCCATTATGGGTAAAGGGATATTGGTGATACGTTGAGGTTACTTTATTGTGACTAAGAGCTTTGGGGAAGAAAAATTCCACACTTGTGATTTCATTGATATAGTGAACTCCCCCTGTAGAAACTTGCCTCTGGACTTTGGTGGCTCTGGAGGAGCGAGGGAGGCTGATGACTTTGTGCAACTCTTCCTCACTTAAATCCATTTCCCAGCATGTCATCGGTGATGTGATGTCTTTGGTCCTCTTTGAAAACAAGGATTAAGGACAAACAACAACCTCCCCCTCCAGTGCAGAGAGGGGTTTATCTCTAATTCAGCTTTCTTGCTTGGGGCCGGCAGGCTAAGACTTAACGTTGGTCTTTCAGCTGAATGTCACAAGCTGGATTTGAACCAGTCATCCTAACTCTATTTGATTCCATACACCAGTCTGCCTCTCCTAATTCGAATTATCTTCAAATAACTTACAATTCTGATACTTACTAGCATAAGATTTGTATCACCACTAGCCAGGGCATAACTAACTTAGGGTGTATGTCATGCCACTCAGTTTCCCCACAGAAATGTGCATAGACTATCTTTGAAAATTCAGAAATGGGGAGAAACAGTACCAAAAGGTACTTTATCTCATGGGTTTTTAATTGTTCAGAGAGGCTGAGTCTCATTGCTGATACCCATTGACTTTGTGATCTTGAGAGAGTTACTCAGGTTCTCAAGTATCCCTGTGAAATTATAAATTTCAGATCAATTTTATTTGAAGAAGTTTCCTCACTGGGAGCTAAACACACACACACACACACACACACACACACACACACACCACATTATATCTGAAAACTCTAGCAACCTGGTGTGTGTTTGAATTGGGGGTCAGAGAAGACAACAGAACTTAGAAAAAAGCACATTTTTCTACTTAAGCACCATAACATATCAGTGTAAAGTTGTTTTTCTGTCATATCCAACTCTCCATGCCCCCTTTTGGAGTTTTCTTGGCAAAGATACTGGAGTGGTTTGCCATTTCTTTCTCTAGCTTATGTTTATAGATGAAGAAACTGAAGCAAACAAGGTTAAATGACTTGCCTAGGGTCACACAGCTGTAAGTGCTTGCAGCTAGATTTAAACTCAGGTCTTCCTGACTCCAGGCCAGGTACTCTATCCACTTTGCCGCCTAGTGGCCCACCAGTATAAAGGGGGTCTGGCAAATGCTCCAAGGACTAGGTTCCCACTGGTTCCTGTTATACTGGCTTTAAAGAAACTAGTGATGTCAGTTTCTGTGCAGGGTCAAAGTGAAGTAATTGTGGTTTTCCTCATGAGAAACCTTCCTGAAACTTACAGAGGCTATGAGGAGTGTCTATATTTATGCCATGAAAAAAAAGCAACTTTTAAAAATAGCCAATTAAGATAGATCAGGGTGTAAATTGTGGGTGGTTATAAAATTTGAAAAATTAGCATGTGTATATGTGTGTATTTAACCTGCTGTAGATCCACTGCTATTTTAAGGCTCACTGATTGCTCAAGTTTTCAAATGTGTTTACCTGATTTCTTTCCTTTTAAATATTGCTGAGGGGGGTTTTCAAGTGCTCTGCCCCTTGACAACAATCAATAAATCTACAAGCATTTATTAAGTGCTTAGTACTTAAACCAAGAATATCTAAACACTGGTGATACAAAGAAAAAGCAAAAAAAAAAAAATAGGCAAAGGTATTTCTCTTGCTTAAAACAGAAACAAAGTTGCTATTGCATTAAAATTTTAAAGAACTGATTCAAAAGAAAATAGAGAAACGGCTACCTTAAAGGGGAAAACCAACTGTGAAGCAGAATCTGTGGGAATCTGGCCAAAGAGTGCAAGCTTCACATGCCAACATACAAGTGAATGTTGCTGGACTCTCCCTAGTGGAGAGAAGGGGTGTGTGTGCACCCAAACAGTAGAGATGATGAAGTAGAAAGGGTGCCCAATGTTTGGTCAGAGAAATCCGAGTGAGAATCCCAGGTCCCACTCTTTACTGCTTTTGCTGCTGTGGGGAAATTACTTAATATCTCTGCACCCTACTTACTTTGTCTGGAAAATCAGGAGCAAATCATTAATCTAGTCTTGCTCCAAAGGCACCATGCGTTGAGCCTCTATTAACCTCAGTTTTGGGGGAAAGAGCCTTCTCAATGAAGAGTTGTGGAGGTAGGCACCACAGATTCTGGCTCTCTTTCATTGAATTTTTAACCCAGGGTACCCTGGGGTCAGATTGTGCTTCAGTGTGGGCCCCCTATGTCCTCAACTCTTCTTGTGCTTTGAAAATTGTGAGGAGATATAAACCTCATACAAGTTGTGTCCATTGTTTAAGTAATGTTCACCTAGAACCCTTCTATAGGATAGCTTTGAATCATTCATCTCAAAGAGCTAAGGGAGGTAGGTTGCAAGCTTGCAGGTTTCTGGTTCCTATCTGGCTCCCAGGATTGTGTAGCCACAGACATGGATTCCTTTTTCAGGGAAAATCCATCTGCTAAGTCAATAAATCTTAAAAGTGGGTCCCAATATCAGGAACTGGTGATGGGAAAGTTGTAAAAGGAGAGGGTTTGGGGCTTTACCTTTCCTCCCACCTTTCATATCCCCCCCCAAGATATGTTGCAAATCTTGGCACTATTTTATTTTTTTTATTTTTATTTTTTTTGCTTTTTGGAGGGCAATTGGGGTTAAGTGACTTGCCCAAGGTCACATGGCTAGTTTTTGTGTTAAGTGTCTGAGGCCGGATTTGAACTCAGGTCCTCCTGACTCCAGAGCTGGTGCTCTATTCACTGCGCCACCTAGCCACCCCTTGGCACTATTTTCAAAGGAAAACTTTGAGGAAAGCTTATGTAGAAACCATTCATGTAAATAGCAGTTGAATCAAGGACCATTCCTCCATATAAGCTTTCCTCAAAGTTTTCCTATTTTGGATATTTTGAAGACATAAAACATGTGAGTAGAAGAGACTGCCTCCTGTATCCTCGATTCCATCCCTTCCCCTCTTGTGCAGAAGACTGGCGCCACTAACATTCCTTCTCTCTAATCTCAAACTCTCCCCCATAAACTTGTTCTTTCCTTCTGCCTACACACATGTCCAAGCCTCCCTTGTACTTAAAAAAAAAAACAACCTTGTCCAGATGTGCCATCCCTGCTAGCAATCACCCTATATCTCTCCTTATCAGACAAATTCTTCGGAAAAGGTTGTTCTCAAGGTTTTCACTTCCTCTCTGATCGCTCAGCAATATGGTTTCTGACCTCAGCATCTAAATGAAACATCATTCTCCAAAGTTATGCCAATGACTCCTTTATTGCTAAATCGAATGGTCTTTCCTCAATGCTCATACTTGTCCTCTGCGGTGTGGGATGCTCTTAGACCCTCTTCTCTTCCTGAATACTCCCTCTCTCCTGTATTTACATGACCTTCCTCTTTCTTGGTCCTTCTACTAGCTGACTAACTGTTCTTTCTCATTCCCCTTTGCTGGATCATCAGCTCTATCATACCATCTCCACTAGCTGTTAGTATACTATCCAAAGGCTCTATCTTGGGCTCTCTTCTCTTCCCTTTATACATTCTTTCAGTTGGTGATCTCATTGGTTCTCATGGGTTCAATTTGCATATCTATGCAGATCACTCCAAAATCTATTTCTCTTGAATTGTAGTGAACTTCATCCATCAAATGCCTTTTGGATATTTCAAACTAGATCCCCTCTAAGCATCTCAAATCCAACATGGTCAAATATAATTGAGTATTTTTCTCCCCACCCTGTTCCCTAAAAAAACTCACCTTTCTTCTGAATGTCTTGTGAGGGTTCCATCACTCTTCTAGAATCCAGGTAAACAGCACCAGTCATCTTTGTGTGACCAGCAGGGAGCAGTGGGGAGCAAAGTTGACTGGCTAGTTACCTGCTTTTTTTATTCCCCCCGACTTTCTGGACTTAAACACTAAGCCCAACCATAGGTAACTTCCCCCATGTTGCAAAATGAAACCATATTAAAATGATTGCTTGTCCCAAGTAATTCCCACACTATGGTAGAATAAATGCTATTAGCACATAGCGCATACACACTATTATATATGTGCCTCCTGTGTGTTTGCTGGGTGTACATGTTCCCTACAAACATCCCCCATGTGTAATCTCAGTGCATAGCTACTTTCCCCACTGATATCCATACCTATATGTACATGCGTGTAGGTTTATGGGAGAGCGTGCCCTTTTCTTACATAATGCTCTTCCATTAATTGTCTTCGATTCAAACTTTTCTTTGGTTTATTGGTTAAAGTAAATATATTTGGGGGGAGGGAGGTTGCATAAAGTATCCTTTTAAGTGGATTAAAACCTAGAAAATACCTTGAAGTATAGGGTCCCAGCTTTCTAGGGGTTCACAGGAGAAATGAGATTGCCAAATGAATATTTATCAAGTTTCTATGTACTAAGGTATACCTATATGTAATCTGGGTTATATTTTCCCTAATACAATAGCATTTGATTTTATCACTTCACATATCCAACATTCTCTAGGTTCCTACAACATATCCTTGTGTCACTGAAAAAATGTCAGCTATGCCTGTCTTGAGGGGTGCTAACTTAAATTGAAAGTGTGCCAACATTACTACAAATAGACCTTTGTACCAGCTTGTCAATAAACTGTTTAAAAAATTAGAATTATGCCTGCATTCCAAATAGCAGTGGAGAGAAATATGCAAATAACTCCACTAAAAGGTGTTAAAAACAACTTGGCTTATTAGGAACCACAAGAAATGCTGTTGGAATTAACACCAACAGGTGCCAGAACTAGAAAACTCCATTTGAGGATCCCACAGATAATGGATTACTGAGATATGAGAGTCTCACATACCTAGACCTCCCCCCACATTATATGTATACATACATACAGACATGTACATGTATATATACATACACTCATGCAGATATATATGTGTGTGTGTGTGTGTGTATATTCAGTACCCCAATGGATAAACATCCTTTCAAATATACACATTTTTAAATAGTCATTGAAAACAATCCCACCAAGAGTTAATGAGCAGCTGCTTCCTTCCTCAATAAATTAATCAGCAAGTCACCAAAAAAATTTTAAAATATCAACTCTTTGCTAGGCACTGAGAAAAATACAAGGATAAGTAAAACATGGTTCCTGCCTTCATGGATCTCACAGCCTAGCAAAGAAAATAAGACAATAGGGGTGGCTAGGTGGTGCAGTGAGTAGAGCGCTGGCCCTGGAGTCAGAAGGACCTGAGTTCAGATCCGGCCTCAGACACCTAAGCACACCCAAACAGAAACCTAGCCGTGTGACCTTGGGCAAGTTACTTAACCCCAATTGCTCTCCAGAAAGAAAGAAAAAGACAATAGATAAGGAAGAAATAAAGAAATAAAATAAATATAATAAAATATAATGATATATTTTATACATTAATATTATATATTACTATATATATTACACATCAATATATAACATATTAAAATATAAATATATATAATAAGATATATAAATATAATAAAAGAAATAAAACAAATAATAGGACAAGACAGTATCATAGTGCAGTAAAAAGAGTACTGAAGTTGGAGTCCCAGGACCTGAGTTCAAAAGCTGGCTCTGTCATATACTACCTATATGACCTAAGGCAAATCACTTAACCTCCATGGGCCTCAGTTTCCCCATCTGTAAAAGGAAGAGGTTGCACTAGATGGCCCTAGGGTCTCTCCCAGTTCTAGGTTTATGATTTTAAGAGTATGAGAGTAAAGAAAACAAAATGTTTTAGCATTACAAAGATAGATTACTCTGGACTGGGGAAAAGTAGAGGAGATTTCTATGTGTATAGATATATCAATGAAGAAAAACTTCATGGAAGAAGCTTCATTTAAGCTAGATATTGAAGAATTCATAGGATTTCAACTGGCAGAAATGAAAGTGGAGGCCATTTCAGGTACAGGGCACAGCATAAGCAAAGGCACAAAGGAAAAATAGTGTGGCTAAGTTCATCAAATTGTCATGGCCCTATTTGTCTGGAGCACAGATTATATGAAGGGAAGCCTCAGTTTCCTTATCTGTCAAATGAGCTGGGAAAGGAAATGACAAACTATATTTGCCAAAAAACAAACAAACAAACAAACAAATGGGATCATGAAGAGTTGGACACGACTAAAACGACTGAACAACAACAACAACAAAAAGTTTGGGCTGAAAAAATTGATATCAAGTTGTGAAGGGCCTCAAGCACCAGGCTAATGGGTTTGTTTATGTTTTATTTAATAAGCACTGAGAAGCCACTAAAGACTTTTGAGCAGTAGAATGACATTATTAGGTCTGTTCATAAAAAGGTCCATCCTGCAAAAAAAGGATAGATTGTCAGAGAATGGGACTGGAGTAAGGGAAATCAGTTACAAAGCTATTGTGAATCCTGGTGGGAAGCAGAAATAGAAGGAAAAGAACTGATACTGCACAAGAGCTGTGACTGCATTGGTATAGAGTGAGGAGACTCCCTTTGCCAAGTCAGGTCAGCACCAGCTTTACAGCTGATAGTTGTTTATAGCATGAAAGGTTGTGAGATGTGACTGTGGTCCCAGAGTCGGTTTGTCAGTGTCAGAGGACCAGTTCTTTGTGACTCCAAGGCCAGTCCTCTACCCACTATGCCCATCATAGCGGGGTGGAAGTGAAAGGATATTATTAAGGGAAAGCTGATAATTATCTAGCACAGTTATAGAAGCCCACCCTTGGTTTCATTTCATCCCTTCTTTCTAGACTGAAAGCAACTATTCCCACAGCTGCCCTCCGGTGTGGGGTGAGACTTCCATCTTTCTGGTTTTTCAAAGGTTACCATAGAGATTGGCAGGGAATCACTTCAAGATCAACCAGGAATTATAGGAACCAGAGTCAATGGGCATTCTCCAGGAGTCCTAGGAGCACTGCAGCCTTCATCATGGTATCATTCCTCCCCTTCCTCCAAAGTGCAAAGTTTGTTCCTATTCATTCTCTGATGAAGCCTATTGCAACCTTGGGCCCTGAAGAATACATCCAAAACTTGGCTCAAGTGGAAGCTATTAAAGAGGAAGGAAAAAAAAAACCTACCATCCTGTATGTTTTTCCTTCTCTGCTTTCAGGAAGTCTGGGAAAAGGCTGCCATCTGCTGTAATACATTAGCATATGGTTGTTGACCAGGACAATAAAAAAGAAAGAAAAGAAGATCTTTCATGCAAATTAATGTATGCACAGCCCCATCTGCCTTAATTTCTCCACGTCAGAATCATAAAGAAGAGTTCAAACAAGGCAAACAAGGGGCATCCTTCTGATGTACCCTAATGGAGGGCAAAAGGCAAGCTGATACATATGCATGAGGCCAAAAGGTCTTGGCATTACCATAACTGTCTGGATATGAGAGAGCATGTTTTCTTCAGAGTTTAATGGTGTTTTTCAAACTAAAACTCACAGATTGTTCATTAATGGCCCAGAAAAAAATTTCTGGGAATGCCAGCCATATTATTTTTGTGCAGAAACATGATCTGTGCATTTATATCTCCCTCAGTGCCTTGCACATTGAATTGATTTGTTGAGAAAGAAAGCACAACATTTTAAAGCTTGATGGTACAATCTGGTTCAATCCCTTAAATTGACAGATGTGAAAACTGAGGCGAAATGGCTTGCCCAAGTTAAAGGGAGAGCTGGAGCTTGAACTTAGGTCTCCTGACCACCAGCCAGTTTAAGGGCCCTTACCGTTGTGCTATCACTCCTGATATCATGTGGGTATATCAAAGGCAAGTGAAAGAGAAGAGAGAAATTATAAGAAATTATAATTATAAGAAATTATAGCTCTCAAAACAATGCCGTATGTTCAGGATTCTTCTTTATCCATCAGAACCTCAGCTTTCTCCTTGAGGACAGTGATTCCTGTCTTACATTTCACAATACCTCTCACAGTACCTTCAATGGGGGCAGAGTTGTACACAATAGGTGTTCAATAAATGTCTCTTTTTTAATCTCAAGATCTTTTTTTATTAAAATTAATGATTTTATATTATTAACACTTCCCAATTTTCCAATCCAATAGAGCAGACTTTGCAAACATCAAAGCACTCTGGAAATGTTCTCTGTTATGGTTTTTGTTCTTATAATTAAACAAAACCAACACATTGGCCATGTTTGACGTCACTTGTCTCATTCGGCTCCCATAATCTATCATCTCTCTACTGAGAAAAAGGAGATATGTTTTGTCATCATGTTATTATATCTGACTTGCCAATTCACCTTAGAGATCCCTGGGTCTTGCTATTCACCCTACTAGAGAACCCCTAGGAATTCTGGATTTTTCCATCTGCCTGTAACTGAAATCCCTTATATATGTTGTCTTCTCCAATTATGGGGCAGCTGGTTGGCACAGTGAATAGTGTGCTGGGCATGAAGTCAGGAAGACTCCTCTTCCTGAGTTCAAATCTGGTCTCAGATACTATGTGACCCTGGGCAAGTCCCTTAACCCTATTTGCCTCTGTTTCCTTATCTGTAAAAATTAACTGGAGAAGGAAATGGCAAACTACTTGAGTATCTTTGCCAAGAAAACCCCAAATGGAGTCACAAAGAGTTGGACACAACTGAAACAACTGAGCAAGAGCAACTCTCCCAGTTAGAGGGTGAGCTCATTGGAAGCAGAAAATGTCTCCCTTCAGCACAATACTTGGCACATAGAAAGCACTAAATAAATGTGGTAGTTTTTTTCACCCATCCATCCATCCATCCACCCACCCACCCATCCATCCATCCATTCATCCATTTTCTGGGGTCAAGATTAGGCATTATGTTGATCTGAATTCTGATATCTTGAGTGGTGTTTTTCTTGATTTTATTGTAGTTATTATATATATTGGTCCCTTGGTTCAATTTCTTTGTTCTGCATCAATTTATACAAGTCTTCCCAAGGCTCATATTTGCAAAGTAATACCATTCCTTAATATTCATATAACACAATTCATCAAGCCATTGATACTTTGTTTTCAGATTTTTGCCAGAACAAAGAGTGCTACTTTGAATATTTTGTCATTTATAGGACTTTTTAAATGTCATCGATCTCCTTGGGATAGGATGTCCATCCTTTGTGGAAAGGATCCTCTCCTATAAGACCTGCAGATTATCTCATTTACTTCACTCACCTCAGTTCAATAGGCATTTATTAAATGCTTACCGTGTGCCAAGTTCTTTGCTAGGCACTAGGAATAAAAGTAAAAAATGAAATGGCCCGTGTCCTGAGAGGACACAAATCTACACAAATCAAAATAAGGAAATGCAAAATATATACCACATAAATACAAAGTCATTTTGAAAGGGAGGGTGGAGAAGATTAACAACCTTGGGAATCAGGAAAAGACACTCATAGGAGATTCCATTTGATCTGAACCTTGAAAGGAGTTAGGGTTTCCACAAGGTGGAGGTAAAGAGAGAAAGTGTTCTCAGAAAGGAGGACAGACAAACCATGCAGAAGCCCTTGAGACCAGGGCATTGCTCGGGGACCACAGCATAGGTGGATTTGGTTGAAATGTAGTCTGTAAGGATGAACACTGTGGAATGGCTAGATTGCCAAGGGCTTTCAACGCCAAACAAAGGAGTTTGTGTTTTGTTTTGTTTTGTTTTTTACCAATCAATTAACATTTATTAAGCACCCACTACTTGCCAAGCATTATTCTAGAAATAAGGGTGGGGGAAAGAGGACAGTAGTGACTAGGGTAGCTGTGAAGCAACAGGAACAAAAAACCTGTTTGTCTCTCCTTTACCTTGTTTTTCTCTGGTTGGATCCTAACACTATTCATTTCACAGTCTACCAGCTGCCCTTGGCTACTGCTCCTACATCTTTGAAAGAGCTCTTGTCTCTCAGAAAGTCACTACTAGCCTTTCTGTAGCAATGACAGGCAATTTCTTGGGACTTCTGCATTAAAACATCCTCAGGAAAATCACCCTTCAAGAAACTAAAACAGAAATAGTAAATAAGCTGGCATATTTGTAAATGAAGATTAATAGCCAACAATCCAAAGAGTTCTCAGTATGAGCCAAGAAGACCCAAGGCCTGGGATCTTCCATCCAAAATCACCTTGCCAAGAAAAAAAAATAAAGAAGAAATGTTTTTGTTAATGACAAAAGGGCTTTCCATGGATTACAGTTCCAGTTCATTGCACTGGCTATGTGGGGTTTTGTTTTGTTTTTAGGCAATCAGGGTTAAGTGCCTTGCCCAGGGTGACACAATTAATAAACATCTGAGGTTGGATTTGAACTCAGCTCCTCTTGACTCTAGAGCCAATGTACTATCCACTGCACCACCTAGCTGCCCCTTAGTTATGTGGCTATGCTAATAAACTAAACTAAACTAAACTAAACGAACAAAAAAATCCCAACAACTGAAAGAAAATGACTGCCTAACCTCTAGCAAACTCTCCAGGAAGTTCCATTGCTCTTTTGATTCTAAAGAGCTGCGGGGGCTGTCTCTTACCACTGAGTCACCTTTCACCTGAATTCATGAGCAGGAAGGAAATGTATATAGAGGCAGGAAATGAAATAAATGTTTTTGATGTAGTAGCAGGATATGAAAACTGAAAATTAATAGCTATCACCAACAAAATGTGCACTGACTAGCTCATTCTGGCATATGTTTGTTGGTCCATGGGAAGAGCAGTGTCCCACAAATGACCAGACTTACATTCAGTCCAGCTCCTGCAGCCATCACTGAAGGGATAAATGGTTGTGAAGAAGGATTTCATCTTCATCATCACCAGCAATAACTTTCTGACCAACTTCTACCAATAAACAGATGGGCACGTGAGCCCTGGGAATGGTAGCAACCCTTACACCACTGGTCCTGCTGGAACCCAGCCCTCACAGAAACATCTGAAGGATTGATTCCTGTGCTGGAGGGGCAAACCATCCTTATCAAATGCCAACCAACTGCCACACACAGGGTAGTTAGGCCAGCCTGGCTGAAGCAGCAAGGGAGACACAGAGGGCAGCATATACCAGGCAAGTCAAACCACTCCCACCACCTTGGCCAACATGTCTCTTCAGACCCTAAGGGGGGGCAGCTAGGTGGAACAATGAATAGAGCACCAGCCCCGGAGTCAGGAGAACCTGCATTCAAATCTGGCCTCAAACATTTAACACTTAGTAGTTGTATGACCTTGGGCAAGTCACTTAACCCCAATTGCCCTTCCTTCCCCCACTCAAAAAAAAAAAAAAGGGACCCTAAGGGAGAGCACCTAGGACTCTGAAAACAAGAGCCTGTGGAATAGCAACGTTTCTAGCCCAGTGTCTGCAGCCACCATCCTGTGATGCAATCCCTGTGAAAATGCAACCTCACAAGGGCTCCTTCAGGTGCTATAGCCAAGTCGAAGACCAGAAAACACAGTTTTTGTCACCAATGTCCTTGGTACTATCAAAGTATTCCATACCAGAAACTGATATGATTTTTTATTTAGTAGAAATGACATTTAGGAAAAGACATTACCATCTGTCCTGACACTGTACTCTGAGGCCCATAAGACCTTTCTACCTGATGTGCTGCTGAAACCTTCCATAGTAAATGCTTAATAAACGCTCCATTCATTCATCTGAGGGCAGTTATTAGTCAACTCTGATCAAGAAACCTTAATACAGGCAATGATAAGGAGGAAGAGAAAAACTAAAACAGAAACAGCAAAAAACAAAACAATGTGGCAGGACCCTAAGGGATTGATTCAGTCTGGGAGGACTGAATCCCAGATCTCAGCAGTTCTAAAGATCTCTGCAACTCAATGTAGAAAGGTAACTGTAAGAGAGGCAGCAGGGATATAGCAAAGATTATCTGCTTTCTGCATAGTCACAGATCCTCCTCACATGGCTGGTAGAATTGTCCCATGCCCAAATCTATTTAATGCTCTTTGGCCCATCAATCAGAAGTGCCCCCTTTCTTTGAACCCAATGGAGAGAGAAGTTTTAAAAGCTTTGCCCCACAGAGGCCTCCAAGGGATTGTCTCCCTTTTTCTTTGGGGCTCATTAGACACTTTCACCTTCCCCTTATTATCAGGAAGTAGGTCCCCTCCCAACAATGCTCCTGGTTGGTCCTCCAAGCCCTCTGTGCAGAGGTGGAGTACAAGGAGCAGTTACCAAGCTGCCATAAGCCATGGTCCACATTTCTGCCCACTGCTCACTCTGCCCAGGCCAGCTGCTACTTCCTGTGCTAGGGCAGGATGACAATTGTCACTACCTGGGCTAGATGGAGTGTTGCTATAGACTGTCCCTGCAGGGGACTGATGCTGCCTCACTACAGCAGGCCTGATTCTGCCATGAAGGTTTCTGGGGTCCTGCCCTGTCACTGTCCTCTTGTGTTAGTCAAAAGTGCTGTGAGCAGGGCTGCTGCTAGAGCTTACAGACACAAAACAAAAAACAACAAAGCCAGAGGCTCTTCTAGGCTCTTCCCCATGGGCAAACTGTAGCTATTTTTGCTGGGGTTGGGGAAAATGCTTCTGTGGCCCAAGTTTTATGCTCTTTGGGAGACTGGAAGCTACAGAGGGAATTACAGTTCCCACTTCTGGGGTGAAAGTAGAAATGTTTTAAACGGATATAGCACCCCTGATTGCCCTCAGCTAACTAAATGGAATGTGATTGCCATGTAGATCTGTATCCTCAATTCGAGAAATGTCTCTGGGCTCCTGGGGAGAATTAAGCAGCTTCCTCTGAAGTGTTTCTCCCAACAGTTTGCGCCAAAGGATCATAAGAAAATGCATGTGGGAAGATCACAGTTGGTTTCTCAAATTCCAAATTAGAAAAAGAAAGAAAGGAAACTCAAGCAGTTTCTTTAGCATGGTTGTTATGCATATAATTCTCTCACTATTGGGGGTCCCTCATGCTACCCCTCTATAACTGGTTATGTCTATATACAATTATAAGACTGAAGACTGCTGGTTCATTTGCATTATCATTTCAAAAAAAAACATTCAAAACTAAACAGTTTATAAAAATATGACCCCCCTCAAAGCAAGGAGGGTCTTCCCCCCCACCAGAAGCCTCCCTTGAGGCAACTGAGTGATTATGACCATTAGTAATACACTTATCCCTTCCACATTTGGGGGAATTAGGAGCACGGTGCCTCCACAATCTGAAAAACCCATGTAAAATTTTTTGACCCTCTTATCATACTAGGGATAAAGTCTAAATTATTATATGATATATAATTACACATAATGTATAATTATAATATATAACATAATCATCATATTATATATTATATAATATTAAACTTTAAAATATGTTGATATTGTACAATACTATATATATACAACACTACATATAATATATACATATACACACACACATATACAGATTTATAAATATAATGCATTTATAAGTTTCTAAACTTTTTTTATGTTGTCTGCTGGCCTTCAAGTGTTGTCTGAGGCTTCCACAAAATTCCCATTTAATTTCTTATGCCAACCCGAGATATATCAAAACTGCAATGGGAAAAGTTGTGATGTGGAAAGGATAATTGTACAAAGTTCCAGTAACCCCAGAGGACAACTAGTCCTTTTGAATTTGTGCTTTCCTAATGAGGGAAGCATTTCTTTCACCATTCCCTAAACTCAGTTCCTCCAAGCTGCTTTGAAGGCAAAATGGGTTCTGAAGAGATCTCCTAGTGAGAATTTTGAAGAAGCTTAAATCACCAGGCAGCAAGGCCCACTTGCCTTCAGGAGTTTACTCTTTAATCTCCAGAAGTGGAGATGGTCTCGTAGTACAAAGCCACCATTTCTAGAGGCATTAGCAAAGGCACCATGAGAACATGAAGGTCAGTTTAGGCTCTTCTGTTCCTTCCCCACTTCAAGGAGATCATTATCTTCCAGTCCTCAAGAACATACTAATCATTCTGTGGGCCTGACTCAGACACATTCCCCTGGAATCTAGTTTGATCACGGAACAAAATGAGACCTCATCGGTCATTTGACAGTTGATAAAAGGAGATTTACTTAGTCATAGAAAAAGAAGGATAGTCAACAAGGATAGTTGTTTCGGACGCCTCAAGTCGATTCAGCTGAGCAAAGCTCACGACATGATCTACCAGCCAAACATCTGAGAAGCCTTTCAGATCCTTATGGCTGCTTTGTACTCAGGACATGAGAAACTGATGTTGGCAGTTATGAGGAGGTCTCATTTCCTTTTAAAGAAAAACTAGCCTACTTTGCATGGGGGGAGGGGCTAGGATATTGCTTCTATCACATTGTCCTTCTGATCTATGTACACAGCTTTTTTTATACCAGTGATCTCCTCCTGGATGTCCCTTCCTTCTGTGGCTTCCTTCACTACTCTCTCTTTTGGTTGCCTTGCTACTTTTTTTCAACGTCCTTTGTTGGATCATCATCTACTTCTTTCTCACTAAACTTAGATGTCCCTAGTCTCAGTGTTAAAATATAAGGTTCTTGGGGTGGCTAGGTGGCGAAGTGAATATAGCACTGGTCCTGGAGTCAAAAGGACCTGAGTTCAAATCCGGCCTCGGACTCTTAACACAAAAACTAGCCGTGTGACCTTAGGCAAGTCACTTAACCCCAATTGCCCTCCAAAAAGCAAAAAAAATAAAAATAAAATGCAAGGCTCTGTCCCATGTTCCCTTCTCTTCTTTCTCTACACCCTCTTCCTCAGCTCCCATGGATTTAGTTATAATCTTTATAATAGTCAGTCAATGAGCAATTGAAGAAATGCTTCCTGTGAACCAGGTACTATGTTAGGTGCTAGAGATACAAAGAAAGGTTAAAAAATAATCCTTGGCCTCTAGGATCTCACTTTTTTTTTTTTGCTTTTTGGAGGGCAATTGGAGTTAATTGGACTTGCCCAAAGTCACATTGCTAGTAAGTGTGTCAACTGTCTGAGGCTGGATTTGAACTCAGATCCTCCTGACTCCAGGGCTGGTGCTCTGTTCACTATATAGGATCTCACATTTTAATGAGGGAGACAACATACAGATAACTAGGTATAAGTAAGATATATACAAAGTGCATGGAAAATAATTTTAGAGGGTGGCTCCAACTCTACCTCCTTCAACAGAAGGTGGGGTTTGAACTGTCTTAAAGAAATCCGGGAAATCAGAAGCAAAGGTGGAAGCATCCCAACCATTTAGGGCAGCTAATGCAAAAGCATAGAGATGGGAGATGGTGAAGAGAAGGGAATGAGTATTTATATGGTGTCTACTTTGTGCCAGACCCTGTGCTAAGTGCTCTTTATACAAATATTATCTTATTTAATGGAGTGTGGTGCAAAAGTAATGGCGTTAAAAAAAAAAGTCAGAGTGCCTGGATCACAGAGGGAAATAAAGTAAAAGCAGAATGGAAAGATAATACAAAGCCAGGTTAGGAAGAGCTTTAAACTCAACTTTATTAAGTGCCTATTCCCAAGGAAGCCAAATACTGACAAAGATCGACCTTTGGGTTTCCTTGCCTGGGTTGATGGTCTTTCCCCAAGAGGCATAAAATATTAATTAACTGTGTACAATATGTACTTTCTGGGCCATGAAGGGAAATTTAAAAAATATTCCAGGCTAGGTATCTTTTGACTCTTATCATGGGTGACTCACAAGCCACCCATCACCTTATATACTAGTTGTATATTCAGAGAGTAAAAATGAGATTAATATTAACCAAAGAAAATTTTGTGATGAAAAACATAATACCATATATAATATATGTGCATATACATACACATATATGATGACTAGTGCTCCAAAGACAGCCAGTATGGCATAAAAAAAAAAGAGTTGTAGGTGAACTAGCAGTTAAGAAGATCTTGGTTCAAATCATAAATCTGTACTTTATAGGATCATAGATTTAGAGCTTATTTGCTGCTATGTGCTCCCTATTCTAGTAGCTATGACAATAATTTTTTCTCTCATACTAGCAGGGATTTAAATGCCCACCCTTTCTCTGAAGAACTTTGGAACTGATTGTGTGACATGGAAGACAGTGGCACAGAACTGCCCAGCATAGTGTGCCCACATCAGAGAAGGTGCCATGCTCTGTGAGCAAAGCAGAATTGAAGAAGCTCAAAAGAAACTTGAAGTGTGCAGATTTAGAGAGTCTACCCCAAATGTTCCTTACCCGTGCAACATTCTGAGCTTGTATTGGTCTCATCAATCACAGTCCGACACACTGTAACTTGACCCCAACATAGTGATGTCATTTTGGTCCTCTAGGAGAACAAAGGACAACCGCCAACCAAGTACCCACCCTTCATAATAATATAAATAAAAGCCAAATTCTGGAAACCAAAAATAATAATATAAATAAATCCTTTTATTGGGATTAGCCATCAAATGATCATAAAACTGCATTTTACAAGTGAGGAAACAAGGCCCAAGAAGACTTGCCCAGAGTTAAAATAGTAAGTGTGAAGGGCAAGTCTTTCTGACTCCAAGCCCAATACTTTATCAACTATATCATGTTGCCATTTACTGGGTGACCAGGGCAAAGTCACTTAGCATCTCTCAGTCTCAAGTAGTTCTCTGTAAGAATGTGTAAGATTCACTGTAAGAATCTCAGATCCTTGAGGTGTTGCTATGAGTACTGGATTAGTTATGTTTTGTATTATCCACAACACTGCTTTCTTCAGTTAGTGCACATCAGTAAGAGTTGACTACATAGAACTTTCTTCAGTATTTCTATCCTCTTCACTCTAACTTCTCTGATAAATATGGGCTTATCATTAAAAATATTTGGGAACCATCTAAGCAGACCTGCATTTCAAAGGGAATTTCCAGATCCAGCAATTCTCTACAACAAAGAAATCACAGGTCTGATTCACACTAATTATTCACATAATCAGTCACAAGCATAGACTACTGGCAGGGGTATTGTTAGGCTCAAATGAGATAATGGGTGCAAAGCACTCTGCAAATCTTAAAGGGTGACATAAATGCCAATTTATCATCATCATCATCATTGTTAGTATTGCTAGCCTCCAGGCTGGTGATGCCATCTTTTCCTGAGCCTCCTACTTCAATCTTGCTGACCTCAAGCAATGTTTATAAAACAATATAAGGTGAGCTGGAAAATGTTTAACAGGATAGGAGAAAGGAAGGCAGGATATCTGCACACACACACTCTTAAGTTAAATTTGTATTATTAACACTTTCTTTAGTCTAGATTGGAGCTATCAAACATGCTGCCCTTGGCTTATGTAGCCCACAACACTCTCACAATCAATTTAATAAACATGTATTAAGCTCCTACTACATGCCAGGCATTGTAAAATTAGAATGTAAGATTAAAATGTAACTGGAAAACATTTAATAAAATAAACATAGATAATATATTTTGAAACTAAGCCAGTATGGCCTCCAGGGATCCTTATCTATGAATTGGTAGCACTTTTCTATTTCATTTTGATAACATTGGTCTAGATAATCAATAAAATATTAAATCAAGTTCTGATTTGTAGTGACTGATGAGTTCTGAGGTGTAAATATCCTCATTGAAAATTTTGCAGTCGTTCTTGTAAGCTGAGTAGATCTGCTTTAGGCATACCATTGGGTTGCTGATCCCTAAGAGGCCAGATAAAGAACTAGACTTAGATCAATGTAAATCCATATCTATTTTACTAATAAGCATCAGCCACATAATCTGAGAATGTGGACAATGCATTATCTTAAACATTGTCTACTGAAAAAATGCACATGAGCTAATTTTTAGTTATTCTTCAGAATAATATTTGTGATATTGTCAATATTGTTGCCTTTTCCACTAGGTTTATTTATTGATATGTACTCCCTATCCTGGTAATTATTACAATCATTTTTTTCCGTCATATGAGCAGGAATTTAAGTGCCCACCCTTACTAACAATAAAAATAAATAATTTTATTGGGATTAACCATAAAATGATAAGTATAGTTACTCTGGTATTTTTTAATCCCACCACAGTATTTTTCCTGATATCCCCCTCTGCAGTTGTGAATATCACACCTTCAAAATCTACTTGCCCTCCTGATTCTTACAGTAGCTTTTTATTTAAAGTTCCCTCATCACTGTATTGTTTAGACCTATAAAAAGGAAAAATGTGAGTTTTCACTGTGCCCTCTATAATTACAATTTTCAGTATCTCAATCAATCCCACTATAACTCTTTTATCTTTTTTTTTCATTCTCTGTTTTATTTTTCCCTGATTTAGACATCAGGACCATATATGTTTGCCACTTGAATAGAATTTCTTTTTATTTATTAAACAAATGCTTTATTAACTTTTGGTTTACATCATTCATTTCCACCAGATTTGAGTTACAATTTTTCCCCCATTTTTTCCCTACCCACCACCCCAGAATAGCACTCCCACTAGATATCCCCTCATCCAATCTGCTCTCTCGCATATCTTCTCCCATACCCCCTTCGACTTTGCCATTAGGGCAAGGTGAATCTCTGAGCCCCAATGCCTGGACATCTTATGAAACATTTAATTTTAAAACTTTGATTTTCAGATTCATTCCCTTCCTCCCTTGTCACCCACTCCCTCTGAGAAGATAAGCAATTCAGTATGTGTTGTACATGTATAGCTATGCAAAACATTACCATAGTAGATATATTGTAAAAGACTGCTTATATTTCCCTCCCACCCATCTCACCTCCTACCTGGTCCATTCCCTACTTTGATCCTGTCCCTCTTTGATAGTGGATACTTCCAACCTCCCCTCCTCCCAGAATGCCCTCCCCTCCATCATCTCCCCTCTCATCCCCCTTTCCCCTACTCAGGAGAGTGAGGGTGAGATATTCCATTTAGTGTGTATGTGATTCTCTCCTTGAGCCAACTTCAATGAGAATATGCTTTTGCCTTTTTGCCTTCCTGTTCTTCCCCTCTCCTGCAACTACTTCCCCTTCCCTCTTCTACATGAGATAGTTTACCCTACCTTGTCTTTCTCCATCTCCTCTTGCCACTTTCCTCTCTCACCTCTTAACTTCACCCCTTAAGAATCATCCCTTCCTTGGGGCAGCTAGGTGGCGCAGCGAGCAGAGTACTGACCCTGGAGTCAGAAGGACCCGAGCCCGGATCCGGCCCCAGACACCCAACACACAAACAAAAACCCAGCCGTGTGACCCTGGGCAAGTCATCCAACCCCAATTGCCCCCCCCCCCAAAAAAAAGAATCATCCTTTCCCATCAAATTCAACCTGTGCCCTCTATCCATGTATACCTGTGAACATATGTCCATATACCCTTCTTCAATTATTTTCATAATGAGAAGGGTTCATCAAACACAGTTATTGTTTTTCCATGTAGGAATGTAAATAGTTCAACTTTGATAAGTTCCTTTTGATTTTTTTTCCTTGATTACCTTCTCAAGCATCTCTTGCTTCTTGTGTCTAGATGTCAAATTTTCTATTCAACTCTGGTTTTTTCCTCAAGAATGCTTGAAAGTCCTCTATTCCACTGAATGACCATATTTTCCCCTGAAACAAGATACTCAGTTTTGCTGGGTAGGTGACCCTTGGCTTCAATCCCAGCTCTTTTGCCCTCTGGAATATCATATTCCATGCCCTTCCATCCCTCAGTGTAGAAGCTGCCAGGTCCTGTGCTATTCTGATTGTGTTTCCACAATATTGAAATTGTTTCTTCCTGGCTGCTTGTAGTATTTTCTTCTTCATCTGGGAGTTCTGGAACCTGGCTATACTATTCCTGGGAGTTTTCTTTTTGGGATCTTTTTTCAGGAGGCAATCAGTGGATTCTTTCAACCTCTATTTTGCCCTCTGGGTCTAAAACATTAGGGCAATTTTCCTTGAGAATTTCTTGGAGGGTGAGTTCTAGGTTCTTTCTTTGATCATGGCTTTCAGGTAGTCCAATAATTTTTGAATTATCTCTCCTGGATCTATTTTCCATGTCAGTGGTTTTTCCCATGAGAAATTTCACATTGCCTTCTATTCTTTCATTTGTCTGGATCTGTTTAACAGCATCTTGATTTCTCATAAAGTCACTAGCTTCCATTTGCTCCAGTCTAACTCTGAAGGAATGAATCTCCTCGGTGAGCTTTTGAGATTCTTTTTCCATCTGGCACATTTGGCTTTTTAAGGCATTCTTCTCCTCGTTGCCTTTCTGAGCCTCTTTTGCCATTTGAGTTAGTCTGTTTTTTAAGGTGTTATTTTCCTCAGTCAGGCTGTTGACTGTCATTTCATACTTTTCTTGCATCTTTCTCATTTCTCTTCCCAATTTTTCCCCCACTTCTCTTATCTGCTTCTTAAGGTCCTCCTAATGGCCTGTAGCCAGCTTGTATTTTCATTTGGGGCTTTTGGTGCAGGAGTTCTGACCTCACAGTCCTCCTCCATGCTTTGATCCTCTTTGCCCCTAAAATAGGAGTCCAATGTTGAATTTATCTGTTTATTTTGTTTCTTTTGCCTAGGCATGTTGCCACTTAATTACTTGATTTTTGGGCTTGTTGCCACAGTAGGACTCTGCCACTAGACAGGAGAGCTTCTGTCCCAAACGTGGGGTCTTCACAACTTCTGCAGGTTGGGTGGCCTCTGTAAAGTCTCCACCCGTTCTGGCAAATTGGATACCCACCCCAAACTTCCCCCCCCAGACCACAATCCAGATCCAGGCAGTTTAAAGCAAGATTGATTAACCCCCAGATTGATTGCTGGATCTCCCTACAGTTCGTAGACCAGGAGCTAGAGCCGCTACGTTTCAAAATGGCTTCTATGCTGCGTTTCTTCAGCAGCTTTTCGCCCCCAGGGGAGGAAGCCGCATTCCCCAAATACTGGTCCCAAAGTCCATATGGCACTAACCTCTCACTTTGTCCTAGGCATATCTGTGCTGATAATTCTGGAATCGACACAGCTATTGGTATTCTGGGGTCCCTCCAGCCGGCTGCTGGCCCAGATGCCTTAGGGCTAAAACCACAGCTCATAACTCTTTTATCTTTTGCAAGCTAAATAATGACTTTGAGGTAGTTGTCTTGGTAAAACTTCAAATGGATCCCCAAGGAAGCCTGCAATTTAGGGAATACAAAAACCTAAAAAACAACCACTCCAAGATATTGTGTTCCAGCTGCAGATTTAGAATTTGAGAGAGAAGGAAGGAAGGGAGGGAGGAAGGAAGAAAAGAAAAGGGAAGAAAAATAAAAGAATGAATGAATGAGGAAGAAAGGGAAAGTGAGAAAAGAAAGGAAGGCAAAAAGGAGGAAGAAAGAGAGGGGCAGGGAGGACAGAGAGAAAAATAAAAGAGAAAGAAAGAGAAAGGAAGGGAGGAAGAAACAAGGGAAGGAAGGAAAGAAAGAAAGAGAAAGGAGGAAAGAAATAATTTTTTTCATTTTTAGTTGTTCAGTTGCTGTGCAGTGGCAGACATATTTTTATTCATCCCCTAGAATAGAGCAACTTCATTATTAAAACATGGATATGATCCTGATGCTGAGAAATGTATGCCTTTGTGTCCTACTATTTTAAAACTCTGATCATTGGAATTTGTGGGGGAAAGTCATATTCTGGTTAATTGCATTTTCTGGTTCATTTAGTGTCAAATAAGAAGGCATTTTTTGTTTTACCCTTGCTTTTGGAAATCTTTCAACAATGTGTCATTGTACTTCCTTGCTTTATTACACACACTATAATAATAATAGTGTAATCCCTAATGATCTTGCAGTGAATCAGTGCTATTGTTCTGACCACCAATCACAATTCTAGAGAATTGTAGAAGACAAGCTGAGTTGAGTCTGTATCACTATGGAAAATCTGGGAAGTGAGCTCAGATCATTCAGTTAAGTGAATTCTAAACAGGTTGATTGGATCATAAGATCACAGATACAGAGCTGGAAGGAACCTAAAGTTCAGCCTCTTAATTTTACAGATGAGGAAACTGAAACCCCAAGAAGTTAGGTCACTAACATGGGATCATTCAGTTAATATGTGTCTGAGAATCAGTATTTGAACCTGGGCCTTCCTATCTTCAAGTCCAGTGCCCTATTCACTATACCACACTGCTTACATAGCATGTGATTAACAGTGAGCTGTCAGGTTAGAGGTCCCGTGATCCAGGAATCTGTGCTCTGCCCTGAGACAGTTAAGATTTTTATCAGCGATTGAATAAAAACATAACATGCTTAACCAAGTTTCTAGATAGCATGAAACTAGGAGGAATGGCTAACACATAAGTTCACAAAAGATGTTAAAATATGTGGGGGTTACAGCTTTAAAAGATGAAATTTGATAGGGGGTAATATAATGTTTGAATTTGTAACAACCGCCCCCCCCAAAAAAAACCCCAAAACCCAACCACCCCACAATTAGAAGATATGGAAGCTGTGGCTACAAGCTCAATATAAGTCAATAGAGTGAAGTGCCCTCCCCCCAAAAAAACTAGTGTAATCTCAGAGTGCTTTAAGAGAAGTACAGGACCCGGGACCAGGAACCCTATAATGGTCCCTCTGTTCTCTGCCTGGATCAGACGCAGCTGGAGGACTCTGTATATCTTGTTTGTACGCAGCCGTCTGCCCCGAGTTGTTTGCTGGTTGTCTCTCTCCTCCCCTCCTAGACTGAGCTCTTTGAGAGCAGGGACTGGATCTCTGTTTATTTATTGGGTTGGTTATCTATCAGTTCATTCATTCCTTTGTCTATTTATTTATGTGTTTATTTATTTGTTTACTTATTTGTTCATTCGTCAGTTCATTCATTCATTTATTTTGCCTTTCTTTGCATCGCCATCATTTAGCACAGTGCCTGGCACATTGTTGTTCAGTCATTCCACTTGTGTGGACTCTTTGTGGCCCCATTTGGGGTTTTCTTGGCAGAGATACTGGAGAGATTTTCCATTTCCTTTCCCATCTAATTTTACAGGTGAAGAAACTGAGGCAAACAAGGTGAAGTGACTTGCCTATGGTCACAGAGCTAGTAAGTGTCTGAGGAGGTACTTTCTTGGGAGACCAGGGACCTGCTTCTGAGAGAAGATATTCTGTGCTCCCCTATCTCCAGGACGGGAGCACCTTTTTCTGTTGATTGCCTAGCCAGAACATACTGAATTTTTAAAACTACAAGATTAAGGCACTCTTTCCAGCTACATCCAGAGAGTGTGAAAGCCCCTCTTCACCCAAAGCTTGAGTGCCATGAACTAACCTGGGACCAGAGTGGAGTGCTGGGGAGTTGAGGGGGTAGAATAAGGCTACCTTCTCTCTTTTCCATTTAGGCCCTTTGACACTGAGAATCAGTCAGGGTTTTGATATTTTCATTTCTTTTTCAGTTCTAGGCACAGGCAGAGTGTCCCCAGACTCAGACTTGCACTATAGTGTCCTGGGAGGCAAGATGTTGCTATCAGTCAAGCAGAGAAGCCCTGAAAAGTGAGGATGCCTAGGGCCCCAGCCCAAGTTGGGGCTTTGGACTTGGAACTTGGTGGGATGATGCTAGATAGGAATTCAGTTAACCTTGAACCTAATTTCCCTCCCCTTTTCAGAGCCTAAGGTGGTTCTGTAAGATTCACCACATTGTGTTACTGCACAGAACATTTGTAATAAATTTGTTCTTATTATACCTTTTAAGTAAATATTCCTTTGTAAAAGCTGGTCTGACTGTTAAGTGTTCAAATGGAGCTGAGGTACTGGAGAACCCTCCAAATCGGGGGAACGCAATCAGTGGGAACCTAAGCCAATGTCAAACACTAGATATTACCTTTAAAGGTATGGGAGGGGGGCGGCTAGGTGGCGCAGTGAATAGAGCGCCCTCCCTGAAGTCAGGAGGACCTGAGTTCAAATCCGGCCTCAGACACTTAACACAAAAACTAACGGTGTGACCTTGGGCAAGTCACTTAACCCCAATCGCCCTTCAAAAAGCAAAAAATAAAAATAAAGGTACAGGAGATCCAGAAGGAGGAGTGAAATTGAACATACCTGATCTTCAAATAGTGGGGACCAGGGTAGTCAATGTTATACCTCCTCTCTGATTAATTGGGAGCTATATTTTAGGAGTGACATTAATAAAAATGGATAAGATGCTTATAAGGAACAGAGGAAGAAATCAAGTAAGTCTTTATTGGATTTAATTTCTTTAGGTTCAGCCTGGAGAGAGGAGGCTTGGGGTGGGGGCAGGAATAAAATAGCTATCATCAAGTATTTCAAGAGCTAAGAGTGGAAAAGGAGCTGGCTTGCTTCTTTCTCTTTGGCTCCAGGGAGTAGAGCTAGGAATAATGGGTGCCTGGGGCAATAAAATTGCAAAGAGATTAATTTAAGCATGATACAAGGAAAAGCTTATTAACAATTAGAGCAATCCAGAACTATGAAATTTCGTCTTCAACCAGTTCTCTCACCACCATGGTAGTCTATTCAATTGCCACAACGCACCTGCTACTCGGCCCCTTAGGGAAGAATCCACCCTGAGGCCAACTTAGTGACTGGTGAGTCCTTGCCTGGAACAGTCATATCATGAGAAGACCCAACCATATAGCTCCCTTCCTTTTCACACCCTCAAGCCTGCCCTACCACCACACCTCTCTACACTCTGCTGGGGTACCACTACCCCTTCCCTCTTTTGGCCCTTTCTAGATCTCTTTTATGTTTTGTTTTCCCTTATTAAAATGTATGTTCCTCGAGAATAGGAACTACCTTGTTTTCTCACATTTTTAAAAATACCTCCAGAGTTTAGCACCATGCTTGGCACAGAGTAAGCCCTTAATAAAGTGTTTTATCTATTCATCTTTATCTAACTCTCCAGAAGTGGAATCAACTGCTTCAACAGGTAGTGACAGGCTTCTCCCTTCTTGGATATCTCTAAGCAAAGCCCAGATGACCACTTGCCATGTTTCTAGTAGAAGCGATTCTTGTTCTGATAATTTCAGACCCATAAGGTCCTTTCCAACATATAAATAACAACAACTAACATTTATATAACATTTTCCATATGCTGGGCACTGTGCTAAGTGCTCTACAATTATTATCTCGTTTGGTCCTTGCTGCACCTCTGGGAAATAAGGGCTATTTCTATATTTTACTGATGAGGAAACTGAGGAAAATAGAGATTTAAGGACTTGCTGAGGGTCTCACAGCTAAGTATCTGAGTCTGAATTTGAACTCAGTTCTTCCTGACGTTAGGCATAGTCCTTTATCTGCTGTGCCACCTAGCTGTCCTAAATTCTGTGATGTGATGTGTGTGTGTGTGTTTGTGTGTGTGTGTGTGTGTGTGTGTGTGTGTGTGTGTAAGGATCCTAGGACATAACTGTAAGTAACTTTGGGGAAAAAATAAACACTTTGATGATTGTTTTCTTGTTATTTCTTTGCTTTCTCTTAAAACGGTAGAGGAAATCAAGACCTAGTTGATTGTGATTTTACTCTAAAATGTGGCAACACACTTTATCAACACTTCTTTGGGGAAAAAACAAACCCCAAACTTCCTTTCTTCTTCCATTTACCCAAAGGAATCTCCTATTACATAATGCTTGACTCCTCTCTCTACTCTCTTCACATATCCAATATGGCTAATTATGCGGAGGGGATCTGACCCCCCAAAAGGAAAAGACCATGTCTTTGGGATCTGGATCCCCAAAAGGAAAAGCTCCTCGACTTTCCCACTTGGCCCAGGTCCCTGGCATTTGCCTGGGGCAATTGGCCCTTCCCAGTTAATTAACTGTCCTTTCATTATTTGCACCTGACCACACCCTAGACCACCCCTCTCTTAATTCTGTCTAGACCCTTTCTCTCTCCCTACAGTCTGTATAAAAGATCCATCTTGCCTCTATGAGTTTAGTCAATGCTCCAATTCCTTAAAAGTCTGGACAATATGGTGTATTTTTAGAATCATGCCCACCTCCTCTAGTTGTTCTAATAAACCTTGTCTTTGGTTGAAAGAAGACTTGAATGGTATTCATTCAGGCAGGATCTGTGTATCACTATTTTGGGGTCCTAGCACCCCTAATCCTCAATACTGCTGGTTCTTTCATTTCTACTTTCATACTGTACTTTATATTTGTCCCCTTCTCTATACTCACACAACCATCATCTTCACTGCTCAAAAATATTTGGGGATTATTGTTGACAGGGATCGACACACAATATGAAAGCCATAGCATACTCAAATTTGTCAGTTTCCATTTCAAGGGTATTAAGAGTCTCAATCACTTAAGATTTAATTTCCTTAAATGTGAGAGTGGATATTAAAATATAATAGCATTAGGCCTATATGAGCTACAGATTTACTTGCAAATCAAATTTGAACATCAATGCCCAAATACTAAGCAAAATGACTTCTGAAGTATGTGTTGGATTAAAAGACATCTAGAATCAAGTGCCATTTTTATATGATTATTTACCTTAGTAGCCTGGATAAAATGAACAAGAGTAGCCTCTTTTGTATCTCTGTGGGAGGTGAAGCCAGGACCTGCCTTTGGGATCCTTAGCATGGGTGCCACCCCCCATACACCCAGTATAGTACACCACAAGCCAAAATGATCCTTTGGAGCTTTCATCCCTTACCTTTATTCAATCAGCATGATATTATGGAAAGAGTTCAGAGCTAGATGGGTTTGAGTTCTTGGACCAATTGATCACTTACATCCTACAGGATTGTGATCTTTACTTACTTAATTTTCCCTGAAGCTTAGTAATGGAGGTGAAGAGAATGACATAATAATATTTGAAATTTGAACTTGACAGTTTGTTCTGAGAAAAGCATTTGGTGAACTAGAAAGTGTTGTGTGTAAAGGAGGACCATTATTATTCATTCATCCAACAACTATTTATCACATGCCTACTATGTCTAGGGTGAGGAATTAAACACAAAGAAATAAAAATAAACACCTGTGATTAGTGTTGCTGAGCCGTGTTGTTCTCAAAGTATGGTTCCAGAGACCTTTTCAGGGGGTCCTTGAAGTGAAAACTCTTTTCATAAGAGTACCAAGATATTACTTGTCTATTAAAATGCTTTTTTTCCTTTTCAACTACTGTAATGGCAAGCAAAATAGGACTTTTTGCTGGTTTTCTAGATTGAGTTTTAGCTAATCAAGTGCCTTTGAGCCTCGCTGTTAATTGTGTAAAGAGTCTTTGATTGGAATCAGTATACATTGTATTGCCCTTAATATTCCTAAGGGAGTTTGAAGATCTCCCCTGACCCTTAATAGACCAAATGCAATCATATGGGAGCCCACAGTGGGAGGTGCTCGCAAAAAGGGTTAGAATAGGAAGGAGCAGATAAAGAGTATGAGCAGAGCTAGGAGCAGACAGAACTGAGAGAGAGAATGTTTATGATCTTGGCGCTCTGTCTGCTGATCTGTGTTACCTTCTCAGACAGAAGCTCTGTCTGTTGATCTGTGTTGATTCCTCAGATGGAAGTCCTGTCTGTTGTTCTGTATCGGTTTCTCAGATAGAAAGTGAATTGAGATGATAGCACTGGTAATGTATGTAAATATTGTTGTAGCCCTGTTAAACTTTGTTTTCCTAGAAACAGAAACTGTGAAGAGCTTGGAGTGGATCAGTCCCCATGAGCTGAGTTATGAAACAGGAGCAGAGAGCTGCCTATGTGTAAATCCAGGCAAGAGGTGGGAATGGTCAGCCCATGGAGGAGGAGCCATGGGGTTTGGAAGTCAGCCTCAAGTCAAGATGAAAGAGGACTTTACTTGGGTACTCTGTATTGACTAAGGAGATTGTAACTTACTGTGACCTAGGGGTGCATGGTGTTTGTATTTTCTGCTACCCCTTAAAGATGACTATAAGATATACTGAATAATATGTTTTGTTTAAGACTATGTGACCACATTAGTAAAGTTGTTTTGTTATGTTGTTGTGAATATTATGCTTTAGTTTCTTGAATGTTATACTTTAGTTTATTGCTGAATAAATAAAGAGTTCATTATACTATGTGATTAGACCTTTAAAGTTATTTACAGCCTCAGGAGAGTTATTTGTGATTGTCTTTACTACTACCCTATCTGTGTGAGGCTAGAATTTCTTCATATACTTCAACCAAAGCATTGCGCCTGATTAAATGCAAAAGTAGATATGAAAACCCAACTGTTTTCCATTAAGTCAGACATTAAAGAGCTTTGTAGGGGCAGCTAGGTGACACAGTGGATAGAGTACTGGGCCCGACGTCAGGAGGACTCCTCTTCCTGAGTTCAAATCTGGCCTCAGACGCTTACTAGCTGTGTGACCCTGGGAAAGTCACTTAACCTTGTCTACCCCAGTCTTATCATCTGTAAAATGAGCAGGGGAAGGAAATGGCAAATAATTTCAGTATCTTTGCCAAGAAAACCCAAAATGGGGTCATGAACAGTTGGACAACAAAAAGTCATTTGTGACAATATGCAAAAGAGGCTACCCTTCTCACTAAAATTTTTTTGTTTGGGAAAACAGTACTTTTTCATAAAAATGCTATTATGCCAACATATAATGAGATTATTATTGTTATTTTAAAATAAATTAATAAAATAATTTAAATATAATAAATGTTTTAAGAATATATCAGTTTTTATTCCTAATCTGCTCAATATAGAGATAACCCATATGAAAGTTCTTTGGGGGGGAATCCTCAGTAAATTTTAAGAGTTTTAAAGCGGTCCTTAGACCAAAAACTTTGAGAACCACTGTTGTAAAGGATACAAAAATGTATGAGAAATGGTCTACTAACTGACAATCTAGAAAGGGAGAAGACAGAGATAATTACAACATAAGGCACCAAATGAGAAATGCTACATAGGTATAGATAATAAATGCTCTAAATCTTTAGAGCATTGTGTTGTGAACAGACAGTGTTCAGAGATCACTTCTGGCTGAAGGATGAACATATGAATTTGATGGAGATTAGATGGGAAAATGTTCCAGGCAGAGGGGACAACATAAGTAAACACAGAGTAAAAAAAGTGAAAGGTGAGATGATGGTGAGTAGATCAGCTTCTCTGAATTCAAATACAAACAAAGGGGACTAGTAGAAGAAAGATTTCTCACCAGATTTGTCACTGACAATCTGTGGAGTTAGATTTCCTTGGAGGATGAAATTCTCCTTCTATCACTAAGCTAGTAAGTGAGGTTGCCAGGAAAAGGTAACTATGGCTTAGGTAAGGCAACACATGTTTAGCATTAGAATTAAAATAGCAGGACCACTAAAGTCAAATCTCACAATTTTGTCTAATGCTAGTGGCAAATGACTGAGATCCACTATAGATATACTAGGGGCAGGCTGGGCATAGGATGACCAGAGCAAGCATTATGAAATCATATAGTGTGATGGGTAGAAGCTAGGTAGATAAAATAGCAACTTGGGACAAAGTCAAACTAGATGACACTTCAGAGTAATTCACCTAAGAAGAGCATAACTAGGATGGGGTGGTTAGGGCTTTGTCCCAGGTACCAAAATTTAGAAGGCACTAATAGTACTTGCAGTACTTCATCAGTGCAGAAACAACTGAGCTTAGCATGGAATAAGCAAAGATAATTAACTAAAATAAGAAATTACCAGATAACATAACAGTAGCCACATGTCAGGTGAGCTTTTCCCTGACTTGCTACTCCATTTTTTTGCCTTTTTTTTGGAGGGCAGTTGGGGTTAAGTGACTTGCCCAAAGTCACATGGCTAGTTTGTATGTTAAGTGTCTGAGGCCAGATTTGGACTCAGGTCCTCCTGATTCCAGGGCCGGTGCTCTATTCACTGTGCCACCTAGCTGCCCCGATTGCTACTCCATTTTCACAGCAGTCCTCTGAATGTATTTGAGCGCATTTTTTTGTCCTACTTTCTCTAAATTTTTTTTCCACTGATAATCCTGGATGCAAAAGCTGCTAGTAAATTTTTGCATAGGAGTCTTTTATTTGCTCATTTATCCATTTTTTGTCTCCTTGCATGTTTATGTACACAGAGACACTCACTATTTTGTCCTCCAGATTACAGTCAGCTAGGAAGAGATTCCGCTGGGCAGATATGTCCTTAAGCTCAGTTTCCTGCTTCTCTCCTGGGAGAAGGTGATTTGAGACACACATAAAAGAATATAAATAGAACCAATAATGTGTTTTATGAGAGTCTTTCTTTTTACAGAATTGCATGAGAAAAACCCATAAAAAACAAATTTTGTTCAATTTAACCAATACTTATTGACCACTTGCTATGTGCAAGACACTATAAGGGAATATGAAGTTTTCTTAGACACATTCCCAGAAAGCTGATAATTTAAATTTTAAGCTCTTACATTCAAATGTTGACTGTATCTAGACTTTTAAAAATGAAAATATAATATGTTTCATGCCTTGGAACCATAAGCAGTGAACAGAGCTGATCACTATCTGTCCTTTAATCCAAGGAGCTAAGAGTCTTAAGGAGAAGACAACACATAAACAATGGTATACATAAAAGATGTATACTAAATGCATTGGAGGTACTCTTAGAGGGAAGGCACTAACAGTGAGTGGCAGAGGGGGTTAAAGAAAGTCTCCCACACAAGGTGAGATTTGAACTAAGTCTTGAAGAAAACCAGAGAAAGACCAGGAGGGAGAATATTCCAGCCCTAGAAAACATTGAATGAAAAGGCAGAAAATTAGGAGATAAGAGAATAATATGCAAGGGACAGCAAGAAAGTCAGCATAGCTCGTTCTCAGAGTACATGAAGGGAAAGGAAGTATAATAAGACTGCAAAGGTAGGAAGAGGCCAAATTATAAAGGGCTTTAAAAATCTGAGGGAGGATTTTGTCTTTGATCCTGGAGCTGAGAGCCACCTGAATCTACTGAGAAGTGAGGAGTGACATAATTATACCTGCACTTCAGAAAAATCACTTTGGCAGCTGAATAGAGAATGGATTGGAGTGGGGTGAGACTTAAGGCAAGATCATCCAGGAAGCTATTGGCTATATAGTGCAGGCATGAGGTGATAAGAGTCTGTATTAGGGTGATGGTTGTATGAAAGGAAAAGAGAGGGGCAGCTAGGTGGTGCAGTGAATAGGGCACTGGCCCTGGAGTCAGGAGGACCTGAGTTCAAATCTGGCCTCAAACACTTAACATAAAACTAGCCATGTGACCTTGGGCAAGTCACTTAATCCCAATTGCCCTACCTTCCCTCCTCCAAAAAGCAAAAAAAAAAAAAAAGAAAGGAGAGGAGAGAACATATATAAAATATATATTTTGAAGGCAAAAATTAACACACTGGATATATGGAGTCTTACTTTATATATGAGAGAGGAGGCAAGAATAATACTTAGATCTGAATGTGAAAATATGGTGGTAATAGGGAAGTTTGGAAAAGAGGAGGGTTTAGAGGGGAAAGATAATGAGTTCTGGATATGTTGTATTTGAGATGTCTACTGGACACCTAATTTGATGTGACATGAAACTAGAACTTGGCAGAGTGGTTAGGGCTAACTATATAGATGTGGGAATTATTCCACGGGAGCTGATGTGATCACCATGCATAATGGTATAGAGGGAAAAGAGAAACAGGTCCAAGATACCCATGGTTAAAAGGGGGGAGGAAGGGTCAGATAGATGAGAGAACCAAGAGAGAGCAATATCACAAAAAGCTAGAGAGGAGATGGTGATCAACCATGTCAAAGACTATGAGAGGTCAAGATGAACAAAGATTGAGAAGAAGTCATTCAACCTAATGATCAAGAGTGCATTGATGACTTGGAGAGAGGGGTTTCAGTTGAATGATGAGCTTAGAAGTCATATCATAAAGGGTTTAAAAAAAAAGAAAGTCGGGGCGGCTAGGTGGCGAAGTGAGTAGAGCGCTGGCCCTGGAGTCAGAAGGACCTGAGTTCGGATCCGGCCTCAGACACTTGACCCACACAAACAAACAAACAAAAAAAACCTAGCCGTGTGACCTTGGGCAAGTTACTTAATCCCAATTGCCCTCCAAAAAGCAAAAAAAAAAAAAAAGAAAGTGGAGACAGAAAGTGTCATAGCCACCTTTCTCAAATTTAATGATGAAGGGGGCAAAGCCAATAACTAGCAGAGGTGATAGGATCAAGTAAAAGTGTTCTGCGAATGGGAGAGACATGGGCAGGTTTGTAGGAAGCTGAGAAGCACCCAGTAGACAGACAGAGATTGAAGATGAGAGATAGGTGGAGACAGAAACCTACAGTTGTCTGCATAGTGTCTCCCCCATTAGAATGTGAGCTCCTCAATGGCTACAATTATTTTTCTCTTTTTTTGTATCACCAGCACTTGTCACAGTGCCTGGTACATAGTATAGCTCAATAAATGAGTGTTGACTCACTTGGTGACTAAGTATTAATGACTGGAGAAAGGTCTGTTGAGGAAGGTAGGTAAGTAAGTAGGCTGTTCAGAGTCTTCCCCTGAGGTCCAACCTTGTGTCAAGCAGTGATCTTGTGACCTGTGAAGACCCAAGAGGCCGCAGGTAGCACGAATAAATGGTAGTTTGCACTCTGGAGAGTCTGGTCAGGAAGCAAGAGGCAAGTGAAAGATGGGTCTGATCCAGGCATGGCCTCTAGAGTACCACGGAAAACCCTGGAGTACAGAGACTTGAAGGTGGGTATCCTGGACCTGGTGGGGCTGATGAGGCCCTTCTTTTGCCCTCTGTGAAGGTCCACAAAAAAGAGGCCCGGAGTCAGGTGACCCAGGACATTTACTTCCCTATGGCCCCCATTCACAGGCCTTTAGCTTTCTAGACCAAAGTGCCTGGCAACAACCCTCTTTTGTGTTGTCTTCCCTATTACAATATAAACTCATTGAGGACAGGTATATCTTTACTTTTGTATTGCATCCCCAGTGTTTAGTTTATTTGTTTTTTTACTTTTATCATCATGACATAGTGCTTGCTGGATATATAGTAACTGACTTTTAAAAAAATTCACACTCAGTAAAATTAACCTACACTGCTTCTAGTCTAAGCAATTTCATATTTTCAGATTCTTTACTGGAAACTCTTTCTATAAGATGTTTGATCTTACAAGTAGGAAAACACTTAAATAACACATTTTAAAGGAAGTCCTTTATTCTTCAATTTATTTTCTTTTATTTGTAAGTGGAGGTGGGAGGGAAACTGACAGGATCAAATATATTATGAAACTTTTAAAATTAATTTTCATAGCAAGTTGTTTCAACAGCAAACACCCAATGTGGTGTCGTAACAAAAACACTGGACTGAGGGTAGGGAGGCTTGGTTTCTACTCCTAGGCTTACCAGTGCTGACTGCATAACCATGGACCAATTTTACCTTTCTCAGAAGATACTCAGAAAAATGAAAAGATTGGACCAAATGATCACTAAGGTTCCCTTCAGCCCTACAACACTCATTCAAAATGTTTCCTTCCTTTCCATTTTATTTCTATTTTATATACACAGCTTAAAAACTAGCCGTGGAGAGAAAAAAAAAAAAGAAAAAACGCTAAAATTAAATAAAGGTTCTGGGATTTGGGAATTAATTATGATAATTCAAAAAAGAGACTGTGGTTGAGGTTTATATTTTCAGCAATGCCTAGGAATCCATGACTATAAAAGGAACAAAACTGCAAAGTCAGGAAACCAAAATGTTCTTTCAGTGGTGTGAGAATTAAATGACCTTTTATTATAAACATTTTTATAACTAAGTGGGAAATTTAATATATAATCACAGTCTTTTGTCATTGTTGATCTTTCATTTTGAATCACACTGAAATTTTCCTGGTTTTATGACTACTTTCTGAGTTGTTTGGTCTGTATTAGTTGTGCTTGTAAAACATTTCCTCACTGATTGGTTTTGTTTTGTTTTGGGTTTTTTTTTCTTGGTTCTATTTTAAAGCATTGCATCATGGTATAAGCATCTGCATTGTCTTTCCAGTGCATTCTGCTGTTATGGGTTTCCCTTTGAATGGATGATTGGTGTGGAGGCACGTACAGCATTGACTGATGTATGAGGTAATTCATGAGAAAGTTCTTGGAAAGATATACCATGGCTCTTTCTCTGGTGACTCAATATATAGAGTTACTAACTATGTGACCCTGGGCAAATCATTTAACTGCTGTCTGCCTCAGTTTCCTCAACTGTAAAGTGGTAATAATAGTACCTAACTCCAAGGGTTGTTGTGAGAATCAAATGAGAAGCATCTAGCACAGAGCCTGGAATATAGTAAGCATTATATACATGTTAGCTATTATTTATTATCCATTCTTTTTCATTTTCTGGAGCTACTTTCATGTGTTCCAAAATGAAAAGAAAGACAATAACTCTTAACAGTGCTGTTTCTATATTTGGACAGCAACTCCAAGGGCACAATACTGTATTAGCTAGCAAAGATGAAGATTCCATGTGTAGCTGATTTCATGGAAGACAATAAATCTCCTCTCTCCCACCCCCAGCCCCAGATTAAAGAAGTTCTATATCTCAAAGCAAAATTTAAAAGGACTTGGGGGCCCTTGTTATATTTTCCAGCTGGGTAGTTTGTGGTCTTTTTAAATCTGATCAGTTACAAATGTGTTAGTGTAGAACTGGAAAAGAATTGAAAATCCAATGGATATTCCTGGAAAACTTCATTTTTATGATATAGTGATTACGAAAAAAAGAAATATTTGATACACATATATACTCCATAAAAATATTCTTCTGATGCCTCTATAACAGGGTATTTGGACTAGCTACCCTGAAGGCAGACAAATATCTAGGCTCTCACTGGGGATTCTGAGCTTTGAGAGAGAGAGAGAGAGAGAGAGAGAGAGAGAGAGAGAGAGAGAGAGAGAGAGAGAGAATGAGAATTCCTTCCTGTCATTTGGAGTATCATGATCATAGGGAAAGGGAGAAAGGGGTATATGAAGGATGGGAGAATGGGGTTCTATTGGCCCAAGAACATTTGAATTGCTCTGCAATGGAAGGAGGAGCAGGGGGAGTGGAGCAGGATGGACATAGGAAAGAGATGTGCAGTCTACAGTGGATCTGAGAGAGAAGCAATTTCTAGAATGAGAGGCAGTGATGGAGCTCAGAAGGCAGCAGCTGTGGTGAGGCAGACAATCTGCTTAGAGTCACAATGAGCACAGATATGGCTGGAGGCTTCTGGCTCACTTCTTCCTATCAAAGGAACTAATATTCCTTCAATAAGCAGGCAATAATAATAACACTTTCTGTATCTCCACTGCTTATCACAGTGCCTGGAATATAGTATGCACTTAATATATGTTTATTGATTGATTGATCAAGAGTCATTTCACCTCTAGGCTAGAAAGTGAGCTTTTTATTGTAGCCTGGGTAAGGACACTTTGTATAAGGGAATCTCAGAAAGACTTCAACCTTTGATGAGAAGCAGAGTGAGTGGAGTAAAGGGGGGAACCAAAGAAAAATGTATACTCCTGGACTGCCCAGTGGGAGGAAAAAGGAGAAATATGGGAGGATTCAGCTCCTCCTCCAAATTCTGGAGAATTTTTTTTAAAAAGGATGTATTTCATCATCTTTGCTTCACAGTAGCACCTGCATTTTATTTCTTTCTAGGGGGTGGAGGTGACCCTGTATTCTCAAAAGATATGCTAGTGAATCTCAATTTCTGACAGATTCTAACTGTCAGAAGCCTCTAAAAAGGCTTCAGATATGGTCTTAATACCTGCACCTTTTTTCTTAGGACTAGTTTAGTACAGAAAGGTTCATCATCAGTAGGCTGGCCACTAGAAAAATATTTTTTTTCCCATGGCAACCCATAAAATAAAGAAAAATCTAAAATAGCCTCAATGATGTGTGTCTTTCTTTAGCTTCTTCGATGACTCTGATAGAGTGGAGGGAGAGAAAGCAGAAGTACTAAGAGTCTAAAAGGGTTGTTTTATTTTATTTTGAGCTATGTTAGAGATAATATAAGGGTCAAAAAGGGGAGAGTTCTGCTGCTTGCATTGCATGAGATAATAATTACTAAGGATAAGAAGCCTGAGTTACTCAACTATAATTTTGCTTCTATTTTCTCTGCCAAGAAGAATGATTTTTTTGGATTGGGAAGAAAAGAAAACTATTTAAAAGCTGAAAATGAAGACATGAGAAGTAATGGTAAAAGTGTACCTATCTGCTTTCATTAATTTGAAGTCACCAGAGATGGATGAATCATATCCTAGGATAATACCAGTGCCTAACATTTATACAGCCCTTTAAGAATTTGCAGAACACTTTACATACATTATCTCATTTGAGCTTCCAAAAACTCTGTTCAATTTAATTCAATGAGCACGTATTAAGCACTTACTGTGTACCAGTACTGGGGATAAAAGAACAGGGAAAGACAATCCCTGACTTCAAGGAATTTACAAGCTAATAGGGGCCGATAGATAATACACCAAGGGGAAGCTCCTGTGAGGCTGGCATTACAAGTGTTATTCTCATTTTACAGGTGAGAAAACTGAGACTCAAAGGAGTTAAGTAAATCAACCATCTCACACAATATTATGTGTCTGAGATGTAATCAAACCCAGCTCTTCCTGACTCCAGCATTCTATCCACTACACTACATTCTATCCAACCTCTGACAAAACTGGCAGATGTGATTGCTGTTTCATTGACAGTGACCTTGGAACTATTTTGGAGACTGGGAAAGGAAATGCAAAATTGGTTTCAAATTTCAAGAAAGGGAAGCAGATTATGTGCAAATTATGGGACAATTAGTGTGACTTCAGTTCCTGGCACAATCCTTGAGCTTGTTACCAAAGTTCATGGACATTCAGAAAGGGAAGCAGTTACCACTAAGTATAAGTATGGCTTCATCAAAATCAATTTATTAAATGCTCATCTCGTTTCCACTTTTGATATGGTAACCAGACTTGTAAATCAGAACAGTACTGTGGCATAATGAATAGAGTACTGGCTCTGGAGTGAGGAAGACGAGTTCAAATTTGACCTCAGATACTTATTAGCTATGTGACCCTGGACAAGTCACTTAACCTCTCTTTGCCTCAGCTTCTTCAACTGTAAAATAGGAATAATAATATCACCTATCTCCCAGGGTTGCTGTAAAGATGAAACTGGATAATATTTGTAAAGTTCTTAGCACAGTGACTGGCACATAGTAGATACAATATTGTTACTTTGATTTCAACACAGCATTTGACAAAGACTCTGCTAACCTTGTAGAGAAGAGAGATGTGGACTAGATGAGAGGATAATAAAAACTGGTTTAATAATGAGACTCAGAGGGTGATCATTCTGTTTCAGTGTGGATGTGTAAAGAGTTAGCTATAGACTGACCATGTTAAGAGGGCCTGGGCCCTCTGCTGGTCAAGATTATTTTTTTTAATCACTTGGATGGTCATGTCAAGTTTCCTCTGGGTATGAAGCTAAAGACAGCTATCACATTGAATGAAAAAGTCCAGATCCAAAAAGTTCTTGACTGATGATCATGCCATACAAGAATTGGTTAAAGGGATAGTTAGCTGCAGAAGAGACTTGGAAAGAAATATGATAGAGAACAACCTTCAAATATCTAAAGGCTAGTCATGCAAAAGGGAGATTAGGTTTCTCCTACATTGCCCTAGAGTGTAAGAGTAGAAGCAATGGGTACCTAAGAGTCAAGTTGTTTGCTTTTTTCCTACAAAGAGGGCCTGCAAAATACATTGAGGAATTTGCTGTCATTTTTTTCTTTTCTGTTTTTTTGTTGACTTCTATTAAGAATCAGAGGTATAGGGGCGGCTAGGTGGCACAGTGAATAGAGCGCTGGCCCTGGAATCAGAAGGCCCTGAGTTCGGAGCCGGCCTCTGACACTTAATCCATACGAACAAAAAAACCTAGCCGTGTAACCTTGGGCAAGTTACTTAACCCCAATTGCCCTAAAGGGGCGGCTAGGTGGCGCAGTGAGTAAGAGCGCCGGCCTCGGAGTTTGGATGACCCGAGATCAGATCCGGCTTCAGAAAATGAGCACCCACGCATAAATAATGACTGGCTGTGTAACCTTGAGCAAGTTACTTAACCCCAATTGCTTAAAAAAAAAAAAAAAAGAATCAGAGGTATTGATCTAGGGGGGCGGAGCCAAGATGGCAGAGTAGAAACAGCACATCCAAGGTGCTCTCCCCCCAGATCACCTCCAAACCATGTAAAAGGGGACTCTGAACAACTTCTCGGGCCCCAGCACCCACAGAACGACACAGAGAAGCTAACCTCCCGCTGAGCACAGCCCAGCAGACCTGCAGGGAGCGGCCAGCGCAGTGCTATGGGAACCAACAGCGAAGCACTCTGGGAGCCGAGCCCAGGCCCAAGTGAGTCTCGGTTTTAGCCCCAGAGTGGCTGGGCCAGCAGCTGGCTGGAGGAACCCCAGAACACCAGCAGCTGTGGCGATTCCAGAATTATCAACACAGACATGCCTAGGACAAAGTGAGAGGTTAGTGCCCTATGGACTTTGGGACCAGTATTTGGGGACTGCATCAGTTTCCTCCCCTGGGGGCTAGAAGCCGCTCAGGAGACATGCCATTTTGCAATTTCAGTGGCAGCTCCAGCCTCTGGCTTGCGAACTGTAGGGATATCCAGCAATCAGTCTTGGAGGTTAATAGCTCTGGCTCTAACCTGCTTGGATCTGGATTGTGATTGGAGGGGAGGTCTGGGGTGGGCATCCAACTTGCCAGAACTGGAAGTTGTGAAGACCCCAACATTCGGGATGGAAGCTCCCCTGTCTGGTGACAGAGTCCTACTGTGGCAAAAAGCCCAAAAGTCAAGGAATTAAGTGGCAACATGCCTATGCAAAGGAAAGAAACAGAAAAACGCAACATTAGACTCCTATTTTGGGGGTAAAGAGGATGGAAGCATGGAACAGGAGGATGACTGTGAGGTCAGATATCCTGCTCCAAAAGCCCCAAAGGAAAATATGAGTGGGTTACGGGCCATAGAGGACCTTAAGAAGGATTTTAAAAATCAAATAAGAGAAGTGGAGGAAAAATTGGGAAGGGAAATGAGAAGGATGCAGGAAAAGTATGAAAAGAGGGTCAACAGCCTGACTGAGGAAAATAACACCTCAAAAAATAGACTGGCAAAGGAGGCCCAAAAGGTCAATGAGGAGAAGAATGCCTTAAAAAGCCAAATTTGCCAGATGGAAAAAGAATCTCAAAAGCTCACCGAGGAGATTCATTCCTTCAGAGTTAGACTGGAGCAAATGGAAGCTAATGACTTTATGAGAAATCAAGATGCTGTTAAGCAGATCCAAACAAATGAAAGATTAGAAGGCAATGTGAAATATCTCATGGGAAAAACCACTGACCTGGAAAATAGATCCAGGAGAGATAATTTAAAAATTATTGGACTACCTGAAAGCCATGATCAAAGAAAGAACCTAGAAATCACCCTTCAAGAAATTCTCAAGGAAAATTGCCCTGATGTTTTAGATCCAGAGGGCAAAATAGAGGTTGAAAGAATCCACAGATCACCTCCTGAAAAAGATCCCAAAAAGAAAACTCCCAGGAATATTATAGCCAGGTTCCAGAATCCCCAGATCAAGGAGAAAATACTACAAGCAGCCAGGAAGAAACAATTTCAATATTGTGGAAACACAATCAGAATAGCACAAGACCTGGCAGCTTCTACACTGAGGGATCGAAGGGCATGGAATATGATATTCCAGAGGGCAAAAGAGCTGGGAATGAACCCAAGGGTCACCTACCCAGCAAAACTGAGTATTTTGTTTCAGGGGAAAATATGGTCATTCAGTGGAATAGAGGACTTTCAAGCATTCTTGAGGAAAAAACCAGAGTTGAATAGAAAATTTGACATCTAGACACAAGAAGCAAGAGATGCCTGAGAAGGTAATCAGGGAAAAGAAATCAAAAGGAACTTATCAAAGTTGAACTATTTACATTCCTATATAGAAAAACAATAATTTTGTCTGATGAAACCTTTCTCACTATGAAAATAATGGAAGAAGGGTGTATGGTTATATGAATACATATGTGAATGTGTGTATATATGTTTACAGTTATACATGGATAGAGGGCATAGGTTGAATTTGTTGGGAAGGGAGGATACTCAAGGGGTGAAATTATGAGGTGAGAGAGGAAAAGTGGCAAGAGGAGATGGGGAGAGACAGGGTAGGATAAACTATCTCATGTAGAAGAAGCAAGGGGAAGTGGCTGCAGGGGAGGGGTAGAACAGGAAGGCAAAAAGGCAAAACCATATTCTCATTGAATTTGGCTCAGGGAGGGAATGACATACATACTAAATGGGATATCTCAACCTACAGCAGAATAGGGGGAAGGGGGATGAGAGGCGGGATGATGTATGGGAGGGCATTCTGGGGGGAGGGGAGGTTGGAAGTACCCACTATCAAAGAGGGACAGGATCAAAGTAGGGAATGGACCAGGTAGGGGGGTGGGATGGGTGGGAGGGAATTATAAGCAGTCTTTTACAATATATCTACTATGGTAATATTTTGGATAGCTATACATGTACAACACATACTGAATTACTTATCTTCCCAGAGGAAATGGGTGACGAGGGAGGAAGGGAATGGATCTGAAATTCAAGGTCTTAAAATTAAATGTTTCATAAGATGTCCAGGCATTGGGGCTCAGAGATTCACCTTGCCCTAATGGCAAAGTCGAAGGGAGTATGGGAGAAGATATGGGAGAGAGCAGATTGGATGAGGGGATATCTAGTGGGACTGCTATTCTGGGGTAGTGGGTAGGGAAAAATGGGGGAAAAATGTAACTCATAATCTGGTGGAAATGAATGATGTAAACCAGAAGTTAATAAAGCATTTGTTTAGTTAAAAAAAATTAAATGTTTCAAATATATATAAATACTATTATAATGCTATTTTGCATGTAACTGGGACATAAGATGTGCAGGCATTGGGACACAGAGACTCACCTTGCTCTAATGGAAAAGTCGAGGAGGTATGGGAAAAGATATGGGAGAGAGCAGATTGGATGAGGGGATATCTAGTGGGACTGCTATTCTAGGGTGGTGGGTAGGGGAAAAATGGGGAAAAAATTGTAACTCAAAATCTGGTGGAAATGAATGATGTAAACCAGAAGTTAATAAAGCATTTGTTTAAAAAAAAATAATCGGAGGTATTTTCTTCCATTTTCCATTTGCTTTTCCTCTGAAAAATTTGTGCCATAATCTAATGAATTTTCAGGACCTTCTATGTAAGTTTTTCAGTCAGAATATCCTTTCTGGGTATTTGATGGTATAGTGTTTTGTCTGCCAAGAGAACACAAGGAAGGAAAAATGAAAATTGTTTCTTTTTATGTATGTGTGTATATGTTATATATATATATATATATGTATATGTATATATGTATACATCTATTCCAATCTCTTACTAAAATTTATACTAAAAGTTGCTTGGCAAAACAGTAACCCATGAAAACAGCGCTAACCATTATGCCTTATCTTGAAACCTACACTTTGAATAGTGTAGGTGTAAACAATACACCTTACTTATGAATATTTGTCATAATGAAGTATCATACAAGTTTTGTAGAGTATTAAGATTTACAATTAATTATCTGTGGTTGACTGGCCTCTGAAGTCAGTAGTTTCTATTCATGGACATTTAGACAAAGGACATCAGTACTTCAGAGTTGTCTGTTTGAAGTAAAACTTTCCGTCTTTATTTGTTCTTAAAGTCTCTGTCTTATAAATGGATTTTATCTTTCTATGAAGTTCTTCATCTATATAGTCAACTATATTGGTCATTAGTATGCAATCTGAATGCTTCTTCCTCTTTCTGCTTAATATGGCCTAAATTCAGCACCCCACAGTCATTTTTGCTGCACTTAGAACTCCAGAATGTATATCTAGTTACATGAAAGAAAAAAGATCATATTTCTCTCTTTGCTGACTTTATGCATAATTCAGAAAGCAACAACAACTTTGCATAAATATGGTCCAGTCTTGACTTCCTACTTTACTCTTCTTAGTTCCCAAAGAAGTCTGCAGATAGAAATCCTATTCATTCTTTGACTGCCAACCGAATTTCAATTTATTGCCAACCTTGTTGTACTGCTGATTCATCTAAATTGAATTCAGCAAGCATTTACTAAGTGCTTGTGATCTGTAATGTGCTATGCTAGGTGCCCGGGAAGCAAAGATAAATATGAAAATAGAGTTCTAGACTTGCAGTCAAGAAGATCTGGGTTCAAAAATCTTCCTTCTGACATGAGTAATGCATCCAAGCACAAGTCTTCATGGAAAAGGAGTAGGGCTGGATGAGATAGGTTCTAAGATTCCTTTCAGGGGGACAGAGTCTTTGACCTGTAGTCTCAGGGATACCCAAGTTCAAATTCCACCACAGATACTGTGTGACTCTGGGCATGTCACTTAATGTCTGTCTGCCTCAGTTTCTTCACCTATAAAATGAGGATATTAATAGTTCCCATCTCTTGGTATTATTCTGAGGATAAAATGAGACGATATTTGTAAAGCAAGGCTTTGAAAACCTTAAAGTACTATGTAAGTGCTATTATTATTATATGATCCTTTGAGAAATTTAAATTCTAATAATGCCAAGAGGTAATCAGTGGTATTTAATTTTCTCACATATTAAAAATGATGCTTAGCTTCCTAATTATCTGAGGCCTATTAAGCTTAAGGATAAGTGAAAAAATTAGGTTAACATTTTTCACAGGTGAAAAATATCAATAATTTTCTCCATTAATAAGGGCTATTTTACTGCCAGATAGTCTGGCACACATTATACTCCACTAAACTATGAAGTTATTTTTGGTACCATGTACAAAATACATTGCCAACAAGCATTATTTTTAAAAATTTTTTTCATTAACTTGTTTTTATTGGGCAGCATTGGATAGATAGACAAAGAGATAAGGAGTGTAGTTGTCCATTTTGTATCTTGACTGTAACATACAAAATAAAAGCATATATTCCACAGAGAACAGAATTTTCAGGCATTAACTATATGAGCAGTAGGATAGCTATTTAAATGTGTCCTTTAGTGCCTGGTTCTGGTGTCTTGCTCCCCGGATGACTGCCTTTCTGACCTAATTCTAGCCATAGTTCCAGTCCCTGAGGCTGGCATTTTCCCATGCCAGGTCGAAAGCTTTTATCCCCAGTCTTATTTTTTACTTCTCCTGGGCCAGAATTTATGATCCTTCATCTACTACTACAGCATTATTATATCTGTGACTCTCAAAGAGTATGCTTTAGCACATTAGAATTTCATGAGAAAAGAATAGGAAACTGAGGGGCTGCCCATCAATTGGGGAATGACTAAGTTATATATGACTGTGGCAGAATCCTACCATGCTATAAGAAATGATGATGGAGATGGTTTCAGAAAAACATGGGAAGACTTATATGAGCTGATGCAAAGTAAAATGAGCAGAACTAGAACAGCATAGTAACAGCAATAAAATAATGATGGTCAACTGTGAAAGATTTAGCCACTCTGAACAATGCAGTGATCTATGACAGTTCCAAAGAACTCAGGATGAAAAAAATGCTATCTACCTCCAGAAAGAAAACTGAGAGACTCTGAATATAGATTGAAGCTATATTTTTCTTTATTTATCTTTCTTGCTTTCCCCTTCCTTACCCCCAGAACCCAGGCTAACGTGGAAGTGTTTTAAATGATTTAATATGTGTAATGGGTAATGTATTTCTTGCCTTTTCAATGGGTGAGGGAGGGGTAGGAGAGAGAAAATTTGTAATTGGGAATAAAAATGTCTAAAAATGGGGCAGCTAGGTGGCGCAGTGAGTAGAGTGCCAGCCCCGGAGTCAGGAGGACTTGAGTCCGGACTCAGCTTCAAACACTTAACACATATACACACACCTAGCCATATGACCTTGGGCAAGTTACTTAACCTCAATTGCCCTCCAAAAAGAAAAAAAATGTCTAAAAATGCCCTGCAAATTTTGCTAGATGCACCTCAAAACCCCTCCTTATGCCTGGACACTTCTGTGTCCCCCAACTCTTGCCCCCAGCTGCCACTTGTGGCCTGTTTTTCCCAGTCTGCTTGCAGTTAGAGAGGTCACAGTTGTAACTCTATAATTAGGGAGACCCACTGAAGAATTCTAGGGGATAACAGTGAAAGAAGAAGTTGAGAGTGTGGGAGGGAGAAAGGAGAGGTGGAAGAATTTCAAACCCTGGGTAAATGGGTCTGGAGGCCTGGCTGCCTAGGCAACAGACTCCTTTGTTGACAGCTTAAATGCTGTGTTTTTCACTTAGGGAAAAATCACAAAACCATGATCAGATTCTTTACAGATGTATGTTTTGTGATCTCTGCTAGGCCCTTGCTGTGGCATGGCAATCCTTTTAATATCTCCCTAATTGTCTCACTATCCCACTAAACACCTCTTTAACCTCATCAAACCCTCATATAACTGCCCTACTCTCAAACTCTCAAATGAGATCCTTGGTTCATATTTCCCTGAAAAAATGAGGTCAATCACCAAGAGATTCCTCTTCTCTCTTCCTCATCTCACATCTCCCAGACACCTCCAAATACTATCTGTCTTCACGTCTGTCTCCCCCAAACCCTCCTCTCTTCTTAACTTTCCTGTTATAGTCAAGAGTTATCATTATCCTCCCAATCACCCAGGCTCATATCTGAGGTTTCATCCTTGACTACTCATGCTGGTTCACTTCCCATTTCCAGTCTTACCAAAGGCCTGTCATTTTTATTTTTATAACATCTCTTGTATATGACCTCTTCTTTCCTCTGTTCCTATTGACTCCCTGGTGAAGGCCTTTATTATCTCATGATGGACCACTGGAATGGCCTGCTGCTCTCCCGGCCATAAGTATCTTCCTACTCTAAACCATCCTTCACTCAACTGTCAAATTGATCTTCCTATAATGTATATCTAAACATGTAAATTCCCTATTCAATTAACTCCATTGACTCCTATCATCTCCAGGACCAAATGTGAAAATCTTGTTTGATTTGTAAAGCCCTTCATAACCTGGTCCCTTCCTATCTCTCCAGTCTCCTTACATCTTACTCACAGCCCCACCTTCCCTACTGCTACCCTGTGATCCAATGACATTGGCCTAGATGCTGCTCCTGGCACAATACACTCTATCTTGCTACTCTTGGCATTTTTACTGGCTGTCCATGCCTAGAATTCTCTCCTTCTCATCTCTGCCTTCTGGTTTTCCTGGCTTCCTTCAAGTCCCAGCTAAAATCTTAGCATCTATAAGAGACTTTTCCTCATTCCTCTTAATGCTAGTGCCTTCCCTGTGTTGATTACCTCCAATTTATCCAGTTTATGTTCTTGTTTATGCATAATTGTTTGCTTGTAATCTCCTCCATTAATTAGTTTATGAGCTCCTTGAGATCAATGTCTGTCTTTTTCTTTTCTTTTTATCCCCAGTGTTTAGCAGCAATATGCTTGTTACATAGTAAGTACTTAAATGTTTATTGGCTCACTTAACACCTTGTAAATTGGTGAAAATGACAAAAAAATGTCAATGTTAGAGGGGTTGTGGGAAGATAGGCACACTAACATTGTTGGTGGAGTTGTGAAATTATACAACCATTTTGGAAAGCAGTTTGGAATTCTGCAAATAGAGTGACTAAAATGTTCATATCTTTTGAACCAGAGATTCCATTACTGTGATTATACCCCAAGGAAGGCATTGATAAGAAACAAGTTTTTATACAACTGTGAAATGTTAGTAGTACTTTCTGTGATGGCTAAGAATTGGAAACAAAGTAGTTGCCCATTGATTGAGGAATGTCTAAAAATATTGTGGTATATGGATGTAATAGACTACTGCACTATAAGAAATGGTGTGTGATACGAATACAGAGAAGCATGGAAAGATGTATATGAACTCAGAGTGAAGTAAACAAAGGCAAGAAAACAACATACACAGTAACTACAACAATGTAAATGAAATGAACAATGACATTAAAAAATCAAAAGTAAATGTAAAAAAATTATAAAGATTAAGTGGGACTCAGATGAAGGATATGAGAAGATGCACCCAACCTACCCTTTTGTGTAGGGGAGAGGTCCACAGGTGTTATGTATTGCACTTGTTTTTGGACTTTCTCAATGTATTGATAAATTATGATTTTTCCCTCTTTCTAAAAAAATACTATTTATCATATGGGATGGCTCACAGAGACCAGAAGGAGGAGGAATGAGATACTATGGTGATGTAAGAAACAGAAAACAGCAATAAAAATTATTTTAGGGGCAACTAGGTGGCTCAGTGGATAGAGCACTAGCCCTGGAGTCAGGAGGACCTGAGTTCAAATCCAATCCTAAATACTTACTAGCTGTGTAACCCTGGGCAAATTACTTAACCCTGATTGCCTCCATAAAAAATTTTTTTAATGTTTATTATCTTACTAACTATTCTTCATTGCAAAAGCTATTGTTCCATTAGGTAAAAAAACAGTTTGAGAGGTACTAAACTAGATGCCTTGCCCAAATACACCCCCCACAAAAGACCTTCACCAAAGTAAAATTCTCAAAGCTTACAAATTCATTCTAATGGAATCTGATCATTCAGAAATTCTGAGAGAATCTGGAGTGATAAATGTGCTATTAGGTTATCTGAGTAAAGCTTCTTAGAAAAAAAGAGCCTTGAGTCAAGAGATTAAGATGCACCAAAGATTAAGAGAAGGTAGAAGATGAGCATTCCAGCTGGATCAGCAGAACTGCTCAATGACTCTGTTTTTGTTTTCTTTTCCAAGTAGAATGACCTTTGGGCTAGAAAGGACTGAACAAAAATGACTAATAGGGAGTTGATATCCAAGATAAATAAAGAGATAGTAAGAGAACACAAACTTGCCCTTGTTGAATTCAGGTCTCAAAACCAAGATGAACTACATCATGTGTTCTGAAAGAGAAAGAAGATGGGAAGATTGAGTTACTGCCAATGGTATCTGAAAAAAATATGGAGAACAGAAAGAATGCTATAGGGCCAGAAAGGGGCAAATGTTATCCCAATTTCCAATAAGAGGAAGAAAATGGAATCTAAAAACTATAGGACAGTGAACTTGATTTTAATTCCTGGGAGAATTTTAGAATGTATTATTAAGGAAATGGTTTGTGCACGTCTAGAAAAGAAAGTAGTGATCAAAAAAAAAAAAAACAAATCAGTATGGCTTCATCAAGATCAAACCATACCAAAAAAATCTTTTTTTTTCTTTGTTGTTAGGATTACTCATTTTTTTTAAAGGAACGCTGTTAATATATAGCTTGGGGGCCTCTTTTCCCGTTAAAGGATAGCAATCAGGAGTATAGCTTAAACCTAAAAATTACTTTCCCTAGACTAACCATATTTAAGGGAGCTATGAGATAGATAAAATTCTAGCCCAGTACTCCCTTTATCTGACTAGAACAGAGTGGCCAATGTCTGGTCCCAAGTTTCTGCTTTCCCTCCTGGCAGGAATTGAAGTCTTTCTTGGAGGAAGGCATGAAGAGGAAATACTAAAAATATCTATTCTTGACTCCCTGAAAACCACATCTAGACAGATCCATGTGGACATGCCTAATTTATACGGGCAAAACAAAGTAGCACTCACACCAAACTTTACACAAGAATAACGAGACAGTTTGTCTATTCATTGTCTTGATCAGATCACAACCATAGAATTGTGTTCAATATTGGACACCACAGTTTAGGAAGGATATCAGGCTGGAGAGTGTCCAGCAGAAGGCAACTAAGATAGAGAAAAGCCTTGAGTTTGTACTACTTGTGGATTAGTTGAAGAAGATAAGCCACTTAGCTGGAGAAAAGACTCCCAGGACATAGGATAGCTGCCTGTCTTCCTGTTCCTGAAATGTTGCCATTTGGAAGGGGGATTAAAACTTGTTTTACTTGGTTTTGGAAGGCGGATCTGGGATAAATATTGGGGTGTGGTAAAGAGGCACATTTAGGATTGATGTAAGGGAAAATTAATATATAAAGCTATGGGAAAATGGAATGGGCTGCCTTGTGAGGTAGTGGGAAGTCTTTGAGCAAAAACTGGATGATGTCTTATGGGTGACATTCTTCTTTAGATATGGTTGGACTAGATGCCTAATGAGGTCCTTCTAACTTTGAAATTCTGTGAATTTGTGAAACTTCATGTCATGGGGCACTTGACCATCATGTATTGCAGTGCTCACGATGAGACTGACCACCATGAAGATAACTGAAGCTTTTGTATCAATATCTATGAGAGATAATAATAGAGAAACTTTATAAAGAGTTAGATAAGATCTTCCAAACTAAATGAACATATTCTTTAATATTTGGTGACTTCAATGAAAAGGTGGAAATAGGGAAGAGGACAAAAAGATATTGGAGTATATGGTTCATTTATTCATCCAATGAGCATTTCTTAAACATCTTTGAGCAGACACTATTCAAAGTAGTGCTAGGTGCTTTAGTTACAAGAACCAAAATGAAGCAGCCCTTTTTTCTCAAGGAATTCACATTCTAATGAGGGTAAATGACATATAAAAAGATAAATCAATAAAAGATATATGCAAAGTAATTACTAAATACTTTGGTGTGGTCACAGGGAGGTGGTGGGGAGAGACACTAACAACTTGGGAGATCAGGAAAGGCCTATTATATTAGTTAACATTTGATCTGAGTCTTGAAGGAAGCTACATATTCTAAGAGTAAGGAGAGATTGCATACTAGGCTTGGGGAACAGTCTATGCAAAGGAACAGAGGTGAGAGATGGTATGTTATATACAGAGAGCAGTTAAGTAAGCAAGTTTTACTGGAATGTAAAGTGTGTTGGTTGGGTATGTGCATGCACTTATGTGTATAATCTGTAAAGACAGATTGGAACTAGATTGTAAAGAACTTTAAATGAAAAACAGAGGAGTTATTATTTCTATCCTATAGGCAAGGAATTCAAGGAGCCACTTGAACTTTTTGATGTGATTATATGCTACAGGAATGTCATTTTGGCAGCTTTGTGAAGGATGGCTTAGAGAGGGGAAAGATTGGATGCAAAGACTCTAAGTAGGAAGCTGCTATAATAGTTCAGGAGAGAGGTGATGAGGGTCTGAATTAGAGTGATGGCTCTGTGAGTTAAGAGATGGAAATGGATAGGAGAGATGTTTTGTATCTAGAAGTAATAAGAGGTGGTGGTTGGCTGGATATGAAGGGTGAATAAGAGCAAAGAGTTTGTCCTTTATACTTAAAGAGGACCAATGATATCACAAATGTTGGTGTGTTGGATTGTGGCTGATTAGTCCAATTTGAACTCAGAGAAGGCTCTACCATTGGCCAGGCACAAATAGTCCATTTGAACATTTGGGATGGAGATGTCTCTAAATTTGTACATCTCACATTTCCTTTGTTCTGCTTCAATTCTGCCCTGCTCATAGAGCACAGTGCCTTTTTGATACAGACATGCCATTCTGGGCAATCCTGTGCCACAGTCTCCCATGGCTCACAATCAATACTAAAGTTCTCCAGAAAGACCTTGAGAGGGCCCTTGTATTATTTCAAATTTTGTGAGCACTTGCCTTATGTGAGTTCTCTGTAAAATAGGTATTTAGGTAAATGTACATTTGGCTGGAGTTGTGCTCTCTGCAACTTTTTTGAATGCTTGTTTGAGTTTGAATGCTTGGCAATTCAGTTTGAGAAAGGACCTCAGTGTCTGGCACTTTATCTCACCAGGTGATCTTCAGAATCTTCCTAAGGCAATTCAAATGGAAGCGATTCAAACAAAGACTCAAGGGTGACATCCAGGGTATGAATCTGGGTGACTAAAAGGATAATGATATAGTTGACTGAAATAGGGAAGTTAGGAAGAGGAGTGGAAATTTTTGAGGAAAAATAACGAATTCTGTTTGGGATATATTGAGTTTGAACTGTCTATGGGACATTAATTTAGAGATGCCTAATATGCAAATGATAATGTGGGACTAGAGTTCAGTAAAGAAAATAGGGCTAGATATACAGATCTGGATGTCATTTACTTAGAGATAATAACTGATGGAACTAATATCATCTAGAGACTGAGTAAAGAGGGAAAGGAAGAAGACATAGGAAAGAGGCTTGGGGAACACCCAAGATTCAGAAGTGAAACACAAGAAAGGTTAGAGGCTTGTAGGCTTCACAGAAGGTTCTCACCTACACATTATGAATTGTTTAAGGGAAGAATTAAAGAATTCTTTAAGGTACTACATGGTAAGTACCAAATAGCACAAAAAAAGAAACTGATTATATTCTAATGAAAAATGACTGGTTACTAAGGTGGGAGTCATTTCTAGTTCAGTTGTGTACAAGCAGATCCTTGTCTTGTTAGAGCAAAGAACAAACTCAATATCCAATTAAGAGAAGGAATAAAATTGAGAAAATGTGGCATGCAATTAAAGCAACTGTAATTTGACCTATTCAAATAAACTATTAACAATGAAAAAAAGGTAGATAAATAAAGGGACAGACATCAACACAGCAGTGAGGTGGTACAGTGGATAAAGTGCTTAATAAATGTTTATTGAATTGGTTTATTATCCCCATTTTGGGAATAACCAACCTCTAAAGTCTCTTTCAGTTCTATATCTATGACCCTACAGATCATAGAATCTCATTTCATCCTGAAATTGAGATAGATTAAATAACTTGTCCTTGTTCAGGCAGTTTTAGATCTGGGATTTAGACTCAGTTCTGATACGGTGGTCAGAACACTTTCAACTGCACCCTTGTTGTTTCTCACATACATAAAAGGAAAGATGAGGTTTAGAATAAAGAAGTAAATTCCTTAATTTGGTGTAGTAGAGGCAATATCCTAACCTCTCCACCTTGGCAAGTTAGGCTAAGTTTTCTTTAAAGGAGATTGAAATTATCTTTAAGGCTTGGTTGGTTCAAGTGACTAAAGGCTTAAACTGTTGACATCACTTCCTTGTATCTTGACTAGAAAGCAGCCATGAGGAGCTCCAAGTCTGTTTTCTAATTCTTGGCTAGTGGATAGCCCAGGCAAGGGTACTTTACTCAGCTGAATCAACTTGAGGTGGCCTCAATATTTATCTTTGTTGAATATCCTCAGATAATGGCTAAATAAGGCTTTTTGTCAAAGGTTGAATGACCCCAAGTATTTCCTTTTGTTTTTTTCCAAAATCATACCTAAACTAGTAGGGGACTGCCCTGAATCAGGAGACATTTGGCATTTAATACTGGCCACAATTTGGTTTCATTGTTGTGGGGACTAAACAAGGAAGTTTTCAATCATAAACTTGACCTTTCTCTCTCTTAGCTTTAAAAGCAAAACAAAAAACCTTTTTTTCAGGAGAGACCTGAGTTTAATCTTTAGTCTCTAGTGGGACCACTTCCTTCTGCTCTACCCTAGAAATGTGAGTAGCCAAAGGCAATAGTGGACCAGCTAGAATTCCTGGACTTGGAGAGCCCTGACCCAGGGTCTTGGAAAGGTAGTGGTAGAGGCACAAATACCTGAATAGATGTGCCAGCCACAGAGTAGGGCACTACTTGGTCCTTATGGCAGAAGTTCCCTAACCCCAGGATTTTGGAAGAATGTTGAGTTCCTGAATTTCATGGAGAGAAGCAGGGGGAACTCCTGGGCAGTGTGTTCCCAACATCTAGCCTTTTGGAGAGAGAAAGGAAATTCCCAGGCAATATTGGCCTCAGAGTTGCCTCTCTAGAAACCCCTTATTCAGGAGTTCTGAAATTCCACCTGTTTAGAGAAGGCAAGTTCCTGAGCAAAACCAAATTTCTAGAAGAAGAAGATCATACCCATAGCTTTACAGCACCAGAAGCAATAAGGAATCTAAGCCATAACATGGGGGAGTAAAAGACCTGATCCTTACCTTTTGCTATTGTCATGAGTTATATGTATATATCACAGGCTTAATGGAAAAGTGAGTTCCCTATCTAGCAATTTCAAGGCATTTCCCCTCAGGGGAGACCAAGCCCTCAGTGGAATGGAAAAGTTACATGACTTTGTAATGGGAAGGGCCTGTCTAGTACTGGAAGCCTCCACAATGTTCTCGGTCCACTGCATAAACATTTGGAACCTGCTTCCAGAAATGCATGATGCGGTGTAATGGAGGGGACCTGCTCCAATTTGGAGCATATACAGAATTCTATGACTTGGTGCTTATATTGCATAGTAGGGAAAAGCCTTTTAGCTGGCAGCTAAGCCTGAACTGGGCATGGAAAAAAAAGAAAAGAAAAGTTCTCTCCCTGGCAGCTTTAGAGTGAGGAAGAATTTCTGTAAGCCTCTGGGTGAGTGGAGGTGTAGCCACTCTGGCTGCCTTACTTCCCCCTTGGGCTGCCCTTATGGCCATGAATGTATAGTGCTGTTCTTATTTGTTTTGTCTGTAATTTTTTTTCCCGATCTAAAGTGATTGGAGCATTAGTCACAAACCTGTAAGTTTCAAAAGTTTGGAAGAACCATACCAGAGACCTAGGAACTGGAGTCTGTGGTAGTGTATAGGTAGATGTAACAGAGGAGCTGGATGAAGAGTCAATATAGCTCTGAGGTATTTGACCTGCATGACTCAGCCCAGGCCTGCATTAACCCTATAATTGAGAAAACTTGTTCTGTAGCTAAGGTTGTGATTTACCCAGTCCACCTTGTCCATTCACCAAGTGAACTTGGTGATGTTTAATAGAAGCCACTTTAAGTTTGAGTCCACCCTTCTTAAGGGACCAAGGTATGGAAAGGAGAGTGTGTCCCACTTGGGGGAAGATGCATTTATATTTCTGTTCTTGCTATTCTTTCTCAGTGAATATACCCTTTTGAAAAGCTAGTTGGTATTAGCTGGATAATTGATATTGAGTACAGATCAATAGGTAAATCAGTATTGGGGTACTAATCATTGGCTAGATGATACTAGGGAGATTCTAAATGATTGATTCATGTTGGAAAGAACACATTGGATTGAGGCTCAGGGAAATAGTAGGAAGATATGCCCCAGCCCCAATCCCTTAGAGTTACCTGGGGACCTAACCCACCAGTTTAAGGTTGGGTCCAGAGTCCATTAGTGCTACACCTATATGGATTCCTGGGGTGAAACAGAGACTCATCAGAACTGGGTGTTGCTCCACTAATAACCCTAAGTTTGTTTCCTTTCCATGGGGAGTCCAAAGCCACCTAGTGGTGCTTACTTTTAAATATGAAAGAATATAAGGCCTTGGGGAAAAGTGGGACTCACCACAGAAGGAAAATGGAATTCTTTATTTATAGGCTTCTCTGAGTGCTTTACATATTTTATGTATTTTCTCTGAGGTGGAATAAAGGTTATTTTGTATCCAATACATACATTTGTTTTCTTGAGTGCTTAAATGGGATATGGGAACCCTGTTACCCCGATCTGTAGAGATTTAGACAGAAGGTATTAGCCCATTTTGAATGAAACATAAAGTAACCGAAGAGACACATAAAATAATGCTATGTATTTTTTGATCTAGCAGCCCAGGCTTTGGGCTTATGTGGAGTGGATCCAATTTTGAGGGTAGCTCCTCCTCAAATGACTTACTTTGATTTGTCTTGTCTCTACCAAGATTTGCCCCTGGGAAATTTCAGAATACAAGGGAAATTTTGGGTTCCTATTAACATCCCTCTATGGAAATCCTTCCCTTCCTTTAAGACCCATATAAGAAATCATTTTCCTCATGAAGTCTAGCCTATTGCAATAGCTTCCTAATTGTTCTCAGACTTAATTAAGACCTAATGGTGTGAATATTTATCCCTCACGTGTTCAAGAAACACTGGTGAGTCGATACTGTCCCTAGGATAAAATATAAACTCCTCTGTTTGATATTTGGAACCTTTTGCAGCCTGATGCCTACTCTCTATAGTCTGATCACATATCCTGCTCATTCCTTGCAGCTTCAGTACTTGCTGTTGTCATACATGACATTCCATTTCTTACCTTCAAGTCTTGTAAAGACAATCCCTCATGCCTGGAATGCTCTACCTTCTCTTCAAAAAGCCTGCCTGGAACCCCCCAGGTCTGAGCACTCTCACAGAGTGATTATATCTCCCCCTCAGGGTTCTCCTGCTACCCCTGAGGGTTGAGGTATTTCTTCTCCAATGCTATCAGCTTAAGCCCCCATTCTGAATGTTCCCTCACTTTTAGTCACTAGTGTCTAGCATCCCAATTGCATTTAACCAAGTGACATTAATTTGCTTTTACAAATGGAGATTTACTTTGACGATATAGTAAGAATAGAAGTAAAGATACCCAATATTTAAGGGTAACTGTCCCCTATACTACCTTGATCCCTGAGGAGAATGGGTTCAGATTTAACAGTTTCTATGTAGCACTGGTCTCACCAAGTTCAGGTCCCAAAGTGGTATATATTAGATGAGTCATTATTTTGGCTGACTCTTGAGGTTGCTCAATGCTCCTCTGGGCACCAGTGATGTGCTCGTTGCAAAACTGGGCATGGACTCAATTCTCAGACTCTAAACTTGGATGGCTTGCTCTTCTGGAGTTTTGTTTTGTTTTTTTAATTTAATTTTTCTTTTCAGTTCCAAGTTTTTTCCCTCCCACACTCCTCCCCCACCCACTGAGGGTTCTTCTGAACTTTCAAAACTCACAAGATCTTAGCCGCCAGATTCTTTGCCCCAAACAAACAAAACAAACACTGAGGCAAAGAACTAATGCTCAGCCTTAGAGGAAGAAGGCCTGAGGCCTCTCTATAGAGCCATTTCTTGCCTGAAGCCATTGGCCAGGCAATCCTTGGAGGTGGGATCAAACCTAGAGAAACTGCTTGCTTAGTGCCCCAGCCAATCAAAAAGGCTCCTCCAGGTTTAGCAGACAGGAACCGATAACAAATGTCTATGAATGTTTCTGAGTCACTTATATTACCAGATATCACTGCATCTCCAGCCTCTTTCCCTTGATGAATTGCATCAGTGGTACTCTGCAGAGCGGTACACACACATATGTGTACAATACATCAGTGGTATTCATAAGCACTGGGCTCCAGTACCTGGTTACATGTATACTACTTATTTGTCAATAAGTTGCATCTTTACAGTAAAATGTGAGCACCTTTAAGGGCAGAGACTTTCTCATTTTGTATTTGTAAACCCATAGCCTAGCATAGTGTTGAACACATAGGAAGTATTTAATAAAGCTTGTTGATTTTTCACTATGCCCACAACTAAAGGTGACTGTTGAGTCTCCTTCGAAACTCTTGAGCCACTTTGGTTTGATCTCTTCTATGCATTTAACATATTTGGAATGATATTATATTTATCTCTGATCTCATTAACTAAACTAAACTATTAAGTTCTGATGGGACAGAGAATATGCTTTTTTCTGTCTCCAATGCCTGAAACATAGTAGCTTGCTGAATTTGTAAATTTTTCTTAGCTATTTTTACCTGGGCTGTCTTTCAGCTTCTATATGTCACAAAGAACCTATTTACCCTTTGACAGGCAATATTCATTTTTTTGCCTCAGTCACTTTTTGGCTTCAGTTTTCAAAATGACAGCAATAGGAAGCAAAATTTGTTTCAAGGGTTTTTTAAGTAAATTTTTTTTTCAGTGGTGACTTGTCATTTTCCAAGCTTGGTGCAGCTGAAAGATTGAGGAACTAGGAGTCACAGGACCCGAATTAGAATCCAAGGCCACTTCTGACTTTGGGCAAGTCAATTCTCTGGCCCTCAATGTCCTCAAATGTAAAACGAATGGGTTGATCTAAATGACCTAAAAGTCCTTTCCTGCTCTTTGATCTATGATCCCATCTTTAGGACATAACACTTAAGCTTATCTTAAAACACTAGTATTTTACCCCAGCAATCTTTGCTGCCAATTGGGAGGCCCATTCACGCCCTTCTGAGAAAGGCCCAGAGAGGCTGGGGAGGGCTTGAAGGGAATCCCTGGGTCTCTGAGGGAGCAGGAGGCAGCCTCCCCTGGCTAAAGGAACCTTGGACAGTTCAGGAAGAGAGGAGGGAAAAGTCTATTTCTTCCCTTCTAGGCCTCTCGGGGAAGCTTTTTTTGGGTCATTTAATATTAATTATATATTTAATACATTTTTGCAGGGGGTGGGGGATGGGACAATTTGGGGTGTAACATGCCACCACCCCGCACCCCGGGTCCTCAGTGGCTGTGGAGCATTTAAGGCAGTTTGGAAATTGGGGGGTGAAAAGCAGGGGCGGGTTAAACCCCACGTTGAGGGAGATGGGAGATAGGGGGGCACCCCAAGACGCGGGAGGCAAGTCTCAGCCCCCAACAGCTCCCAGAGTACGGAAAGAAGAGGAGGCAGCTCGGCGGGCTCGGCCTGCCCGGGAAGCGGCTCCCTGGCCGCGGGGGGTGTTGGGGCGCGTTCCACCCTGCCCCCCTCGCCGCCCCGGCCTTCCAGCCCCGGCTGGCGGGGCCGGGGCCGCGGTGGATTGTGGGCTGGGGGCCGTCGCTGAGGCGGCGGCGGCGGCGTCAGCCCGGGGCCAGGCCGGGCCGGGGCGGGCCGCGCCGGGAGTCGTGGTGGCAGGCTCGGCGGCAGGAGCTGCAGCTCCTCTGGCGGCCGGGGATGTGGAAGAGGCGGCGGCGGCAGCGGCAGCGGCGGAGGTGGCGCTGCGGACCCGGGGGGAACTGCGAGCTGACGGGACGCCCGGCAGAGACGTGAAGGAGGCGCCGCGGCCGCCCCTCACCCGGGAGTGGAGCCGGGTCCTGGGGCTGGCCTGCGCCTCTGCGTGCAGCCCGGGCCAGCGCCGGCGCGGGGGGCCGGGCCGAGGCCCAAGCCCGGCTCCCGGGGCGCCGAGAGCCGGCGGCGGCGGCAGCAGCGGCGACGTGGAGGTCCGGGGGCGCTCGGCCATGCGCTAGGCCTCGCCCAGGGGCGGCTGCCCAGGACCCGCAGGTACAGTATGGACCCGGGGCCCCCTCCGCTTGGTGGGGGGGGGGAGAGTAGTGGAGGAGGGGGAGGCCAGGAAGGGAGGGGTCAGGAAAGGAGGACCGGGGCTGGCCGCCGTCCCCACCCTCCCCACCTTGGGCCCGGAGCCGTCCCTGGCCACTCTTCCGAGGACCCTCGGGTGGAGACTCCGTCACCTCGCCGGCTGCGGTCACCGGCAGGGACAGCCCCGGTCCCAGCTGCTGGGCGCGGGACCGCCACCTCCCCCCCCTTAGCCCAGGACGTGGGGGAAAGTTTAGAGGCTGTGGCTTCCTGTCACCCCCGTGCTCCTTAGCTCCCGTCTGGATCGAGCCCTGCCTGATCTCCTTAGTCCTGCCTGATCTCCTTAGTCCCGTCCTCCCCCTAGTTCAGCTAACCCCATGAGCCTGCTTTGGGGGGCTTTCCCTGTCTCCTCCTCCCCAGGTGTGACCCTCCTTCATCCCTGCAGAACTGCAAACGCTGGAGGGACCTCCTCCTCCCTCCCACCTCTAATAGGGGAACCCCTGTTATTATTATTTCCTCTATGCCCAGATGGCATTTTTAGTGTATGTAGGCACAAGAAGGGAGTAATGTTTGTAATTCTCAAATACATTAAAAACAAAACAAAACAACAGCCTTTCACCTGACTTTAAAAACATTTAAAAATAACTGAATTAAGCAGTTGTTCCTTTTTCAAATTGGTTGCAGGATTTATGATTTGTAAAACTCAGACCACTTTATTGAGAAATGCTTACTAAGCTAATCGATTTGAATAATGAAAAAGTACTTTAGTTTTTTTCCCCCCACACACATATACATGTGTATATATATGTGCAGGGTAGCTAGGTCATGGGCATTATGGCTTGGTATGATCGATTAATTTGTGTTGTGGATTATGTTGGACCAGGAATAAGTTTCTAATGTTTTACAGTTTCCAGTGGCAGAACAACTTTTCGATTAATAATGTTTCCCGAACTGTTGTAATGGGACTTATGGAAAGATGGGAGGTGTCTATTTTGAATGTCTCTGTACATAATCAGATTCTAATTAGCTCCTTATGAATGTCTCTTACTTAGAAATTTACATTGATCAATCACTACTTGTACATCTTGGTGAAAATGTTCATTCAGTATATGTACATTTTTATTACTAGTAATTGTGGCTTTTAGAAATTCGTGCAACTTTACCATAATAGATCCCATTGGATCCATGCTATAGTGATTTACATGTATGTGTATCTATTTATTATTTTTTTTTTGTAGACCTAGTGTATATGAAAATTCTGGATTCAGGTTTCTTTTTTAAAAAGAAAGGAGAATTATGTTAATGGTTTTTTTTTAGAACAAAAAAAATCTGTTTTTTTTATTTACTACAAACTTTAGGGATTCTCCAAATTATTTTGTTATACTATATATGTCACAAACAAGGAGAGATTTTTCTTTCTTAAGTGTTTTTCACTTGTGACAAAATATTGGGTAGAAAGAGTATATTTTAAATGAGTAATGGTTATTGTGTATATGTAAACATGTATGTTGAGGTTTTTATGGAGGTGTTAACAAAATGTGCTTGAATTAGAAATTAATGTCATTTTAGAAAATCAAAATGTAAGATAGTTATGATTTTAAGAAACTCAGAAATCTTGCTTGTGGAACTAATTTTAATTTTTTTCTTTTGTTTCTTCTCTTTTCTATCAATGTCAAAATGGTTAAAAGGTAGATTTATAATGTAATAGATAAAGATGAACTTGGAATCTGGAAGACTTGGTTTGTATCCTGCTTCTGACATTATTTTGTTAGTTGTGCCCTTGGGCAAGTCATTTAAATTCTGGCTTCAGTTTCTCCTAGGGTAAGAACAATAATGCCTGTAATACCTTTCTCTCAAGGCCATTGTGATGCTCAGCTGAAATAAAGCATGTAAAATACTTTGTAAACTTTTTAAAAACTATATAGAAATCAGTTATTGATTTTTATTGTCACTAATATGAACAAAGAAATTTTTAAAATTCTTGATCCTTGAAGATGACTAACTTAAATACTGTTAGCTTTTGTTTTATTTGGAAATAAGCAGCAGTTAAAAAAAAAATCATTAGTACCATTTCAAAAACATGTGAGAACAAATTAACACAGCATTTCTCAGCATATTTCAATATGAAATTTGGAGGACTGGAAAAAATTAGAAATATTGCTTCAAGACCGATTTAGTTATTGGCATTCACTATTATAAAGATTCAATTCACCAAAATTTATTAAGCACTTACTGCATGCTGCAGGTGATAACCACACTGGGTCTTCTTCCTGGAACTAGACATTGTCTCCCATCTCCAGGAATCTTTACTGACTGACCCCGTGCTTGGAATCCTCTCCCTCCTCAAGTTTCCTTGGTCTTCTTTGAGTCCCAGCTAAAATCCCTTCTTCTATAAGAAGCCTTTCTCCAGCTCCTCTTAATTTGAGTGACTTCCTGCTATAGATTATTTCCACTTAACTTGTATATAGTTGTTTGTACTTAGGTCGTCCTCCTCCATTAATTAGACTCTGAGCTCCTTGAGAGCAGGGGCTTCTTTTTTGCCCTTCTTTGTATCCCAATTGCAGTTGGCTGACTCAAAGGACCTTGCATCATCTGTGGATTGAAAGAAGTGTTATGGAAAAGAAATTTTATTTGTCATAAAATTATCTTCCTGTGCTTTCCACAGATAAAATGACAGGATCAGGATATTGTGATTTAGGGAATAATAATATTTAGCATATATATAGTTCCTACTGTGGGCCAAGCATCTTACAGATATTCTTGTTCTATCCTTATAACAACTCTGGGAGGTAGATGCTATTATTATTCACATTTTACAATTGAAGAAAGTTGAGATTAAATGGTTTTCCCAAGGTCACATGACAAGTGTCTGAGGCAGGATTTAAACTTAAGTCTTCAGGGCTAGCCTCTTTATCCACTGAGCCCATCAGTTGCTTCTGGCTGTAGGTTAGCTCTTTTGATTATGTGGTTCAAGAACATTTAAAGCAGAGATCTAAAAACTCACAAATTAAAATGGAATTGGGAAATGTTTTAGAAAATAAATAAAAATGCATTTGTTGTTCATTTGTTTTAGTCATGTCCAAGTCCTTGTGACCCCATTTGGGGTTTTCTTGGCAAAGACACCGGAGTGATTTATCATTTCCTTCCCAAGCTTATTTTACAGATGAGGAAACTGAGGCAAACAGGATGAAGTGACTTGCCCAGGGTCACATAGCTAGTAGGTATCTGAGACAGGATTTGAATTCAGGAAGATGTGTCTTCCTAACTCCAGGCCCTATACACTTTGGTGGTGCTCCATCCACTTCCACACTTTGTTGCCTTTAAAAAGGAATACAACATAGGTAATATTAATTTGTTGTTTTCTAAGCCATTTTCTGTCTACAGGGATCTGTTTCTACTTGAGTTTGATACCAATAATTTAAAGCATGGTGGAGAAGTGAAAATTTGGGAGTTAAAGAGTTCACTGTGGCTTTCCTTTTAATTTGCCTTTACCTTTATTGTAAACATATACATGACAGTTCTGCTAATACATTATAAAATGCAGAGAGAGAGTGTGTGTATGTATGTTCATGTGTTCTTATGGGGCCATTCTCCTTTTATAGTGTTAAAATTTTCAGAAATTAAAAAAAATCTGGGTGTTTGGGTGGCTTCTCCTCTACTCCATACCACCTCAGAAAATTTGTGGAATACCTACTTAACACTTATTTCCAGTGAAATTCTTGAATCTTAAAAGCAGTTTACCAGTTACTATACCTTTCAGATTACATTAGGAAGGTAGATAGACTTATTTTGCTTATACAGGACAGCTCTCCATATAGAAGCACAGCTAAGGATCAGAAATTCTCTCTACTTTGTATTCTGGGCCACCTGAATATCTTTTAAAAGTGAGGGGGGAAAATCAGGGAGAGACGAATGGCAGAATTTCAAATAGTGGTTAGTAAAAGCTTCATATGTAGCTTAATTTCTGAAGGCTGCTAAAATACAGAAAGCCTGAAGCTCCATCAACCAACACTCCCTCATGTTAGCTTTTATCACTGATTTAAACTCCCAGAGCCACAGTGTCACACGGCTAGGTTTTTTGTTTGTGTGTGTTAAGTGTCAGAGGCTGGAACGAACTCAGGTCCTTCTGACTCCAGGGCCAGCACTCTACTCACTGCGCCACCTAGCCGCCCCATGGGAGTTTTCTTTTTGGGATCTTTTTTAGGAGGTGATCTGTGGATTCTTTCAACCTCTATTTTGCCCTCTGGATCTAAAACATCAGGGCAGTTTTCCTTGAGAATTTCTTGAAGGGTGATTTCTAGGTTCTTTCTTTGATCATGGCTTTCAGGTAGTCCAATAATTTTTAAATTGTCTCTCCTGGATCTATTTTCCAGGTCAGTGTTTTTTCCCATGAGATATTTCACATTGCCTTCTATTCTTTCATTTGTTTGGATCTGTTTAACAGCATCTTGATTTCTCATAAAGTCATTAGCTTCCATTTGCTCCAGTCTAACTCTGAAGGAATGAATCTCCTCAGTGAACTTTTGAGATTCTTTTTCCATCTGGCAAATTCGACTTTTTAAGGCATTCTTCTCCTCATTGCCCTTTTGGGCCTCCTTTGCCATTTGAGTTATTCTATTTTTTAAGGTGTTGTTTTCCTCAGTCAGGCTGTTGACCCTCATTTCATACTTTTCCTGCATCCATCTCATTTTTCTTCCCAATTTTTCCTCCACTTCTCTTATTTGATTTTTTTTTTTGCTTTTTGGAGGGCAATTGGGGTTAAGTAACTTGCCCAAGGTCACACGGCTAGGTTTTTGTTTGTGTGTGCGTTAAGTGTCTGAGGTCGGAACCGAACTCAGGTCCTTTTGACTCCAGGGCCGACGCTCTACTCACTGCGCCACCTAGCTGCCCCCTCTCTTATTTGATTTTTAAAGTCCTTCTTAAGGTCCATTATGGCCTGCAACCCGCTCATTTTTTCCCCTGGGGCTTTTGGAGCAGGACTTTTGACCTCACAGCCCTCCTCCTGCTCTATGCTTCGATCCTCTTTGCCCCCAAAGTAGGAGTCTAAGGCTGTATTTTTCTGTTTAATTTGTTTCCTTTGCCTTGGCAAGTTGCCACTTAATTACTTGACTTTTGGGCTTGTTGCCACAGTATGGCTCTGGTGCCAGACGGGAACGTGTGGGGGGGCCAACTTCCGTTTCTGGCAAGCTGGATACCCACCCCAGACCTCCCCCCCAGATCACAATCCAGATCCAGGGAGGTTAAAGAAAGAGCGATTACCCCCCAAGACTGATTGCTGGATCTCCCTACAGTTTGCAGGCCAGGAGCTGGAGCTGCCTCTGAAAATTACAAAATGGCATGTCTCCTCAGCGGCTTCTAGCCCCCAGGGGAGGAAGCCAACGCATTCCCCAAATACTGGTCCCAAAGTCCATAGGGCACTAACCTCTCACTTTGTCCTAGGCATGTCTATGTTGATAATTCTGGAATCGCCACAGCTGCTGGCGTTCTGGGGTTCCTCCAGCCAGCTGCTGGCCATGCTGCCCTGGGGCTAAAACTGCGACTCAGGCGGACCTGTGCTTGGCTCCCTGAGCATTGCAGGCTGTGCTGCCGGCTTGCGCTGGTCCTTCCTGCAGGGCTGCTGAGCTGTCCTCAGCAGGAGGTTAGCTTCTCTGTGTTGTTCTGTGGGTGCTGGGGCCCCAGAAGTTGTTCAGAGTCCCCTTTTACATAGTTCGGAGGTAATCTGGGGGGAGAGCCTTGGATGTGCTGTTTCTACTCCGACATCTTGGCTCCGCCCCCGACTTTTGATTTTTTTTTATTAGACATTTTTAAACAAGCATATTTATCTGGTTTCATAGCCCTAAACAGATTAGGGTTCAATTCAGTTGGCAAACATGTACCTAATACCTGTGGTGTCCAGGGCACTGCTGTAGGCCTTGGGGACACAGAGATGAAGAGAACAGCCCCTCCTTCAAGGGGAGAATACAGCTCTTAGGTAAGTGTGATACCTGTGTACTAGAGACAAAGAAGTCTAGACACAGTCATCAGTAGACAGTTTGAGGAGGGAGAGAACCTTTCAGCTGTGGGGAATCATGGAAACTTTCTATAAGAAAGCAGAGATGAGGAAGTCATGCATTCCAGGCATGGCATGGCCTATGTAGATTACAGGAGAAGTTGGAGAGAGGCAGGAGGTGAGAAGTCTGTACTATTTTTTAAAATTAATTAATTTATTTACTATTGGTTTATAGCATTCAGTCCCACAAACTTTTGAGTTCCAAATTTTCACCTCCCCTGCTACCATGGCAGCATGCAGTCTGGTATAGTTTCTACAAGTACCTTGACATTAAACATTAGTCAAGTTGTAAAGAAGGATTATAACCAATGGAGTGAACAATGAGAAAGAAGGAAACACAAAACACAGAAGAGGGAGAGCAAGTAGTTTGCTTCAATCTGCATTCAGACTCCATAATTCTTTCTCTGGATGTGGATAGCCCTTTCCATCATGAGTCTTTTGGAGCTGTCTTAGAGAAGTGAGTACTATTGATGCATGGGAGTGAAAGTGAGAATTGAAAACTTCTTATCAAGGGACAAGAGCCAAACTGAAAAACAGAAACAAAAATAGCCAAAAACAATCTTTTGGGGATGTTTTGTATTAGAGTGAACTACTCCTAATACCCTCTGTAGAGTAGCCCCTCTGAGCAACATTCTATTGCCACACAATAAAATACTATTCATAACTATAACTGAATCACCAGTACTTTAAGGATATTAGATATTGTCATTGTAGGCATTCCCTTTGTTAATACCAGTTTAGAAGATAGTCTTATAAATAAGATGCTCTGGTCAACACATTCATGACCCTGTGGCTAACATAGTGATTGATGAACCTTAGGTAGTTCTCAGACCATAAATGTAAAATCTGACTGGGCCTATACTCAGTCTTTTCAGCTTGTGGTAAAACCTGCCAGAGATTGCATGCTAGCTCTGCAGTCAGAAGATCTCATTTCAAATCCTGTCCCTGACATTACTTGCATAACCTGAGTAAGTCACTTAACCTCCCTAGACCTCAGTTGCCTCATCTGTGAAATGAAAATGTTGGACTAGATGGTCCCTTCCAGCCCTACATCCAAGAAGCTGGGTCACTTTCATATACAGTGGAGTAAGAAGTTCTATTCAATTTAGCAAATAGTTATTAGGCACTTAATATATGTGCCAGTTATTTCACATTAATGAGGAAAAAGACATTTTTCTACTTTCAGAGAATTGTGCCAACCTTTTGTTTACCACTATGGTGAAGGGAGAAGAGGTGTGAGCAGAGAGTTCAACCAGTTTGAACAAATTTCTTAGCCTCAGTTATGGAAGTATGGGGATGGTACTCAAGAGTGAGCTAGAAGGTTGTAGATAATAGATGGGATTTAAGGGATGGGATGTGTTCTTTTTTCTTTTGTTTTAAAGACTTTTTGGTGCTGGGAGAAATTTTTTTTGTTAAGAATTAAATCATGGGGGAGGCTAGGTGGCACAGTGAGTAGAGCGCTGGCCCTGTAGTCAGAAGGACCTGAGTTCGGATCTGAGGCCAGTTTGGATCTGGCGCCAGTTCGGATCTGGCCTCAGACACTTAACACATACAAACAAAAACCTTAGCCATATGACCTTGGGCAAGTTACTTAATCCCAATTGCCTTCCCCCCCACAAAAAAAAAGAATTAAATCATGGGGGTGGCTAGGTGGCGCAGTGAGTAGAGCGTTGGCCATGGAGTCACAAGGACCTGAGTTTGGATCCGGCCTCAGACACTTAAGGCACACACAAACAAAAACCTAGCCATGTGACCTTGGGCAAGTTACTTAAACCCAATTGCCCTCCAAAAAGAGGCAAAAAAAAAAAGATTTAAATCATGGATTTAAGATAGCTTTTATATGTATAAAAGTAGCTTTTTAAAAAAAAAAGTATATGAGGGGTTGAGTGTATGAAAGACATTGAATGTGGTCATGAATCATTTTACTACAAAGAGACTGCCCCCTCTCTCTCCCTGAGAGAGTAAGTCAAGTAATTCAGTAGATAGTTCTAGGCACTTGGAGTTAGAAAGACCTGAATTCAAATTCTGTTTCAGACACTTAGCTGTGTGACTCTGGTCAAGTCAACATCTAAGCCTCAGTTTCTTCATCGATAAAATGGGTATTATAGCTCCTACCTCAGAGAGTTGTCAAGATTAAATGAAATAATATATCTAAAGTCTTTTACAAATCTGAATACTAGCTATTTCTTAAATGAGATATTATAGAATCTTAGTAATTATGTTAACTTATTCTGTGTTTTGGCTATTACTACCTTTTAGAAAATTTCTAGAAGAAATTTATAAGAGAAAAAAGGAAGAATCTGGTCAAAATAATAATAAGTGTCAAAATAAGTGTCCCGATAACACTATTCAGAGAAGGATATAGTTGAATTAGGATACTGAAATATTTCCTTCAAACATCTAAGATGAAAATGATTAATACTTAAGCAGATCTATTTTCTCATTGATGGGGAATACTTCCTTATCTGGCAGCAACAATAAGTCGTCTGTGGTCTCATCCTGGGAGATCTCTTATCTAGGTCTTTATATATAAATCTTCCACAAAAGACTTATCTTCTTAGAAGCCTGGAGCCCTGTCTCTGGTTCTGATAATTTTTTTAAAAAAGCTTTCACTTGTAAAATTAGCTTCTCAATTTATGTACCGACTATAGTGCAGTAATTCTAGACAATAATCAAAACTGCTTACTGCCACTATTTTGTGGTGGAAAGTACTGGCTGGTTTAAAAGATTTGTTTTTCCCTCCTAGAATTGAAATATTTAAAAATGGTTATGTTTACTGTATCAGTTTTTTTTTAGTTCAAGTTAAAGACATATGTCTTAGTAATGTATTATATAACTTTTCCCGCTGAATATTTACCTTCCCATTTTCTTTTTTTTTTTAAACACATGCTTTATTAACTTCTGTTTTACATCATTCATTTCCGCCAGATTTTGAGTTACAATCATTTCCCCTCCCCCGCTATTCCCCTACCCAACGTCCCAGAATAGCAGTCCCACAAGATATTGCTTCCTCCAATCTACTCTCTCCCATACCTTCTCCCATACCCCCTTCCACTTTTCCATTAGAGGAAGGTGAATCTTTGTGTCCCAATGCCTGCACATCTTATCTCCCAATTATAAGCAAAAGAGTATTAATGATAGTATTTATATATATTTGAAACATTTAATCTTAAGACCTCGAATTTCAGGTCCATTTCCTTCCTCCCTTGTCACCCATTCCCTCTGGGGAGATAAGTAATTCAGTATATGTTGTACATGTCTAGCTATGCAAAACATTATCATAGTAGATATATTGTACAAGGCTGCTTATAATTACCTCCCACTCATCCCGCTCCCCACCTGGTCCATTCACTACATGATCCTGTCCCTCTTCTATAGTGGGTACTTCCAACCTCCCCTCCCCCCAAGGATGCCCTCCCATCCATCATCCCTCCTCTCATCCCCCTTCCCCCTATTCTGCTGCAGGTTGAGATATCCCATTTAGTATGTATGTCATTCTCTCCCTAAACCAAATTCAATGAGAATGTGGTTTTGCCTTTTTTTTCCTTCCTATTCTCCCTCTCCCTTATAACCACTTCCCCTTGCTTCTTCTACATGAGATAGTTTGCCCTACCCTGTCTCTCCCCATCTCCTCTTGCCACTTTCCTCTCTCACCTCATAATTTGATCCCTTGAGTATTCTCCCTTCCCAACAAATTCAACCTATGTCCTCTATCCATATATAACTCTAACCATATACACACACGTTCACATATGTATTTATATGACCACACACCCTTCTTCCATTATTTTCATAGTGAGAAAGATATCATCAGTCACAGTTATTGCTTTTCCATATAGGAATGTAAATAGTTCAACTTTGATAAGTTCCTTTTGATTTTTTTCCCTGATTACCTTCTCAGGCATCTCTTGCTTCTTGTGTCTGGATGTCAAATTTTCTATTCAATTCTGGTTTTTTCCTCAAGAATGCTTGAAAGTCCTCTATTCCACTGAATGACCATATTTTCCCCTGAAACAAAATACTCAGTTTTGCTGGGTAGGTGACCCTTGGGTTCATTCCCAGTTCTTTTGCCCTCTGGAATATCATATTCCATGCCCTTCGATCCCTCAGTGTAGAAGCTGCCAGGTCCTGGGCTATTCTGATTGTGTTTCCACAATATTGAAATTGTTTCTTCCTGGCTGCTTGTAGTATTTTCTCCTTGATCTGGGGATTCTGGAACCTGGCTATAATATTCCTGGGAGTTTTCTTTTTGGGATCTTTTTCAGGAGTTGATTGGTGGATTCTTTCAACCTCTATTTTGCCCTCTGGATCTAAAACATCAGGGCAGTTTTCCTTGAGAATTTCTTGAAGGGTGATTTCTAGGTTCTTTCTTTGATCATGGCTTTCAGGTAGTCCAATAATTTTTAAATTGTCTCTCCTGGATCTATTTTCCAGGTTAGTGGTTTTTCCCATGAGATATTTCACATTGCCTTCTAATCTTTCATTTGTTTGGATCTGCTTAACAGCATCTTGATTTCTCATAAAGTCATTAGCTTCCATTTGCTCCAGTCTAACTCTGAAGGAATGAATCTCCTCAGTGAACTTTTGAGATTCTTTTTCCATCTGGCAAATTCGACTTTTTAAGGCATTCTTCTCCTCATTGCCCTTTTGGGCCTCCTTTGCCATTTGAGTTAGTCTATTTTTTGAGGTATTGTTTTCCTCAGTCAGGCTGTTGACCCTCATTTCATACTTTTCCTGCATCCTTCTCATTTCTCTTTCCAATTTTTCCTCCACTTCTCTTATTTGATTTTTAAAGTCCTTCTTAAGGTCCTCTATGGCCTGCAACCCGCTCCTGGTTTCCCCTGGGGCTTTTGGAGCAGGGCTTCTGACCTCACAGTCCTTTTCCCGCTGTATGCCCCCAAAATAGGAGTCTAGGGTTGCATTTTTCTGTTTCCTTTGCCTTGGCATGTTGCTGCTTAATTGCTTGACTTTTGGGCTTGTTGCCACACTATGGCTTTAAGGCCAGATAGAGGAATTTTCGTCCCAAACGTGTGGGGGGCAACTTCTGTTTCTGGCAAGCTGTAAACCCACCCACGACTTCCACCCTAGATCACAATCCAGATCCAGGGAGGTTAAAGCAAGAGCGATTACCCCCCAAGACTGATCGCTGGATCTCTCTACAATTAATTGCAGGCTGGAGCCGCCTCTGAAAACTACAAAATGGCGTCTCCTCAGCGGCTTCTAGCCCCCAGGGGAGGGAGCCGAGGCATTCCCCAAATACAGGTCCAAAAGTCCATAGGGCACTAACCTCTTACTTTGTCCTAGGCAAGTCTATGTTGATAATTCTGGAGTCGCCACAGCTGCTGGTGTTCTGGGGTTCCTCCAGCCGGCTGCTGGCCCTGCCGCCCTGGGGCTAAAACCTCAGCTCACACGAACCTGGGCTCTGCGAGTTGCGTGTTGCCAGTTCCCAGACCGCTACGCTGGTCCTTCCTGCAGGGCTGCTGGGCTGTCCTCAGCGGGAGGTTAGCTTCTCTGTGTCGTTCTGTGGGTGCTGGGGCTCCAGAAGTTGTTCAGAGTCCCCTTTTACCTAGTTTGGGGGAATCGGGGGCAGAGTGGCTTGGATGAGCTGTTTCTCCTCCGCTCCTTGGCTCCGCCCCCTCCCATTTGCATTTCACTCACACTATTGGAATTACTTTAAAGCATACATTGGCTGAGTGTGAATTGCTTCTGGTAGCAGAAAATAACTCAGCATTGTGCTAGGAAGGAATGGAGAGGGGGGTCACTGACCCTGAAAACCACTTCACTGCAGATAAGCCTCAGAGAAAAGAGTTTTCATGTGGATAATTGAGAATTTAACTTTTAGTGTCTGTATTAAGAGTGTTGTGCCATTTATGCTAATATGTTTCCAAGTACAGTGATAACTTATAAATCTTTTGGGAAACAACCTACTCTGGAAACCAACCAACTGACTTCAGCAAAATCAATATGAGCAGAATGGAGTTGAGGGAATAATAATAATTGGCTGATAGATTTGTAATAAAATATTTTATATGATATCTCATTTGAACATCACAGTTAACCATATGAAGTAGGTGCTATTATTATTCTTGGGTTTGGGATTCTGGGTGGAAGAGGATCCAGAAAAATGGGAGGGTAGCCCCAAATATAGGCTAAAAAGACTGGGGTGGCAGAACCTACCTTATGTGGAAGAGGAGCCAGGGTGAAGTATCCTGCTGAGGTACAAAGAATAGAGCAAACATATGTTACATAATCTCAGAATTGGAAGGGATCTCAGTGACCATCTAGTCCAATGCATACTGGGACAATAATTTTTAACAACATACTCATTAAGTGTTCATCTAACCTTTACTTGAATATATGCTTCCGAAGCAAGAGGAATCACTAAGGCAGCTCATTCCACTTTTTGGATAGACTTAATTATTAGGAAGGTTTTCCTTCAGTTTCTTCCTGGACTATAGCTAATAAAAATCTTTCTGGCAATAGAACTATATTGTTAGAATTAATTCTCTTCATTCACTAGAGGAGGGGTCATTGTATTATACTTGGACATTTTCATTTTCCTCATTCATGATTTGATATGTTTCTGTACTTGGAAATATATAGATACATTTACATTCTTTATATTCTCATAAAATGCAGCAGTTTTACTAACTTTTTTTCTATGACAGTTGATATTAATTAATGACTATTGCAAAAAATTAAGTGGACATTAGATTCTAACTTCAGAAATTGACCAATTAGCACAACATCCTAGAATCTAGTCTTCATTATCAAACATTTTTATTTTATAGGCCAGTGGTTCTCAAACTTTTGTTTTCAAGTCCCTGTTACACTCGTTATTTAGGATGTTCCAAAGAGCTTTTGTTTGTATGGGTTATATATATTGATATTTGTTGTATTACAAATTAAAACCTCTTGTTATGAAAATAATTTTGACTTTGAGGAGCCACTGAATGAGCCTCAGGGGATGTGCTTGGGTCCCTGGACCACACTTTGAGAACTGCTGACTTAGGTTTACTTTATTTAAATAGTAGGATGCACAAAGATAAATTTGAAACCTTCCTAGAATACCTACATATTATCTTCAGACTTGTAAGAGCATGAGACCTTTTTTTTTCTTTTTAAATTGTGAAGTACTGTCTCCAGCTGAGTAGGTGCTGTTTGTAATGATTAAATTTTTGGGGGAAAAACCTTAGTGGTTAACATAACATTTTGGATAGATTTGTTTCTTTTTTCAACTTTGAAACATTTAAAGAATGATTGATATATTTGTATAATACTATATCATCTTTGGCTGATCAAGTGCTGTTTACAGCCACTTTGTGGTGGAAAATATTGATTAGTTTAAAAAGATTTGGTTCCCCACCCCATTGAAATATTTAAAAATGGTTATATTTACCATATCACTTTTTTTTTAGCTTAAGTTAATCCATTTCAATTCCCCTCCTCCCATTTCACTTTTTTTTTTCTTTTTGGAGGGGAAAGGGCAGGGCAGTTGGGGTTAAGTGACTTACCCAAGGTCACACGGCTAGTGTGTTAAGTGTCTGAGGTCACATTTGAACTCATGTCCTCCTGAGTCCAGGGCCAGTTTTCTATTCATTGGGCCACCTAGCTGCCTCATCCCATTTCATTTTGAAAAGGACTTTGACAGGTTTTTTATTTGAGGGGTCTTCGTAACTAATTCATTAGAGGTGGGATGGGAATAGGAGTAATGGGGAAGTAGATTAGTAAATATTTAACAGAGCTCTGGAAGTTGAAGTATCTTAGGTCTGTGGGCCACCTTGCATATTACTATATGCCTCCTGACATTTTGTGAGATGAATCTCTTAATGTATATTAATAGACATCTTTTTCTGTTTAGTTTGTTTAATTTTTCAAAGTATGGTTTTTCCAAGCCATCTTCATTAATATTTATTGGTTGTTGGTTGAAAGAACTGGGGGATATTTAACTTGGAGAAGAGGAGGCTTACTAGATCATGATAGCCCTCTTCAAATATTTGAAAGTCTATCAAGTACAAGAGGGTTTAGACTCACATTGCTTGGCTCTGTGTGGTGGAATTAGGAGTAATGGGTAGAAATTACAAAGAGACAGATTTTAACTTGTAAGGAACATTTTTAAAATTAGAGGTCTCTCAAAGTTTGAATTGTCTGCCTTTGGGAGATGATAACTTTGTCTCTCCCTTGTCAAAGGTCTTCTTCAAATGGAGGCAGGATGGCTATTTAATAATTTGTTGTAGTGGGGATTCCTATTCAGGTTGGAGTTGAATTAGGCAGGTTTTAAGGACCTCTCTGACTCTGGAATTCCATGATTCAGAATTATTTGAAGTCTGTTGTTTTTCGTGGTTATAGAATTAAGACTGGTGATGTTTAAAAAACAAAACATGTAGTCTGTTCTGGATAATCCCTACTAAAGAAAAGTAAAAGTAATTAATCAGTAATACAAAATGCTTGCTCTAATATTTCTATTTGGCATGCCACACTTGAATTTTCTTGCAACAGATTTTCTTTGCTTTGGGTTATATGTTAAAATTAGGTATTTTGGCGTATTGGTTTTAAATTTGTGACATCATCATGGTCCTCATCGAGAATGAAGGACAAACCACAGCATGACAGACAGGACAAAGTAACAAATACGAATCTACTTTTTACCTCTGAGGGAGAGGTGGTGGTGGCAGGTATGCATTACTGAGGGTAGTAAAGGGCACAGAAACAAGAGGCTAGGGATGGTCTTGATACACAAGGTCTTTGCTTGTTTCGTACTGTTGCTTAGCTTGTTACTTGTTTTTACTGAAGTTCAGTGGTTGAGTATTTGTAACTCAGGAATACCTATACTGACTGAAATATATTTCTGACAGTTTTCTGAGGTTATTTTGAATTTACTTGAAGTAATATGAAATGTCAGTTATGTGAGAAATTCTATTTGCTGTATATTCAGTCTCTTCATTTTCCTTGTCTTTTCCCCTTCTGCCTACAGACATATTTAGGTTACACTGCTGCTCCTATCACTGCTGATTTCCTTCCATGATAATGACCTCTGTCTACCTTCCTAACCTAATCTCATAGTATTCCTCTGTTCCTATCCTACCCTTCATTCAGTTTGCATTATCACTATTTCCCAGCATCTTCTTTACCCCATACTTTCATCAATTCCCTACTTTTAGGATATCCTCTCCATTTTCCATCTCTCAGGATGCGATTTTTTAAGAATCAGCTCAAATATCACTACCAACATGAAGCATTCCCTGCTCTGGAACACCTGATTCTGAGCTTCCATAATACTTCATAATTCTCTTATAATATTTATGATGCTGTCTTAATATCAACTGAAATATATTTAGTATTTAAAAATTTGCAAAATAGTTTATCTCATTTGAACCTCATGACAACTTTTTACTAGATTTTCACAGGAGATACTATTGTCATCCCCATTTTACAGTTGAGAAACTTTAGTCTCAGCAAGGTGAATGGCTTTGCCCATACTGAAATGCAGAGCACTGATACTGATTCTCCAGCAGCACAGAAAAAAACTGAACCTCACCTAATTGGTTAAACTAGGAAGCTATCATATGGCCTTCTCTTTTATCCCAGAGGTTGTGCTACAGGTTTCTTAGCACCCTTCAGTAGAGTAGGTGTTTAGGATCCCTTTCCCCAAGAGCTGTGTGACCCAGAATCTTTTATCTAACTCTGCCTCAACTGGATTTGTCTTTGGAATTAAAAAAAATTTTTTTTGGTGAGGCAGTTGGGGTTAAGTGACAGCATCGCACAGATAGTGTTAGAAATGTCTGAGGCTGGATTTGAACTGAGGTTCTCCTGATTCCAGGCCACTGCATTACCCATCTGCCCCGTCTTTAGAATTTGAAGGCTCATTTTGTGCTACTCTTCTGATTCTAAATTCAGTACTTTATCTAGCATGCTACATTGCCTTGCAATATTCTGATTATTTGTGCACGTAGGTAATAATAACTGACATTTTTGTAACACTTTAAGACTGACAAAACTCTTTGCATGCTTTTGCATTTGTGACTAGAAATACGCTAGTCATGTAGTAACATCTGGAGTGTTACACTAGTATCATATACTAGAGTAATGGGGTTTTGCTAGACCACATGTGGGAAGCCTATGGTGGAGTTAATCACTGAAAAAACTTTAAAGATTAGACATCAAGGTAACATAAAATAATATCAGGTAGCATTATCAGAACTTCTAATAATACATGTAAGGAATAACATTTAGCATACCCCAAAATACAATTCTCTTTGTGACATAAAAAGAGGACATGTTAAAAAAAGAAAAATAGTAGGCCTAGAATCATAGGATCTCAAAGTTGGAAGGGATCCCAGAGGCTATTTAGTCCAATCTTTACTTAAATAAGAAATCCTTCTGCATTGTACTCAGTAAGTGGTTATCCAACCTTTACTTAAAGATTTCCAGTGAAGGCTAACGTACTACCCCAAAAGATAGACAGTTGACTTTTGCTTAGTTCAGAAAGATTTCTCTGACAGAAAACCTAAATTTTTTTTTCCTAACTTATACTCATTGTTCCTCCTAGTTCTTCCTCTGGGACCAAACAGTAAGTCCAGTCCCTCTTTAATTCAACAGCCCTTCTACAACAACTTTCAGGTCTTCCTCTCTCCTTTATACTCCTCTCCCCAGTTTTCAGGCTGAATATCCTCAGTTTCTTCAGCATGAATCTCCACTAAATACAGTTTATGTGACTTCTGTGTCACAGTGTTGACTTGCACTCTTAGAGTTCAGTGAGGGAGGCAGCTTGGTACAGTGGAAAGAGCACTGACCCTAGAGTTAGAGGAGCTGGCTTCAGATTCCATCTCGTATACTGTGTCTGCAGCCTGCCACTACTTCCAGATCTTCACTAACCATCTCTTTGATTATATGCTCTAGAATTTTACCAGGAATAGAAATCAAGCTCATGGCATGGAGTTTTCAGATTCTGTTCTCTTCTAAAAAAAAAAAAATCATTTACCTTGTAAATTTCTTCAGTTTTCTATTGATCTTTTTTAGATCTCTGATAGTGGCTTATAGCTGCTAGTTCTTTCTGTATATGCAGATACACTGTATGTGTGTATGCACACATTGCATTATGCATATATTTATGTACTTGTCATAGGAAATTAGGTGCTCCCTTGATACCTCCTTGCTTAACTGGATATTAACTCTGTTAGACATTTATTTTAGACTCACTCAAAAATTATTTTCCTTGGCAGGAAAAAAATGGATTTGAGTGGCACTACCTTCTCTACTGTCAGTTCTCATGGTCAGAGACAGGAGCCAAATTCTGTCATAGTAGTTCCATCTATTCTAAGCACCAATCCTGGCTCTTATTTTAAAACATCATTTTCCTAACATTAAAAAACACCCCCTCTAGGGGTGGCACAGTGAGTGGAGCGCCGGCCCTGGAGTCAGAAGGACCTGAGTTTGGATCTGGCCTCAGACACTTAATGCACACACAAATAAAAACCTAGCCATGTGACCTTGGGCAAGTTACTTAACCCCAATTGCCCTCCAAAAAGCAAAAACAAACAAAAAACCACCCCCCCCAAAAAAAACCACTCACTAAAACAGCAACAATAAATAAAAAATACAACCCTTTTCTGTTATCCTTAGCTTTTCTCAACAGCCTCTTTTCATTTCTCAACTTTTGTTCCCAGACACTTTTCTTAGAGTATGGCACCATGCTTTTTCTGTTCATCCTGTATTAACTTTCCTTGTTTTTATCTAATATGCATTTATTTTTCTATCTAAGGTGGATGGCAAGTTTCCTGTGGAGTCATGTTGATCTTTTTAGACAATACCTGATGGCATAGTTCAAAAGAATTATTTCTTTTTGTGTCTTCAGCATTTCATTCTTGAGAGTTTCTTGTTACTACTTCTGGGCCAACTCCCCATGAAGAGTTTAGAGTCCAGCCATTTAACCAGGCCCGAGTCGATTTAATTTGCACCATTGGCCTTGCCCTAAGTCTCCCCCCCCCAATCTTTTCATCTTTCCATCTTTCCATCTTTCCATCTTTCCACAAGAATAACATGAGATATTTCATTTAACTCTTAGTTTGTCTGTCTACAGCTGATATAATTCTACTGAACTTCCTTAATCATTCTGTCTTCTGAACTTACAAGCATATATTATCATCTATCCTATTCATTTTGAACTTAATCTTGTAATGTTTTATATTTGTGTCTTTTGTAAATGTCTTAACCTATCTAATGGTAGTTTCTAGTGGCTTATGTTTTTAAGTGATGCAAGACTATAGAGCCATTGTACTTGCATTCTGCAAGAAATTTTAATAATAGTAAAAATAATCATAATAATAGGTAACATATAGTGCTTTAAACTTTGCAGAGCTCTTCATAATAATATTTGATCCTCAAAATAATTTTTTATCCACTGTGCTACCAGCTCCCCCCAATTATGGACAGATTCTATGTTTCTAGAGGGAAGCTTGGTAGAAATTTCCTTTTGAAGTTTTTTAAAGATACTAATATTTTAGGAAATAAATTATCTGAATTCATTGTATAATAGATAAATTATTTGATCCATATTTATTATTCTTTCCTGTTTAGTTCCATTTGAGGGGTGATTTTATGCAATGGCTTCAAGCCACAGTTCTTCACCAGTGCCTCAAGCAAGTAGCAGTGATGTTTTCTTTAAAAAGGAGGTAGATTCTACTAAACATATTCGACCTGTACAGTCACTGCCAGATGTGTGTCCCAAGGAACCCACAGGTAATGGATTCTCTTTTTAAAAAGTAGAAAATATTGTGAAATGTCATATTCATTGAGTGATGGAAGATTACTTGCTTTTCTTAAAAAGAGTAAATCTTAGTTCCCTAAAGTAGTATAATTATATATTTGATAACTCTTTACAATTGTAGGTCCTCGCAAAGTAAGGATTTGAATTAAATAAAGGGTCTTGGACGTTTTTCTGAGTATCAAGATAGGAAAATTAAGATTGTTATATACAGATTTGTTTGATTAAAATATTTACTACTGAAAGTGATTTTAGGTGGCTTGTGTAAAATAGAATTTGTTATTTTTGTTTTCCAAACTATATACACATATGTCTCTACATATGCACATATAATGTTTAACTTTGTTATGTAAAATTCATAATATTATTTTCTAAAAGAGAATTTTTTCCCTTAAAAGCAATTGTAAAAACTGACTTTTCTCTTTATTTTCTGCAGGTGATTCACATAGTTTATGTGATGCCCCATCTCTAGTTGCAGATCAACATAGATGGACTATTTATCATTCCAAAGTAAATCTTCCAGCAGCATTAAATGATCCTAGATTAGCAAAAAGAGAATCTGATTTCTTCACAAAAACATGGGGTCTAGACTTTGTGGACACAGAAGTCCTGCCTTCATTCTACCTCCCACAAATCAGCAAAGAACATTTTGCAATATATCAACAGGAAATCTCTCAGGTAGAGTCATTTCTTATTTCCTTCCTTTCTTCCTTTCTTCCTTTCTTTCCTCCTTTCCTTCCTTCCTTTCTTCCTTCCTTCCCTCAGTTAGTCACGATGCACCTTTTTACTCCCATTGCAAATATATATAGTCAGTTAAAACAAATTTCCACATTGGCCATGTCCAAAAAAATTGTCTCATTCAATATTCTCAGTTCTTCACCTCTCTATCAGGAGGTGGTTAGCATGTTTGTTCAATAGTCCTCTGGAATCTTGGTTGGTCATTATGCTGATAAGAGTTCAGTATAGTAATATCAGCACAGTTCAGCATAATTTCATCACATTTATGTACCATAACTTGTTTATCCATTTCTCAGTTTATAAGCATCCTCATAATTCCTCATAATCCCATTAAATTAAATTTTCATATTCCCATTCATTGTCACCTCAAAAAACAAACCTATAAATATTTTTGTACATTCTTAGAATTTGTTTTTGTTGGGACTGATCCCTCCTTAATTTACTCTGCCTCTAATTCCTGGTTTCCTCTTCTCCCCTTTCCTTTCTCTTATATTCCTTTGGAGTGAAATGTCTTTCTGTAGTTGTGTGTATGTGTGTGTGTGTGTGTGTGTGTGTGTGTGTGTGTGTGTGTGTGTGTGTGTATTCTTCCTTTGTTTATCAAATTTAGTTTCGGTATGGGTCAAAGTATTAAGCTGTTACTCTTGATTAATCAGTGATTTACTGTGATGAGATGCCCTTTGCTGCTACTTAAACTAAATGCATTGCATTGCATGCCAGTATATCAAGGATTCTAGATTTCATTAGTATAGGTAAAATTTCTTCACTCTTACTCCTCACAACACTCTGCCTCAGAAAATCGTGAAGTCATAGATTTAAAGCTGCAAGGTACCCCAGAGACTTTTTAGTCTGATTCTCACATTTTACATATGAGGAAACTGAGGCGCAGAGGAGGGGAAGTGACTCAACCCAAGGTCTCATAAATAGTAAATATCAGAGCTGGGATTTATACCATGTCCTCTGACTCCAAACTCAGCATTCTTTTCACTATTCAATGTCTCTATTGAGCTGTTGATGAATACACATGTTGAGCTTGCTGTTCACTAAAACTCCTAATAATTTTTCACATGAACTCTTGTCTACTGATGCCATCCCCCCATTATGTTTTTATGTGTTCGTTTTTTTTTACCCAAGTGTAGGAAAGACCTTACATTTATCTCTGGTGAATTTTATCTTAGTAGATTTGGTCCATCACTGTAAGCTTTGAAATCTTTTTGGAGCCCAATTCCTTATACATTCAATTGGCTATCCTTTCCAGGTTTTTCATTATGTTCTTCTTGAAGTTGCTATGACTGGAAAAAAAATGATCACATAGTAGCCAACCCTTTGAATTTAATTAAGCCGGTTGATAGGCATGAAACGTTAGGTCCCTAATGTTTGAATTTTTAAATTGCTTCCTATTTTGGATACTCTTACTGTATTTTTATTAGTTTTTTCTAAGCCTGTAATTCTTTGTATGAATGTATTTATATAAATACTCTTTACCAACAGTATAGTAGTGCTGTTCATCACTACATAGTTCAGTACCTGAAGCTTTATTCTCATTTTCAAGAGGAAAAAACAAAGCTCCTTTCTATTTCATGTGACTAAAAAGTTCACTGCAAATTTTAGTGGAGTTCTAAACTGAATCTTTGTTGATGGAGGACATTCAGCAACATTTTAAAAATTTTGTATAAATCTTATGCTTTACCCTTATTAGCTCTAAGATCAGAATCTGATTGTGTTGCTGTAATTATTGTAGATTATTATATATTTTTAGATTTTTAACAAATGTCTCACAGAAAAAATTATGCTTATCACAAAATTCTGTCACATATTTAAGGATATTAGTAGGTTTAATTATTCCTCTTTTTCCTATCAGCAACAATATCTAAGTTTCATTAACACTTCTTTGTATTTCCTCATCTGATCATATCTGTTTATATTTCATGCTGGAAATTATATATATAGTCATAGTATTAATATCAAGATGATAATGTATTTGGCTATTAATATTTAATTTTTCTTTACAAATCTCTAGTGCTATTTTCATGTTTTTGGAGGATGTTTTTGTTTAGGGCCCTTGGACCTATGAATTGTCCTGCTAATGATTGGTTAAATGAATATCTTATGTTACATCTTCTTTTGACTTCCTGGGTCAAAGTATGTGAACAGCTTAGTGACTTTTTCTTGAGTATTAAATTCAGATTTTATTACTATATAATATCTGACATTTTGTAGCAGTTATTATTTTATAGTTCTTTCTCATCCATTATTTTATCCTTACAATAGCTCTGTAGATATTTAAGACATTTCTTCTATTTTTACTAATGAGGCATAACTTACAGAAAGGTTATTTATTTGCTTCAGATCATTAAATGAGTTCGTGAGAGGTGAGAGTAGAACCCAGAGCTCCTGACTCATTGTCCAGTACTTTTTCCTATGTTAAACTGCCCCGTTGTGGACAGTGCTTCAGATTTTCAACTCCCATACTGTACACATCCCCTGGAATGACAGATGTGCTAGTGGTAGATCAGAATAAGATTTTATGTTAGCACATGGGATTTAGTGGTATAGGTAAATTATATCTGAATTTAATATGTATGCATTCAAATGTGAGTGCTGCATTAAAAAAAAAAAACATTTTATTCTCCTTTACCATGAATTTAGATGTATGTTTCCCATTTGCCTTGCTTCTTTTGTTGTTGTTCAAACTCCACAGTTTTATTAAATATGTCAAGTGGATTGATCATTAGTATATGATCTTGCCACAACAATATTTAGTAATAACAATAATTCACATTTATATGATGCTTGATTCATGACATGATTTCCTCACAATTAAATTTTACACACAGTGATACAGAGAAATTGACTTGCCCCAGATTCATATAAGTGACAAAGGCAGGATTTGAACCCAAGTCTCTAGATCCCCCCATCTGGTGTTATTTCTCATGTACTACACATAAACATACTTTTGAGTTAGTTGTTGAACTGTTGAAAGTTGGAAAATTTGGGGGTCATACTATATATTGAAATATTTTTATGATTTGAAAACTCACATTATCTTCTCGTACTGACAACAAAATACTGTCTTGGCTTTTTTTTATTTTTAATAGAGAGAGAAGATTCATGAGAAATGCAAGACTATTTGTCCTCCAAAAGATACCTTTGATAGGACTCTCTTACATACTCATGGTATGGTACATATTTTAAGATCATATAATATAGTACTTTGAGTGAAGTAAGAACTTATCTACTTGATTGAATGAATGAATGAAAAAAGTAACATTAATTTGGATTTATTGTCTCCATGAGAATAAGTACATATTCTACTTCCTAGTAACATTTTGTACTTTATTGCAATGATAACCGTAAAACGTATTTTTAACAAGATCTCATCTTTCTTCTCCTTCTCCCTTGCCTCAGTTTGTGTATTTGATGGTAGTAACCTTGTCAAGGAAGAGTCTTTATGACTAGGAAAAATATTTTTTGGTTTGTTTGTTTTTTGCTTTTTGGAGAGGGGAAATTAAGGCAGTTGGGGTTAAGTGACATGCCCAAGGTCACATGGCTAGTTTTGTATTAAATGTCTGAGGTCAGATTTCAACTCAGGTCCTCCTGACTCCAGGGCTGGTACTCTATTCACTGTGCCACCTAGCTACCCCGGAAAAATTAAAAAAAAAAAAACCGAAAAACCAACCCTTGATTTTAAGGAATTCTTTGAGTTGATACATATTTTTGAAAAATTTTCTTAATTGTTCTTTCTATTCCTTAGATTAAAGCTTTTAAAAAAATCTTTTGTTATTGGTAGATTTTGAATGTTTTTTTTAAACATAAGGTTTCTCTGCTGTATTTTCTTTTTCTCTCTTTCTCTTTTTATTTTTTAGTTTACATCATTCATTTCCACAAGATTTTGAGTTACAAATTTTCTCCCCAATTTTTCCTACCCACCACCCCAAAACAGTGTTCCCACTGAATATCCCCTCCCCCAATCTGTTCTCTCCTATATCTTTATCCATTCCCCCTTCGACTTTCCAGTAGGGCATGGTGGATCTCTGTGCCCCAGTGCCTGTATGTCTCATTTCCCAGTTACATGTAAAATAATAATAATAATGTGCATATACATTTTTAAACATTTGATTTTAAAACTTTGGATTCCAGATTCTTTCCCTTCCTCCCTTGTCACCCACCTTCACTGGAAAGATATCTGCTGTATTTCCTACCTCCTGTAGGATTGTGTTAAAGTTCATAGAAGTTTGTTATAACTACTAAATAGACTATATTTAATCTCACTAATACTTTATATTCAGTTGATCATTATAAAACATTTTGCTTCCTCTAGTAAAATAGATGTGTAACATTAATGATTCTTGTGGCCTCTGCACAATTAATGAGAACTAATCTTGAAACATAATATTTCCTGTTCAGTGCTTAGCACAGTGCTGGTCACATAGGAACCAAAGAAATGCATGGCAAATATACAAATGTTGAGGTAGTTCTTGTGTTGTAGTTCCCTAGTTACAAGAAATTTTGTTTGAGGCTACAAAGAAATAAAAGGTTTTCATTGCATATTCTTTTCTTTTTCTTGCAGATAAATCCAGGACAGATCTGGAGCAAGTACCTAAGGTACTTTAGAGAAAAGCTGCCTTTCAGATTTTCAGAATTTTTTCTTTCAAGAATAGCTCATCCTGAGCTCTCTCTTCATGGAATCATAGATCTAGAGCTGGAAGGAAAATCGGAAGTCAGTTAGGCTAACCCCCTCATTTTACAGATGAGGGAATTGAGGCCTAAGGAGGTTAACTGACTTGCCATTAAGTCTGATGAAAATCAAAGATTAAGAAAGTTATCTGTGCAGTTTTTAGTTAATTTTTCTTAACTCTATATTAATTCAGGGAAAAAATCCAGGGGAAAAAATTTGAAGAGGTAGCAATAATTTTCATTTGGTTATGGTTCAGGTTAGAGGAGCCAGGAAAGGCTTCACTGAAAAAGATGGTACCTGTGTTGGACCTTGAAGGAAGGGGAAGGACTTCAGTGTATAGAGATGAGGTGGCCCTATAGGAGAAGTCGGTGTAGGGGTTGAGCAAATACCTATTTTGCTTTTGAGAAGAGACAGAATGAAAACCTGGGAAGAAGTTGGTCCAATTTGGCAGGAACATAGAATATAGGAAGAGTAAGTGTGACAAAACTGGAAAGGGACCTTCAATACTATGGCAAGAAATTCTTACTTTATTTTATAAATAATAATAAATAACCACTGAACATTTCTGAATAGAGAAATGATATGATTAGAAAAGCCCATTAGGAGATTATTCTGAAAATGTATTAAAGAGGGATCGGAAAGGACTGAGACTTGAGGTAAGAAGTATAATAAGGAAGTAACCACAGAAAGTCAAGCAAGAGACAGTGAGTGCCTGAAGTAGAGTGGTCAGAATGGAAATAGATAAATGTTCTGATTCCCTTAGGGGTCTGTCTTAGGCCTGCCTCCTTTCCCCCCGCCCCATGTCGTTTCTTTTGGTGACCTCAGCAGCTCTCATAGGTTCAGTTTTCATCTCTATGTGGGGATTCTCATATATGCCAATTGCCCATCTTCAACTAGATGGCATTTGTCCAAAACAGCATTCTTTCTCTGACCACCCAGCCCCAATGCACTCTTCTTCTTAACTTGCTTGTCTTGTTTTTTTCAACTGCACTATTATCCTTCTAGTCACTCAGTTTTGTAACGTTAGTGTCATCTTCACCTGACCCTCATGTACATTGCATTGCCACGTCATCTTTCGTGTCAATCCTTTGCTCTCCATTCAGATGGCCCTCACCCTAGGGGTCTATTACAGTATCAGCCCAATTAATCTTTCTGCTTCATTTCTCTCCCCTTTCTGACCCATCTTCCATGTAGCTTCCAGATTGGTAGTCTTAAAGCCAGAGATCTGACTATGTCATTTCCTCGATCAGGAAACACTGAAGTGAAACTCCCTGTTGTTTATAAGACAAAACACAGACCAAAACCTAAGCCCTCACAAACTGTCTCCAGTTTATCTTTCCATTCTTATCTCATATTATTCCTCTTTACCTACACTATTTCTGCCCTACTAGCCTGCTTGTTTTATATACATGGTATTTCATACATGATATTTTACCTGCCTCTGTGGCTTTGCACAAGTTGTTCCCTTGTATTTCTGGAATGCCCTCCCTCCTCCACCTCCACCCTGTGCATTCCCTAGCTCCTTCCAAAGCTTACCTCAGTTGTCAGTTCTCACATGATACCTTTCCTGATTCCTCTCTGTGGTTTGTTCCTTCCTTGACAAAAAAAAAAAATATCATTTGTGTTTGCATTATATGTGGTTTTTATTGATTTACCAGTATATATTGTTTGTTTCCTTTAGCATGTAAGCTCACTGGGATCAATAATGATTTGGTTTTTGTTTTTTTTAATCCTGAGGACCAACCATAATAGTTTATACATAGGAGATGCTGACTTGTGCTTGTTGAATGAATAAAAGAAAAGATGAGTTTAAGTTTGTAGAGTTTAACTTTGAAGTGCCAATAGGACATCTAGGCAGAGATAGCTGAAAGGCAGGTGGGAATTTGGCTCTTGCTTTTCAAGGATGTCCTTTGTCCTTTGGATACAGATAACTATCCATACTTTCTGAGTGACTTCCCTACCTGGCAAATAAGAACATTCTCTATGGTTGATGTGAGAGGAAAGACTAAAGAAATGGCAGGGAACCCATACTTCTGCATTGACCTCCAATAGAGAGAGTGTCATTCTATCCATTCCACTGCCCCATGGCAAGTTGGTTTGTTTAGATAATGTATGTTAAGTATTTGGAATCTTAAAAGAAACCACACTTTTAATTTGCTTATACTGTTCATATATAGTATCTTATAGATTTATTACTCATAGTCTTATGAATGCTTGAAGGGATATGACAAGCAAAGTACTTGTGAGAGATTGAGATAGATTTTTTTTTTCATTTTAGATTTTTTTGAAACCAGATTTTGCCTTGGAAGATCCCTTAACATTTAATTCAGTTTTACCATGGTCTCACTTTAACACTGCTGGGGGAAAAGGAAATCGTGATGCAGCATCCTCAAAGTTGCTTCAAGAAAAGGTAAATTCTCATCATGAGATTATTCGCTGTGACTTCTGAAAGTCATATAGCAAACTCTGTTTTTAAAAAGTGGTATCATTTCTTTGTAAGAATATAATCACTTAGTTTTAAACATTTCTGGTAATTACTAAGCCTACAAACTTTGACTAGGAAAATAATAAAATTTTTTCTTCTCTGTAAAGGAATTTATAAAATATAGTGGTGAAAGGAAGAAAATTTGTTGTTCGAGACTTTTCCCCCTCATATTTAAGAGAATTTTCATTTGGCTTTAAGTTATTAGGAAGCAGTGTAGTATAATAAAAATAGAGGAGTTAGGAGACCTGGTTTGGAATCTTGACTTTTTTAAACACTTAACTCTTCCCTTGGGTAAATCATTTCACCTTCTGAGCCTTCTTTTCCTCATCGGTAAAATGAAGACGGTAATATTTGTACCTTCTGCCCTGGAATTATGAGGAAAATGCTTGTCAAACTTAAATCACTATATAATATAATGTATTAGTCTTATTAAAGCTTTTGTTTTTTGTAAATATCTCATTAAACCATGAAATGACTGTTTATAATCTCTGGTCATAAATATTTTCCTGTTCAGTTCACAAAAGTAGTTGTTTTGAATCAAAACTTTTTGTTGTTAAAACAAAATACGGTAACTTAATTTCAACCTTTTTCATATTTAGTATTATTGGCCAGCATCTTTTCTTTAAAATTTATTGAATAAATATGGGTAGACATTTGTATACACTAATTTGATTGTACCGTAAATTATTAAGTAGTTAAAATTGGCATTTGAGGTTTGGATGTTTTGAGTACTTTACTACAAACTCATGTTCATTATTTCCAGAATACATGTCTGTTAAAATTATACTAGGAAGTAAAGATCCACAGATTGATCAGACTATTAAAATAAAGGCATCAGTGTTTGGTCTCTGTTCTTTCCCTTTCGACTCAGGCTGAGAACATTTATAGTGTCAGATAGTGAGTCCTTATCTGTGAAGAAAATGCTTTGCTTTACTCGCTACTGACACCTTATGGCAGACTTAAAGCATAACCCTGACAAGCTCCCCAGTAAGTCCGAGTCCTCAGCAATGAAGAACTTTTGTTGTTAGGGGAGAAAAGAGGAAAGGATCAGAGAAGATTCCTTTTCTCATGGACCACAATAAAGAGTTTGCCTTCCCTTTATCAGCAGCTCTACTTGAAAAAGACTAATTCCTTTAAATATGTTTGACATGATTGTAAATATATAACCTCTATCAGATTGCTTGCTGTCTTGGCGGGGTGGGGAGGGAGAAAAATTTGGAACTCAAAATTTTATAAAAATGAATGTTGAAAACTAACTTTACATGTAATTGGAAAAAATACTATTAAAAAAAAGGACAGTTCCTTTGCTATACATTCATTTTAAAGTGTGGGTTTAAAGATGGAAGGGATTTTAGAGATCTTTTCCAACCTCTTTCAGGTTACAGATAATGAAACTGAGACCCACAGATTAGTGATTTTCTGAGATGATCCAGTCCACTACACCATGCTTGAACTCTACAAAGGAAAGATTAAAATCCCCTTTAAATTTTTCTTAAGGAACTAATGTTTAAATATCCTTGAAAGAAAATAGGAAACTGTATCTAAACATCCTAACTTATATGGGGAAAATTTATAAATTCTAATTTAGGAGGTATTTATTGGGGTAGGTGCTATTTCCATTTCTTAAAGTGATATGTCTTTAAGTAGGCTTAGGATTGCCTCAGTATTGAGAGAAAGATTTAAGCAGCTAGTGAGCAAGAATGGGATGTATAGGATTATAGCATATTTAAGGGAATAGGTATGGTTAGAAAATAGGAAACATTAAAGTGTTCTTGCTTATGGAAATTAGAATTTATTTGGTTTTGCAAAATACTTTAGTAATTAAAGCTTGGTTGTGTTTGAAATAAAATATTGTATGTAAATTGGATTTGGGGGGCATTTTTTAAATTATAAAGTTTTTAAAATCTAGAGTTGAAAATAAGACTAAATTTGAGCAAACTGAAGATAAAATTAATTGAAAGAATAGAGAATTCTTTCTGATCTGAGTGATCCCTAAGGTCCAAGAGCTTATTGTTTCATTAAAAATATTCTACATATTTATAACTGGAATGGTGGTGTTAGCGTGTAATTGAGACAGTAGGACCATAAAAGGAAGTTAATTGTGTCTTCCCCTCTCTCTCTTAGGATCATAGGTGTAGAGCTGGAAGGAATCTCAGGTAGGCTGTCTAGTCCAACCCCTGCATTTTACAGATGAGGAAACTGAGGCCTAGTGAGATTAAGTGATGTTCCAAAGTCACACATTTAGTAATTCTACATCCTCTGGAATTGGAGGACTCAGTTCATTAGACGTTTAAGTGTTTACTGTGCGCAAAGCACTGATAGTATAGACTTCAAGAACACAGTTCTAGTGAGGGGCATGAGATGTATATGTAAATAATATCACTTGGAATGTGATAATTGTGTAAGGAAAGTCAAAAAGATAAGATATTCAGGAGAAAGAAAAGTCACTTCTAACTGGTGATGTTTGTGAGGAGAACTAGTAAAGGCTTTGTGGAGGAGGTAGTACCTAAGGAAGAGAGAGATTTCATTAAGCTGAATGTTTGATCCCTGAGTCTTTTCTGATGTGGTCTTTGCCCCTTCTTTCCTTTCTTAATATTAGGTTCACATCTAGGTCCTATTGTCCATGTTCATGATGAGATATTCCTTTTATGGTCTGGTTGCAAGGAAATTTTCTTATTATTTCCCCACTTGTGGAACTCCAGGGATAAGTCTGTTATTCTAACAAAGTCCATAATTCCCCATAGAGAATAGCATTAAATTTGGTATGTACCTTCTCAATATGGAGAAACCTTTTCTCCATAAATGGAAGCCCTTCTAATTTGTCATTAGTAATTCTCATCTGCTAAATGATAAATCACAGAATATGAGTTGGAGGGACCTCAAAGGCAATCTGGCTCACCTTGTTCTTGAATGATAATACCTTTTTGAATGTACTTAATAAATGATTAGCCCGTGTTTGAAAACCTCAAGTACAGGAAGCCCATCTTCTCCCAAGACAGCTCTAATCCTTGGGAACTTTTTCCTTGCATCAAGACTATGTTTGCTCTGTTGCAGCTTCCACAATTTGCTCAGGTACAATAAGACTACATGAGGTAGCATGATATATAGTAGGAAATGTGTTAGTAGACAACTGGGCTTAAATCCTGCCACTTATTAGCTGTGTGACCATTGGCTCATTTAATATTTTTAAGGCACAGTTTCCTTGTCTATAAAGTGGGAATAATAATAAGCTACCTTTGAGGGTTGTAAATGAGATAGTGTATAGAAAGTATTTTGCACGTCTTAAATCACTATATAAATATAATTGTTATAAATAATATTATTGTGCCCACATTTGAGCCTTTTAAATCCTTCTAGGACAGCTACCCTGTTTTCCCTAACTTTTGTTTTCTCCAAACTAAGTATCCCCACTATCTTCAATGGATTCTTATATGGCATGAATTTAAAGCCCTTTGACATCTTGGTCACTCTTTCGTGGAAGATCACCAGCTTATCAGTGTTCTTTCTAGAATGAAACTGAACCTGGACCTGAATGCAGTCCTCCAGATGGACCAGGACAGAATACAGTAGCATTGTCATCTCCCTCATCCTAGAAATGCTACCTCTTGTAATTTAGCTTAAAATTTCTTTAGATTTCTTGGTTCCTCCATCTCCCTTTTGACTTGTGTTATACTTGCTGTCCACTGAAAATTCCAGATTTTTTTTAGATTAATTGCTCTCTAGTCATATTTCCCTCATCTTATACTTGTAGAATTTTTTTTATTCCAAGACTGTGTGTTTCTCCCTACTAAATATCATCTTATTAGATTCTACTCAGTGTTCTACTTGTCAAGATCTTAATGGATGCTAACTGCCATTTAATGTGTTGACTCTGTCATCTGCAAATTTGACAAGCCTGCCATATATACCTTTATCCAAGGTGCTGATAAAAATATTAAAGCACATGGGGTTGAATACAGATCTCTCCTCATACTTAATTGAGAAAATAGGAACCATTTGCAAGCACTCCCTCTTCTTCCCTTTTCTACACCTCAGATCCCTCAATGGGAAGATTCATTTTGGAGATAGAGATTTGGGAATCATCTTCATAGTGATGGTATTAAAGCTAGGTGATTAGGTGAGATTGTTAGAGAGGAGAGTGTAGGCAGATGAGATTAGAGGACAGAATCTTGGAGGGCATACACACTGAAAGAAGAGGAGGAGGAGGAGAAGGAAGAACCAGTAGATATCAGAAAAGAAGTAAGAACAGTTGAGAGATTTTGAGTAATATTCCTGAAGCCAAGTGGGAGAGAACATCCAAATGCAGGAGATGATTAGTTCTGTCCATTGTAACAGAAAAATATTGGATTTGGCAGTGATCATTGGTGACTGTGGAAGGAATAGATAACATCAGTGGCATGGGGGGGAACAAGATGCTAGGAGGAGATAGAGGTGAAGTCAGTAGGAGTACAGCTCATTTTTCTTTTCCTAATTTTTTTGGTCCATATAAAGGTTGTTACAGTCAGGACCTGACTGTACCTAACCCAGTGTTTCTTACAGTTCTGCCCATGGGGTTGTTGTGACTTCTATATTTATTTTAGCTTGCAAGAAATGCACACATTAGGAAACTTGTACTTGACCGATTATAACAGCATGTGATTTTTCCCCTCCATTCTTAAGCTGAGCCATTATCTGGATATTGTGGAAGTAAACATTGCTCATCAGATCTCTCTGCGTTCAGAAGCATTTTTTCATGCAATGACCTCTCAGCACGAATTGCAGGACTACCTCAAGAAAACTTCCCAGGCTGTTAAAATGCTTCGAGATAAAATTGCACAGATTGATAAAGTAATGTGTGAAGGATCTCTGCACATTTTAAGACTGGCACTTACCAGAAATAACTGTGTAAAAGTGTACAATAAACTGAAGTTAATGGCCACTGTGCACCAGACTCAGCCTACTGTACAGGTGTTGTTATCCACTTCTGAATATGTTGGAGCCTTGGACTTAATAGCAACAACCCAGGAGGTTCTACAGCAGGAACTTCAGGGCATTCATAGTTTCCGGTATGTACTCAGTAATGCATTAAAAATAATGTCATATGAAGCATGTGTTAAAATATTGATTTAAAACATTTGAAATATGTTTATAATTAAATGGTGGGGAAGCTTGCTCTTTCCTAATTTTTAGTAGTGTTTTCAAGTTTTTAATGTTATACTAGTTGTAGTAACAAAATAAAAGTCCATGTATATTTCAGGGACATTTGGATAAAGGGCATAAAACTATCCTATTTGAAGAAATTAGTATTTGTAGCTGGCTATTTGTAAATTTAACAGTGCAGTTTTTTCTATGACTTGAAAACAGTCTAAGTATGCTGAAAGCCCTTTAAGGATCCTATTTGCTCATCTGATTTTTAAGTTAACAATTTGATGTTTGAGAGGAAAAAAAACCAAACCCAAACCTTCCTCATTAGCTAGACATGGTTCAAGTACTATATGTTGACCTAAGTTTGTACTAGTATAACATTTTTTAAAATCCAGACTAAGGATTTCATTAATATAGGGAACTTTTAGTGTTGAAATTCCTTCTGCTGATGTAAAAACTTAGTGTCTTAGAGAGTTGTTTGAGGTTCTGAGAAGTGAAACTCAGGTTTTCCTTATTCTGAGATTAGCCCTCTATCCATGTGCTGCTGCCTCTCATGCTTTATAGAAAATGAAAACAGAATTTTGATGAATACTTGATACTAGCCAAGTTGTGAAATCCTATTCTGTGATTCTTTTGAGAATAACTAAAGAGTAATTAGTTGAATATTCTTTTGAATTGTTTGAAAATACGTTAAGAATATAAGGTTTTGATTCTTTGAAACCATTTCTACAAAGTTTAACTTTGATTAGTTAATATACAGACAGATCCATTTCAGTTCACCGAAGATGACTTCATATGTGTGTAAAACCCTTGTGTGGTGAAAAGAAGTTACATTCCAAACCTGGCATAATAGATTAGATGCAAACAGATTTTATTGGCATGACTCATTTAGTAGAATGAATATATTCTTTGAACATTAGTTTTAAAGCAGAAAACAGTTTTGGCTCCAGAAAAAAATATAAGAATCATATTTAAGAGTGTAGAAAACTTTTAGTCAGATATTTAAAGTGAAGATTATGTTTCTGATGAATACTATATAGAACTTCAGCTATAAGTGCTATTTCAGTGCCTTGTTATATTAAAATATATAGACTCTATAAAACTGGTGTTTTGAAACAGAACAAACATTTTCCTGACAGGCTAAAATGCCCTTGATTTTAAAGGAACATTTATACATTTGAAATTGGACTGTTGTTTTTAATCTTTTTATTATAAGCATTGTGTAATTTTTTTGTAAAAAATTTTTTTCAACAGGTGGATTTTGAGAGATAATATTAAGGAAGAATTTCAATCTATGCTCAGATTAAAATTGGCAAACAAGGATAAACTTTTAAAAGATGAAAAGGGAGGGAGGTTGAAAGGGTACCTAGTATGGTGAAATCCAGGAGTACAGCCAGGTCAGAAATTATGAGGGGGTAGTCCTGGGCTATTTCAAACCTCTATTTAGGGGACCCCCTCTACTCAGAGAGAGGGAGGGATTCCAAGGGCAGGGGGCACTTAAGCCTTACAAATTTCAGAATTGATGTGATCTTGCAGGTTGATGAGTTTCTGGAGACCATGATGAAGTCCAGGAGTTCAGCCAGATGGGATATGATGAGTTATCTGCCCTGTGTACCCTCCTTAAATAATTTGTGATAATAACTTATTAGAGCTCTTTATTTTACTATAATCTATATTTCTTATCAGTAAGAGATTTTTGACAAGTAGGTATGACCAGTACAGATCTGAACACTTTACATTTTATGGGAGACCCACCTTGGTACATATTTTCATGTAATAATAGTTATAATTAATTTAAAGAGTATTATTTAAATTTAAAAAATTGATTTTTAAAGTAATTTTACCACCATAGTAACCCTAATTCAGAGACCATACTAGAATACAAAATTACTTAAAAATGGTGTTGTCTAATCATAATAGGCAGTGGACTTCAGCCTTGGGTTCTATACTGATTGCTTTTACTGATTTATAACAAAGCTTTTAGGCAAGTAATTTGGGGTTTCTTCTTTCATTTGATCATTTTATAAAGTTTTCTTAAAAATACTGTATCAGTTCCCAGAACTTTGAATGAGTAAATCATTTAACCCCTTTTAACCTGTTTTCTCTTATGTAAAAGAGGGATAATAGTGTTTGTACTTAGGATTATTGTAAGGAAAGTATTTTATAAACTGCTAAGTCCTTTATAAATAGAAGTTATTGTTAGTCCTAGAAAATTACTGTTTTCCTTTGCTCTCCCCCCTCTCCTCCTCCCCCCCCCCCCGCAAATTGCTGTCTGTAGACATATAGTGGACAGAGCTTTGGATTATTAGATAGATATCCTGGATTGTGTGCCTCCCATTAACTAACTGACCTTAGACAAGTCACCATCTGCTTTGGGTTACAGTTTCCTCATCTGTTAAATTAAGAAATTGAACTAAATGACCTTCAAGATTATTTTCAGCTCTAAAATGTTTAGTACGGGAATATAATGTGTGTGGGGGTGTGGACATTTTATATCTCTAAAAAAACAACGTATGGTCATGCTTTTGTTTTGCTACAGTCACCTGTTTTACATGGATTGGTATTGAATTCCCAGGATTCTAATGCATTCTTTAATCCTTCATCATGAAAATGCTTTTAACATATTGAATATTAGCCATACCTATGACAAACATACTCTTTTCTCATGTTTAATGGAGTCCATACATTTTCACTTAGATTTAAATTAGATATGTTCTCAGACCACAGAAACATGTTACTCTCCATTTCTTGAATAAATTTCTTTGCGTTTCATGCCATGTGGCATGGTCTAAGACAGCATTATAGTATTCTATCTCTATCTGGGAACTTCTTTAGTTCTAGAAGAGTTTTGCTTCTCTCAGTATATCGATAGATCTATTAAAATTTATCATTTCCTCAGTGGGGATGAGATTTCTAAACTGAGGGGAAGTAAGAAATTTTTTTTGGAGTGCATGTTGTACATTTTAATAAAGATGCTCAGATCTTATAGGTTTACCTGAGCTTCTAACAACAGTTTTGGTATAACCTTGAATGAAAAAGTGAGTTTCATTAATAAAAATTAACTTTTCCAATGTCTAGTACTATAGTCTTTGAAAAATGTGTTTTTGTATAGTAGTGGTTATCTACTGTTTTTTTAAAGTGTTTTTCCAGCTTCAGGGAGACTGGCTATATACTGAATTGTAGAGGAATCAGTAATAGCCCTTCTAGCTGCCTGATCTCTCTGAAGGTTTTTGCTTGTTTTCAAAGTATCAATTGCACTGTTTTGAAGTACCAGTTTGTTAATTCTTGGTGGTGTCTTAAATTTTCAACTACTTTCCTTTGCTTTTTAGTTTGACTGATCCCATTTTGTTGAGGACTTGCATGATGCTTGGAACATGGCTTCCTCACACCAACAACTGCTTTATTTGCAGTTGTCATTGATGTGTGCTCTTTAAGAGCTATAGTTTTATCTCCTTGGAATAATAGCCATATGTGAAATCACAGAATTTTTAAAAATACTACAGAAGAGAGTAATGAAATGTATATATGGTATAAAATCTATCACTTAGCTGACAGAACTAGCTAAATATGCAGAAACCACTTCCGTCCAATTTCATATGGTCAGTGGTCATGTATTCTGAATTAGCCTAGCAGCAGTAGAAGTACAACATGCATAACCATTGCTTTCACAAAACAAAACTATATGAAAATTATTGTCCCAAATAAGTCTCACATCACTGTACATTTATGTATATATGCACATGTGTATATACCCACATATATATTTATAGTTGGTCCATAAGCATTTGTTAATTGCTAACTATGGGCCAGGCACTATACTAAGGACTGGAAATAGAAAAAAAGGGCAAGAACACTGTCTCTACCCTCAAGGAGCTCACATTTTAATGGGGAAATATTCAGGTCACTGTTAAAATATGCATACAGTGTAAATGGGAGGTAATTTTAGAGGGAGAGCCCTAGTTGGGGTGGGAATAGTAGATTAAGAAAAACTGCTTGCAGAAGGTGAGATTTGAGCTGAATCTTGAAAGCTGGGAGGCAAAGGTGAAGAGGGAGAGCATTCGATGCTTGGGGGACAGCCAATGCAAAGGCCTGGAGTCTGGAGATGGAGTGATGTATGTAAGCATTAGCAAGAAGGCTACTATTTCATGGATTGTGGTATATGTTGAAGGGAATAAAGTGGAACACTGGAAATGGAGGAAGGGACCATTTTGTGAAGGACTTAAACAGATTTTACATTTGATCCTAGAGGTAGTAGAAAGCCATTAGCTCTTATTGAGTGCTCTGTGTGTGTGTGTATGTGTGTGTGACACATATCAAACCTGCCCTTTAGGAAAATAACTTATGCAGCTGAGTGGAGGATGGACTAGACTGGGAGAGACTTGAGGCATGGAGACCAATCAGAATGGTGATGAGGGCCCATGCTTATTCCCCTTCCTCCACATATTCTGTGGTCTAGCCCTACTGGATTACTTGTGGTTCCTCAGACTTGACATTCCTATCTACCATCTCCATATCCTTGCAGTGGCTACCCCCTGTGCTAAGAATTCTCTCTCCCCTTACCCCTCTTTTAAAATCCCTGACTGCCTTCAAGACTGAGTTCAGTTACCACCTTCTTTGCAGAATGCCTTTTCTCATCCTCTTAGCTATTAGTGCCTTCCTCTTTAAGACTATCCTCCATCTATGCCATATGTATCTTATACACATTATTTATTTACATTGTCTCCTCCATTAGAAGGTAAACTACTTGAGGACAGAGGCTGTTTTTGATTCTTTTTAAAAATTTTCTCCAGAGCTTAGTATGATGTTTTTAAAAACCACAGCGATCTTAGTGAATTTTTGCTGATTGACTTGAAATAACAAGATTTTCCAGCTTGTTTCGAACCTTTGTTCTTCCAAAGGTGTTAGATTGACTTCTGCAAGTCTCTGAGTAGGTATGGATTTTTAGAATGTAATGATACGGAAATGGGATAATTGGTCTACATTGTAGAAACAGTATTATCTTTTGATAAGTGCAGAGCAAAACATCATTTTATCATATTTTTCCCACATGCTACAGGGAGCATTATTATCAATCTGACCAATGTGTGTTCGCTCTCTCTCTTTCTCTCTCTCTCTCCCCCTTTCTCTCCCTCTCCCTCTCTCTCTCTCCCCCATTAATTGGGGAAGAGTTTTAGCAGATCATTCAAATGAGGTATTGGTGGTATGATAACATTCTCCACTTTCTTTCAAGCATTTATTAACTATAAGTAATATGCTTCAAAATGAATATATATTTAGTATAAGAAATAGAATCATCTCAGTTTGTTAAGTAGAAGTTCCACAGTTTTCTAAAATATTACTTTGTTTCAATGAAGAGGAAAAAAAGAGAAAAATAAAGGACATCTGCTGTGAGAGACACATTTCAAAACGTATGCCATTCTTCATTCTCTTCCTTATTTGCTTCAATCTGAGGAAAAGATAGCCCTTCTGGCTGAGGCCAGCTTCTTTACTTGTGCTCTTGATTGCACCCGTTTCTGCTCCTCTCTCTTCCAGCTGTCCCAGAAATTTGCTTCCTCAGTTGTTTTCTTTCATCTTCAGTCTCTAATAATTCACTAATTCCTTCCCTCTAGTTTACAGAAATTCCTAGGTCTTGGCCATCCTAATCCCTGCCCTCTGCCTCAAAAGCTCCTTCATTTTGACCTGACATCCAGTAAAGATATCATTATTTATATCCCCACTCTTCTTTATAACCCAAACTTGAAAAGAATTTGCCAGCATTTAGTATTCCATTTCTTTATCTTTAACCCTTTACAATCAGCAACCAACCACTTGACTTACTGAAATTGCTTCCTCCAAGATAACTGGAGCCCCCCTCAACTTCTGAGTTAGCCCAGTTTGGGACTTTAGGGAGCAGATAGACTGTCTCAAATTCTGGCGCTTGCTGTCAGGTTAGCTGTGGATAGTAGTGGAGAGTGGGCCAGGAAGGATCTGGACCTTCTGCCTTATACTAGTGTGTACCCATTGTCCAGTCACTTAACCTCCCAGTGCTCCCTGCCCACTTTTTAAGACTAAATTTCAGAAAAGATGCCAAATTGTCTCGATCTCCTTTGGAACATCATCATGCTGATGAAATCACAGGAAAAAGTTTATTGATAGTAGGAAAAAAATACACAAATGTAAGAGGGAATGTGTCTGTTGATCCAATTTGCCAAATACTCAAGTGGCAGGTCTCTGGTTCAGAACTGCTTCTTGCTTTTTAGGGCTAGCTTCTCAAGGGGGCAGAGGGAGATGGAACTTTAACCTAAGGTAAACAGACTCCAAGCACCTTTTAAGTATTCCAGATCATTAATAAGCCAAGTAAGAATGACCTTTGTGTCTTTTCTTTATTCTGTGGGAGAAGGGACCTAGTATGGCTGCTGATAAATCTGGTACCTTTTTCTTGGTCCTCATCCTACTTTATGACCTCTCTGCTTTTGACATTTGGTTATCACCCTCTTTGCAGGTGTAATCTCTTCCCTTGCTTCTGTGACATTGTTCTCTTGGCTATCTCTTTTCCTAAATTATCATCCATCCCTCATCACTCAAAACTGTCTTCTATCTTAACTCTCTTCCATCTCTACATTATGTCTTCATGGACCCTTTAACTGCTACTACATGTTCTCTTTGAATCCATTATATATTGGGTACAAAGTGTGGATATGTATATGTGCTATGTGTGTACATTAATGTAGATGTATTTATACACACATGTAACATATACAAATAGTGTGTTTACTTGTATGTAGGCATGCTGTGCCCTCCCCCCACCAATAGGCTTTTTTGAGAAAAGAGACTGTCATTCTTATCTTTATATCTCCAGTATCTAACAAAGTGGTGGCACATAATAGACACTAAATAAATGCTCCTTCATTGATTCATGATCAACTCCTATAGTTGAACCAATAAGTTCACCTGCCTTTTCTAAGCAGATAATTCCCAAATTTGTGTTATCTAGTCCTATATAACCAACTAACTGCCTTCTAGACTTATCTGTTTACATGTATATTTAGGTGGTTTTTCAAACTTAACAGTCAAGAACCGAGCTCGTTATCTTTCCTTCTAAATGTACGTTAGCAGGGGCAGCTAGGTGGCGCAGTGAATAGAGCGCTGGCCCTGGAGTCAGAAGGACCTGAGTTCGGATCCGGCCTCAGACACTTAATACACAAACAAAAACCTAGCCGTGTGACCTTGGGCAAGTTACTTAACCCCAACTGCCCTCCAAAAATAAAAAAAATAAATGTACGTTAGCAGGGGCAGCTAGGTGGTGCAGTGAATAGAGCGCTGGCCCTGGAGTCAGAAGGACCTGAGTTCGGATCCGGCCTCAGACACTTAACGCACACACAAACAAAAACCTAGCCGTGTGACCTTGGGCAAGTTACTTAACCCCAATTGCCCTCCAAAAAATAAAAAATAAAAAAATAAATACATTAGCCAGGTTCACAGCTTCACTGTATTCTTATCTCTTTTTGTGCTTTTGATCCTGGCCTCTCATGTTTTCTTCTGGGAAATTGTCTCCTTAATCATTTTTTCTCATTTTCATTCTCTTATTTCTAGCTGCCTGATGGACATGTCTATTTGGATGACCATTTGATATCTCAAACCCAGAGGTGTCTAAAACATAACTCATTTTCACCCCTCCTAAATTTGCCCTTCCTTCAAACTTTTTCTTTCTGTCTCCTCCAGTCAACTACCTTGGAGTCATCTTTGATTATCCCCTTTACCTTGCCTTCCATAACCAACCAAATGCCGAGTCTTATGGACTCTACCACTTAAACATCTCTTATCTGTCTCCTTCTGGCCTCCTCCTTGGTACTTCATCCCTAGGCTACTGTAATAGAGGAATTTAATTGTTCTTTCTACTTCCATTCAAGTCTTTCTCTGCTCTACTCCATCTTCTACATATCTGGTATGTATTAGTATTTCTAAGAAGTGGGTCTGACCATGGCACTTACTGATTAAGAACTTCAGTAGATCTTTCTTGTCTCTAGGATAAAATACAAACTCTTCAACTTGGCATTAAAGGTTTCCACAATCTGACTTTCATGTTCCTTTTTAGATTTATTTTATATTGCTCCCTGATGTTTCTGGAAATCTGACCTGATTTGATTGATCTTTAAATCTGATCCCACCATAAAAGCCATTTCTGATCCTTGCAGTTGGCAACCTTCTTTGCTTTTTTAGTTTACCTTGTTTTTGTTCATCTGTGTACATGTGCTGCACCTTCCCCCAAAGTAGAGTGTAAGCTTCTAGAGATCATGGACATTTTGTTTTTTAATCTCCAGTGCCTAGCCTATAGTGCCTTATACATAATAGATGCTTTAGTTTTTTTTCACTTGTCTGAAGAATTAAATTGAAGAAAAAAACTATCTGTTGAAAAAGTTTTTTCTTATTTTTAGGTCTTAAAATGCATTTTTAGGTTTTAATGAATATTTAGATAATATCTTTGTGTTTCTTTATAGGCACCTAGGATCACAACTTTGTGAATTAGAAAAACTGATAGATAAAATGATGATTGCAGAATTTTCTACTTATTCTCATAGTGATTTAAATAGACCACTGGAAGATGACTGTCAGATTTTAGAAGAGGTATGTATTTTGAATTATAGAAGAGAAATAAAGTCTTTGTTCATTAACAGTTCCCTTGCTTTTAACACATTTCTTCCAAATTAAGTCAAGCACAATTTTTTTTGTCTGTGCTTAATCCTTTTTATTATATCAATTCCTAAGCTAGTAAATTATAATCACAATTTTGTTACTGACAAGCTGTGTGACCTCAGGCAAGCCACTCAGCCTCTCTAATTGAATTTCTTCATCTGCAAAATTGGGGAAATTATGTTAGCTATATTCATAGGTTCTTTTTTGACCAGACCTGTAATTTCCTTGGTTTAAAAGCTAAGGACCATCATGCCTTAAAGAGGTTTTTGGAGAGGCTGAGTGACTTTTTACAGGAAACATAGCTAGTGTAGGTCAGATGTGGCATTTGAACCCAGGTGGGCCTTATGTTGAGATCCCTCCTCTCTTTAGTGTATCTTGTTGCCTCTAATAATCTTTATAGATTATGAGGGTCAAATGACTTCATAAATACAAAGAATTATCTAGTTGTCATGTTATTTCATTACTAATAACAATTCTTTTCATATATACTTAGGCATACTCATGAACAGCTCATTTAAGAATGATAGTACTAGGGGCGGTTAGGTGGCGCAGTGATTAAGAGCACCGGCCTCGGAGTTGGGATGACCCGAGATCAGATCCGGCCTCAGAAAATGAGCACCCACGCATAAATAATGACTAGCCGTGTAACCTTGAGCAAGTTACTTAACCCCAATTGCTTTTTAAAAAAAATTTTTTTTAAATAAAAAAAATAAAAAAAGAATGATAGTACTTAGAATATAGTCACATAGTGCTATACAGTTATTAAGATCTTTATATACCTTATGTGATTTTGTTTTTAGTATAAGGTATGAGACCTGCAACCTCCACCATTTGGAATATCAGTAAGAACCAGGAAAAAAGCCACCAAGGGGAAAAAAAAGACCTCTCACCAGCCATAGTAGATGTCTCAGAATTCCTCCATTAATCAAAAGAGAGCCCTTTAGTCCTTCACTCAAAGTCTTTGCTGTTCTTTAAGATGGTAATAAGTTTAGTTATTAGGTTTCTCAGCCCATCACAAAGTAGAAATAGTAAATTAGAAGAGGCGCATGATACTCAGCCAAAAAATGTAATGGTAAAGCAAGGAAGAGAAAAAGCAGAAAGTATGAGATTCCATGGCCAGTTAGAAGATGACTATTTAGCCCTGTATACTTCACTAACCCTTGAGGGTGACACTGAATTTATATCCATAATTTCTATTCCATTAAATTATGTTCTGTATTTTTTTTTTTTTTTGCTTTTTGGAGGGCAATTGGGGTTAAGTGACTTGCCCAAGGTCACACAGCTAGTTTTTGTGTTAAGTGTCTGAGGCTGGATTTGAACTCAGGTCCTCCTGACTCCAGGGCCCATGCTCTATTCAGTGCGCCACCTAGCTGCCCTTCTGCGTTTTGTTTTGTTTTGTTTTGTTTTGTTTTGTTTTGTTTTGTTTTATAAGCAATTGGGATTAAGTAACTTGCTCAAGGTTACACAGCCAGGAGTTATTTATGTGTAGGTGCTCATTTTATGAGGCTGGAACCGGACTCCGGGCCAGCGCTCTTACTCACTGCGCCACCTAGCTGTTCCCGCCCCTCTGTATTCTTTAAGTAACTATGGAATGTTACTTATGTTAACTTAAACATTTATATAGTGTCTATGGTATACCAGGTACTGTGTAAGCACTTTACAAATATTATCTCATTTGATCCTCACAAAACTTTGAAAGGAAGGTGCTGTTATTATTCACATTTTACAGTTGAAGAAACTGAGGCAAATAGAATTTAAGTACCTTGCCCAGGGTCAAACAGCTGCTAAGTGTCTTGAGGCCAGATTTGAACTCTGGTTTGCTTGACCCTAGGCTCAATGCTATATCCTCTCTAGAGAAATTTTTAGAATACTATGTTTTAGTTAGATTTTTTTTCCAAAATCATTAATGTTTTAAAAGTGCTTCATTCATTCATTCATTTAATTTTGGTGCTTTGTTTATTTGGGAAAATGTCTTATGTGGAATACCTTCTTTGATACTGTCAAGCATATGGGGTACTTTTATGTATGACGCAAAAAATGTTGCATAAATATTTAAAATGTGATATATGGTAAGAAAGATAAGGGCATATCTAGTGGATTGGCATATTCAGATCAGGGCAGCAAAGAAAGACCAAAGCTGTTCCATGGGATTTGTGATTTCTATTATATTTTAGAGCCATTCTTAAAAACAGCCAGACTTTGCTTTACCACACTAGCCTCATTTGAACCATTTTGGTGCACTAGGACTCACCTGCGTTAAGGTATTCATTCAAAAAATAGAAGACAGAATTGCTGAGAGTTGTTTCCTTTTTTTAGTGACTAGAAGGGAATACCATTTGTTGGCTAGGGATCTGGTCTCCAGGTAGTCAAATCCATGCTATTGAATATTGCTACTCTTGAATGAGGTTGGTTGTAGGTATTTTGAAATGTGAATTATTAACATTTTCCTTGCTTTTAATAGGAAAGACTAGTATCCCTTATATTTGGACTTTTAAAACAAAGAAAACTCAATTTTTTAGAAATTTATGGTGAAGAGATGATTATCACAGCAAAGAATATCATTAAACAGGTAATAACATGTTTCTTTGAGAGAACTTTTTTATGTTTGAAATGAACTGAGTATGGATTGGGCGATTGAATGTGTGAGTTCACTTGTTATTCCTGTTCTTTATTTTGTTTCAAGTTTAATTCCAAGACTGAGTTTACAGTCTTTGAAATGTAAAATACATTACTGAAAGACTAACTCACTATCAGTGAATTGAACATATAAATGTAATATTTAAAGGGAACAAAATTTCATAGTTATTCTTACACTTGAAATTTTCTGAAACATCTTCACTTAAAAAAAAATTTCCCAAACTCTTATCAATGTGTGAACTCATTTTTTTTTCCTGATTATAGTCCGTAATTTGAGGATTGCAAAATTTTCAAACTGATGCTAATAATAGTAACAGTGGCACAGTGCAGAGGTTGTATCATGATTAGTAAAATATGGTAGAATATCTTCAGTACTGAGCATCTAAAACTTCCACTCTTCAGATAAATTCTCAAATGAAGTACTTCATTTACTGCCAGTAAGGGTATTATAACAGAATTGTTTAGCCTAAGTTTTGTAGTCATATTTTAACTCTTATAATTACCTTATGTTTCCTTGAATTATTTCATGGCTTTTAATACTTTGATAAAACTGTTATGTAAACTTGGTTTTTAAAAAATTTTAGCAGTCTTAAGCTGTTTTAGTTTAAATAATTTTAATAACTCTTTGAGGGTTGTTCAGAAGAATATACTTGCATATGCCAATGAAGGAAATACTTGTGCAATACAGTAAAAATGAGTTATATAATTCCATAGGAACAAATAAGCAAATATCTTTTTCTCTTAAATTTTTCAGTGTGTGATTAATACAGTCTCACAGATAGAAGAAATAGACACAGAAGTTGTTGTGAAGTAAGTATAAATGTAGATTTGGGGGGTGGGATGGAGATGTTGAATACCTTAAGTGCAAGCGATAAAACTATATTCCCTAGATAGTTAAAGTAACGTTTGTATAATTATCAGAACACTAAGAAAATCTCTAAAGGCTAGCTTTTCAGATCTACCGCATAGTTATGGAATCATACCTTTTTATTATATGCCATTGAATAGTATGGAGATAACCCTGAGTTATTGAATACTTGTTCCCATCACCTGCTTTTCATTTTTCCATGTTTTCATTCAGTTTTATCCTGATTTAGAAAAGAATAGTAATAATCCTTTCCACTCCAAATAATACCACTTTAATCAAGTCCTACATCATCTCTTACCAGGGCTTTTGTTATAACCACTTAAGTGGTCTTTTTATCTCTACAATCCATTTGTCACACTGCTACTTGAGGCCTCTTCCTAACGTACTACTTCTGGTCATATCCCTTTGCTACTCAGAAATCTTCATTGACTCCCATTGACTGCCAAATAAAATTCATGGGCTTTTCATATGGTTTCAGCTTACCCTTACAGTCTCAACTAATATAGTTTCTCTTTTTGTGATCTATTTCCTAACCAAACAGGACAATGCCCATTCTCATCTTGTCCCTCCTGCCTCTCAGCCCTTTGATTCCATAACCTCTAATCTGAAAAGGGTTTTTCTCCATCTCTTGAAGTTTGATCAGGTTCTAAATCAAATATCAGCTTTTTCAGGAACACTTTTGTTATATCCTTCATTCCAAATGAAAATGATCTCTTCCAACTGAAATTCTTAGAGCACATTGCCAGGACCTCTTCTTAGCCCCTGTGTTGTCCTTTGTATTTTAGTTATTTGTTATACATGTTTTGAGAACAAAGTCTGTCATGTCTGTCTTTCTATCTGCCTCAGAGCCTTTGTCTTCCAGCAAGCCTTTCTTCATCATTTCTTCTTCCTTGAATCTCTGATGCCATTGTATTTAATCTCTATACCTTGTTTAGTTATGAACTTTTAAAAGTACTGTGTACTTAAGTGTTATACTTTAATCATTTTCTGCTTATTCGTGTGTGTGTTTCACCCATGCCTATTAGATTTTAAACTTCTTTAGGGAAGGGAACCCTTTTATTTTGTTTTTGTGGCCACAATTCTTTATGTATATAATGAGTATTTACATATTTATTGGATTTAATTGAATGAATTCTCAGACTACAGAGGAACTCATTTAAAGCCAAAAGGTCTTAGAGTGTTATTAGTCCTTTGTGCTATTATTGAGTTCTTTAAATAATGTCTGACTCTGTGACTCCCCCCAGCCCCCTTTCGGGTTTTATTGGGAAAGATACTAGAAAGATTTGCCATGTCCTTCTCCAGTTCATTTTACAAATGAGGAACTGAAGCAAACAGGGTGAAATGACTTACCCAGGGTCACACAGTTAGAACATGTTTGATGCTGTATTTGAACTCACAAAGATGAGTCTTTCTGATTTCAAATCCAGTGCTCTATCCACTATGCCAACTAGCTACTCCATTAGAATAAATAAGTAATCCTAATTTTATGAAGTACCTTGTTTCCTGCAATAGTTTTGAGTTCTATAATTTTATTTTCTTTTATCTTCTCACAAATATTTGGCTTCAGCTATATTAGGAAAAATTCTTTATGGTTAACAGTAGAAACTAAGTTATTACTTTTTAAAAGATTATTCATTTTGTTGAGAAAAGATGATATATACTTTTATTTTTTGTTCCAGAATATTTTTTTACATTTGACCATAATTTATGTATTTCCCTATAAAAACTGTAGTACTTAGGGTTTAATCAGTGACCATGAAACTTATTCACATGGAAATACTACATAGTAGACTTTCATATGTTGATATAGTTGATTCATCACTAGACGTATTCAAAAAGGAGAGCCCAGAGGACCATCACTTAGGGACAAACTTCCAATTTCAGTGAATCTAGTCACTTAATGATATATTAATAAAAATGTGTTTTGCTCTTCTGTAGCTATTATTTTTGAGACAGCATGAAATTTTTCAATTCAGTGGGTGGCGTAGTATGTATATCCCAGGTCTGGAGTCAGGAAGATCTGAGTTCAAATTTGGCCTTAGATACTTCCTAGATGTGTGACCCTGAGCAAGTTACTGAACCTTCATTTATCCTCAGTTTCCTTATCTGTAAAATGAGGATCATAATAGTACCTACTTCTTAGGGTTGTTGTTAGGATCAAATAAGATAATTTTTGTAAAGCCCTTAGCATAGTGCCTGGCACATAGTGATACCATAGAAATGTTAGTTATAATGGTAATCATCATCATCATTATTATTAATTTGCTGATTAATTATTATTAATCTCAAAAAGAAATTAAACTAGGTGTAAAGGAAATATGGGGTGTGGGGTGGCACTGTGGTCTATATATATGTATATATATATACACACACATACATACATATATGGTCTATATGCTATATAAAGCACACCAATGAATGCTGTGCTTTCTTATGGTCTTTTTATGAGACAACATACTTAAAACCAGGGAAGCATGCAGCAATGAAAAAGAACTATAGACTAATCCAATATATAAAGTGCTTTGCAAACCTTAAAACAATTTATGTATTAACTAGCTGTTATTATTATTAACAAACTAAAAGATTTCAATAAAATTCTAGCAAAAAGCTATAACAGTATATCTAAAACTTACTCATAATGACCAAATTGGATTTATACCAGAGATGCAAGGATGGTTCAACATTAAGAAAGCAATGAACATAATTATATTAAAAACGAAAAGATCCATACCATGTAACTATATTAGTAGAAAACAGAAAAAAGTAGAAATAGAAAAAAGCAGGAGAAACTTTCTGACAAAGTACAACAGTCATTCATATATGTGAAGCATATACTGAGAAGGGGCTTTTTAAGTATGATTCAAAAGTATATATCTAATACCAAAAGCTAGCATTGTTTGCAATAGTTACACTCTAGAAACTTTTATGAAAAATTCAGGACTAAACCAAGGATGCCCCTTTTCCTTATTGTTATTTGAAATGCTAGTTATACTAAATAAGACAAGAAAAAGAAATTCAAGACATTGTAAAAGAGGAGAGAAAATTATTCCTATTTAAAGATGACATAAGTTTACTTAAACCTAAGAGAGTCATCAAAGAAATTAATTGACATGATTAATAGCTATAGGGAATTAGCAGTATATAGAATAAGTCTTTCACTACAGTAATAACAAAATCCAGGAGGAAATAGTAGAACAGCAAATCTTATTCAAAATAAGTACAAAATACATAAAACATTTGGGAGTCAATCTTCCAAGGCACACTCAGTGTTCATAGAAATGTAATTACAAAACACTTTGAAGAAACAAAGAATGACATGTGATTGAAGTAGTATTTATTGCTATTGATCAGGTTATACCAGTATGATTAAAAATGACAATACTACCTAACTTATTTTACATATTTAGTGCTATATGACAATATCAAAACAATGCTTTATCCTACTAGACAAAATAATTTATAGGAAGAACAAAATGTCCAGTATCTCAAAAGGGGAATCATGAAAAAAAGTAAAAATGAAGGGGAAGTATTGCACATACAGACCTAAAATTATACTATGAAAGTATTAATCATCAAAACTAGTACCAGTTTAAAAAATAGAAAAGTAGATTTGTATAACAGAATAGATGAGAAAGAAACAGAAATGGTTTAACTCTCAGTAATCCAGTGTTTGACAAACCTGAAAACATAAATGACTATTTCACAAGAACTAGGAAAACTAGAAAGAAGCTTGGCCAAATTCAGGTTTATACCAACATCTTATAAGCTCAGAATGATATGCAGCTTGGAAGGTTATGCCATAAAAAACAGAAGAGAATGAATGAATGAAAGAGCATTTATTCAGTGCTTACTGTATGCCAATTCCTGGGACTAAAATTAGAAAAAATGAGATAGTCTCACTTCTCATGGAGATTTCTAATTGGGGAATAGAATACTTAAAGGAAAGTTCACTTCAGGGAAGATGGAAAGACCCATAAATCAGTAGGTCATATGGCAGTGCCTATGGGTCTGGAATGTGCAGCCCAAATGTAAAATATAACTTTAGTAGAGCAGGCAGATTGAAAGACTTTATGGGCCTCTATGTTACTAGAAAGCTGGTAACTCTCAATTCATCAAAGCTATGTGAGTGGCCATTTTATGCTTCTTGTCTATCCAGATAGGGTCTAGATGAAGCATGGTCAATGGATTAGCAAAGGGAAAGCAAGGTTTGGTTTTTTTTTTTTGAACCAACAGTTCTTTTTTATTGGATGCCCTTGATGAAATCTGTGTGGCAGATCTGTATTACCCCTTAGGGGGTCATGTATTAAGACCAAGGCTCATTCCCCAGTGGATAGTAAAAAGATATTAATAAAATTCTCAAAAGAAGAGTTAGTAAAATTTTAACTATATGAGATTGCTCCAAATCTTTAGTAATAAATGAAAATCACAACTCTGAAGTTTCATCAGCAAGTTGTCCAAAAAAGCAACTGATTGGGAAGAATTCTGGGAAGATAGATATGGTAAGACATTGGTGGAGCTTTGAATCAGCCTAACCATTCTGGAAATTGCAATTTGTAATTATTCTTAAAAAGTGAGTGAATTCCATACATTTTGACCCAGAGATGCCACTGTTAGGCCCAAGCAAATAAAGAGATTGAAAGGTTGCATATACTTCAAAATATTCCTAACAACACTAATTGTGGTACCAAAGAACTAGAGACAAAGTAGATTCACATTGATTAGGAAGTGGTTAAACATTGTGGTACATAAATGTAATAAATGTACCACAGCTTGTTTTAGCCATTTCCTAAGAAATGATGACTGAAAGATTCAGAAAAGCTTTTCACACATATGTGAATGAGTGAAATGAATAGAATTAGGAGCACAGCATATCTAATGACAATAACAATGTGAATGGAAAACAAAAAACTAATAGAGCTGAATCCATGTAATTATAATGACCAAACCTAAAGAAGATATGAAAAAATAATGCATTTCTTTATGGGTGTGGAGAATTACATATACTATTAGGCTGGATCTGTGTGATTTATTTTGCTAGACTGTTTCGTCCTCTTTATTATTTTTTTATTATAAGAGGTGGCTTGTTGGATGGTTGAGGGAGGGACATATTTAGAAAGGAAGGTGAGGTATAAACAAAAAATTTAAAAAAAATTTAAATTTAAAGGAGAGAATACCATTCCCTAAATTGTTTGTGTTTTTGCAGACTTGCAGATCAGATGAGACTGATGAATTTTCCTCAGTGGTTTGATCTCTTAAAGGATATTTTCTCTAAGTTTACAGTCTTCCTCCAGAGGGTTAAGGTAAGGCTTATGTAATTATCAATGTACTCTGAAAACCTTTACATATTAGTTCTTCAGGTACTTAATATACTATTGAATCAAACTTGTCTACTAAATCCCTAATTATGATGTGGTGGTAACTTTAGGTTATTGAAGACTAAGCCAACACCAGTTCTCAAGGTTCTGACATAAACCTGCACTTGTTATTTGAGGACCATCTTAGCCATGTCTAGGGAGACGTATTGCTAAGACTGATCATGAGGTGGTGATTTGTTTTTGTTTTTTAACCATAGTAACTCATGAAAACTATCTCTGGAGGTTGGAAGGGTTGTGATCTACATCAGTGAAGGGAATAACTACACTGCAGATATTAATTTTGTGAAGCGTTGAAATATGGAATCATTGAGAACAAAGTATAATTTTTAACTTTTATAAATGTTTTATGGAGACCTAAATCTCTCTCTCTCTCTCTCTCTCTCTCTCTCTCTCTCTCTCTCTCTCTCTCTTTCTCTCTCATACACACACACACACACACACACACACACACACACACACACACACACACACACCCCTGTCAATCCATAACAAGTTATTTTTGATAACATTTTTCATGTTAAATTGTTTTATGATTTGTATATGCTAAAGTGAATAATTATTTAAGAAGAATAGCTAACATTTATGTGGTGTTTTAAGGTGTATGAAGTGCTTTACAAACATTGTGTTATTTATTAATGGTATTATTAACCATTTTACATATCAGTAAGATGAGGTTGAGTTTAAAGGATTACCTCTGCTGTTCATAAGTGGAGACACTGGGTTTGCAATGAGGAAGGCTCTCCTGACTCCCAGCCTCAGGCTTTCTTCATCTATGGGGGTGCTTTATAACATTGATTCCCAGGCGGTATTTTGTGATTATCAAATGTTGTAGCAGACAGGCAAGGTGGAATGCATCTGTAATCCAGCAAATAGGGAAGACTTGGATTCATGACTTACACAAGTTCGGGATGGTCGGGTGTCCATAGTGAGTTTGGCCCCTCAGAGCAGAGACCCATCTGACCACCTAAGGAGAGGTGAACTGGCCTGGAGGAAGGAAAAACAGAGCAGGTTAAAAGGTGTGGTACCGATCAGTATTGGGGTCAGGCCCACTGCTGCTATGCCTCCAGTCTGGGTGAAATAGGGAGACAGATCAGACAGAGAAAACTTCTCTGACAGTAAACAAACAATCTTTGAGTGGGGATTTAAAATGAGCCAAGGAAATTACACCTTAAACACTCTGATTGGTTGAATTGTTAATAGATGGAAGTGAGTTTATTAATTGGCTAGTGGTGTTGATAAAACCCTGCTCTTCTCATTACAGCTGAGATGTACATGACATGTATGTATACACGGGTAAGGAAAGACTAGAAGGGAGCCTTAGGAAGGGTTATTTGTATAAGTAGAGACAATGGTAATTTGAATAGGTGATGGGGAAAAATAATGACAGATGATCAGCAGACGCTCAGATTTTGGAGTTAGTCATTGAGACAGGGTTGGACAAAGAGAAAGCCTTATGCAGTGGAGGTAAAGGGCTTTGGAAGGGTGCAGTCAGTTACAGTAAGTAACTGTAGTGCTTGCAAGCATGGCTCTAAGTACTTTTTTGAGGGCATAAGATTGGGAGAGCAGTGAGCAAACACCAACCTCTATATCAGTGATCCCTAAAGATAGCGTAACATATAAAAATTTTGCCATCTATTATAGTTCTGAAATCAAGAAGCTGTTCATTGTCTACCATAGTAGGATGAAAAGTTCGTTCAACTCCATGACTGAAAAATCAAGAAAAATACTCATTTGTTCAGTTTGCTCCATATAAAAAAATAAGGAATTATGAAATTCATTTTATTTCTAAACAATATATCTTGTTTTGATATAACAATCAAGCCAGCCCCTCAACACATTCTCCTCCACTCTCCTACTCCCCCACCCAAAAGTAATTTCAACTAGTAGTATTTTTCCTTCTTTTTTCTAGTTTATAGATTAATAGAAAGGAAAGATATGTACAATATTTTGACCATAACAATTTGATACCAACATTGTCCAGTGTATTTAACTTGAGTTTGTTGCCTTTTATTGTTTTAATTAATAATTTTAGTTGTGTATATTGTATTATAGCTATGCTTTCTTCATTCTGTATAATCACTCTTAGAAAAATTTCCATGAAACTATTTGATATCATCCCATCTCTCCCCTTCACTAAAACTGAGAAAAGCAATCTAGACCTGATGGCTCTATTTTTTTTTTTAACCAACTCCACTCTAACTCCTTGAACTCTGGATTCAACCTCTAGTAGTCTACCAAAATTGTTCCCTCAAAGGTGTTGAGTCATCTTGTAATATTAGTTCACATGACTTTTTCTTGTCCTCCTCTTCATCTTCTTTGCAGTGTTTGTTTAACACTCCTTCTTCCTAGATTCTTCTTTCTTGGATTCCTTGCTACTATACACTGTTGATTCTTTCTCTTTAGTCATTTTCACTGACTTTGCTGGTGGCAACTAAAGTTCATGTCTAAAATAGAATTTAGTGACTTTTCTTCAAAACAGAATCCTTTGATTTCCTTATTTCTACTAATGACACCAGTAACCAGTCACCAAGCTCAGCACTTCCGTATTATCTTCAATTCTGCTTTCTCCATATTTAATCAGTTACAAAGTCCTGTGAATTTTACCTCTACAGTCTCTCTTATGTCTTTTCCTTCTCTGTATCCATTGCTATTAATTATAATTCAGGTCTGTCTTTCTGTTTTGTAAGATGACTACAATAGCTTCCTAGCTGCTTTGTTCCCCTTTCAGTGTCTACCCACTGCAGTATATCCTTCACATCTCTGCCAGGTTTATCTGTGCCTCCACTAGAAACCCATCCCAGAGCTATTTCTTTCTGTTGTGGATGCCCATAATTTGGTAGATCTTTACAAGCTAAAGGGGTTTGGGTGTGATTTGGAGCATCTTTCTTCTGAAGAGCATTCAGTATAAGCAAGGAGAGGTGTTCCACCAGAAAGCTGGACATGAAGTGATGAATTTTTTGGCTACAGCAGCTCATGAAATGTAGAGAAATTATCTGTATTAGTGAAGGAAATCCCCACACTAGTGAAATCATAGTGCTTATAGAATATCCCCATGTGCTTTACTCTCATTGTGTCACTTGTGCTCAAAACACTTCAGTGGCTTCTCATTGCCCATAAAATCAAGGCCAAGATGCTCTTTATCAGGGTTTCAAAAGCCCTGGAGAAGCTACAGTCCTGGCTTTCAAGCTGCCTGTCATCACCCCTCTCTGTATACTCTAGTCTGATCAAAGTGAATTCCTGCTCAGGAGCATTCTTGTCCCTGTGCATAGCATTGGTCTTGAAATAGCCTTTCCTGGTTCTTATCCTAAAAGAAGTATAATCTCTGAACTTTTTTCATAATACCTGTACCACCCCTATGTTCTCTTATCCTGTTTTACACTTTACTTATATAGTAGTTGTGTATTTGTATAAGTTTAGTAATCCTTCTGCTGAACTATAAGGTCCATGAAAGCAGAGATTATGGCTTAATGATTTTTTTATAAGCTTCCCTCCACCCTGAACTAGTGTACTGCTTTGTGCTTTGTAGGTACTTTTAAAATTCTGGGTTAATGAATGAGTCAATTAGAAATAGTTAAAGTCTGAAAAATGATCACAAATGACTGATTCGTTCCTACAAAAAAATTCCAGGAAAAGGTTTTAGAGTATCTCCAAATAGTCTGCACATAAAGATATAGACAAAATGGATATTCTTCTTGCCTTACATCAAAACTTAAGTGACTTATTATAATTACTGGAAAAGCAGTAGTACTTTAAGTGTTATTATTTCTATTTCTACGGAATAGTTCTTTTATAAAGATGAATATCTTCATTGCATTGTAAAATTGAAGTGGCAAGTATAAAAAATTAGTTTCCTGTATCTTTTTAAAAAGCATTTTATGTTTTATTCTAGGCAACATTAAATATTGTTCGAAGTGTTGTCCTCTCAGTCCTTGACAAAAATCAGAGGACTAGGGAACTGGAAGAAACTTCAGAACAGAAGAATGCTGCAAAAGACAGTTCATTAGATACAGAGGTGGCATATTTAACCCATGAAGGTATGTTTATAAGTGATGCATTTAGCGAGGGTGAGCTACCACCTGGAATAACTGACACTACCTCTCAAAGAAATGCATCTCCGAGCAGTGAGCCCTGCAGCAGTGATTCGGTATCCGAACCAGAATGTACGACTGATTCTTCATCCAGTAAAGAACAAATATCTTCTCTCACACCAGGAGGTGTAGAGCTTGTGTAAGTATACTGGCTATTGCATAATACTGCATACATATTTTGTCAAATTATTGACAGTTGTTTCATTTAGATATATTATTTATTGTGTTGATAGAAATATATAAAATTTGAAACTTGAACTAAATTTTGTGTTATAAAGCTAATCAGCTTAAAAGAATGCACACAACTCTTTAAAAGAGGAAAAAAAAGATTTGAAACATATGAGTTTTTGTACTATTTAAAAATATAACTTTAAGGGGCGTCTAGGTGGCGCAGTGAATAGAGCACTGGCCCTGAAGTCAGGAGGGCCTGAGTTCAAATCCGGCCTCAGACTCTTAACACAAAAACTAGCCATGTGACCTAGGGCAAGTCACTTAACCCCAATTGCCCTCCAAAAAAAAAAAAAAAAAAATATATATATATATATATATATATATATATGTATATATGTGTATATATATATATATATATATATATATATATATAACTTTAAAATGTTTATTGATCAGGGCCAAAATCCAAGTGGATCTGTACTTTACTCTTAAATAAAAGGAAAGTAATGGTAGCAAATTATTGTCATTGATCTACTTATATAGAAATTAGAATGTGATCTAGTTGCCTATCATGAGTGAGATTGCCATAAAAAAATCTCTATGTTCTATTTTAAGTATATTCCAGAAGAGACAGGAGCTTACTTCTTTTCACTACATCTCTTCCAAAACGATTTCTTTTCTCTATTTAGGCAGTCAGTGTTATAGTTTGAGTGTTTTAAACAGTAGAAAACTAATTTTCCAGTGTTGAAATATTGTTATCATTCTCGCCCTCATACTTGTAGAAGGTCCAAACACAAGATACCTTCAAAATGACTTAGTTCAACAAGTTGTATAAATTCATTTTTAAAATCTTACTTTATTCTGTACTATCTTTAAGAAAATTAGGTAAATGATGTAGTTTACAATTTAAGTGTGGAATTCATTGTTTTAGTGCTTTTAATGATGTTATAAAATACTAAATGTATCAAAGCTTGTAGAAAATGGAATACTGAAAAATGAATAGAAAATGTGCAAATAAAGATTTCCTCTTGTTTGAAGGAAAATTTTCCTAACAACTGTCCTCAAACAAATAAAACAAATCTAAACCTTTCTTCACATGTCAGTCCTTCAAACACTTGGAACACAGCCTCGTTTCCCCCTAGGTTTTCTTTTCTCCAAGTTAAAATATCCTGAATTCTGTCAAATGACCCTTGTGTGGTTAGGAATTCCCTCCCCACCCTGTTGCCTTAGTCTGATTACATTGTAGCTTCTCAGCATCCTCAACAGATTGTTCTTAATTAACAAGCATTTCTTGAACACACACTACATTCAAGACACTTAACAGAACATATTTAGAATGTCAGACCCATAACTTCCCTCATTTGTTAATGAACTATGTTATCTGTGATGAATCCTAATGTAAGATCTCATTAGCTTTAAAAAAAAATTGCTTTTTAAAAAAACTAAATGTTTTTTCAAATGGAGATCACCATTTCTCCCCTCCCACACTCTTTGCACCTCTCCTCATAGAGAAAGCAAGAAAAATGAGACCACTGTTACGAACATGTATGGTCATGCGAAACGAGTTGCTCCATTGGCCATAGCCAAAAAATGATGCTTCTATCTGCATTCTTGAGTTATCAGGAGATGAGTAGCATGTTTCATCATGACTACTCTGGAATAGTAGTTGGTCATTTTGATGATCAGAGGTACTAAGTCTTTCAAAGCTGATAGTTTTCTCAATATTATTTTTATTGTATAAATTATTCTCCTGGTTTTGCTCACTGTATTCTATATCAGTTCGTTCAAGTCTCTCCAGATTTTCTGAAACCATCACATTCATCATCTTGTATGCACAATAGTATTCCATCACTTTAATATCCTTTTTAGACATTTCCCAGTCAGAGAGAACCTCCTCAGTATCTGGTTCTTTGTCACCACAAAAAACCTTGCTATATTTTTGTACATATGGGTCTTTTTCTTCTTTCTTTGATTTCCTTGGGGTAGTGATTTAGTAGTGATATAACTGAGTCGGAGGTTTTCACAGTTTAATAGCTTTGGGCATAGTTCTGAATTGCTTTCCAAAATGTTTGAACAAGTTTATAGCCCCCAGTAGCTCCCCATAGACTCTCCAGTACTTACCATTTTCCTTTCTTGTCAACTTTGTCAATCTGTGGAATATGAGGTAGAAGTACAAAATTGTATGAATTTGCATTTTTCTAATTGTTAGTGATTTGGACCATTTTTTTCCCATATATGGCTATTGATACCTTGAATTTATTTTTCTAAAACATGCCTGTTCATTTCCTTTGACCATTGATGAATGACTTTTAATCTTATAAATTTGAATCAGTTCCATATATATGTATATACACACATATCACATACACAGACATTATATGTGTATATTTATGTGTGTGTATATATATATATATATATATATATATACATGTGTGTGTACACAGATGAAATGAGATCTTATCAGAGAAACTTGCTGCAGATAACTTTTTTCTAATTTTCTGCTTCTCTTATAATTGTATTGTATTGGTTCTGTTTGTGCAAAACGTTTTAAATTTTTTTTAATCAAAATTTTCCATTTTACCTTCTGTGACCCTATTTTGTGTTTGGTCTTCAATTCTTCCTTTATCCATAAATCTGATGGTCACTTTCTTCTTTGTTCTCTAATTTGTGTATGATCTAACCCTTTATATTTAAGTCATATATCATTTTGGAGCCTCTCTTGGTTTATGATAGGAGATGTTGGTATATACCTAGAATTTACCAGACTCTTTTATAACTTTGGGTTTATCAAATATTGGGTCGATATGCTCATTTGCTTCTGTATCTTGTATACTTAATCTGTTCCACTGATAAACTCCATTTCTTTTGTGTTTTTTTTTTTTTTTTGAGGGGGGAAGGCAGGGCAGTTGGGGCCAAATGACCCACCTAAGATCACAAGGCCGGTAAGTGTTAAGTGTCTGAGGCTGGATATTAACTCAGGTCCTCCCAGCTCCAGGGCTGGTGCTCTATTCACTGTGCCACCTAGCTACCCCTCAGCAGAATTTCTTAACCCATACCAAACTGCTTACAGCTTGGTAGTATAGTTTAAAATCTGGTGCTACTAGGCCCCTCTTCCTTTATACTTTTTTTCTGATTAATTTCCCTTGATCTTTTGTTCTTCCAAAATGAATTTAATATTTTTTTTCCTTATGCAATATTGTCATTTTCAGTTTACCCATGAACAATTACTTTCTCCAGTTATTTAGAGCTATTTGTGTAAAGTGTTGTTTGTAGTTGTACTCATATAGTTCTGTGTGCTCCTTGGCAGTTGGGCTTCCAAGTGTTTTATATTTTCCATGATTATTTTTCAAATGGAATTTCTCCTTTCATATCTTCCCGCTCGAATTTTCTTTAGCTTTTTTGGTTGCCATCTCATACAGCCTGTTTGTATTGAGTTTGCAAGTGCTCTAAACTTTCCCCTTCTTCCCCCCACCATGTATTTTATACACAAACTATTATCTGGTCACTCTCCTATCATCCTGTAGTCATGTAGTTGAGTCATTGAACTCAAATGTAGAACTTATTCTTATTATGTTTTTCTTGCTTGATCTGGGCCATCATTCTAGCCTGCTGAGTTCTTTTTGGATTCTGTGTTACCCAGCATTTTAGTTTCATTTATCCAATATTCTGTCCTTTGCAGATTTTATAAGTATTCTATCAGTGTCTTCATTCAAGCCTTTGATAAACATGTTGAACTTGTCCAAAGACAGGTATCTGGGCATAGCACTAGAGATCCCTCCTAGATTTTCATCAGTCTATTCATCAGTACTTATAAGGTCTAATCATAGTCAGGTGAATTTTGAATTGGTTGAACACCCAAATGGTATTTTTCCAACTTCTCCATATCATGCAAAACTTTGTCAAATGCCTTGCTGAAATTCAGTCTATATTTAAATTACTTCCCTGATATTTCAGTGTAATAACGGTCAAAAAGTTATTCTTACATGAATTATTCCTGATGAATCCATGCTAGCTTATAAAAATGGACTCTTTTCTTTCTAAATAACTCTGAAAACATCCCTTTAATAATATATCCTAAAATGTTGCCAAGAATCAAGGTCAAGCTCATCAGGTCATAATGTGAAGAATCCACTTTCTTTCCTCTCATTTTAAAATTAGGGCCTTCATCTCTGTCCACACACTCCTCCCTTAGTTTTCTTTCTGCCTGTGTGGCCACTTCTTAGTCTCCTTTGCTACATCATCCTCTATGTTCCAGTCCCTATGTGTGGCTTAACTGCAAGTAGAACTCTTTCCTGGGCATTTTTTTCTTAGTACATCCTCTCTTTTTGGTGATCTTTATCAGGTCCAGTAGACTCAGCCTACATAGGGATGATTCTCCAATCCATATATCTAGCTACAGTTTTTCTTTTGAACTCCAGGCCCACAGTATCAACTGCCTATTAACAACTCCAACTCAGTGTCTTAAAGGCATCTCAAACTCAATATGCCTAAAATAAAACTCCTCCCCCACCATTACCCCTCATCCCTAGAATCCTTGCTAACTTATTTCTGTTGCAGCTGTGTTTCATCTTTCCAGTCACTCAGATTTGTGTGAGTCAGGCTTGACTCCCCTCTCCCATAGCCCATCCATCCAATTGGATGCAAAATGTTGACTCCAAAGCCTTGTCACTTCCACCACCACTCACGTCCTCTACCTCGTCCCCTTCAAATGGCCATCTGTTTCAGGCCTGCAGTTCTCTTTCACTAGGACTATTGCAGCAATATCCTCCTAATTGGTCTTTGTGTCTCCATTTTCTTCCCTTTTCAATCTTACAAATTTATATTTCTAAAGCAAAGGTCTTACTATATCATTCTCTTGCCCAAGGAGCTCTATTCCTGCCTCTAGGATAAAATGCAAATTCTTCTATTTGGCATTTAAAACTCTTCTTGGGGTGGCTAGGTAGCACAGTGAATAGAGCATCAGCCCTGGAGTCAGGAGGACTTGAGTACAAATCTGGCTTCAGACATTTAACACTTACTAGCTGTGTGACCTTGCGTAAATCACTTAACCCCAATTGTCCTGCCTTCCCCCCTCCAAAAAGTAAAAAAGAACCCCAACAAAACTCTCCTTAATCTTCTTCCAGTGTACCTTACCAGATCTCTTACACACTCCTTTCCCTTTTTTGAGAATAAAATGTTAAATTGAGATTACATTTTGTTGTTTCAATTCCAAAACCCATAGTAGAAATTATCCATAAAAGTCTTACAAAACATGATATATAAGAACTTCTCCAACTCCATATTGCCTATGGAATAAAATATATTCTCTATTACACTCATTTTTCTTTCTGTAAATAGGCTCCCTTAGTCTGCCCCTCTTAACCCCTTTTCCCTCCTATTTCCCTATTAGGTAAGTTACATTTCTATACACAACTGAGTATGTATATGTATTCTTTGAACCAGCCAGTTCTGATGAGAGTGTGATTCAGACGCTGAAACTTTCCCTCACCTGTTTTCCCTTACACTGTAAAAACTCTTCCTTACGTACCTCTTTTATGTGAGAAAATTTTCCCCATTCTTCTTCTCCCTTCTCCCAGTGCATCCCTCATTCTCATCCCTTTGTTTTTTGGAGATTATTCCAGTATAATTGACTGACATCCATGCCTGTCTGTGAAACTCCTTTTAGCTTCCCAAGTAATGATAAAGTTCTTGGGATGTGAATGTATCACCTTCCCATGTAGGAATGTAAACAGCTTAACTTTATTGAGACCCTTATGATGACTCTTTTTTGTTTTTCCTGAGTCTTGTGTTTAAATGTTAAATTTTCAATTCAGCGTTGGTCTTTTTTCTAAGTATATATTATGTGCATCCCTGTCCCACCCCTAGAATGTGAGCCCCTTTGGGGGCAGCTAGGTGACTCATTGGAGAGTGTGCTAGGTTTGGAGTCTGGAGACCCAAGTTTGAATATTGCTTCAGACAATTCTTAACTTTATGTCCTTGGAGAAGTCACTTAACCTCTCTCAGCCTCAGTTTCCTCATCTGTAAAGTGGAGATAATAAGAACATCTACCTCAGAGAGTTGTTGTTGAGGTTTAAGTGAGAAACATGTAAAGTTCTTTGCAAATCTTAAAATGCTTTTATAAATGCTGGCATATTTTTGGTTTGTTTGTTTTTGTTTTTGTTTTGCTTTTTGGAGGGCAATTGGGGTTAAGTAACTTGCCCAAGGTCACACGGCTAGGTTTTTGTTTGTGTGTATTAAGTGTCTGAGGCCAGATCCGAACTCAGGTCCTTCTGACTCCAAGGCTGGCGCTCTACTCACTGCGCCACCTAGCATATTATTGTTGTTGTTATTATTATTGTTGAAGGCAGGAATTCTTTGTTTTTGTCTTTAAGACCACTGCCTTAAACATTGTATGGTGCTTAATAAATGCTGGTTGAATTCTTCCCTTCTTTTGTCACATTTTTCTATCATTTCATTAAACGTTGGGACAGCTTTAGATTTCATCTCTTTAGATTTTCCCATTTCAGTTTAATTCAGTTCATCAAACACATAGTAGTATTGCCTATGTGCTCAACACTGTGGTGAGTGAGTGCTGGGATACAAAGATGGGCGGGAGGGATAACCCTTTCTTTCCCAGGCTTACAGTTTGCTAAGAAAAATGTGGTTGTTCTGTGTGGGAGGACACTAGAAGCTGGTAGAATCAGGAAAGACTTCATACAGTAGATGTTTAAGTTGAAATTTAAAGTAAGAGATTCTTAAAAGATAGAAGTGAGGAGGGAGTGCATTCATTCTAGGCATATGGAATGGAAAATGGAGAATAGGGTGTGAATATCAGCAAGAAAGGAGTTTGGTTAGACCAGAGTATGGGAAGGGGAGGAATGTGTGATGAAATGGAAGGGCAGGTTGTGAGGGGCTTTAAATTATAAGCCAGAGTAGAGAGCCGGTGTTCTTTATACCTCTTCTAGTGGTGAGAGAGAGATGTATTTTATGCATTCATGATTTTTATTTGGCTATGAAAGAAACACATAGATAATACAATTCCTGTTGTTTTCTGTGCCTTCTAAAATTGAGATCCATGGTTCTTTTTAACTTTTATGGTTGGTTTTTCTGCTACCTCCTAGAGCAAAACATTAGAGGAGGAAGGAATATAAATTCAGGGCCTATGATTCTTGAGCTTGTACTTTTTCTCCTATGGCACATGAATTTCATGCTTGATTATTGGGACATAACAGTGATCTTCATCCTTTCCTTGTTCTTACTTCCCCTAGTCTGAAATCCAGAATCCCTCCCCATCCCTCTCCTTCATACTGAAATTAGGTTTTCCGCTATGGAGCTTTCAAGTATAATTGTTCGTTCTATAAAGCTTTGAAATAGAGATGTCTCACTTATATGATTTATATACTCTTGACCACATTAAAGAGCTATTTCTTCACAAATAGTATTATACATATTGTGTCGTACAGACTTTCTCTTATTTGATTGTTAAAACATTTCTTTGTTCTTTCTTAGAGTATGTTTTATGTGAAGAAGAATGTGCCTTCTTACCTTACTTGACTTATAAATAATCTTATCATTTCCAGGGTCAGTGAAGACATGAAGTTGACTGACTTAGAGCTGGGGAAGCTGGCAAATAGCATCCAAGAGTTGCTGTATAATGCTTCAGATATATGCCATGATCGTTCGGTCAAATTTCTTATGGCAAGAGCCAAGGTTAGCCAACTTGATTGAGCTTCAGAGTTTTAAAATAAAACAAAATATAAGGCACTATATAAATAAATATGAACTATCACCAGGATTATCTATTTTATAGATAATATGGGGGGGTTTTAGTTCATGGAATAAAAAAAGTCCAGAGTAGTCCAAATAAACAAAATGGTAAAACTTTGGGTTATTACTGATTTTTAAAATGAGCCAAAGTGTTATTTTGAAATTTTGTTGGTTAGAGTTTAAAATCTCTCAAAACAATTATAAATTATAAAATACTTTGATGCTTTTAAGTTTGCCATAGGTTATAATGATTGATATGAATTTATATATTTGCTAGTATATTCAGTTCCATATTGTTGATCTGCTGTGGTGTGCTAAACTATCAGAGGGGATACAGGTTAAATAGAATTCTTCAAGGAACCTGGTAGGAAGGATAACATAAGACACAAATCACAAACTGTAAATACTATTGTAGAGTTACAGAGAGAGTCTTAGGGGAGTTCCAAGGTGGAAGAGATTGCATTTTAGTGAACAGATCTGGAAAAACTTCCTATAGGAAGGCTGCATTTGAAATTAATCTTCATAGAATTTTAGAGGGTAGGGGGATGGAACATAAGAGGAAAGTGAGTAACTCAGTTTGGTTAGAGGACAAGGACAAGTTGGGCTAAATAGATTAGTGACAGTAGTTGTATATTTTTAGATTTTGATATCAGACTTTTTTGTGTCTAGTTGTTGAACAATAATATATAATATAGGGAGATTGGATTTATGTTTCTGAAACAAGCCATTTTAGGGATTTAAGTTTGTAGATTATATTTGGTTTTAATTTGTAGGTTTCATAGATAAACCATGAGTTGGTGCTCTGCTAACTTTCTGACAGACTTTTTTGTGTTACTTTGTAAATTTAGGATGGCTTTCTTGAGAAGTTGAATTCCTCTGAGTTCGTCGCGCTTTCTCGATTAATGGAAACATTTATTTTAGATACTGAACAGATCTGTGGAAGAAAAAGCATGTCACTTCGTGGGGCTCTTCAGAGTCAAGCTAATAAATTTGTAAATAGATTTCATGAAGAGAGAAAAACCAAACTCAGGTATTCCCAGTGTTCATTTTAGCTTTTTAATGTTAAAAAATTTATTTTTCCTTAGCAAACTACACATATCTGTGCAATGGAAAACTTTAATAGTTTGAGCAACATCAGCTTAGCCCATACCTTTTTTTTTAAAAAAAATAAAGTTAGGGGCGGCTAGGTGGCGCAGTGAATAGAGCGCCGGCCCTGGAATCAGAAGGACCTGAGTTCGCAGCCGGCCTCCGACACCTAATCTGCACAAACAAAAACCTAGCCGTGTAACCTTGGGCAAGTTACTTAACCCCAATTGCCCTAAAGGGGCGGCTAGGTGGCGCAGTGAGTAAGAGCGCCGGCCTCGGAGTTGGGATGACCCGAGATCAGATCCGGCCTCAGAAAATGAGCACCCACGCATAAATAATGACTAGCCGTGTAACCTTGAGCAAGTTACTTAACCCCAATTGCTTTAAAAAAAAAAAAATAAAGTTAAATTGGAGAATAAAAATCACCTTACTGCATTTTCAATAGTAATATTTAATTACTTCTTTTATGAATGTAATTAAATAGCATGCAAGAGGAATATTATTATCAGTGCCACATGAGGAACTTACTTGGTACTAGCAGCTACTTCATACAAAATGAAGCAAATTAACTCTGTCATCTCTGCCTGAGTTTAAAAGCATATTGGAGATATAGCTTTAGAAAGGAGAGTTCTTTATTATTAGATTGCCCATCAGAGATTTCATTTCATTGAATTATTTCAGTTTACTGCACCCACCTAAGCTTTCCCAAATCCAATTTTTACCCACTTAGTTTTAATTATATTTCTATCCTAACAATAAAGAAATCCTCAAAACATTTTTAACTTTCACATTCTTCTCTCTTTTTTTTTTAACTTTATCTTTAATTTTTAAATAGTCTCCTGTTGGAGAATGAACGGTGGAAACAAGCTGATGTGCCTGCGGAATTTCAGGACCTTGTTGATTCCATAACAGATGGGAAGATTGCTTTACCCGAAAAAAAATCTGGAGGTATTTGCAATCTTTCACAAGCCTAGTGTTGTGTTTTTCTCTCTCCCTCTCCCTTATTTTACATTGTTATTTTTGCAGTGGGTGGACTTAGTAATTGACTCTATATCTGTTGTCTTGAGAAGACCAACCTAACTGGTCGAGGGTAGAGTGATGAATTCTTCCATACAAGTCTGAGAGACCATCTATTAAGTTGTGAAGGAATGTGGTATTCATAAGTGGAGAGTGCTACCCATATTGTGGAGATCCTTAAAGTTCTAAAGTATATTAGTATATGAGGTTTTAAAAATGTCCCTCTACAAGTGGGATCCATCTTACTCCATAAATTTTTTATAGTTCATAGAAGTTATTGAGGTAGTTTATCATATTGGATATAATTTGCAACTAATTTAAGAACCCTTGTTATTTTTTTGCTTTGAATTGAAACCTCTGAATTAGTAGCTGTGAACACAGTAATTGAATTTGTCGTGTGTTTGTTCTGAAACGTGGATGATTTCTTTCTTCTTTTTCCTCAGAGGATACATATGAAAGGCCTTTTCAATCCCTTTATGATAATAGAACTTCTCCCTGCTTCTTACTTTCTCTCTGCGATATTTGTTTTTCTTCTTCGAGATTACTAACAAAATAGTAGTTAGACCTTTGAAGGGTGAAACGAAAAATGAAAACCTTAAGCTTACATGAACATTTTATCACTTGTCTAATTCCTTCCACATAAAGTAGCAGGGCTCTGGTTGGAAAGCTGGGGTCTGAATTGATTGAAAAGTTTTGTCTTAATCATACACGTTCTCCACAGACTCCTACTTCAAGGATTTATTGTGGTGAGGAGAGTGATGCAAGGTTCTCAAAGTGTGGGTCAGTTGGATGCAGCCTCCCTTTGGCATGTCTTTGGAGTGCTGACTCACTGCCTCACCCTTGCTGCAGAGTGATTAATTTTTCCACCAGAGCAAATTTAAAGACTGTTCACTGAAGGTTGTGATCTTCAGCTATAGAATAAGTACTCACACTGATGAAATAAATCACAGATCCCCTGAAATAATGTTTTTTAATTAGAGATCCTAAATTGGCTATATTTAATACTGTATGCTGAAAATATGGCAATATTGTTTGTAACAGGCTTTACAGATAAATTTGTAGTTTTTTTCCCAGAAGTTTATGTTTAAATATATCAATGCCCTTTAAATTTTGGAAATTAAACACTTTGTAATCATAGAGAACACATAACAAATTGAAATGGTAACTCTGTGTTTTCAAAAAAAGAACTCACTTTCAGAAATATATTCGTTTCAGTCCTTAAACAAAGAGTAATTTGTTCAAAAATTTTCCAATTTGTTTTAAGTGATACTGCAATAATTAATGATTTTGTTGATGGTTTTTGTTTGTTTCTTTTAATTTCTAACTATAGAGGAGAGAAAACCGGCTGACTTCCTGATAGTTGAAGGACAGCCATATGCTGTTGTTGGGTAAGTTGTATTTTTTGTTGGTATCATTTTTATCACATTCTTAAAAACTGAAATTCTTTTCTTTTTCTGATGTAGTAGGAATATTTGGAAGGAAAGTTCAATTTCTTCAACTCATAAAAAAATTTTTTTAACCACCTTTCATATACCTCTATTGTGGTATTGATTCATTTGATAGCATTAAATGTTGTTTACACAGATACAGCATTAGTTCTTAAAATAAAATTTTAAATTTTAACTAAAATTCTTGTGAAATGTCAGATAAAATAATATTTAAAGTTTCCTCTCTAAGAAAATCTGTGATGGCAATATTTGAATTAAATAATTTTTAGCAGAATAAATGTGAAAATATTTACTTAGTAAATTCTTGATAATGTATAACATTTTGAACTTCCTTTTATTCTCAACCCTTTCCAAACTCAGAATCCACATAGACCCTGATATACCAAGAGCAGAGCCAAAGTATGAGAGGCTTAAGCAAAGCATATGTTTGTATTGCCTGTGTGTATTTGTATGTGTATCTCTGATTTGGTATGTCCCTTAACTGTGAAGCCAAATACTTATAATTTTTGGATTGGATGTTTTTATTTTGTATATATTTTTATATCATATAGTTTTCTTTCCTTCTCCATTAGCACATATGACTAAGAGTTATTTAAACATGACAGCTAAAATTTTATTTACTCTACAAAAACTGGATGGTTAATGGAGGAAATTTTAATTTTAAAAAGCATTTTTGGCACACTACTAAATTTCATTCTTCATTTTGCATCAGTGTGGCTTTACTTCCTTTTAAATAACACTAATTTGATTTCTGATTATTCCAAGGCAGCTTATATAGCACTGCAAACCTTTTCATATTTAATAACTTAAGTAAGTCGTTGTTTGTTTGGTAGGAAAATTAGACCTTTTTATTTCAGTTGTCAATAGCAACTTTAATAATAAATTTTGTGATATACTGATGTAATTAGTAGCATTATTGTGAGAGGAAACATATAGGTAAATTTTTCCCCTCTAAAATTTATGTGTATATTTCTTCCACACAGTATTGCTACTGATTACATAAGCACATCATTATTGTGGGTATTTTCTCCACAGGTGAAGATCACATCACATCTTAGATATGTTCATTAATTTATCTAGTAGCTAATTTCCTGTTAGCTAAATTTCTGAATTTAGCTAGACTGAGACTCAGAAGACAGACATGGTAGGTTACCAGGCTCAGACTTAAAAGCCTTTCCAGGTTGCTGGCAACTAGAGCTTGGATCTTGATGGTTTAATGTAGCTGATTAATGTATATAAATTTGGGGATATTAAAAATTAATAAAATGACAAGTTGGTAGAGAGCATCACTTTTAAAATGAATTTATGATCTTTATTGGATTTCTAATTTTATATGTTAAACTGGCCTGATTTTATTTTTGCTGTAAACTTTGCATGTTGGGTTGTCTTTTTTTCCCCTTCACAGAACAGTATTGCTATTGATAAGAATTATCCTTGAATATTGCCAGTGTGTAGATAACATCCCATCTGTTACTACTGACATGCTTACTCGTTTGTCAGATTTATTGAAGGTATGTATGATTTTTCATGTTAATGTGGAGAAATTGTTTGAACAGATTATATACTAACCTTTGTGCATTCTTGCTTTTGTGATCTAATTTGAGTTTTTGAGTCCTGAGACAGCATGTCAAGATACAGTAACTTTTTATGATCTTGGTCTTTTGACATTTAAATTAATTTGAATCACCACATGTTAAAAAGAAATGACTGAAAGAGAGCAGCATTTTGCCTCTCATTCATCAGCTAGTCATTAGAAACCATGTAGTAGCCTTTTAATAACTCTGAAGTCTGAAGATTTGTTTGTTAGCTCCAGGGTGTAACTGGGGCCATCTTAGTTGTTTACACTATGTTATAAAAGTGGAAATTAAGACCCATATATACAAAAATATTTTTAGCAGCCCTTTTTGTGGTTGCAAAGAATTGGAAACTAAAGGGGTGCCCATCAATTGGGGAATGGCTAAACAAGATGTGGTATATGAATGTAATGGAATATTATTGTGCTATAAGAAATGAGGAGGTGACGGATTTCATAATTACCTGGAGAGACTTATACAAACTGATGCTGAGCGAGAAGAGCAGAATCAGAAGAAATTTGTATACAATCACAGACATACCATATCTGTGATGACCAACTATGACAGACTGGACTCTTTTCAGCAATGCAGTGATATAAGTTAATCCCGAAAGACTCAAGAAAGTGAGAAATGCGCCATCCAGAGATATAACTAGAAAGAACTGAGCCTGAATCCTGATGGAAGCAAACTAAATGATCTTGTTCTTTTCATTGTTTGGTTTTATTTCTTCCTTACTATCTTTCATCCCACCTAGTACAATACACCTTTGTAATTGGAATAATGTCTAATATGAATGCATTTGCAGATCCTATACTGGACTATATGCTGTCGTGTGGGGAGGGGGGAGGGAAGGAAAGGAAATTTGAAAATCAAGGAACTATGGAATTGAATCTTGTTAACTGAAACTAAACTAATAAATTAATTTAAAAAATAAAAGTGGAAATTAAAGGTTCACTAAACTTTTCATAATTCATCTCACTAAGGTGAGAGATTTTTTAAAAAACAATGATTTTACCAAAACTCTGGAGTGAATAAAATGGAAATGTTGTAATGCTTTTCTTAAAATGAATGTCTTGACTAATTTAAGCTTGGAATAGCCAGAGTTCAGTCTGCAAAAAAGTTTGTATTATGTATTATGTTTCTGAAACAGGACTTTTAAAACAGACTGACTTAAGATTGAGTTTTGAATGCAAATTGAAATTTTTATTTTAAAGCCTAAGAAGTTATGTAGGAGCCTTGATTGTTTTTCTTCGACTGTGAATGTTAAAGTTTCTTCCTTAAGAAAGATTTTTTTGGTCTAGATATTTCTGTTTCTTTTTGGTCAGTGGATAAGAAAGAAATACTTTATATGTAAAATGTTTTTAATCTGTACATTATGTTTTCCTCCTTTTTATCCATTAGTATTTCAACTCAAGAAGTTGCCAGTTAGTTCTTGGAGCAGGGGCTTTGCAGGTCGTTGGCTTGAAAACAATAACTACAAAAAACTTAGGTATGGATATCTGCATTTTAAAATTATAGTTTCATATTGTAAAGTTATAGCAATATCCCTAGGTTGATTGTTTTTATTGTACATTGCATTTGTGTAACCTCAACCATAGGCTCTTTTTTTTTTTCATGTTTATTTTCTTTTTATTTATTTATTTATTATTAAACAAATGCTTTATTAACTTCTGTTTTACATCATTCATTTCCGCCAGATTTTGAGTTACGGTTTTTCCCGTTTTTCCCCTACCCACCATCCCAGAATAGCTGTCCCACAAGATATCGCTTCCTCCAATCTGCTCTCTCCCATATCTTCTCCCATACCCCCTTCGACTTTTCCTAAATTAGAGGAATATGAATCTCTGTGTCTTAATGCCTGCCTGCACATCTTATCTCCCAATTACAAGCAAAAGAGTATTAATAATAGTATTTATATATATTTGAAACATTTAATTTTAAGACCTCTAATTTCAGATCCATTCCCTTCCTCCCTTGTCACCCATTCCCTCCGGGAAGATAAGTAATTCAGTATATGTTGTACATGTCTAGCTATGCAAAACATTTCCATAGTAGATGTATTGTACAAGGCTGTTTATAATTCCCTCCCACCCATCCCACCTCCCCACCTGATCCATTCCCTACTTGATCCTGTCCCTCTTCTATAGTGGGTACTTCCAACCTCCCCTCCCCCCAAGAATGCCCTCCCATCCATCATCCCTCCTCTCATCCCCCTTCCCCCTATTCTGCTGCAGGGTGAGATATCCCATTTAGTATGTTTGTCATTCTCTCCCTGAACCAAATTCAATGAGAATGTGGTTTTGCCTTTTTGTCTTCCTATTCTTCCCCTTCCCTGCAACCACTTCCCCTTGCTTCTTCTACATGAGATAGTTTACCCTACCCTGTCTCTCCCCATCTCCTCTTGCCACTTTCCTCTCTCACCTCTTAACTTCACCCCTTAAGTATCCTCCCTTCCCAACAAATTCAACCTATACCCTCTATCCATATATAACTGTAACCATATATACACACATTAACATATGTATTCAAATGACCACACCCCCTTCTTCCATTATTTTCATATTGAGAGGGGTTTCATCAGTCACAGTTATTGTTTTTCCATATAGGAATATATATAGATCAACTTTGATAAGTTCCTTTTGATTAACCATAGGCTCTTAAATTTAAGTTGTACATGAAGGAAGGATGAAAAACATTTAAGAGTCATTTGCCAAAGGGCTATAAATCCAAAAGGAAGACCACGTCTTTCTTTAAGGAAGAAGACAGATATGGGGAAGTAGTTGCCAGGGAAATGAGTTATGGTCTAGGTAATCACAATGGTGGTGAATATAATAATTCAGCAGTCAGTTGACATGCCTTTCCCAGAGGCAGTGGTATTGATATGAATACAGTTCTCTATATCACAGGTAGAATGTGAGTGGGGGTGAGAGGGTACTGGTGAGGAGGTAAGGTTGAAGATGGCTAGGGGAAAGGTGAGGCTTACATGGTCCAAGGGAGGGCTTAGCTTTTCTCAGGCATGATAAAGGCCACCTCTTTTTCATTCATGATCATGATTGAAAACTAAGCAAATGGTATAAAGTAGAGAAGTATTGTTAATATTCAGGATAAATTATTTAGAAGTTGCACTGTTTTGGAAAATATGTTAAAATATAACATGTATGGAGTCCTTTAGAATGAAAGATACTGTCTGTGATAGATGGCAATAGATTGGTCAGTCATGGTATTATACTGATAGAAATTAGAATTGGGAGCATTATTTGGAGGAAAGACCGAAAGTAATAAACAATTTATGGCCAGATGATTTTCTTAAATGTGGTGGAATGTATCTTTGGCATTTCTCTTTTCATTGACAAAATCAGCTGGGACTTATATATAATTATTATATTTTTTCATAATAAAAAGTTATTCCATTAAAGTTAGTTATCACCTTTTCTTTTTTCCCCTCCTCTTGTCCAATCTCCCTGAATCTTACAGCCCTTTCTTCACGTTGCCTCCAGTTAATTGTACACTACATTCCTGTGATCCGAGCTCATTTTGAAGCTCGCCTGCAGCCTAAGCAGTACAGCATGCTCAGGCATTTTGATCATATCACTAAGGTAATTTTTCCTGTGTTTTCCACTTGGGTTTTATAAAATTAATTTCTTAACTGTCAAATAGATGTACTTGGGTATTTAAAACCCAGACTTTATTTTTTCATTACAGGATTACCATGACCACATAGCAGAAATCTCAGCAAAACTTGTAGCGATCATGGATAGCTTATTTGACAAATTGTTATCTAAGGTAATGTTGCATGGAAGTAATAAAACACAAATTTATTTAAAGAGCGTAATATCTTTTTAATTTAATTAAGAATCTTTTGTATGTAACTTGAAGAGAATGTGAACTTTTTGAAGTGGCTATTCTGGGCTTACCCATCCTAGTCACTAATTAGTAGAATGTTATTTAGGAAAATGGTGGTAGCTCTGCATCTAGGTATCTAGTAAATTATATTCCTCAGATATTAAAAAGCATCTGAATAGTATGCTCAAGTCCCCAAGGTAGGTGAGATAATCTGTTAAGAAAAAACAGGGAAAATATCAGGGATACTAAATATAGGACTTTGTATTAGTTTAGTAGGAGGAAGCACATTCTTTCTTCCAAGAGATGAATTTTAATGTGAAATTTACAATCCAAGAATGTCCTAGAGGCAGTAGAAGTACCAGGTAATTCAGATTTAAAATTCAGTAAACATTTATTAAGCATAGTGCTCCACTATATACAAAGTTTAAATAAAACAGGGACACAATACTCATAGAGTTTATGAGAACAGAATGGGGATTTGACACAGACAAATAATTAGAATACAAAATAATGTAACTATAAAAGAAGTATAAATCAAAGCCTATATTAGGTCTGAAGTGGAAAGGGTTTAGCGGGGGATTAAGGAATGCTTTCTGGAAGAGGTGACATTTGAGCTTTAGAGGAGAGACAGGAGTTCAAGAGGTAGAAAGACAGGAGAAGTGGGTATTATGTGCATTGGGAATATCATGAACAAAGTCATGGAGGTGGGAAATTGTGGGATGTTGCAAGTAGGGCATTTGGCTGGAATATAGAGTAGGAGAGGAGTGTAAAAGAAGTCTGGAAAGAGAGAACAGTACCAGAGTATGGAAGCTCTCAGTCAATGCTAAGTAAGGGATTTGAACTTTATCCCACAAAGAATCATTAAAGATTGTTGTGCAGAGCAGTAACATGACCATATCTGTGGGTAAAGAAGATTAGTCTGATAGCTTGGTGAAGGTTAGAGTGGATTGGGAGGGAATAGGGAAATCTGTTAGAATGTCACTGTAATAGTACAGGTGAGTAGTACTTAAGACATGAACTGAGATGGTGGCACTGGGAATTGTGAAGCAAGGACAGATGCTAGAGAGAGTGTAAAGATAGAATTGATGGAATTCTGCAACTGATTAGATAGAAGGGAGAGTAGAAAATCAGTAATGATACTATTTCAGGTAGAAGAAACTGCATGAATGGTGGTACCAGCTGACAAATAAGTGACAAAGAGAAACGGGCTTGGGGTGGATAGATGTTGTGGTTTTAGACGTGCTGAGTTTGACATGACCTAGTTGTACCCAGGGAGAGTCCTACAAGCACTCAGGGCTGTTTGGGGCTTGGGCTCAGGAGAGGCCAGAGCTTAGCTATAGACATGGGAGACATCTCTTACAGAGATGAGAGTGGAGAGAGAGAAGAGGCCCAAGGATGGGACTTTGGGGAGACAGAATAAGGATCAGGAGTCAGTCAAGGAGACAGAGGAATGGTTAGGAAATTAAGGGAGCCGAGTGAAAAGAGTATCTCGAGAAGGAGAAAATGATGAGTAGTGTCAGATGCTACTGAGGTCAAGAAAGGATACAGACTGAGTAAAGGCAAGTGTGGCTTATGATTAGGAAGTTATTGGTAACCTTTGGGAAAGCAGTGCCAGTACAGTGGGAGGGTACAAGACCAGATTGCAGATTGTGGAGAATTGACATTGATTGAATTTTTAATAAGTTTCAATAAGTTTGACTGTGAAGGCTCAAGGAAACACTTAGATTTTAACTCTTAAAATCTGACATTCACAGGCTGTGATTTAAGAATTAGGGCCTTAAGTATATGCCTGTCATCTGTTCTACCTTTCCCCCTTAGGACTTTGTGATCTGTGGATGTGCTGCCCTCTCTAGTGTTCTCTCCCCTTCACTTGTCCAATGTTGTATCTAAATTGGCAGCTGTGTCACAGTGAGGAATGTTGGATTTGGAGTTAGAAAGACCTGAGTTCAAATCCTGCCTTAAACACTTACTGGCAGTGTGACCTGGGGAACCACTGACCTTTGTAAGCCCCAACTTCCTCGACTGTAAAATAAGGATAATGATAGCACCTGCCGTGCAAGGTTATCCTGAGGATCAAGTGAGAGGCGTGTGTAGAGGGCTTGGAGACCCCCAAGCGCCACATAAACGTTAGCTACAGCTATCATTGTTATCATTATTATTGGCACTGCTGCTGCTGCTTTCCCAGACTTGGCTTGCAGCCTCCCATCACTGGGCTTTTGTATCAGCTGCCTCCCGTACCTGGGATGTGTTTCCTTTTTGCTTCTTAGAATTCCGACCTTCATTCAAGGGTGAGCTCAGACGTATTGTCTTGCAGGAGGCCTTTTCTGATCCTTCTAGTTATGAGGACTTTTCTTCCTAAAATTACGTTTTATTTATTAATGTATGTGTGTGTTATATCCCCATATACCCTGAGGACCGAGTCTGCTTCATTTTTGTCTTTGTATTCAAAGTACCTGGGATAGTGCTGCACATATCGTAGATAACTGATGTCTGTTAAATAGAAATGAGCTGTGCCCCATAGTCCCTTGTTTCTCTGTTGCCTCTGCACTCTGCCCCTCTTCTTTTCTTCCCTGAATGGGTCAGCTCTGCTTTTAGTCTCTGGCAAGTCAAATCATAATGAAGCTTTCCCCACTTTTCTAGTTTCTAGTTTCATAGGAAATTTCATTCTGGGTTATAAAGGAACAACAGCAACATGAGAGCACCTAGCATGGCTCGAGTAACATTCCTAGCCAATGTTATTTATTTTAGTTACTTCTTTTTTTATAATAAACTTTTATTGTTGCCGTCACATCACCAGAATTCTCCTGTTACCCCTCTGAAAACCATTCCATTTAACATTTTTTTTAAAGAGGGGGGAAAAACCAGCATAATTGATGAATACGTCAGAAAAGTCCAAATTACCACCCCCCCCATGGAACATCCCCCTCTGTTTTAATAGGACAGATGACTGAAATCAGCACAATATGGAGCTATTAGAGAAATGCCACAATTTTATGGCTTTTCTGATATTCTTGTCCCATAATATTGTTTGATCAGAATATAATAGATACTAATCTTTCACATTTCACCAAAGAAGTAGTGCCAGGTGTGAGTTTGCTAGACTGGGTAGTTAGGATCTCGTAAGGAAGATGATCATTCAATTATTCTGAGTAGATTCCAGAGGTGACAAGTGTACGTTGGCCTAAGAATGATTATTTGGACCATACCACCTTTCTGTCTTCAGTCTTTTTAATTAAAAAGTAGAATTTAGGTGGTAGCTAAAAATGTCTAGACCCAGTATTTTGCCTCTTGATTACTTGAGAAGAAATAAAAATGGTGATATACATCATATACCAGTGGCTGTCAAATTTATTTTGCTCATTACATGGTATTCTTTGCTGTGAGGAATTATGGCATACTGGACTGACTCTACAGTTGAGTTGGGAACAAGTATTTTTGTTAAATTCTTTAGAATTCAAGGTCTGACATGTTTTCAGATTGCTCAGTAAGGGTAATAGGCAGATTTGGTTTATTTCATGACAGCTATATTTAGCATTCTGTACATTATAGGTAAGAATGATCGACATTAAATGAAATTATTTAGAAATTTTTATTTTATCTTGAAATAACATAATATTCAAAATTTGGTTGCATACCCTTTGCAAATCTCTGTAAATATTTGACTATGAAATAAAGCAAAGTTTAATTCCAGGCCAGCAAAATAATATTGAATTCAGATCTGAAAATGCAGATATTTTCCTTAGTCCTTCTTAACAAAGTAATCTTTTTCAGTACTTCTTTCAGGGCTGGAGGGAGGATTTTAGCATTTACCATATGACATTTGCAACCAGTTATTTTCTAACATAAAATAGCATGGGGATATTTATAAGCTTGTAAAGATTTGCATAGAGAGAATAAGTAGAAATAGAATTGACACCTATTAGTAAGCCTAAGTAATGTGAGTTACATAATAGTGTATATTACTAATGGTTGGTGTTTATATAGCTCATACTTTAAAATTTGCAAGCACTTTATATGTATTATGTTGTTTGAACCTTAATAACAACCCTTATATACTATAGGTGTTGTTATTCCTATTTCACAGATGAGGAAACCTAGGCTCAGAAGAGTGATTTACCCAGGATTATATGGCTGGTATCAGAGATATTAATCCGGGTCTTTCTGACTCTCAGTCTAGGACTTTTGCCATCATACCATAGTGCCTTAAGGTAGAGAGCACAAAAAGTATGTCCAATATGGCCCTGAGTAAATTTACATTCAGTCAAAGGATGCGAACGTTTTCTTACTATCTTCTGTTTCCAGTATGAGGTGAAAGCTCCTGTTCCTTCTACCTGCTTCAGGAATATCTGTAAACAGATGGCAAAAATGCATGAAGCTATATATGAGCTCCTTCCAGAGGAACAAACACAGGCAAGTCTCTTTTCTGAAAACTGCATTCATATACAGTTGCTTAGTGCTTGCAGCTTCAGTGTATCATTACATGTTATTTTTGACCCAATGGAACATTCACAGTTAAAATCTCTGCTTGTTAGTGTTAGGCTGTTTATGGCATTTATTTCAATTAATGTGTTGAGTGTTAGTTGAGTGAAGATACAGTTTTTCTAAAGTCAAAGTGTGTCTTGTTCTGATAAGTCCATAGCAGTTGTAAAAAGGAAGATGTCATTAGTATACTGAAGTCTTGGGTTGTAGGGGTCACAGATTCAAAATTTTTAATAATTTTAAAAATCAGAGTTGTGAATTATTGAGAGGCATGATATATTTTCTCACTGTTATTGGAATTAAATGGAATATAGGATGATTTGGGGTGATATTTATACAACATGTTCCATGAGACACGGGCAAGTTGGCCAACTCATTCGAGTAGCAGAATTTGCAAAGTTATTCTTTGGCACCTTCTTACTTCCCTCTCTGTATTTTCTCTTACCTCTTGGGACTCACCCCCATATGGTTATTATGCCTTTTTTTTTAATGTTTATTAATTTTATTTATTTATTTATTTAGTGTTTTTATGCTATGTAGTGGAAAGCATTATTATAGTCAATCCACTTAGGCTTATCCTCTCCCGAAGATCCTGTGTTCATTTTAAAATTATTGATTCTTTTGTTCTTTCCCCAATCAAAACTTCCATCTCCTCAGTGCCTACTGATCTCAAGTTAAGGGAAAGTAATATTGTTGAGACCTTTCGATGGTCCTTTGTCTGCTGTTTCTCCTTTCATTACTCTATTTCTTTCCCTATTGATGCTGTTTCTCCTTTTTTTACATTTTTTTTATTATAATCTTGATCAACACAAACATTTTCAATATATGGAGAACAAAATAATGCTACATGTGAAACTATTGACTTCTATTATATAGTTCATTTTTAAAGTATATATTAAATTTTTGAAAAGTAATTTGCTCTGTGTGATTCTTTTTTTAGAACTTTGTTTTCTTCTATGCATTTAAAAATATTTTATTGGGGGCAGCTAGGTGGCGCAGTGAGTAGAGCGTCGGCCCTGGAGTCAGAAGGATCTGAGTTCGGATCCGGCCTCAGACACTTAACACACACACAAACAAAAACCTAGCCGTGTGACCTTGGGCAAGTTACTTAGCCCCAACTGCCCTCCAAAAAGCAAAAAAAAAAAAATTTTTTTTATTGATTTTTTTTAAAATTTCTCTCTCAACCCACTAAGTCTATATCTCTTCTCCTCCTGTAGAAGCCTTCACTTATAATAAATAAATAAAATCAAGCAAAGTATATATACCAGCCAGTGGTGATGCTACATCATTTGGTGGTTTTCCTTGTGCAAGGGAATTTGCTTTTTAAAAACCTAGTTCATTTCTCTAACATAAATGCCTCTTACCTCCCAGGTACCCTGGGACTCACACTGAAGCACTTAAGATGCCAGGGAGCATTTGGAGTACCCCTTGTGGGGCCCCTCACTGTTTTTCCTTTTCTTGTTGGCCTTTTTTACTTCAGGCAAAATTCTTGATCATTCTACTATTCTGGTTGAAAGAGTGTATTTGTCTCTCTGTGCTTTATCTTCATTCTTTTGGCTTCTTATGGAATGGTACCTTCTTTCACCAAAGCTAGGTATTATCAGACTGTGGTAAATTTTTTTGTTATGTTATCATCAATCCCAAGGATTCTCCTTAGATAAAAACCATGCAGTTTTAGAGCAGAGAAAAGGGGAAAATGTACAACCCCACAAAATCTTTATAAGAGGAAATGCTTGACCACACGTGATACCATACCCAAACCTTTGTTTTAGCAGTAATGTAATGTGACTTCCCTATAATTTCTATTACTCTCATAATGAGTCTTTCCCCTTTTAAACATTAACCTTTAGTGCCTAAGTGAATGGATTTTAAAGCTCAGTTCAGCTAACAAATACATATTAAGAGCCCAGTATATGAAAGTCACTGTGCTAGAAAAGGGAAATATGGAAGACAAGAAAACAACCACTCTGTGAATAGCCCTTTTCCCAGAGGCATGTATACTGGAAAGAGACAGTATGGACTTAGATAAGTCACAAAGCAATGTGAAGAGGGAGACTGGGGAATTGGGGAAATCTTCCTGGAGGAGAGTGGCTCCAGAAATAAGTTGGAAGAAAAACTCTCCCAAACCATTTATCTCATTAATTTTTATCATCTGATCTAAACTGTGTACACCAGAACACTTCTTGTAAGAGGTAGGAAGTCAGTTGGTACAAAAGCAAGTTTTCATCCTACAGAGAAGACAGTCACATTAATGAGGCAGCTGTGACTAATTTTTTAAAATTTAGTTTCATGTTGTATGTTTTCCTTTAAAAAAAAAGATCTGAATTGATGCTCGTTTTATTTTCCTTTTCAAGAGAATGTCAAATAACTTTTTCCCTCATGTGTTTCAGATACTGTTTTTAAGAATTAATGCAAGCTACAAAATCCACATGAAGAGACAGTTATCTCACTTAAATGTGGTAAATGATGGAGGACCTCAGAATGGGTATATTTTTAATGTATTTTTCACTTCTGGATTGCTTTATTTTCTTTTCTGGTTCCATTTTTCCCTCCTGTAACTGCCATGCCCAGTGTCTGCCCTCCACTTGTCTTTGACCCATAGTTTCCCCTTCTACTTAATGGTGTTGTCTTCAGGGAGCCAGCTCTATTCTATCAAAATGGGCGTTTTGGAAAAGATCCTTAAAGCAGTTATTTTAGCCCTTAGGATAAATTCAGCTTGTTATCTTCCTATTTCCAAGGCAGTGAAATTCTAAGCCTTTTTCTCTAATTATGAAATTAAAACCTTTGTACCTTCCCTTTTTAAAGGAATTTCAGACATCAGCAAGTAGGAGGAAGAAGTATTTGGGGAGGGGGTGTTGAGTCCTATGCTAGGAAGGCTGGCCTAAAGTAATATTCTGAAGTTATCCTGCCAAAGCTATTTGGAAACTCTTTATTCCCAACTTATCCCCAATTACATACAGATACTAGTTTTAGTTTAAGTGCTCTGTGTTGAGGAGGAAAGAGAAGAGAAAAATCATTTAAGTTATCACATATCACATTATCGATGTACTTTTTGTACAAATGATTATTGGACTGATTTTGCTAACTAGATTGAAAAAAAAGATATTAGTAATTTGGGGCTTATAAGATATGTAATTTCCCCTAAAGGGAATATCCAGGAATAGGATTAAAAACCTGATTCCACATTGGGCAGGCATCTCATTACTTTTATCCCCATTAATGAAATCTGGTGGTTTGATCTTCAAGCATTGGCAGTTCTAAGGCCACCAAAGATTAGACAGTAATCTTTGTTATGAATTGATTTCTTTTGCATGTGACATCCTTATAGCTATTTTTTGTCACAATCTTTGCATATTATTCAAGTGTGTCATCTCATGTCTATTAAGTTCTTGAAAGAACATCATCCATGAAATTGTAGGCTTTATACTCATCAAGTATATAATAAACTGAGATATTGAGGCAGCCTTTGTCCTTTAAATGAGCCCCTAAAGTATATATTATTTTCACTGCATTATTTTTCTGTACCCTATTTAATGCAGGATATTAAATATTGTTGTTGACACCTAAAAAGCATTATTTCAGTTTAAATATTGCCCCAACAATGCTGCAGAAGAAATGTTGCCAAACATTGTATGCTCAATTGCCACCCAGCTTCTAAGTTTATGTCTTCATATTGATAAGATTTTGGTATTTTTGAATCACTCTTCATTTCAGCCACTGTAGGTACTGAGCACTAAACCATAAGTATGGGAACCTCCTCCACTAATACAGTGCTCTGTCTAGAACTTAGAGTCACTGTCCTTGAGGCTGAACTCAGGTCGTCTTGATGTGAAGGATTGCTGCTCTATTAGACTATGCTGCCTCTCATTTAAAAAATCTGTTTCTTGAGCAAAAAACACTTTGAATCTAAAATTTTCCTTGAATTAAAAATGCAAGGCCTTTGTTGAACTTTGTCCCATATTTAAAAACTTAGTTAACTTCAGGTACATAGGACAAAGGCTAGAATATGCAGTGACTATTGAGGGCGGTTACCATTCCTGTGACCTACATAACTAACTGGGTGAAATGGGGAGGAGGGAAGGAAGAGCCTTCAGTGCATAGGACTGCAGGATACAGCCAGCAGAGCTCTGGACTTGGGATCAGAGAGTCTTGAGTCCAGACTCCCACTCTAACACTTAATAACTTTGTGACCCTGAGCAGGCAATGTCACCTTTTCCAGCCTGTTTCCTCTAAAAAAAAAGGGGGGGGGGAACAGCTAGGTGGTGCAGTGAATAGAACACTGGCCCTGGAGTTAGGAGGACCCAAGTTCAAATCCAACCTCAGAAACTTGACACACCAGCTGTGTGACCTTGGGCAAGTCACTTAACCCCAATTGCCTTGCTTTTCCCCCCTCCAAAATAATAGTACATTTTTTTCAATTATATGTAAAGGACATTTTAACATTCATTTTTAAAAATTTTGAGTTCCAAATTCTCTTCCTCCCACCTTGAGAAGGCAAGCAATTTGATATAGATTATATATACATATATATGCAATCACACAAAACAGATTTCCTTATTAATCATGTTGTGAAAGAAAACAAAAACCCAGAAAAAAGAAAGAACAGTATTCTTTGATCTGCATTCAGGCTCCATCAGTTCTTTCTCTGGAGGTGAATAGCATTTTTCATCATAAGTCTTTTGGAATTGTCTTGGATCATTGTATTGCTGAAGACAGCTGTCATTTGATTGATAATTGTACAATATTGCTGTTACTGTGTGCTAAGGTTCCCTATCTTTAAAATGCAGGGAATAGTAATATCTCCCTTACAGGTTTGTTTTGAGGACTTTGCATACTTTCAAGTCTATATGAATACTGTTATTATAGTTGAGATTAGGAAAGTTAGACAGTGAAATGAGAGCAGCTATGATGGCTGGGGAGAGTACTGAGGGATGGAAGTCATGTGAGGATAAGGCCAGGGGAGGCAGGATGATAGAATGACAGAATCATTTGATCATGGAAGTCCACTTGTGAGTATTGGTGGGATCAGAGATGTGACCATTCCTGTGCATAGCTGAAGCATTTGAGGAGACATTAAAATGAACATCAGCATACCCTGGTTCGAAGGCAGGAGTTGGTACAGAGGAGTCTGAACCAGGCAGTGACTGGGACTAAAAATATTCCACTCTTTTCATTGTGGGAGGGGAGAAGAAAGGGGACTTGAGAAGGAAGTGGAAAATGAGATGGTAAATGAACAAAACAATTAGTTGGCATCTCTAGAATTTAATAAATGCTTGATACATCTCTGTTCGATTGTTTTAGAAAATTATTTTAGAAATTTAGAAAATTAACTGAGTTGTTACTGGATGATTTACAATCTTACCTATTTCCCCTCCCTCCCCCTGTCCCCCAAGAAAAGCACACAAAACTTATTGTAGGTTTTTATTTAATTTTATCAATTATAGGTGCTGTTGTGGGGATGGTTCTTCAGGTGTGGCTAATGTATCACCCACCTATAGCCACAGTTTTTACTATGGAAGATTTTTTTCAGCTTCCTGTCATTTACTTATTAAATCCTATCCTTCTACCTAAGGGAAGAGGACAAAAAAACTGTATCTTACTTAGGCTGTGATCTGTTACTAATAAGCATGGCTTGTAACCATGTTATCACTCTCCCAGTTCTTAAGATCAAATTTCAAATGAGGTGACCTTTAGTCAGCCTCCTTATTTTACAGATTAGGAAAGCCATTACCACAGAGGTTAAGTGACTTGCCTAAGGCACAATCAGATGACAGAGAGCTTAAGAGTCCTGATTCCATCCATATCCAGTGCCTTTGACTTTAAATAAATGCCTAATACTTCACATTTTTTTTCAGATACTATACTAAAGTATTCATAAAGCAAAACTCATTAATAAACTATCTTATGTGCATCTATATTATAGTTAATATATTTTTTAAGAGAGGAGTTGGCTTCTAATTGGATTTCCTAGATAAACAGATTTGGTTTACTTTGAGGTTAGCCAAGGGTCAGTTAATGTATTTAAATTTTTTTTTCCAATTTTTAGGTTGGTTACAGCAGATGTAGCTTTTTACACTGGAAATCTTCAAGCCTTAAAAGGACTTAAAGATTTGGACCTAAATATGGCTGAGATCTGGGAACAGAAGAGGTGATAATATACTGGAAAACTCTGTGTCAGACCACAGGATGTATCTGAGAAGAATTTTGATGCCTGTCTCAAAACATTTAAAGCAGAGCCCAAAAGCATGTATGTGGGGGGGAAAGGGAAGGGAAAAGCATCAGTGTTGGAACTGAATTGAGTGGGACCTGCAAGGAATGTCCTTTTTTTGTGCATCCTCAGTGAGGGATAACTGATCAGGTGTCTATAACATTTTTCATTCTCTCTGGAAACAGACTCAGGTTTCTTTGGACCAAATCCAAAAGAACACATAGCTGTAACACAGCTGTAGTTGACTAGAATGCTCTATATACCTTTATATTAAAAAATGCTTTGCATTTCTTCCAGTGCAATGAAATTCATGGTGTCCCACCTTATTTAATGATGGTACAATTTAAAATATTAAAATCTTAGTCAACTTCTGTAGAAAATGTTTTCTCTATGAAAGTAATGCTGTTTGAAAAATTATTTTTTTACAGATCTTTCTATAAAAAAATAAACATCTTTTGATTGCTTGGATTTAGGATTCCCCTTTTTGTTTTAGTAAGCAGTTTCACGTTTCAGGGTTTGTGTGTCTCATACCTTCTCTTCATACTGCCACCAATGCTGACTGAGTAAAACTTTACAGGTTAGTCTGACCACTTGAAATGCTAATCATTAGTGATGATTAAAGAATAAGATGTTGGCATTAATTTATGAATCTACTAATTTAAGTACTTTTCAGTAATAGTAAGTAGGGCTGGTGTTCCATATCTGTATTTTTATATTTATGAAACAACCTATGAAGAATTTTTTTTGCCTTTCTCATTTCTGGCAGAGATAAAAAATGCTTATTTATACAAATCTGCCTAGTTGTGAAAGTTTTTATTTTAAAATTTTGTATGTTATCAATTCCCTCCCCCACCTGGGTTCTTAATTTTAAGTTACTTTGATGTGTGATGTCTAAAGACCAGAGACAAGCAGAATTTTTTTTAGCAAATATAGTACAGGCTACGACATATAAGCTATAGTATGGGGGAGGGGAGTGCGAGTTGGTGAATGGAGTTAACTTGTTTGGAGGTTTTTTATAAACACTTTCCCTTCAAAATTAGATTCAGCTAGCGCTCTTCAAGTAACAAAGTGCCTGTGCTTCATCCCACATTAACAGTCTTACCTAAACATGTCAGAGTGCCTAACCTCGTAATGATTATGTAAAACCAAACAGTCTTATGTTATGTTAAGGTTTCCTCAGAAAGGTAAGCCTGCCTTTTTCTTTACCATTATGAAGATGTCATCAGTTCTTAAACTGTCTAAAAAAATAAAGCTATGAAAATATCAAGACTTTTAAAGACCAACTTCTTTTAATAGTTATATAATAAGATACAGTTTAGTATTACTATGGGTCTTAAAAGCATGTGGCCTAAGAACAAGCATGGAAGAATTGGCAAAGTGACCATTAAAACAAAGGGCACAGTAATTTAATGACAAGTAGACAACTTGCAGTGAGCTTTATTTGGCCATTCTGAGAAACTTGATTAATCTCTTTTCCCCTGAAGATTGCTTCATTGTATGATTAAAAAACCCCAATGAACCCAAAACCATGAAGGGGGGATGCAGTGAAAGGAAGGTAAGGGGTAAGCATTGCTTACTGCTTACCCCACAGGAGGGGAGGAAGAGAGGCAGAAAGGAGCCAGATCCAATTCAATAAGCGATTCCCACCAAGCAAAAAATACACATACACACACACACAGGCTTGAATAAACACATTATTTGGAAGGAAATAAAACTGGCTAATCTATATCCTCACAATGAAACATGATGAGGTATTAATACATTTTGTGTATAGATAAAACCAAACAAGATTCTTGTAGATGCAAAAATTTAAGTATCACAATTTCAAGCCTTTCCAGTCTTTTAAATATCTATTCTGCAATAGTGAAAGATTACTTCATAAAAATGATATAATTGAAAAATTATAAATGTGCACATATATATTGCTTCACAGCTTTATTTTTAAATTACAAGCAGTTCAAAATGACCGGAGCCAAGGCAGGCCTCTGTTAAAAGATCTTCCAGCAGAGCCATTCCCTCATTAAGACCAGCAATATTGCACTTAAAAGTTAATGACATACAGATCTCTTCAAAGAAGTAGTATTGCTTTCAAATGTCCATCTGTGCTTTTAAATAAGAGCATACTGCAGAAAACTCTACTGTAAAAATTAATACTTCAGGGTACAGTGAAACAGTGGATAAAGCACCTGCCTCTATTCCCAAACCTTATTGAACATTCCATTTGTGAAAAACAATTTAACTCAATCAATAAAATACACGGAGCATTTTTTTCTTCAGTGGTCCAAGATCCGAAGGTTACCAGATACAATTTTATTCTCTAACACAGCTCCAGGAGGGATATCAATTCTGTCACCATGGTTTGCAATGATGATAACTGTTCCCTAAATTAAGAGGAAAATAAAAAAGATAATGCTTTAAAAAATTAAAGGCAGCTTTATATTTCACTCTTCAGTTATCACTGGTTTATTCTACTGACTCAGCAAAATATCCTAGCCTTGGGAAGAGGTGTCAAGCTGCAAACTGTATCTCCTCCCAGGGAAGTTGTAAAAGGCAGTCAGCTTATCATCACATGAAATTTAGAAACATTATTATAAATATTAGACATTCGTCTATAATCATGCTCTTGCCCTCTGCCTACATATACACAGGCTTGGGGGAGGGGCCATGTCAGAGACAGCTAGCTGGCCTGGAAGACAAGAAGATCTGGGCTCAAGTTCTGCCTTGACAGTTTTTCAGACTATAAGCATCCCTAATACCAATGAAATTAATGGGCTCAGTCTCAACTCCTACAAGGAAAATGCTCCAAAATGTGCATTTCTTTGGTGAATCCAGGACTTCCTTTGCAGATGAGATGAGGAAACTGAGGCCAAGAGAGACTTGTTGCTAACCTGCCTAAGATCATACAGGCAGGAGTAAGCAGCAGGAGTGGCACATACACCTATGTCTTCTGACTCCAAATCTGCTGCCTCAAACAAGACAAGTCACAGATTCAGAGACAGAAGGGCCATCAGGCCACCCAGTGCAACCTTATTCTACATAGGAGCAAACTAGAGCCCAGCTAAGGCGACATGACTGTCAAGGCCACCAAGGGTAAGAGGTGGAAATGGGAGCCTAGGTCCTCCCACTCCATTGAACTGTCTCCATCAAAGCATCACAGGACTTGCTATCACTGAGGTAACAAAAATTAGCTAACATTTAAAAGGCTCTTCATTATGTCATTTAATCCACACAACTCTGAGGTAGGTGCTATTATTAACCTATTTAGTAGATGAGGAAACTGCCTGAGAGATGTGATTTGCCCAGGGTTACATAGCTAGTAATTGACTGAGGCTATATTTGAACTCAGGTCTTACTGAGATTGGCACTATGATACTATCTACAGATAAAAATGAGTGGATTTTATTTGATTTTTTACATTTCCTTCAAGAGTACCTAGGGAACAATTTAGGGTGGCCTTCTTTAGTAGGAGAATGTTTTGGTATAGACTAAAGCTTAAGACAAGTTTCAGCAAAGAATAATGTAGTTGATTTAATAAGAGAAGCTTCAGAGACAATTCCCAAAAGTAGAACAGGCATTTGAACTGCACTTACATTTATATACTTCAGCATTACCTGGTTTAAGATGTTAGCATTAGCCTCAGCAATATTTACTACTGTATATAAAATAATTACAGTAATAATCCAACATCAGGGCATTAGTGTGCTCATTTAGAAAATAAACATGCCTTCTGCACATCTGAACTTAAATCAAACATCTTCCATATAATAATAAAACTAAATAGAAGGCTAAAAATATGAGGTCCATTTCTTTAAGTGTTCATATTAAAAAACAACCCCCTCCCCACCCTCGGCATGCCCTAGTTTCCATTATTTTTTCCATACCTTTAATGAGACATTCTTGCCAAATGTCACATCTCCAGACACTGTGAGATGATCCAGTTCAAGCATATCTGGTATACTTTCAAATCGCCTTAGGTAATCCTGGACCTTACATAAAGAAAACAAAATTTTATTAACACTTCATTTCAACAATATGCCTAGCATGCTAAGCACTGAGAATACAAAAGCAAACAACAGCACTGTCCCTACCCTGTTACATGCTATTTTTAAAAAAAGTTAAGTGATTATACAAATAGAAGTTGAGATCATGTCTTTATCCAACTTTAGTTCATCAGTAGTTACACTAATAGTCTTGAAAAATCTACTAACTGGTAAGCACTGTGAAGGAGAGGGAAAAAAAAACCTCTCCCTCAAAGAACTTGCAGTCTAGTTGGTGATATAAGACCTAAACAAAAAGAAAGGTTATTGACAGTAAAAAGCATCTAAAGTGCCAAATGAGCATGTCAGATAGCTATTACAAGAGAAAAGGAGAGATCACTGGGTGAGGAACATTTTGACTAGAAAGTTAGGTTTGTTGTGGGCCTTTTAAGGACAGGCAAAGAACCGGACAATTGCAAAGGCAATATGAGCTATTGTTCTAATTTACCAGGATTAAGCTATGGCTTTTGACTACACACATTAAACATTTTGGAAATATAAAAGTATTTGCCTATAAATCAGCTGACCTTTTCAAAACCATACTCAAGATTAACAATGGATTTTTATTATCAAATGGCACACAGCTCAGAGATCCAAAAACAGACAGTATTCAGTATTTTGAATTTTGAAACAGATTTGACTGTAGAAAGTGGCATACAAAAAAGAAAACAGTGCCTTCATAAGATTGTGATTTTTTCCCCCAAAGGTCCACATTATCTCCACATTAACTGACCTTCCCTACAAAGGTTTGTTATCTTACAACTCTTAAAATGTCCTAAGGTCAAAATAATTGAAATATGGAGATGAACACTTCATACTAAATTAAAATGTTAAATACAAAAACCTCATTTTTGCAGTATGCAGTTTCACTAACAGAATCAAATTGACACTTATTTTTAGAATAATACCTTCGTAAAAGAGCTTCCTAATTTAACCAAGGGCACAGTAGGAAACTCTCGCTTTTCACTCATTGTTAAGGATCCTGCATTAAGGCTGTAGAGATTTGACATCACAAGTAGAAGATCGGATGTAGTTTTAACAGGCAGAAAACGGCTTCGGGGAACATTAATGCCAAGAGAATTCTCAAAACTTTTAATAGCAGCTCCAACTGCAGTCTCCAACTGAATAACATTTAGGCCTCCATCCAAGGTCTGAAAAAGGAAACATACTGGGCTGTATATACTTGTCACCTTGGCTCAGATATTAAAAGCCCCATGAGATGGTTTAAGATAGAGATCCACTGAAATGGATCTCCCTAGGGGAGACGTGTACAGCATACAAGGACAGCCTAAACTGCTCTTCCCCTGTCCTTGCTCACCTTTGGATTGACAATGATTTCCATGTCAATGGCGTTCTGTTCCTGAAGTCTCTTGACTGCCGCTAGAGAGATCCACAGGTTGTTGGTGTTAAATATCTTGAATTTTGACACAGACTTGAATTCATCAACGTGGGCTTTTGGCACTTGAGCAATTTCCACCAACCTCAGTTTGCCTTCATATTGTGTGAGCGTACCACCCTAGAAAGGCAGGGAAAAAAGCAGTATTGAGAGTTTACTCAGGTCTTAGGTGTAGCCCCAAGTCTTTGGTTTTTATACCTGTAACGATTTAAAAGAAAAGTTCTAAAAATAAAATATAGCAATAATGAAAATGCAAAGAACCACCTATTTGAAATGACCAGGAAATTATGATGGAGAACTATTATAACATCTTATAAATCACTGTTTACCTCTACAACACCCTAAGTAAATGTTACCCTCTTCACTTTATAGATAATAAACAGACTGGACGATGTGACTTTAGGGTCACAGCAACATCCTCTTACAAACAGAAAGTTAACCTGGTTTTCTTAATGCAGGATGATAATAATAAACTCCCTCATCTATACATGGCATTTTAAGGTTAAAAAAAGTGTTTTTGTTATGACTGTGTGACAGAACACAGTGGTTACAGACTCATTTTACTGGGGTTCAAAGAAGTGACTAGAGCTTCTCCCTACTCCCAGTCCTGCCTCAAACAGCCTTCTGACCTGAGGAGTCACTTAGGGCGGCTGTGCCTTACCTTTCTATAAAATGAAGAGGTTTGGACTCTGCTTTCTAAGGTCCTTTCCAGCTGTAGCAGGGACTTCATTTCATTGTATTTTTTATCTCCAGTACATAGAATGTATTAGATGCTTAATACTGGTTGATTGGCTGATCCTATAACCAGTAGTAATGCAAAAGTCTAGTCTTTGTTCACCTGGTGCTAGGTATGAGACTAATACTTTTCTCATGGCTAGTCACATTCATTTCAACATATATTATGAGGTTTGGTTATAGTTTGAACTAATATATACTTGTATATATTTGAATCTGTGTAACAAGTTATGCTACAACAGCATTTTATCATACAAGCTGTCTCCAACTTAAAAAAAAATCTATTAAAAATTCAGAAGGCATTTTTCAATAGGAAGGATTATAGATACTGGTTAAGTTACCAGCCCCACCTAGCTCATAATTACCCAATATCAAGATAAGAAAGTACAATTTTAACAAAACTTTTGCAAAAGGATATCCTTTGTTCTTTATTTGTACTCAACCTGGCTTCTAATCTTACTACTTAACTGAAATTGCTCTCTAAATTTACCAACAGGTTTCTCAAGTGCCAAAACCAAATGTCTTTTTCTTTCAGTCCCTAATCTTGAATTCTCTGCAGCTTTGACAATGCTGACCATCTCCTCCTGGACATTCTCTCCTCTAGGGTTTTTCCTGATTTGGTGTTCTCTTGATTTTCCTACCTGTCTGGTCCTTCTCAGTCACTTGTGCTTGTCATTATCTGTGTCCTGGGCCCTCTTCTCTCTCGACACCCTCTTCAATCAGCAGGTCCCCTGGGTTCAGTTCTCTCTATGCAGATGATTCCCAGATCTATAGATCTGTGCCTAATCTACTAAGCTTCATATCTTACATCACCAGCTGTCTACTGGACACTTACAACTGGATATCCTGCAGGCATCTCAAAGTAAACCCACAGAGAACAACTCATTCTCTTCTCCCCTTAAGCTCTCACCTTCCTTTCTAACTTCCCTATTTCTATTAAAGGTGGTATCACCACACTTCCAGGCATCCTTCAGTCATCCACATATCCAGTCAGTTTTCAAGTCTTGTCCATTCTACCTACATAGCAGCTCTTAAAACTTTTCTCATCTCTACTCAGGCAGCCAGCACCCTAATTCGGACCCTCATTCTCTCTCACCAAGACTATTACAATAACCATATATTCTATAATGCAATAATTGGTTTCCTAATCTCCTCCCTCTCTGCACAATAGTCAGAGGGATACCCCTAAAGCACAAATCCTGTTGGTTCCTTATTGCCTCCACGGTCCTTCACAAAATGGGTCAGCACTCTGCAGACTTGTTACACATGGCTCTCCACACACTCTCTAGCTGCAGCCACACTTTCTACTGTTGGCAAAGCCAGGGAGCCATAGCCTGTAATACCAATCTCAAGACGGGGTGGCACACTTAACCTGAGACACCAGGAACCTGTGGAATACTCCCTTCTCCTTGGCTGCCTTAGAATGAGGCACTCTCCACCAGCCTGGCAGTATTAACAAGGCCTTTCTTAACTCCACCACAGACTGAATTGTTCATGTAGGGGTGGAGGGGGCTTCAAAACTTAGCTAGTTCAACCCTTCATTTTATGCATGAGTGGGGCCCAAGGTCCCTAATCAGAGATTGACTGGCAGAGCCAGGTCTGAGCCTAGGGCCTCATACCCCATCTCAACTGTTCTTTCCTCTGTGCCAAGGCTACTTGTGGTAGCTCCCAAGGCCTGAGGAAAGGGGGTTCTTAAGTGTCAGCTCAAGGAGGCCTCCAGTGTAAACCCCTCTAGAGGCACTACCAAGTCCTGGGATGGCTCTCCAGAGACAAGGGACAAGTTGGCCTAGGTAAACCTGAGGGTGGGGGTTGGGAAGAGGAGAAGGCAGAGGGCAAACTCCTCTGGCTTTTACCTTTAGGGTCAGTTGGGGAAAAACAAAGGCCACATAGGTGATCTGGGCGTAAGGGGCTGCTACACAGAATGGCAAAGGAGCCTTAATCTGCATTTCAGAGAAAAACCTGAATGGGAGATAAGCACTGAGGGCCTAAGAAGCTAAGAAATAGATCTGGAAGGTGCAGTAGGGGAATGATTTGTACAAGTAGCTTTGAGGATTTACTTTCAACTTGTCTCTCACCACCTTAAATTGGATTCCCAGACTGAAACAAATTGATATGATTAACGTGTTTAGGATGCAAGGAGTGTTAGGGAGCAATGAGAGGGAAGAAAACCTGAAGGGGGACAGAGGTAAAAAGAAAGAAGAGAGAGAAGGGAAAGAAGTAAGGTGGTGGGGGAAGGGAAAGGAAAGGGAAGAGAGGATGGGAGTAAAGATTTCTGTGGGCACCCCAGTAATTTTCAGTAGCTATAACAAAACACTTTGTGCCACCTGCCCTCAGCCACCTAACTTCCTGCTAATTGTACTGAAGCAATTGCACTTTTTAAAACACAAGAGATAATTAACCCATGGAGAGTCAAAACTGATAACAGTGAAAAGCACACTGGATTTGGAGTCAGAGCTCTGCCTCATCTGCAAATATCCGAGTTGGGGGAGGTGAAGGAGAGGAAGCTGGCTGGAGGAATTGTGAGGTACCCTTAGCTCCCCATCCCAGATCCTAGGGTCCTGTGATTTCACAGGGTAGGACGATCCAGGCAGAGAAGCATCTATTCTGCCACTTACAGTCCTTGAACTACATGAGGGAACTGAGAAGTCAAGGCTTACACAGCCAGGATGAGTCTAAGGCAGGTCGTGAACCCAGGCCATCCTGACTCCCAAGTCCAAGCTCTCTCTTTCCATTTCACTACGATACCTCTCAATTATGATCATAAACACTTAAAAATACAACATACATAGCAACTGTACAATTTTTGGCGGGCAAAAGAAAATTGAAATGTTAAAGAATTATATAACCCATCAGTCAAATTGTATATACAATTTAATTAATTAGCAATTTCTTTTAGTCTTTACCTTTACATCTGCCCTTGTTTTGTTTGTGACTTCCATGACAAATTCGCAACGTTTTCCATTGGGTGGATTCATAAGATGGTTAAGAATATACAGATCCACTGTGGCACCCAAATTATCTATGTTGGACACGAAAATGTACTCCTTTCCCTCTCCTATAAGAGTATCAAGCAAACCAGAATTGTAGAAACTGGCGTAAATATCGCCATGACCTGGAGGATACCAAGCTTCTGTATTTTCCCCTGAGTAAGACACATCCTTTGCTACAGGCAGTAAAGATTCTTTATTAATTCTAGGGTACCTGAAAAAAAAAAGAAATCACTATCAACGCCAAAGAAGGGCATAGACCCTCATATAAATGATAATACATCTAAACAGAAGTTAACCCTCTTTCAAGGACCATTTCTGGCAAACTTTTAAATTATAGATTAAATGAACTTGCATCCCTTTAAGAAAATCTCCTGTGGAAAAGTTAAATGTAGAAAATAAGCAAATTCTGGGGAAGACATTTTCTCTTACAAAGGGCCTCACTATAGGGTTTCTCTAAATACTGTTCTTTTTATAAAAAGCACATAAAATTGCTAGGCACACAGAAAAGGGGCAGAGGAACATTAAGGGAAGTACAAATCAAATCAGAAATGAATGCAGTAAAAATCACTGAAGTAACATCAGTAGGAAAATGAATTCAGGAAAATAGATTTGCAGACAACCTTAGGAACACATCAATTGTATATAAGCTGAGGCATACCCCAATCAATATTTAAATTAATTTTGTGTCTTAGGAAAACCTAAAATACTATAACAGCATTTTATGTCATGACCTAAGAATCTAAGAACTCTCTCAATCAGCTCCCCTTCTGTATAGAAAGTAGCCAAGGAATAGGACTCATCAGAACTTTCACCAAACTGTTAGATGTAAAGTAAAATTTTTTTTTCCAAGGGATCAGGAGAATATATACAAGTCAAAAGGGTTTTCTGATCAAGCCCATAAATATTTTCCTCTAAGCACCCCTCCTACATGAAAGCAGACAAAATGTTAAAAAAAAAAAAAAAGAGCAATCTTGGTTCCAGAATCCTAACATATGGATTTCTGTACTGGCCAAGGCCTAACAGGTCTATTCTGGAACCCATTTTCACTTATATTTTCAGTAAAAGCACAAAGGAACTTAAAAATTCACACTTTGAAGAACAGAAGCAAATGCTCAACCTTCAATGGCAACAATCATTTCAATTACAACACATTATCTCCAGAGGCTCTCCTGAAAGTGTTAGAGGAGAATTGCAAAATGAACAACCTCTGAACCTCTCACTTCTTTCAATAAGTTAACACACTCCAAGTTGTATGTCCATAGTACCTGCTTTGATTAAAAGTGTAGATTTTCACACGGCAATGACTGTACTTCTGAAGTATTTTTTTTGTATCTTCATCGGTGTTAAAAGAATTCATCAAAACGAGAGGAACATCTGTGTTGTACGTTTTGTTCAAGTGCTAGGAAAGAAGGCATGAGTGAAATAAATATTACCTGGTTGTGCTTTTTGTCTAAGAACTGCATAGTTCCTCTTTGTTCATAACTATAACACAAAACCCCTCTAAAATGTCTACCATTTATAGTTTAGCCAAGTTCACAAATCTTTAGTGAGTCCCTAGTATGGTATGCTCAGAACCTGGAAGGGGGAGGGAAGAAGAAAGGGGAAAGTTTCCAAAGGCACAGTCCCTGCCTTCCAGATACTTCCTGGTCTTAGATATCTGAATTTACCTCCAATTTAAATTTTCATTTTAAACTTCTCAGATATACTTTGGGATTACAAAGGAAGATGCCCAAGAACACCTTCACAATTAATATAAAAAGTCTAATTAGTACCCCTACTTCCCCAATCCCATCAATGTAACCTCTGAAACAGAGGAGCAATGGGGTGTAATGGAAATGGCACTGGATTTGGAATCAGGGAATTCCTGGTCTGTGATTTGCTGCCTAAAATATAAAGTAATTTACAAACCTTAAAGTGACACACAAATGTCAAGTATTATTACTAGGATAGGAACCAGTCTGTGATTTCATTGATAATTATGATTACCTGATATGAACTGCCAGGTGAGGAAATTCTCTCTACTAATAAAGGTCGATTTGCACAGCCAGGCAAATCTTGAACCTCAGCCTTCCTGGTCTTGAGGGCAGCTCTCAATCTATTATGCTATGTTGCCTCTGATTACTGTTATTAGCTAAATAAATCATTTAATTTCTCTGGGCTTCAATTTCCTGGTATGTAAAATAGAAGGGTTGGTCTAGATGGCCTTTAAGATCCCTTCCAACTTCCAATCACCATCCTAGGACCTAAACTCTTGACAGAAATGCTAGTACTAATGGGAGCATAGAAAGAATACTAGCCAAGAGATCCAGGAATTTTAGTGACCAGTTCTGAAAGATTCTATTTAAGAGTGAAAGCTCTTGAACTTAATTAAGACTCAAGATGGGGGAGGGGCAGCTAGGTGGCACAGTGAGTAGAGTGCCGGCCCTGGAGTCAGAAGGACCTGAGTTCAGATCCGGCCTCAGACACTTAACCCACACAAACAAAAACCTAGCCGTGTGACCTTGGGCAAGTTACTTAACCCCAATTGCCCTAAAAGGGGCGGCTAGGTGGCGCAGTGAGTAAGAGTGCCGGCCTCAGAGTTGGGATGACCCAAGATCAAATCTGGCCTCAGAAAATGAGCACCCACGCATAAATAATGACTAGCCGTGTAACCTTGAGCAAGTTACTTAACCCCAATTGCTTAAAAAAAAAAAAAAAAAGAATCAAGATGGGGGGTAGTCAGACAATAACTGAATTAAAATACAATGGCTTCTTTCCTTTAACATGTGTAACAAAAAACCAACAAAAAACACCAAAACCCAACCCCAAAACAAATTTTTTTCACTTAATTTTACTAAACTCAACTTTAACATCATATTTTATAAAATATTACTTACCTCAATTTGCTGAACTGTCAGATCCAAAAAAGTATTTTCGTTCCGAACACCAATCAGACTTTTGGGGCCTTTACAGCCCATGCTAGTTCCCAAACCACCATTGAGTTTTACCACCACCAACTTATTCAGGACAGAAGATATATTATCGGGTAAGCCTCTGGCCTTTATCTTCTCATAAGGCTGAATCTAAAAAGGGGGTAAAAGATAAAAATTCCCAAAAAACTCTACTAGTTTAAAAAATTAAACAGCTTAAGTAAAGATGAAAGACAGGTTAAAGTCAAATAATACAATCTTCCTTGATAAGTTTCTGGTCATTTATTGCAAAGACAATAGGGCCATTCATTGAGTTTTTTTCAATATCATACTCCTTGTTTTCCCTCCAGTTATAACACCATCAATCTACACTAACTCAATATCAATTAATTTCTGGTCTATTTCAGCTCCCTTGCTCAAAAAACTTTATGGCACATTTCCAATCACTATAGGAGAAAAAAATCCAAACTCTTGGCATTGAAGGCCTTCTCTAATCTGAATGAGGTAACCAGTGGCTCAATGGATAGAGACTGTGCCAGGAGTCTGGAAGACCCAAGTTCAAATTCAGCTTCAGATACTTCAGTCGTATAACATCTGATGGCCTGACAAAAATGAATCCAGTGGAGAAGGAAATGGCAAGCCACTCCAGGATCTTTACCAAGAAAGGTAAAGGATCAGTTATGACTGAAGAACAAACAATATGAATCCCTTTCTTTACCCTTCCCCAGTCTAATTTCATTCTTTATGAACTTTCAGACACATCTTGCCCTGCCTGTTCCCTCCACATGCACAGCTATAGTATTCCCTCTCTCTTGCCATGTCCTCTTTAAAAACTTTCTGGGGAGCCTCCAGATAGAAGGGCACTTTTGTCGCATCCTTGGTCCTGTCATCTTACTTCACCCTACATTTTTATGACCACATCTTAAACCCCTTGTTAAGTTCCATGAGGGCATAAATTGTATTATAGATCCTTAAAGTAATCTGCACCATCCCACATTTGTCCTGTATAATTACTGAGTTTTCAGTTGAAGGAAAAATACTGTTTCCATTAGTGACAATGATATAAAGATTTAATTCTTCTTAGTATATCTCTGTTAGTCTTGATACCTTGTTTGGCACTCTCTATACTATTTCCTTCCCTGTAATATGTTTCAACTTCAAAAGAGATGTGATTTTTCTCAGTGATTCCTGGCAATTCTTTCATTATAAAGTTTTATAAACTATAGTTATGGACCAAAACACTTATCACTCATTGATCGAATATCTAGTGGTGACCTACCCTACCTATGATGGTCCTGGAAACTTTTCTGGCTTGGGAAGGACCTCCCAGAATTTGCCATCTGATTATAGTACAGTATAGTACAACTTTGGACAACCTCCTTACCATGATCTGAATAGGACTGTGGGTCTTTGTTAAAGGTATTGCATTGTAAGGGAAAAAAATCTTAAACAACTAAAAGGAAATTTGACCAAAAGAAAATGAACCATACAAGTACAGAAAAAAACAAAACAAGGAGACTACTAAACATGCATCTGTGATGTTCTGTTAACACCAGATAATAGATTTTTCGGTTAACACCAGATTTAGATTCCCAACCAAATTTAAAGTCTGACAGTTATTTTTAAAAACACAAGAAAGCTGGTTTAAGCAGAAAACTATTTTTAAAAATTAAAATTTGGAATAGCCAGTATACAATGTAAATGCAGCACATTAAATGGGGGCAAAGAGGGAGAGGGTGAGGAAGACAGAAAGACACAGACTGAGAGAAGCAGAGGAAAATATGCAGAGACAGACAGACAGACAGACAGACAGACAGACAGACACACACACACACACACACACACACACACACACACAAACACACACACCCCTCTGGAGGGGGAGAGTGAGAACTCCATAGGTCCCATAGCAAAATGTAGACAAAATAGTTAATTCACTATTTCTACTGGAGATACTGACAAAATCCAAAGTTTACTTTTTATTATGTTCCTTTACAAAAGTTCCTAGTGATTCAATGAGTTAATCATTAATTCAATTAATTAAATATTTATAAAGTACTTAGGATATAAAGACAAACTAAAACTAATAGCAATGACCTATTGAAATGAAATTTCAAATGTAATGAAATCCAAAGTACCTGCTAAGTACCAATCTGGGCAAAATGGGGGCCCCTGATTTTCACATACTGTGAGTATTTTTGCAAAAATCTCACCATTTATGACAGTGACAATAAGGGTAGAACTAACTTTATGTACATCTGTGGGTGATTCTTTGTCCTCTCCTATCTTTTGCTTAGCTAGCCTTTTTTTTTTTTTTTGAGGGGGGAAGAAAAGGCAGTTGGGGTTAAGTGACTTGCCCAAGGTCACACAGCTAGTTTTGTGTTATGTGTCTGAGACCAAATTTGAACTCAGGTCCTCCTGACTCCTGAGCCGGTGCTCTATTCACTGCCCCACCTACCTTCTCCCTATCCGGCCTTTCCTTAAACTACACCAAAACTACTACTTTCTAGTTACCATTAGGCAAATTTCAATCACCATTTTAAGAAATTGAACAAAGTATACAATTTTACAAAGATCTTTTTCTGAGTGAAATAGGTAAATTCCTCAAGAAAGATACCCAGTATTTCTTTTCACATTTGTACTTTACTGGGAGAATAAAGATGTGAAACTAAAGGGGCTTTGCTTCAAGATAAAGTTTAGGGTCATTAAAAGTACCATCTAGCCCCCTCCCTTTCCTTCTATAAAATTCTAGGCACTTCTCTGAGGCACTGCCCCAGTGTCTACCCAAGATAATATGTACTGCTGGAGCAAATCTATGGGGTGTCCCTCCAAGTACAGGTCATATTTGTAACAGTTATAAATGCAGATTCACAAAATAAATTGTTCTCTTTCCAAAGTCTGATAAGGGCTTACAATGGTTCTTTCTCTCGTATTACTGAAAAATTAAATATGCATGAAGTCATTTTCAGCTGGGCATGTTTGAGTTCTGTTTCCTATAAACAATACTGATTGGGTCCCAATCACCCACTTACCAAGTTATGAGTTTATTTTTCCTTGGTAACTATGGCCACCAGGGGAATATTTTCTGAACCAAAAATCAGTACACATAGCGTGAGAGATATTCCATTTGCAAAGCCTCATTAGAAATTAACTTTCCTTTCTTGAAATTGTGGCTGTCCCAGACAATGACACAAAGTTACCATCGTATACCAACGGCCCAAATTTACGACACAGCTGACCAAGGTTAGAGGTTTACTCTATAACCACAGAACAAATTCCATGCTAGGGATGAATCAACTATTTTAACATAATTTGCACTATCCTCCAACTGAAGAGGCTAACTGGCAGTATCATCTTAGTAATACCTTGCAATGCCACATGTTCTCCAACCCATCATTCAACATAATTTATGTTACTGCATTTAATGTTAGCGAAATTCCAGAGAGACTACCTACAGTGAGAGAGAACCATGAAGCCACCTTTTTGTTATTTTAGTCACAAGTCTCAAACTGCCAGCTTTGGGGAGCCAGACTTGAATACTGTGTCTTTTTGTTTTATGAAGGAATGGGTAATGGATCTTTGCCATGTTCTTCCAAAGGAGTCTAAGTTCCATATTAAACAGTATTCATGAGCTGAATTAAAAAGGAAGTTAACACACCCAACCACAGTTAGGATCACACTATGCTCTAGGGGTACAACGGGAGCAGATGCAAACTGCAGTCTCCTTGCCCACTCACCAATGACAAAGTGGCTAACATGAAGTGAAAGGGAAGAAGGGGAGTTACTTTTTAAAAGTATCCATGTATGCAACTGTACAAGAAAGGCTTGAGTATATGGCACCATCCAAAAAGTCTTCACCAACTCATTGGTTAAATTAGTACCTCTGAAAAGCGCTATAGAAAAAAGTCCAAAGGCAGTGTCTAAAGTACTAGATTCTAAGTTAAGCTCAACCACCAAAACCTTCTGGGAGACGGGAGCAGCAGTGGCAGCAATTGCCTACTATGCAGTCTAGAACAGGGAATTTAAAACACATCACTCAATTACCACAATGGGAGAAGAAAACATACAAAACTCAAACAGTAAGCTACAAAGAGAATCTTAGAAATAGGGTAAAATCTAACATCAAAACTACACAGAAGCAATTTTCTGCTTTTTAAGGTTTACATTTTATTAGTAGGACTGAGTACACCATATTTCATAAAAATTCCACATGCCAAGAGAAATGTAAATTGTAATAGTGTGTTAAAAAATAAATAAACAATACATGACCAATTTCCTTAAAGTGGGGAATTTCCTTCCCCATTTAGCTAACCTCCGGCTATTAGTATATGTTTGGCTAAGCCTTCTAGGTAATGGGCTAACATTCTGGCAGCCCCTGCTCCACTTCTGAAGCTCTCTGGGAATCCCACTGGGAAGCTGAATGTACCCAGAGGCAGAGAGGGGACAATGTTGAGACACCTCTTCCTCACTTCACAGCACTGTCCTTATCTCACCCACTAGTGTAATCTGATATCAATCAAGAATAACATCTGATTAACCCAAAGCTTTATTAGGCTGGAAGACTTTTGAAAATTCTGTCTTCAAGGTTAAGAATTGAAAATGTAAAATTCCAAATACAAAGTGCCTCCTTCCTGATAAGACACTGCTGCTATTTGCATCTTTAAATTTAATCACTCAGATTCAAACATAGCATTGGTTTTGTTTGTGCAAAACCTTTTTTAATTTCTTGTAATCAAATAATCCCTTTTACTTCCTATGAGCCTCTGTCTCTTGTTTGGTCAACAATTTTTCCCTTACCCATAGATCTGACAGGTATATTTTTCCATGCTTCCATAATTTACTTATGATATCACCCTTTATATTTAAGTCATTTATCCATTTTGACCTTATCTTAGTAAGTATATGATATGAAATGTTGCTCTTTGCTTAGTTTCTGTCAAACTGCTCTCCAGAATTCCCAGCATTTGTTGTCAGATGTCGAGTTCTTGCCCCCAAAGCTTGGATCTTTTGGTTTATCAAACATGAGATTACTATGGTAATTTACTACTGTTATTGTGTACCTAACCTATTCCACTAATCCATCCACGCTTATCTCTTATTCAGTACCAGACTGTTTTGATGATTACCACTTTGTTTAGTTTGAAACCTTGGTACTGCTAGCAGCATTTTCTTTTTTAAAAAATAATTCAATTCTATTTTGTTTTCAGTTTTGAATTTTCCTACTCCTTCTCTATTCCCCACTCATGGAGAAGGCAAGAAAAACGAAATTCATTACAAATTTATATAGTCATGCAAAACAAATTTCTGGATTTGCCATGTCCAACTCCAGACCTCCATTTACAGAGGGGCTCAGCTCAGACATCTCCTCATTTATCACATGGATGCACTGATGTGGGACTTCTCTACTATGCCCCAGGAACTTGGTCCTCCACCTCATCACCATCTGCCTCTCTGATTAGAAGAATTCTGAAGTTCCATTTGGGGAGAGCTCAGCTCAGACATCTTCATTTCTCACCCAGCTGCACTACTTTGAGACTTCCATTCCCCTTTCTATCCCCCAGATTTCAGCTTCCTTTTGTATTTTGTCTTCCCCCATTAGAGGGTAGGCTCCTTGAGGGCAAGGGCGGTCTTTTTTCCTTATTTGATTCCCCAGGGCTTAGTACAATGACTGGCACACATTAGGAAATTAATCAATATTTACTGACGATTAGTCACTTAGCCTGTTTGCATCATTTTCCTCACCTACAAAATGGGGATAATAACACTTACCTCCCACAATGGTTGAGAATATCAAATGACATAATGTTTGTAATGTTACTAAGCACAGAGACTGTCACATAGTAAGTGTCATATTGTTGTGTTGTTATTGTTATTCCTATTAAATAGCTGAACAAATAGAACAAGTACTTACCTATGTTTCCTCCCTGAAATAAAGGTATGCAGACAGGGGAAGAGCAGGTATGCACCAAGGTAAAAAAAAGTCATGTTTATAGTTTAAATTTTCTCCACCAAAGTCCATCTCAAATTCCTCAGTACACTGTTGGGGTGAATCTGGGTTTTCTACAGCTATGTCACTTCCTTCTACCTCTCCCCCAACCACTAATGGTTTATTTGAACATCAGTAATAGCCACAGTCTTGGCTAAGGAAAAGAGCATTTTCTAATCCTGGGAGAAGACAAAAGAAAAATCATCTGGGGCTATACCTGATGGTTGGTCCTTCACAAACGCTAAACTGTATCCATGATCCACCCCACTTTCCAGTCAGTCAGTCAACAAGCATTGATTAAGTGCTTACTATGTGCCAAGTAAAACAAAAAACCATTAACTTTCATATGTATACATTAACGTTAGGAGGAGAATAAATCCCACTAAAAATACACTTAATATTGGCGCTGGACAAGTTCCTTTCTATGTGAAATTCCATGTTTCTGAATTCTAAATGACTAAATTTCTATGTTGAAAGGTATCAGGGGTCATTAATACAACGCATATCTGAAAATAGATTCCCCTCTACAATATAGTCAGCAAGGGGCCTCCAATGTTTGCATGAAGACATCCAGGAAGGGGAAATTCTCTTTCCAGAGAAGCTCATTTCAGTTTGGAATGGTTCTCATGGTTAAAAGACTGTTTGTCCCCTAAATTCTGCCCACTGCCTGTAGTTCTTATCCTCTAGAGCCTTCCTCATAACAGCCCTTCTTGAAAAATTGAAAATTTTTAGTGATTCCCTCCTATGTCTAAGATACCAACCCCTCAGCTCAGCATTTACAGCTTTTCACAAATGGTTCTAGTCTGCCTCCAGGTTTATTTCCTATTATGTCCTTTCAAACAATCTACCTTTGAGCCAAGCTAGCCAACTGACTGTTCCCATAACTGCTCCCCATCTCCTCTACTGCCTAGACTTTCCCCAAGCCCTCTTTACCACTGCCTTTTAAAAGTCATTCAATTTTCTTCAAGGCTCATGCACCACTTTCTATCCCCTAAGGGTTGCTTGCCCCTCAAATTATTGTTTATACACTTATATAAATGTTGTACTATAGAGTACAATGTCCCTTGGGACCTGAGGCTGTCTTCTGTTTGGTGTTTAGGTTCCCAGAGCCTAGTACATTGCTTTATACATAGAAAATTCTTAAAAACCGATTATTGGATTGGATTAGAAATCCTGCTATCATTCTCCTAGCCCCAGATCTTTTCCTCTCTAGGATCCTTTTCACTTTAACAACAAAATTCCTAAAATGAACAAAACATCATACTACAGAGTGCACCAGGACTAGTCCCCACACTCCTAAATCATAAGGAGTTTGTAGTCCACCAAAACCCTCAGGTATATTTCAGATCAATGGCTGGCTTGTCACACCTTCACCACCCTATACTTATAAAAATATCTTTCAATCCAAATCACAGGTTGTTGGGGAAAAAAAAATCAAACATCTATATGCAAAATTGTACTCCAATTCCTAATTAGGAGGATAACTTACAATTTATTAGCAAAGTCTAACACTACAATTTTATACTTGCATAAACATAATCTCAAAGAATCAGTGAGGGTGGGAAGAGGAAAATGCTTTTAAACAAATAATTTGAAATAATCATAGAATTAAATAAAAATTAGCATTTGCTCTTTACTGTTCTTCCAAATAAAGAATGAAGCAAATGATATTCTACAGATGAATATGCTAACATTTCAGGTTGTTTTTGTTATGACAGCATTTCTTTTCACACCTTTGATGCCAGGCTAAAGTGAGAAATAGTAACATATTCCATAAACTTCTTTCCCCTCAAACCAACAATATGTACTGTTTGGTTAGCTGAAGTGTCACTATCATTCAAAAACAATCATTCTAATATCAATAAGCACTGCTCTTTAAGATAGAAACTTATGTACTATCCTTCAATATATCAATGGCTGTGGGAAGGAAATAAAATTACTTAGTAAAATTACTATGTGCTCAGGACTACGTTAGGAGCTCTGGAAGATACAAAAGCACCACCATCATCATATTTATACAACATAGTGAAGTCTGTAAAGTGCTCTATTCATTTCATTTGACCATAAGCATATGCCTAATGTCATATATATACACAGTCTCTAGTGCAGGGGTGGGGAACCTTCGACCTGGAGGCCACATGTGGCCCTTTGACTGAATCCCAACTTCACAGAACAAATCCCCTTAATATAAGGATTTGTTCTGTAAAACCTGGACTTAGTCAAAAGGACCGAAAGACTTAGAAGGTCACATGTGGCCTTGAGGTTTGCAGGTTTCCCACCCTTGCTCTAGAGTAATTAATCTATGCAAAAGGCTAAAAATATTTTTGGCCTCTTAAGCAATATTAAAAGATTAAGAGATGCCCTTGTGTAGTCACTCAATAACAGTATTCAAGGCTATAGGAAACAAATGTAACTCATTTTTATTCTCTAATTTCAAAGAAGCAAGAGGACAGGGGGCTGGCCCTGGGAGTCCTAGGTTCAAATCCTATCTCTGATATTTACTAGTTTGAGTGACAGAAGTCACAACTTGAGACTGTTTCCTCATTGATAAAGTAAGGATAACCCTATCTAGACCTGAGGCTTGGAACAGTAAGTGTAAAGCACTAGGAAAACCTGAAAGTGCTATGTTGTCACCACTGAGAGATCCTTGTGGTGTCAGGGAGGAAGCAGGCCCCATATGTGCCACGGTAGTGGCAAGAGCCCTGGACTTGGGCTTGTCCTGTCTGCTCTGCTCCTTGCCCGGGCAGCCAGTCACCTGGAAAAGGCCTGTTGGGAGATGACTATTTCTAAGGTCTCTTCAGCCTGAGAATACACAAGTGATTTATGAAGCAATGTAGACCAAGTACTCAGGTCACAACCTCTCTGGGCCTCTGAGGAACCCTTTATTGTATTTATATTGTGCCAGGCACTGTGCTAAGCAACTTTTAAAAACAAACATGATCTCATTTGAGCTTCACAACAACCCTGTGACAAAGGTATTATTATTATCCCCATTTTATAGATGAGAAACTGAGGCAAATGGAAAAGTGTCTTGCCCAGGATCACAAGTGTCTGATGCCAGATTTCAGGCATCTGATGCTAAAATACAGTAAATGTAATACAGTAAAAATTTCCCAAAGGCTTTCATTTACTATTGCTTATGATGCAGTATGTCTCATGACTCTACTTGAGAGATTCTAAGTTACTGTTTACAGGAAAGCCAGAATGCTAAGAAGCAACTAAGGGAGGTAACAAGCAAGAAAGCCACACTTTAACACCTAGTTCTGGCTGTAATTCAACTGCAAGAGTGAAATCTTCAAAGTCCTGTACATAGTCCAAGCCTTCATTCTTTTAAGCCAGAAACCACATAAGGATCTCTCACTCCCTTGCACACATATACACAAATTTCCTTGTGTCAGCCTATCCTAGTCTTATTTCTGATTTATGTTAGACAACTAAGGCTATTCCCAAAAAGATTTCTTGAGACTTTAAATAAGTACCTTTCTTTCAAAGCATCTGTTCAATTCGTTGATTCATATAAATGCTTATCAGTTTATTAATTAATGCCCATTTTCTTCAGAAAAATCCCTAAAGATTTCTACTACTCCACAACACCAAAAAATCTGAAGTGGTTGTAGTCAGGGTGAGACTGCAAATGAGCATAATTCAACCTACAAATGCTAGGAATGAAGTAATCAAGAAAGCAACAACAACCGAGGAAGCTCATTCAAGGATCCTAAGGAACTGAACTAGAATATAAAAAATAACATTTGGGCTCTATTTTAGGTGTAAGGATAGTACTTTGAACTCCAGATTACATTCAAGAGTCTTTTTCCTTTATTCTGAGGAATGTATCATAAGCTAAAACTACACTCTAGATACCTCTTAATTCTACACCAATTCTGGGTCATTTAGAATTTGCTACAAGAGGCACAAGGTTTGGAATATAAAATTGAAAGGTACAGATAAACTTCTTTAGTCCCTAAGTTACAATCTCTTCACCCCCTTCTTCCTAAATTACTGAATTCTTTGTGATCTTATTTCATCTCTATATCCTACGAAAGATGCTGAGGAAGATGCAAAATGAAATCAGCTAAAGCCATAACATTCACTTACTGAACAATTATACCATTCAATAGGTATTAAATAAGTTGATAATATGTCTGTGATAAAAATACATAAGATACAGTCCTATACGTTAAGGAACTCTTAATTTATGGAAGATAAAAGGATAAAATAGCTAACATTTATTTAGCACTTTAAGGTTTACAAAGCTCAGTTTGTAACAATCTCAGAGTCTCAGTTTTCTCATCTGTAAAGTGGAGATGTTACTATTTTTATTATGTATTTCCTAGGGTTGTTATACAGAGAACTGTCTTCATGACAGCTGTGGAAGGTAGACAGTAAAAATATTTCCCACATATCATAAATGAGGAAAATGAAGCTCAGAGCAATTAAGTGAAATACTGAGATAATACACGCTGTAGAATTATGTCTTATGTAGTTTGATGGAAGAGAAATTATTTTTAACTTGGGTGATTAGGAAAGGTATTACGGAAGCACATGACATGTGTAGGCTGAAAAAAGGATGAAAAAGGAAAGAAGGGGTAGAGGTAGAGAAATCATTGCAGGTTGACAGTATAGCACAAGGATAAGAGCAGGTACCTTGTATACATAGAACAGAAAGGCTACCTGGAAACAGAACAATACTTATTCAGGAAATAGCAAATAGTCCAATTTAGCACGAGGACTGAGAATGTCCTGGGAAACAGTATAAGGTAAGTATGGAAAAATAGACTGAAGTCAGATTTGCAAAGCCTTCAAGGCTAGGCTAGTATTTGAACCATAAGTATTTGAGAAAGAACCACCCAAAGTTTTTAAGCAAGACCAAGTGGCCACATAGACTAGAGGAGGGAGTGTTCTACTGCCAATAAGACAAGGGGGCCTATGAGACCAGGGTAGTCACAGTGGAAACAGAAAGGAAGAGACAGAGGATAGTTCTGTTATTTAACCACAACTGATCCTTCCAACACCACAATAACTTTCCCTTTAATTTAAGGGAAGGTCTCAAAATGTGTTAAATCCCTCTATTATTTTACCCAAGACTTACCGAATCCTCTGGAGGTCTCTGGATTTTCCCCCAATCCACAGAAGGTCCCTTTTCTTGTAAGAATCTATGGAATAACTTCCGAAATCCTTCAAGGTCTTTTTTAGTATGCTAAGAAAAGAAACAACACTCAGTATTAGAGCAAAAGAATACATATAACAGAAACCATACTTGAATGAAATCCTTCCATTTTTAGCTTATAGAATATATACAATTTTATATATTTTAAACTTAAAAAAAAAAGGGCAGCTAGGTGGCTCAGTAAATAGAGCACCAGCCCTGGAGTCAGGAGGACCTGAGTTCAAATCCAGCCTCAGACACTTAACATACTTACTAGCCATGTGCCTTTGGGCATGTCACTTAATCCTAATTGACCTCCAAAAAGCAAAAACAAACAAACAAACAAAAAACCAACTTAAAAAGAGACCTAAAACTAAGGAACAAAACATATTTGGGGAATATGAAAGGGGGTATTAATAGTTTTTCTTAATATCATACACTATAGGACAAGATTTCATAGGCTCCCCAAAGAATATCTACAAGTAGAATAATGATTTGCTATAAGGAACTTACTGAGTCACCAATACCATTAATTTCAGAAATTTCAAAGAGATTCTATCTAAAATTACATACACATGACCTTATTAGTTCAGAAGATAACAGAAAAATGGAGGTAGTATGCGCAGTTTGTGTATATATAAATATGTATACATATACACAAGTTTTATCAACAAAGGTAGTTTACTTTTATTGAAAGATTTTCAAAGTGACATTAAACAGTGTTAAATTTTCAAAGTGAAGTTAAACACACAGTGTTTAACAGCAGTAAAACTAAAATTTGACAACTAAAATTTGAAAAAAAAAAGAAAAGAAAAATTCCATGAAGTACACCAAAAGAAATATCTACCAGATCGCTAACATCATTACATTAAATGTCAAACCTCCTCTACGGCCAGCTTTTATATGAAACTGCTAGCCAAACGAAAAAGCATTTGGTCTGGAGTCAGAAGATCTGAGTTCAACTCCTACCTCTGAAACTGACTACCTGTGTAACCTGACAAGTCCCTTAACCTCCCTGAGCCTCAGTTTCTTCAGTTCTAAAATGAGGGACTGGACTACGTCGTGTTCTAGCTCTAGCATCCGGGAGGGTCAGCACACCCTCTGCTTCAGGAGTTTGTGTTTTTGAGTTACTCTAGATAAAAAAGAGTTACCACTGGGGCAGCCAGCCTTTTAGTGATAAGCCTAAAATGGGCTCATGGACTAAAATAGAGGCATATCAGAGCTATCCCTGCTCCTAACCAGAGCTCTGGGATTAGGAGGTAAGGAGACAATGAAGAAGCTATTACAGTAGTCTCACTGAGAGACACTGACACTGACTAAGGAGGTAGTCCTGTGAGGAGAGAGAAAGGGACAGAAGGAGCAGATCTGCGGATTCAGCAGGACTTTGCAAGTGACCAGACACATGAGGCAAGGGAAATTTAAGGATGACTAGAGGGCTGTGAGCCTGGGAAAACAGTGGTAACCTACAGAGAAACAAGGAAGTTTGGGGGAAGGGTGGGTTTAATGGAAGAAAGAAGAAGATAATCATTTCCATTACAGACAAGCTGAATTCAATGCATATTGGACGTTAAGGAGATATCTAGCAGGCAGTCCGTGACATAGGTTTGGTTTCATATTTAAATGTTAGTATCATCTGCACAAAGGTAATAGAAAAAGAAGTGGCCAGGACACAACCTTGGGGGAGATGGATGATGATGATCCAGCAAAGGGTATGAAGAAGGAACGGTCAGACAGGTAAGAAGAGGGCCAAGGGAAGGAAGAGGGAGTGGTGAACAATGTCAAAAACTATAAAAAGGTCAAGTACACCGGGAGACAAGAAAAGGCCACTGTATTCAGCAATTAAGAAATGACTGCTAACCTTGAAAAGCCTGCAAGGAACTGAGTAGGTGGTCAGGAAGTAACAAAGATGATCCTCAGAACCTGGCACTAAAAAGGAAGAGAAGAGACAGATGGAAGGATGGCTAGAGGGCATGAAAGGGTCCAGTGAAAGTTTTTTTGGAAAAATTTTATAAACTTAACTCTCAAAGACCAATAACAAAAGAGAAAAATTAAAAGACAAGAATCTTACCCTTATTTAGCAGCATATAATGAAATAAATTAACAAGTGGATAGAAACAAAATGTGTCTTCGTTGAGTTTTTTTTTTTTTTCCAAACCCTCTGAGCTAAGACAAAATGTTTAAGAAAACCTAGGCTTATGGGGGCGGCTAGGTGGCACAGTGAATAGAGCACTGCCCCTGGAGTCAGGAGGACCTGAATTCAAATCCGGCCTCAGACATTTAACACATTTATTAGCTGTGTGACCTTGGACAAGTCACTTAACCCCAATTGCCCTCCAAAAAGCAAAAATGAAAAACAAACAAAAAAAAAACCACTAGGCATATTCGTCAATCACATGGAGAGAGTAGATAGGAAGAAACTGAAAATTATGAAAGAAAGATAAAGATCAATTTCCCTAGAGGGGGATGGGATCAAGACCATAAGCAGAGAGACTGCCTTTAGCAAGGAAAAGGACTACCTCTTCCCTCAGAGATTTATGTTTTAAAAAGAATGGGTGTGAAGATTTAGGAGAATTTTGAACTATGGAGTAGAAATAAGGGCACTCATGACAGATTACCTTAATTTTCTACATAAATTAATAGACAAAAGTATTTCCTGAAGGTCTGAGATTATTGCTAAGGATAGGAAAATGGTTGATTGTTGTCTTTCGGTTCTCAAAGAGGACCAAAATGACACCAGTATTTTGGAATCAATGTACTGTGTGTCCTACTGTGGTTGATCCAACCAATATGAGTTTAGAAGGCTCTACCACAGATCAGCACAAATAATTCAAGGCATGAGTGATCATCCTCATGGGTTAAGTGAGATAAAGTGAAGATGGAGTTCAAAAAAGTTAGAGAGGCTGATGAACTTTACAGGGGTCAGGATGTACTTAGGGACATTAATGTGCAGACAGAAATTTTCCAGTATGAGAACAGTTTAGGTAGAAAAAGATTTTGAGCCAGATACTGAATTCCGTGAGAAAGGAGGGAAGTGACTTGAAAGCCAGTAGATTATAGCCAGAAAACTCGGGACCAGGTGATAGAGGGAGGGAAAGTAATTAAACAAATGCTTTAACTTCTGGTTTACATCATTCATTTCCACCAGATTATGAGTTACATTTTCCCCCATTTTTCCCTACCCACCACCCCAGAATAGCAGTCCCACTAGATATCCCCTTATCCAATCTGCTCTCTCCCATATCTTCTCCCATATCCCCTTCGATTTTGCCATTAGGGCAAGGTGAATCTCTGAGCCCCAATACCTGGACATCTTATGAAACATTTAATTTTAAAACTTCAATTTTCAGATTCATTCCCTTCCTCCCTTGTCACCCATTCCCTCTGAGAAGATAAGCAATTCAGTATGTGTTGTACATGTATAGCTATGCAAAACATTACCATAGTAGATATATTGTAAAAGACTGCTTATATTTCCCTCCCACCCGTCTCACCTCCCACCTGGTCCATTCCCTACTTTGATCCTGTCCCTCTTTGATAGTGGGTACTTCTAACCTCCCCTCTCCCCAGAATGCCCTCCCCTCCATCATCCCCCTCTCATCCCCCTTTCCCCTACTCAGGAGAGTGAGTGAGGGTAAGATATTCCATTTAGTATGTATGTGATTCTCTCCTTGAGCCAACTTCAATGAGAATATGCTTTTGCCTTTTTGCCTTCCTGTTCTTCCCCAGAGGGAGGGAAAGTAAACCTCAAAAGAGAGGTTGAAAAATAATGGCAGCAGAAAGGGAAAAATGAAGTAAAAAACGAACAGGCAAAAAGGTATGTGAATTGTTCTAAGTCCAGTTAGTCAATAAACATTTATAAAGCACCTACTATTTGATAAGCACTATGTTAAGTTCTGTGGAGACAACAAAAGGCAAAAAACAGTCCATTCCCTCAACATAGAAAGAATTATATACAAATAAATTATATTCAGTTTCTATGAAAATCAGAAATAATGGTCAGAAGGAAAGCATTACCATTAAGGGGAATCAGGGAAGGTTTCCTGAAGAAGGGGGTATATCAGTTGGGACCTGAAGAAAATTCTGTCAGAGGGCATGAAAGAATGTTCAGTCAGTACTAAAAGGTGGCCAGGCAATAATATGACACCGTCTGGAGAGATTCAGGTACTTTGTGAGCACCAGAAAAGAGAAAGACTATAAAGGGATTTCTAGGGAGCATACTGGAAGACAAAGGAGGTAGGTTACTAGTATGAGCTGTCTGTCTAATCTCCCGACAAAAACTTGTCACAAAAAAACCCAAACCATTTTTCTCTTACTTATTGATTCAAACACTGTAAAATAAAAATTTCATTGTCAATTTTGAAAAATGACAGTTATTAAAATGCTTAACTGTTGGAGGAAAAGACATCTTAAATACTTTTGACATTTCTTCAGATTTTTAACGACTTACTCATATAGAAACATTCCATCCAGCACTATTCATTTATGAACAAAAAAAAAAAATTCAACTGTTTTTCCTTGTATCCTCTCATAGAGGATCTTTTCAACAGAAGGGCCAACAGCACCTCCCTATCTAGTTTAAATAAGCCTTAAAGAATTCTTCGTTGAGGTTAAGTACCTTTCTCAAGACCACACATCTACTTCTAAGAGAATGTAAGCTCCTGGAGAATAGATTCAGAAACTCTACTTTGGGTCTTTATATCCTATAGCAGAGTAGGCACTTAACTACAGAAATGAACTCAAGTGTCAGAAACTGAACCTGGGTCTTTCAGACTCCAAGTCTAGCTTTCCAATCACCATGGCACATTGCATCAATTTAAAAAGTAGCCTCTAAAATAGACAATCAGGAATACTTGAATTCCTACCTCAGATTCATTTTGTGGCGCAGTTGAAAGTATTTTCTCTAGTTCCTTCTTCACTGATAATTCTAGTTCTTGTCGAATGACTTCTTGGAACTGGGAAGTACCACCTTGAGACATTGCTTTGCTAAGATCTTAAAATAAAAAAGGAAATGAAAGTTAGATAGAAGTTAAACTATCTAGGTAAAATCTCTTATTTACTCCTGGGGTGCTTGAACAGAGCCTTTAGGAAATTTCTTAGTCCTATTCATAGCCTCTTAACATTTTAATACATCATATGGAATACGAAATCCAACTGAGAGGTTATACATAGCTAATGTGCCTACAATATCACCAGGGGGGTTGGTGTAATAGATCAGGATTTTATCAGTCTGGTATGATACAAATGGCATTGGATTTGGTGGCAGATCGGGATTTCAAACTGTTCCTCAAGGGGGCCTCAGTTTCCTCATCTATAAAATAAGGGGGTTGGACAAGATCTGAGGTCCCTTCCAGTTGGAAAGGTGATCCTGTGATCTTCATCCTAGCATTCCAATTAATGTAGCCGCATTTTCCCCACTTCAAAATTACAATGAACTGGAAGGATGGCCAGTAATGATTTTTCACAAGGGATGCAAAAGAACATATCACTGGCAGGAACAAAAGACTATCAATATTACCAGTAGAAATACATGACTGAAGGCCTTCTAATTTGAGGATGTCAGTTCTTTTATTTTGTAGAAAGAACTTTTCATTTCCTAATCCTTGATTAAAGATAAACCCTAAGAAGGGTTGTCAATTTCCATTTAGAAGACTCATCCAGGTCTCTCTGGCCTTAGTGATTTGATGGAATGAGTGGGGGTGCTATTTTCTCTTCTCTAGTTATCCAATTCAATAAAGTCTCAGGATTCTGCTTCCCAGCTTCCCTCAACACCTCTCCCCCACCCCCAATATTTTAATGCAAAGGCTGCATGAACACTTATTAAAGTATGTGAGAAGGAATTACAGTTTGATTAGGGGTTGGACTAGATGGACCTTCCAATTATGGGGTTGTGACATCAGTTATTGTCTATGGCAGACAAACACTGTTTTTATGCTTTAAACAGTCATACAAAAATCAACCAAAAGCGTATGAGTAAAGAAAAACACTGGACAGAGTATATGAGTCAAATCCTTTATTTATTTTTTGCTTCTTTAAAAAAATTAATTTATTTATTTACTTTTAGTTTACAACTCAAATCATATTATTGTAAATACATATTCTGTGTTCTTGAGGGTAGGCACAAAAACTTTAAATGTTAAACAAGCAATAGCATGTGTGTTGGAACACAAACCAATAGTATTAAAGGAACTATGTATAGGTCTTTTAAAAAAATGTACTGATCTTTTGTTTTATTACTCTACCTTCTACTTCCAAATGTACCCTTCCCCCTCCAATACTCAAGTCATTTCTTGTAACCAAGGATAAAAACAAGATAAAACATTTAGCAAAAATAACAAACCTATCATCTGAATCTGACAGTAAAGGTAATGTTTCATATCCATGGCCCCTCTACCCATGGAAAACAAGGGAAATTCATTTCTTCATCTTTTCTAGGGACAAGTTTGGCCATGACAATTTCACAACTTTCAGTTTTATTTTGTCATTACTGAAATTATTGTATACTTTTTTTCCTGGCTGTGTTAACATCAATTCATTTAAGTTTATTCATGCTTCTTTGTATTCTTTATATTCATAGTTTCTTTTTGCACAGTAATATTTCAGCACATTTTCATACTACAATTTGCTTAGCTGTTCCCCCAATTAATGAGCATCTACATTATTTCTAGTTCTTTGCTCTCCAAAAAAAAAAAAGCAATGCTATAAATATTTTTCTGTACACTTAGTAGAAGGATTACCCTGTTTATCTTGCTAAAATATGTATACCAAAAATAAAAAACACACATTAGTTAAAGAACCAGAACTCAGAAACATTTACCCTATGCTCTGCTATGCAAATATAGAAATCCTGCTTTTAGCAAGTACTTAGGCATGACATAAAATGGGTTAATTTAACCACAAAATATTCACAATAAAGTTACCCACTATTGAGAAGTCATTTGGTGGTGTGTCAAAGACTTAGGTAAAATATAACTATTTACATAGCTAAAATATAAACATGTTAGCATTTTATTTAATGGCACTGCTCATTTTAAATTAAGCCAGAAGATAGGGAACCAAAAACACACAACCTGTTTCCTCAATTTGGGGGGAGGGAGGTTAAAAAAAAAAAAAAGATATATGAAAGAATTTTTCCCCCTTGTATTCTAGCACCTAGAACAGTGACTGGCATACAGGAGATGCTTAATCAGTATTTGCTGAACTGAATTAGCTGAAAAAAGCCGAATCAGACCAATGGTGTTTTTTAAATTAAAATCCAGTTAACAAGACACACAAAAAAAGCTCTCCTTTAACAACCTGGTACTTATAAGATAAAAGGAAACCATTCTAGATAAATGAACTACTGTTCAGAATCCATGGAATTCTGCCTATGTGACAGAGGTAAGAATTTAAAAAATAAAATACTGGACTTAAATATTATCTAGTCTAAGACCTTCACTTGCTAAATGAGGAAATGGAGCACCAGAGAAATTAAATTCTAGAAAGGGCTGATGCTAAAACTAAGTTTTTGGACACCTACTTCTCCCTCATTCCCACAGTACAAAGTTACTTGCTAATAAAAAAGGTTAGAAAACATTTTCTATACAAGTACTTATATTGCACCAAGTGCAGTGTCCGAGAGAAAACAAAAGTAAAAACTAATCCCTCTCCTCAAGGAGTTTGTAATTGAGAGGTCATTTGGGTGGTACAAGTTCATAAATACCAGGTAACCTAAACAGGGATATTGGCTGGGTGATGAGGGAGTAGCAAATGAAAGGAAAGGGGGAAAAAGGCTTCAAGGAAAGCCTTGAAGATTAATAAAAAATGTTAGGAGAAGAAACTGCATTCTTGGCATAGTAGACAACTTATGAGGATGTACAGAGGCTGTTAATAATGTTGAATTGGAGAACACTGTTCTGGTATGTCAAGTACAGTGAGTGAAAGGAGAATGCTATGAAATGAGGCTGGAAAGGTAAGGATGGGAACAGATGGTTATAGAAAAGCAATCTATAGAATGAAAAAAAAACTGTTCTTTCATATTTTAACAGCCTTAAAAAGGCATCTGATTACATCTGCATAACCCTTGGCAGTTCTCAAAGTGCTGTCACTTGTTAAGTCACTGAGCCTCTCAAGTTTGGAAGGGAGGGAAAGGAGGAAAGAAGAGAGGGAAGGGAAGAAGGAATTAAAAGTTTCCTTTCTATCCCTTCTCACCTCTCTGCATTTCCCCCCTAGAACTTAACTAGTAATAATCTTTTACTAGACTTGAAATGTTTTTTAGTAACTACATGATTTCTAAAAGTTCTGGGTCATTTCAGATGACTTATCTCTGTGTTAATCTCTCTTCTTTCTTTCTTCCTTCCCTCTCCTCTCTCGTTGACCTTACTGGTTCTCATGAGATCTCTTCCAAGGCCACTCAGGAAGCAAGTAGGAAGACCAAACTGTGAATGCAGGTTCTTCAAGGCCTGGTCCACTAGAGCCTTCTCAGCCACTAACTGTATGTTTTAAAACACTAAAGCAGTGAGTCCCATTTCACAAACCCATTGGGGGTTGTAAACTAATTTTATTCAATGGCTCCTTAAGTAGTAAATAATTGCCCAATTATTTTACAAATATATTTTTCCTTTGTGACAAGCATTTTTGATGCATTACGGGTTTATTCTCCAGTGCTCCCAGAGGTTTTTTTTTTTTGGGGGGGAGGGCAAAAGTTATCTCTGTAGTTATTATAAGCACTTAATGATTAAGCAGAGGAGGTAGGAGATGGGAGGAGGTATAAACAACATGCTTATACCCTCGCCTGACTCTACCGCAATTACCTAGAAAGGAAGTTTATTCTCATTGTTGTACTTCTGCCTTCCATTCATCAACCCACTCAATAAAAGTAAGTGCCTACTATATTGTAGAGTTCTGTTATAAAAATTAGTTATTTTTGTTTAGGAATGGACTATTAAAGAATTCCTGAAATAATATAACTGCCCTCCCCAATTTCAACAATATAGAATTGATTCTCTTTGCTTCTGAAGAAAGTCAAAACTGGGCAAAGTTAATTAAGAATGAATAAAGAAGAGGCCATTAAATGAGATTAAGGTCACTGGTGACTTGAAAATAGTTCTAATAGACTTGTAGGAATGGAAGGGCTGCAAGAGGTTTAAGAGGTTGAGAATATTGGAGGCAGTGAGCATGAACTACTCTTTCTAGATGTTTTGATAATCACCTCATCCCTTATTCCTTTTGAGGCAGAAACGGGGGTGGTGGGGTGGGGTGGGGGCAGACAGGTCAAATGATATGCCCATGGTTACACAGCTATCTAATACTATAAACTATGCTAGAAGACAGTGCTCTCAAGGCCTGATCAGTTCATTCTCTTTTCCCTATATCGGATAGTTTACTTATTGTTCCTTAAACCTAGTTCCAACTAATCTATGCCCTAAGAACAATTCAAAGCTTTTGTTTCAAAAGTACTTCCTATCAGTACATTTAGATATGACTAAAGAATCAATCACAGCACTCTGTATCTTACAAAGTGGATGTGGCAAGTTATTGGGAATCTGCTTCATCCATCCTCATCTCGATTCCTACTACAGATACCCTCACTGCCAAAATCATGTCCAATGTACAAATCTCATCGTATCATTCATTCCTAACCTCTAAAATAGTCAGCTTCCTAGAGTCTCCTGAGTCAAGTTAAAATCATTAAGAACTTTCACAACTTGGAGGCACCAACCTACCTTTCATTTCTCTCTATATTATTCCCCTCAACACCCACTTCATCCCAAGTGAACAATTTTCTATATCTTCAGTGACCTCTATACTTTTATGCTCCTACTCCTATGTTCAAGTTCTTCGGCCCTCCCAGCTCAAGCGTGACTCAAATGTCACTTTCCCTCATTATGGACCCTTCCACTTACCTGAGTAATCTCCTTTTATAAATTTCCAATGCACTTAATCTTGTGAATCTTAACTATGCGGGGTGTGTTATCCTAATAGGTCTCAAGCTCCATGAAGGTAAGAATACACATTTTCTCTATACCCTTCACCGCTAAACACAAGGCTATACATACACACATTTTTTCCTTATCTGAATATATGGACAGTCTCCCACCTCTTTGCCCTTATTGTCTAATCTGCATATCTCCCCAACAGAATTGTAAGGGACTGTAGTCATTTTTCTTCATATCTCCAGAAGCTTGTATGGTGCTCTGGTCAAAAGAGATACTTGTTACATACACACACGTATATGCATGTGTACATCTAAAACTATATATTCTATATATTATGTATAAACACTACAAATATTTATATAAATATCAGTATGTTAATGTTATACCCACAAAATAAAATACCTATTCTGTCCAAGGTACAATTATTGGCATCTGAAGCTACAAAGAAAATGATTACAATTCCTCCCCTTATAATTTCATTGGGAAGAACTATGCAGACAATAAGGGCAAAAAAAGAGTATGCTTACGTAGTCAGTTAAAAACTGTATTAAGGACTATAATACATTGAGTATATAATGGACATATGTATATTAATATCAGTATGTGTGTGTATATGTGTGTGTGCGTTTGCATACACACACACACACACACACACACACACACACACACACTGATCCAGTAACCTCCTTCAATAGACTTTGCCTGAAGATACCTGTCAAAGTGAATTGCCCTAATTGTTAGTGCCATTTGTATACAACTCAGTATCTCGAACAAGCAGTGTTCCCCTCCCTGTCATCATGTACTCAAGGTAATTGTGGGCACAGATCTTCGCTTCCATTATTTGTATTTACCATTATGTGGCGTAAGTGTCTGACACACAGAAGGCACTTACTTTATGAATGACTGACCTAATGAAATAAGGTATGTAAAGCAAAGGACTATATAAATGTTAGTTATTGTTAAGTGTGATTTCTGTAGAATGGCATTTTTTTGTTGTTTGACACCATTACCTCCTCACAGTTCTGTAGTGTGTAAGGGTTTATAACCTCACAATTACTGGTGAGCTAGGGAGTGTATTATGCCCATTTATAGATGAGAAAAACCTTAAGTCATTAAGTGTCGGAACTTGAATTGGAACCTAGGTGTCCTAATTCCAAATTGAGCGTAACTGTTCATCAAAGAACAATTTTTCTAATTTAAGGTAAACTGCAAATTATAAAAACAAACAAAAAAAAACCCCATAGGATTTATTTTCACTTTTATGATGCTTCCATTTCCCAATAACCACACTTCCTTTCAACACCAAAGAAGTAGGTGAATAGTCATTTAACTTCTCTGGCCCTCAGTTTCCTCAAATGTAAAGTGAATGGATTAGATTTGATGACCTCTAAAATTCCTTTTATTTCTAAATCTATAATCTTATAATCCTTGCATATCCTCAGGCTCATCACACATCATTAAGTCTCAACATTTCAGGCAGGTATCAGTGTTCTCTAATGTCCCAATAATGGCACATGAACATTTCAAACTAATATTTAAGGTAGTGTTGTAACCTTTACACTGATAACTGCACAGGTTAAGAAATGTTAGGTAACAGAAGAACAAGGAGGAGAAAAATATAATGCTGTTCCCCTGTGGCATGAATGATCTGTTAAATAACTCTACCCTCCTATCTGACTTGTTTGTTTTTTCCTCACACCAGGTCATAAAAGAAGGTTTTTTTTAATGATTTCATGGTAGCAACTGCTATACTTTGACCTGGCAAGAAAACCCAGGGATGTAATGAAAGCTAAAATGTTCTTAAGGATACTGAGTATCTTGGTTCTTGGCCTTTTGAAGCCTAAACCAGGAAGTCTGTAGTTTAACATGAGGACCCAATCCAGACCCTTTAATCTGAATTAAAATATAATTCTATCAGCACTATACTTTGTTGTCTCTGAAATTTCTTGTTTCCATCTATGCACTAGGACTGAAACCCAGTTTAATGTTCCTCAGACACACTGACAGTTAAATAAAGCAAAATACGAATGAGTCCAACTTTCTTCCCTACACTGGGGAGGGAAGTAGAGAAAGAATGATTATCCCCATTATTTTAATTTAAAATGTGTATATGCCATTTAACACTATGGGAAGGTAGGTAGAAGGGATAATACTGCAATCAAAAAACACTGGCTTGTGTGAAGTACATTGCTATATGAATGCAGACACTTATGTTCTTCTCCAGGATATCGGCGAACTTCTTTGAACAATTTTTGGTTGGACAAAAACCATTGGTGTTTACTGATCATGCCCTTTCCATTCATCTTTAATTGAAATGCCAGAAGAGAATCTATAACCAGGGTTATCATTTGTAGCAGAACTTAGAATTTTTAAAAAATTCAATCCACAAAAAAATACATATAATAAACTTGTCAGATTTTAAAGAAATACCCAATTACAACAGAAAAAGAAAAAGAAGTCATGCAAAAGGTTCCAGTGCTTATGTCTGGAAGGCTGGAGGGTTTCAGAAGGAGGGAAAAACATGTACAACATTTCAAAAGGTCTATCAAGGAACATAAAAGTTTTGTCTCTTCATTACAGCCAAAGATATTTGTATACTGAGCAGAGCCAAATGGAGCACAGCATATCGTCCAATCAACTGAATAAGAGGAATGAAGGACATCGCATTTAAGCCAGTTCCAGATCCCAGGGCTCTAGAAAGGTCCCAAAGGCCTATTAAGACACTGGAGTGTCTGTTAGCTCAAGCCCTGAAGCTGAAATAAGGGTATTGAAATGTTGCACTGGAAGAAGCAATGCTTCAGCACAATCTTTCCACCAAAAAGGCTCCTAATGGTTGATACAGTAGAAGGGTGTCTAAAATGACAAAAAGCTGGGAAGGCAGAGGGCAGACAATCAGGACTGGCTGTTTCTTGCATTCCCTAAGCCATTTTACCTTAGTCCAAGCATTCCTCATAGTCATTCACTTAATTCCTGACTAAAAGCAAAGATTTATAAACCTATAAACACAGAAATGTGTTTTTTCTTAATTTGATTTATAGGGATCGACTACTTCTGATGCTTTGAAAGTTACCATGGGTCAGACAAAAGATATTTAAATAAGGTTGCAGGTTTACCACTTTTGTAATATATACCATCAATAATACGGATGAAAATAAACTAAAATTGGGCAAAAGTTTATGAACTGTTGGGTAACTGGAGAGCTACAAATTATAAACGCCTTTTATTGCATTTTGTGTTCTTTTACCATTCCTTAAATATAGGCTGTCTTCTAAGCAAAGAAAAATAGATAAAAGCTTTATATATCACTATAAATATTTTATTACCAAGACTAACTATTTTTATTGTTGACACAAATGGACCCAAAGGCATTTAAATTGTGCACAGGACTGTAATATTTCATTTCCCTGCATTCTTTGAGAAGTTTTAAGATTCTAGACATAAGTTCAACACAAAGGAAGCATCATCATAGTAGTCCCTATTACAGCAATAATACTATGAGGACAGCAAATAGGAGAGGGGAAACACAGCTATCTGTCTAGCCAATTTTTCTTTGCAGTTGGTCAAGAATGCCTTGTCATGGGGCGCCTAGGTGGCGCAGTGAGTAAGAGCGCTGGCCTCGGAGTTTGGATGACCCGAGATCAAATCTGGCCTCAGAAAATGAGCACCCACGCATAAATAATGACTAGCCGTGTAACCTTGAGCAAGTTACTTAACCCCAATTGCTTAAAAAAAAAAAAAGAATGCCTTGTCATGTGCAGGGCTAAGTCCCTAGATGATATTACCACCTTTTTATACATAATTTTAAAATTTAGTAGCTAACATGTAAAAAGGGAGTTTTGGAGAAATCAAAAACCTGAAAAGATATTAGAGGCCATTTACGGATGAATAAAATAAGGTTCCAAGAGTTGACCTGTCTTAGGAAATGTCACCCAACACTGGAGATGGCTAGACCAGAACCTTGATCTCCTTTATCAGAGACCAGTGCCCCCCTCCTGCCCCATCCATTGTTTGCTCTTGCTTTTTAGTGACAGGTCCTGGACCTGTGAGTCCACTGCTATAGGGGACTCCCAGGTAGTGAACTCCCTCTTTCAATTTCTATGCCTCCTTTGCCAATGTGTTAGACAAAGTGACTCCTCAAGCAAGCAGTTTTCAAGCTCTTTCATCTTAGGACCCCTTTACACTAGAATTCTTCAGAGTTTTCACACAGGTTTATATCAATATTTGCTACATTAGAAATTATACAACGTTAGTATTGTTTTGGCCTCACAGAACCCCCTAAAGGGGTTTCAGGCCACATTTAAAGGTGACTTGCCCAGGGTCTTACAGTCAGTACATGTCAGTACATGTCAACTCAGGTCTCCATGGCTTCAGAGCTGGTGAAATCCCAAGGTACCACATCATCTGGCCTCTTACGTGCTTTTTATTCTTGGAAAACAATTACTTTAAGTACAAAGTAGCATTTTAAAAGGTACATTGTAATTACAAGGCTACCACAGACTCCTTTAATTAATTTAAATGCATTAGGAAAAAACTGTTACTTTCTACATAATAAGGCAACTGTTACTTACAATTATTTTATTTCTACATAACAAGGTAATGCAATGGACAATTTCTCTATTTGTTCTCAGAAATGGTCTAAAAATAGCTATATGCACAATAATTTTTGAAAACCACAGTCCACAGCAAGAAGGTACACAAAGGTTTTTGAGGAGGCAGTTTTCTACTCAGTATCTTCCCCTATAGAAAAATAATGTTACTAGCTAGGAAAATGTATACTTAGTGGCAGAATATGAATATTCCAAGATAAACTGTTTGCAACTCTGTTGGGCTAGTTAATTCAGATCAATCTACCAACTTGAAAAGATCAAGGTTCTCTTAAGTCATAGCTCATGTTAACCTATATCCCTGTAATACATTCTTTTAGAAAATACAGTCTGTTGAGATAGAAGGGATACAGCCTTTAGGATAGGTGTTCTTAATCTGGATAATTTTTTTTTCATTTTTATTTTCATTAACTTCTAACTCAGGAGTTCTTAACCTAAAGTCTATGAACTTTAAAAATATGCTTAGGCACATATATATAAGAACTACAGTGTTCTCACTTTACATAAATGCATATTTTACACAAATTTGACTTTGTTGAAAAAATATACATTAAAAAAAATCTGTTAACATCACTTTTCAGTACTGTGTGTATCCTCTCTGTGCTCCTGCCCCTAGTGTGTGAGGTCTCAACTAGAGCAGTTCCATTTTCCCCCCACCCTTCTTCCTGCCAAAAATAAAACAAAACTCCTCCAAGGAAAAGCAGAATGAACATGTAGATTGATGCCTGGTACCTTTTCCTGACTCCTGCTACTACCCCCTATCTCCCCCCCCAAGCACCCAGCTCCTAAATGTCAGTCTTTTTTCTGTCCAACTCAGGTAATGCATACTTGCCCCATCCTCCTCCTGTCTGTGTCCAGGCCCCATGTGTCTGTCCTACCCATGCTTCTCCCTACCCATGGGTGTCCTCAAAAGGCGTGCTGGCCCTTGTCTCCTCCCTCCACAGATGCAGTGCCAAATGGTCCACTGACATAAAGTGAGAATGTCTGTATTTCAATAGAATTGGTTTCCTTTGTAATTCTATTTAACAAACTCTACAAGCATTTATTAATTATCTACTATATGTCAGGGACAATGCCAAGGGCTGGGGATAAAAAGAAAGGCCAAAAAAATTTATTTCATGCATTTAAAAACATTATTCTGAGCAGTCCATAGGTTTTACCACTGCCAAAGGGATCCGGAACACACAAAAAAGTTAAGAACTCCTGTTTTAGATGAAATTCAGCATATCCTTCAATTATGAATTAAACAAAAAAAAAACATTATTCTGAAAAAAGGTCCCTAGATTTCACCAGATTGCCAAAGGGGTCCATTACACACCCACACACACACACACACACACACACACACACACACACACACACTCACTCACTCTCTCTCCTCTGTTTCAGAAAGATTATCAGCTTAGCAAAAACCCTAAATACTCGTAAGGGTCAAGGCCAATGTAGTCAAATGATTTGTTTTCAATCTTAAACCCACCATTGGTCTCTAAGATAACTTTATTCTACTATCCTAAGAATTCTCTGCATTATGATTTTGGTTGGCTTATGCTATTTCATTCTGCAGGGAGCTCCAACTGAGTCTATTGGTAAAGATCAATAATTCAACAACATAGCAGCTACACAAGAAATGCCTGGGACAGGAAGAGGTTAATGACTCACCTAGGTTCACAGAGGTCATATATTAAGAGATCGGCTCTGAACCCTGGGCTCCCTGATTTCATAGCCAGCCCCATACATACTGTGACGTGCTGCTTAATATCGAAGAACTGTCATTTTGAAGCAATTTACATTATTATGTCATGTGATTCCTACTACCACACTACAGATACCATTAACTCCCCCCTCCTTTTCCTCTTGGAATTCCTAACTCCCTTCAAGTTTCAGGTCAGATGCCACCTTCTATCAAGTCCCTCAAATTGCAATTTGGTCTATACACTTCCCCCTGAATACTTTTGTATTATATTGTGCTAATTTATGTATATATAGGGTTTTTCATCTCATAGAATTTAATATTCTTGAGGGTGAGAACTGTAGTACTGTATATATAGGAGATGCTTTTAATAAATCCTGACTGAATTAGCTGAATCTCATTTTCCAGATGAGAGAACTGAGGCACAGAGTATTTTAAGCAACTTGACATTGATAACAATGTCACAACCAGTCAGCAGGAAAGAGGGGATTCAATCTCCAAAAGCTCCAGGTTCAGCATTCTTTCCATCATGCTGTTACCTTCACCTGCTCCCCTAAAGCCCAAAGAACTAATATCTGAAGCCTTCCCATATCAAAGATAGCCCAGGTCCTTGAACTAGCACTTTGTTTTTTATATCCAAATTAGGAATAATAATGCTGAATTTCCATTTTTATGAAGTTCTAGCAAGAGCATGGTAAACCTGATCAGCCTAACTTAGAAGAATGTGGCCAATCAAATTGTAGTTGACCAAAACTTTCAATGGTGAATTTTTATTTATAAAATCTTTATGTAAAAAACTTTCAAAAAGTTTGTAATTGTGGTTAAACCTAAGATCACTGAGCATATAGCCCTTTCTATAGTGTCCTATTCATGGTACTCCCTCAAGACTTAACTGGTAATTATCATTTTATAAGTAAAGCCTGGAAAAAAACCTGTAAGTTAATCTAGACCTTTGCTTCACCATCCACAATCTCAAACTCTAGAATTCAAAGAGGCCAAACACATCCTGGTCATCTGAACAAGCAATAAACTCAACTGGGTCCTAGGAGGCCTAGGTCATGTGTTAAAAGGAACCAGAATGAGTCCAATGATGGCATTCCACCCCCATATCCTTCCTTGACCAACACTGCTATTTAAGAGAGGCCTGTCAGAGTTAATCGGCTGCCCGTGAATCTGCTAAGCAGAGAAAAACTAGATTAAGTACCAAAAAGGAAGTCTTTCAACTTGGCAAGAGGAGAAAAAAAAAAGGAAGGCCAGTGATGTGTCTTTTTTTAGTATCTTCTTCAGCACCTAAGAAACTGTGTGCAGATATCAGGTTTTTAACAAGTTACCGAATGAATTCTGTAAGCCAACTTCTAATCAATGTACATCTTAATGATATCCAGTGTACAGTATATAGATAAGTTCTTGGATCTTTGTTTAACATATGAGCAAGAGGGGTGGCTAGATGGCGAAGTGAATTAAGTACTGGCCCTGGAGTCAGGAGGACCTCAGTTCAAATCCAGCCTCAGACACTTAACACTTAATAGCCATGTGACCTTGGGCAAGTCACTTAACCCCAACTACCACTCCCCCACCAAAGCAAAACAAACAAAAAAACATATAAGCAAGAGCCCTTCCAGAAGGGTGACCTCCCTAAATGGATACTGGTGTAAATGCCTTTGAAGAGTGCAAGAGTAAAAAGAAATTATATGGCTCCCATATAGTAACTACTGTCTCATTTGATCCCATCTGTCAGTCAATCCTCATTGTCTCTGGCCTTTCTATACAAAGCCACAGGCTTTGACACTGCTGACAACCCCTTTCTCTTTAATATTTTCTTTTTTCTAGGTTTTTAGGACCCCACTCTCTCCTTGTTCTCTTCCTATCCAGTCTCCTTTATTAGATGCTATCTAGAGGATACCCTTCAGAGTTCTTTCCTGGGCTGCCTTTTCTCCCTCTATACTACTTGATCATCTCATTGGCTCCCATGGATTTAATTATCATGCCTATATTCATGATACTCAACTCTCCCTACCCTGCCCTAACCTTTCTGCTGACCTCCAATCTCCAACTCTGGAAACAGATGTAGTCAACATCTTCAACTGAACATGTCCAAAACAGAACTCAATTATCCTTCACTTAATCCCTCCCACTCCCTTTCTCTATTGCTATAGACGGCAATACCATCCTTCCAATCCATAAGGTTGGCCACCTAAGAGTCATCTTGAATTCCATGTCTCACTGTCATATTCAATCTGTTGCCAAGGCCCATCAATTTCACCTTTACAACATCTCCCAAACATGTCCCTTTCTCTCATATGATGATACCATCACTCTAGCACAGATGCTCATCACCTCATATCTGGACTGTAATCACCTGCTGGTGTGTCTGTCTTCTTCAAGTCTCTTTCCACTCCAATCCATTCTCCATTTAGCCCCTAAAGTGATTTTCTAAAATGGATGTCTGATCATATCACCCCCTATTCAATAAACTCCACTGACTCCCTGTTACCTCCAGGATTCAATACAAAATCCTCTCTTTGGAGTTCTTTTTTACAGCTCTCCATAACCTAAATCCTTCTTACCTTTCAGTTTTCTTACACCTTATTCCCTGCCACAAACTCTTCAATCCAGTGACACTGGCCTTGTCTGTTCCTGGAACAAGATACTCCATCTCTTGGCTCCCAGCATTTTCTCTGGCTGTTGGCCATGCCTTAAGCACTCTCCCTCCTCAACTCTCCCTACTGACTTTCCTGGCTTCCTTTATGTCCCAACTAAAATCTCATCTTTCACAGGAAGCTTTTCCCAACACCTCTTAACTATGGTGCTTTCCCTCTCTTAATTATTTCCTATCTATCCTATGTGTAGCTTGTTGGCACGTGTTTATTGTCTCCATTAGACTGTAAGCTCCTTGAGGTCAAGGGTTGTCTTGTGTCTCTTTATGTATTTCCAGTGTTAGCACAGTGCCAAGAACACAGTAAGCACTTAAATATTTACTGTTGATGTTAAAAGATATCAGAATATGCATATACTAAATTCAATCATTCAAGTCCAAAGGATAATTTCACAAAATCTAAATAGCTACTGGATAGAAATGGGCATCAGCCTCTATTACGCACAATTACTCCAAACACTTCAAAAACAGTTTCATCAACGTGGGCATCCATCCACCAATTTAAACTACATCTTATCCATGCTTTAGGGTGTTACATGGGTAGCCAGAAGAATTCAGCCCCTTGTGGCCAACCTTCTAGGAATAAGCTCCTTCTAATTTAGCCAGGTTAGGCCCATAATCAAAGCCTTCTAACTCAGGAGGACCTGCCAGACTCATAGATCTGCTGACATAATTCATAATTAAGAATTACTGACTTCATGTACCAAGATTTATGAGGTCTCCAAGGAGGAAAACACAGGTAAATTTTGGTCCTAAAATTATATTATATAAGACACTGACTTCTATGGTCAGGGACCTCTTCTAAGGTTTCAGAATCTAAGCAACTTTCAACAATGATAATGTTTCAAACTTTGGGCTCATTTTCATAATAAAGCAACTGGCTTATCTACAGTATGTTTTATAAATGACTACATGGTGACATTTATGCATCAAAAATAATTTGGCTGGAAAAAGTTATTTTCTTATAGATTTTTATAGAAAATACCCAAGAAGTTACATTTCTATTGCTTTTATTAATGATAAAGTGCTAAATTTAAGATATCTAGCATTTACTATGAGCAAAAAAGTACATGATTTCTTTAATCTTCAAGTTTCCTCATCCATAAAATGGTGATAATACCTATCTCACAGGGCAGTAAAAAAAAATGTTTTGTAAACTCTGAACATACTAATATTTCAACGACCTGGATTTCATCAGTGTGGCTACTCTCTTAACTAATAATACTTACCTTAAATGTCTCTACAACTTTTGAGTTGCTATGGTTGAAAAATTCATCACCTTGGGGCGGCTAGGTGGTGCAGTGAGTAGAGAGTCGGCCCTGGAGTCAGAAGGACCTGAGTTCTGATCTGGCCTCAGACACTTGAAGCACACGCAAATAAAAACCTAGCCGTGTGACCTTGGGCAAGCTACTTAACCTCAATTGCCCTCTAAAAAACAACAACAAAAAAAAAGAAAAGAAAAATTCATCACCATGAAGTCAACATGGTGATGATTCCCTATAAATTTGGCTAGATTGGTCCTCAGACAACAGACAAAATACTATCTCCCACCAGAGTCTCATTTGAAGACTTTCCAATTTGGCAAGATCTGTCAGAGTTCCACTGGCAAAGGCTTGGAGAACTCAGCTTTACAAGTCATCAGAGTAGGAATTTAGTGGAGAAATAACTATTCTATAATACTATTGCTAAAGATGATCTCCAACTGTTTCTTCATTCCTAATAAAAAGGGAGGGGGGATTGTTAGTGGGAATTTTTCAAATTCTATAATACCAAACATTATAGTTACAAATAAGAGTGAATATGGAAATTTTCAAAATCTTAAGTCAATTAATACTTGGAAATCAATCACTAGCTTACTTGGTCAGCATTATAATTAACGTATCACTATTATTTGATAAACGCTAACTTAATGTGTCAAATCTTTCCCATGAACTTACAGCTCTATACTTATAAAAGACCTGGCAGACAATGAAGACTCATAAATCACCTAAGAAGAAAAAAGTAGACTAATAATTTTGCTATTTCAATGAAAAAAAAAAAAAACAACAAAAAACAACAGAAACTTATCATCCCCCTTCTCTAAATCCTAGTAGTAGCCACTTGAACATATTTTCTTGGATCAATTTCTGCCACCTTGGTATATTTCCTGTAAGGTTATCAATTTTTGAAAACAGAGGAAAAGTACAGAATACATTTTATTTCTATTCCCTTCTGTGCACTTAATATTAGTATATTAACCTGATATAATTTATTAAGTCCTAAAATTTTATAAAGTTTCTAATATTTCCTAATTTTAAAATGCTATCGGATTTCTAAACATTAACTGGGTTGTTTTTATCATAAACACTTATTGAGCAATTACTTATGAAAGTGCTGGGAGAAAAAGATAAATAAAAAAGAAATAATGTTGAAGCTCACAGTAGCATATGCTAGTGACAACTTAGTAGTAAAGACAGTGTTACATAAACTCAAAATCAATTGCTTTGGGGGGACATAAGAAAAAGAAATACAACAAAATTACATTCTTGTTTTACCTAAAAAAAAATTCAACTACAAAGTGAAATCATTAATGAACTCTATTAATGGAGCTAATAGTGTGCTCTTGACATATGAAATTTGAGCCCAGTGATAAACAATTTTTAAATGTCACTTTCTGTGCAGAATGACAAGTTGTCAACTTAAGAGAAATCAGTACCGAACACGAAAGAATATGATAATGGAAAGAAACAATGAAATGGAAACATCTATCTCATATACACATTACCTGCTGTAGAACTGGAACTTGTTTTGGAGCCCCTAGGCACATTTATACAGTCATTACATATATGAATTAGTGAGCAAAACTCCTTGGGAACTTATCTCAAAATAGCCCTTAAAAAGCATGGTTGAAAAGATAATTACTAGTTGCATAATCAGGGGCAAGTGATTTAACCTAAGCTTTTGTTTCCTCAACTGCAAAATGAGGATTAACAATACTACCTACCTCATATGTGTAGGGAAAGTACTTTTATAACAATAAAAAATCCAATAGAATTATTATTCCAATTTAAGAGATTTCAAGCCCTGACCACTTCTCACCTGGACTACTGTAAGTTTTCTAATTGGTCTCCTTGCCTCATGTCTCATTTCAATTCATCTTCCATTCAGCTGTCAAAGTGATTTTCCTAAAGCACAGGTCACCCTCCTAGCTCAAGGAGGGCCAAATTAACTCCCTATTACTTCCAGAATCAAATATAAACTCCTCTATTTGGCATGTAAAGTGCTTCACAAAGGGATTTTTTGCTGTTTTTCTGGCACTCTTACATTTTACTCCCCTCCACACATGCACTAAGTGATGCAGAGACATCTACAACCTACTTACTGTTTTGTGCACAAAACACCTCATCTGCCATCACTGTTCCTTTGCCTGGCTGTCTCTTATGTACCTCCACCACACTCAGCTTCTCTGGCTTCCTTCAGGACTCAGACCAAATCCCAGGAGGTCTCTTACTGTCCTTCTCTTAGGCCTAGTACTCTTTTCCCTCCTCCCCTCCACCCCCAAGTCATTCCTGCCTTCCCCTTGAGAAACTTCCTTTACCTAGTTTTATATGTTATTCTTGTTATGTTATTCTTCCCCCCCCCCCTTTAAAATGTTAACTTCTTGAGGGCAACAGCTATTTTTGCCCTCGTAACCTTAATGCTTAGCATACAGTGCCTGACACATAGTAAACTTTCAAAATTGTTCAATTGACTCCATTTTCCTTCTGGGACTTATAATGGTTTTACTGACACTTAATAGCTGTGTGACCCCTGGCAAGTCACTTAACCTGTCTACTTCAGTTTCAACTATAAAACGGGGATAATAATAGTACCTACTTCCCAGGGTTGTCACAACGTCTTAGCACAGAGCCTGGCATATAGTAGGTGCTATATAAATGCTTGTTCCATTCCCTCCCCTCTTGACTTTTTCCTATTTAAGATCAGGGACAGAAAACAACTAAGACAAAAATTTGAGGAGTTAAATTTGACATTCTATTCTAGAAGATGCATTACAGACATCTTACTCAGGTCTCAAACCACAAGTATCTTTCACCATAAACAAGGCAAAATATTGTTGAAATGTAATTACCTGTGATATTTCTGAGCTTAGTGCTAAAGGCAGTCAGCTGGTTAAAGTATCCTATGTTTCAATAATAGTGAGACTAATGTCTACCTTAAAATATTTCTTAAATCTAAAATGTTTTAAATAGCTAAATTAACAAAGTGATGTGAAATTTCATAACCTCTTATATTTCTGGGTGTGAAAATTACATCACTTTCTAACAAGGGTAACCACTACTAATAGCCCTTTTTTTTCCTTTTTGGATCATCTCTGTTTATTTGGGATGTCATGTGAAGCTTGTGAAGTTGTGAACTTTATGGCTTTTGGAATCTGCAAAAAATGGCAACAACTCTCACATTCAGAGGTCTGCAAATAAAGGATATATTTAACTTGCACACAAAAAGTGTGGCAAACTAAGCACAACAGCCCAGTAACAGTTTTTAAAGACAACTCTAATTTTAATTCCTAAACTGCACACCTCCCCAAAGCATTGATTACTGGGCTGTGTTTTGTTAAAGGATCTCTTTCTAATCAACCTAGGACACAGTGGCAGATCTTCAAATTTTAAAGAAATCTTAATTAGTATTTTCATACTTCAAAAGAGAAAAATATCACAGCAATGCAGCAAAGTCATTTCTCCGGCTGAAATGACCTCCAGCTTCTATGGGGTAGTTTAGTCCCTCTTTCGCAATAAATGAATCTGAAACTCAAACCACGTAGACATTCAGAGTGGAAACTGACACTGCTAAACCTTAAAGAACAGTTCTTATCAATCCACCTGACTCCCGTCATCTCTCTCGGCTCCTTTTCCTGGTCCCCTTCCACACCCCCTTCTTGGGAATGGAGTTAAAGAGCAGTAAGCTCCGGTAGCTAAAATGTTATTTTATCACTAACAACAGCCATCATTCCATGCCACCCACAAGTGCTGCTAACCTGATTTCAAGGGAAATTAGGAGTGAAATATTAGGAAAAGGAAGAGCTGCATACATTATATTCACTGTTAAGGCCGATCCATTTGCTTAGCTAACAGCTTGACAAGAATTTTACAAAAGGTAATTTAAAGGAGTGATTTCCACTTCCAAATCGCCCACCAACCTCCCAACAGCCAAGACTACCAGCAAGCACAATGAAAGCAATTCAGGAAAAAAGGAACGTCTTACCTTGTACAAATATCGACATTTTGGGGGTTTAATAAAATAAATACTCTGTAGTATAAATATAATTTTATATAGATATAAAAAAATTTTTCAACAAGTCACTCTAAAGCAGGTTTTTCTTCCTCTCCCGTTTGTGGTCCTTCCACCCACAGTGGACAACTTGGAGGAATATTAATTCAGAGCAATAAAAAGTAGCTCTTAAAAAAAAAAAAGGAAAAAGTATACCAGAGGGAATTACTCTTTTTCTACTTGGGAAAAAAAAAAAAAAGGCAAGTCGGTGGGATGGAGTCCGCTTTTTCCCAGTCCAGCCTGACAGAGCGCTCCAGACCTAAATGAGAGCCAGCTGGAGACCCAAGTTAAAGGTAAATCCCCTCGAATTTAAATTTCATCAATGAAAGAGGCGGGTCTGCGGCGGCTTCACCGCCCCCTTGTCCCCCCCCCCCCCCGAGGGTGGGATTGCAGCTGGACCGAGGGCGGCTTCCTCCGCCTCCTGCCCCTCCGGCCAATGGGCAGGTTCCCCGGGAAACCCTCCGTAAACATGGCCCTCAGCCCCCTCCCCAAGCCCGGGTGGGGGCAAGGGGGCGTGAAGGCACGTCCAGGGCATCTCCCCAGGCCACAAGTCTCGCGCGTGATCTGGGCGGCCCCCTCCCTTCCAGCTGCTGCGGCACCAGCCATCCCGGGCCTAGTCTGTCCGGGTGGGGGGCCTCTCCCCCGCCCCTCCACGGGAGGGGGGCACGAGAAGCCCACGTGAACACTATATAAAGCGGTCAGCCCCTTACCCCGGCTGAGGAAGGACGAAGGGAGGCGAGAAAGGAGCAGTCCCCCCGCTCCCCGGGGCGAGGCCCGGGCCAGCGCGAGGGGCGGGGAGGGGGGCGCGCCGCCGGGGCTCTCCAAGGACAAACCCTTTTTCCTCGCCCCTGCTGGGAGCAGCCGCCCAGACCCACCTTCCTCCACTCCTTAGGCCTCTGGGCTAGGGGACGTCGACGGGGCCCCAGGGAGAAGGCTCTGCACGGGCAGGGAGGACGTGTCCCCTCGGAGGCGCCCTCTTCTTCTTCTTCTTCTTCTTCTTCCTCCTCCCTCCGCCCTCCCCCCCAGGTTCGGCTCTTTGGAGCAAGCGTCACCTCCCGCCCTGAATTTCGGCCAGGCAGCTATGGCGGAGACGACCCTCTCTCCCCCCTTCCACTTCCCCATCTCCGGAACTGTCCACACACCCCCAGTCCTGTCCCGTCCCCCCAGTCCCCGACAGGCTCCCCTCCCCCTCCATGCACCCCTCCCCCGACCCCCACCTCAATGCGGAAATGTTCCGGCAGCTCTAGACTGGCAGCCGGCGTCCCCCAGTCAGAAGCCAGAGCAGGCGCGGGAGCTGACCAATGAGCGCGGCGAAAGGGGCGGGAGCCTTCGCTGAGGCAACCGAGTGCAGCGCAGGCCGGGGTGGGGCGGGGGCGGGGCCTGGGAGTCGGCCCCGCCCAGTAAAGGAGAGATAATCTCGGGGACCTCCTCCACCCCCCACTCTAGGCCTTCCTACAGGTACCAGTTCCAGCCCTAACCTCCCTCAGTTGACCTACAGGCCTTCCTCAGAGGCCCCTGGACCTGGGATCTGAGACCATCCAGTCTTAACCCTACACCCGCATTTTGTAGATGAAGACCCTGAGCTTAAACGGGTAGCCAAAAGTTCTACAACCAAGAAGGATCTCAGGGTGGAACTGGAACCCAAGTTCTTCCCCCAAATGGCCCCCGCTACCCGCCGGCCATGTCCACCTTGTGAACAAGAGCTACCTTACCGCCTGCACCCGCTTCTCCTCCATACTTCCCAAGCTCTGCCGAGCGCGAGGCCATCCTGGCCGCCTTCGGAGCCCGCGCTGCCGTCCCCAGTGTCCAATGCCTGCTCCTTGGCGTGGTCCCTTGGGAAGAGGGGCGTTCAAATCCTAGCCTGCCTTTGGCCCCCTGGTGGAGCGGCTCAGCCTCAGTTCCCTTGTCTGGAAAATGAAGCGACTAAACCGGGTCTCCTTCCAACCCAAACCCATGGGCCTTTATCTTCTCACTTCCCCGCATAGCATCCTCTTCTCCCCATCCTCTACCCAGCATCAGCATCATCCTGGTTCCCCCAGGATTTTGGAAATGCAATTCTCTCCCTCTTCCAAACCATCCTTCACAGAGCTTTGAAAAGATCTTCCTAAAGGAAAGAGCTCCGAGTAGGTCACTCCCTCCCTCAGGAACCATCTGTGGGTCCCTGTAGTCTTTAGGACACCGGGCTGGGTTAGATTTAAGCGTGTCTGTGAACTTGAATGGGGAAAATTATATCTTTATTTAAGATGGTTGGTTTCCTTGGTAATTCTATCTACTTTGTTTCACATATTTTGAACATCCTTCTGAGAAGGGATCTTAGACAAAGGCCTATAGGCAATTATCTATCTATCTCCATCTCTCTACCTATCCATCTACATACAAACACACAAACATATCCTATAGGCAAAGTCCTGTTTTTATATTTAAACATACACACATGCATGCACACACACACCTATCCTATAGCTTTTGTATTCCTGTTGCCTATTGGATGTATATGTGTGTATAGAGCCTATAGGCTTTGCAACACACACACACGGAGAGGGAGAGAGTATGGGTTTTACCCCGTGTGTGTGTGTGTGTGTGTGTGTGTGTGTGTGTGTGTGTGTGTGTGTAGTACCAATAGGCTTCATGTCACACACAGATATTGCTTATAGGCTTTGCAGGATAGATAGATAGCATTTACAGGCTTTATCCCCATTGCCTATAGGACACACCCCTGTCAAAATGGTCCATGATACACAGAAAGGTTAAGAACTGCAATACAGACTCTTCAGCCCTTCACAGCGTGGTTCTGGACTACCTTTCTTGACTTCTTTCCTGTTGCTCCCTCTTTCACCTGCTGAGGTTCTGACCCAGCTGACATACTTGCTGTTTCCACCTCTGGCTCCCCTGCTATTGCACAGGCTGCCCCAGCACTCTGGGACCCTGAATTCCTCTTTCACCTCCTCCCTCACCTTAGCTTCCTTCAGTATTTATCTCCTATGGGAAGCCTTTGTGAATTCCCCTGTTTGGTAGTGTGTCTCTCTCCCTCTCCCTCTCTCCCTCTTTCCCTCTTTCCCTCCTTCCCTCCTCCCCCCTCCCTCCCTTCCTCTTTCCTCCCTTCTCAATTATACTGTATTCATTAATCTGTTTAAAATGTATGTCTTCCAGTAGAGCATAAGCTCCTTGAGGTCAGGAGCTTTTTTTTCTCTCAATATCTCTGTACCTTACAGGAAGTAGGCCTTTGATAAACCTTGGCTTCATACTATATTCTCTCTCTCTCTCTCTCTCTCTGCTTTCCCCTTTTGTTCTGATTCTTCTTTCCCAACATGACTAATATGAAAATGTTTAATATGACTGCACATGTATAACCTGTGTCAGATTTGGGGAGGGCAAGGGAGAGAGAAAAAAATATGGAATTCAAAATCTTGTAAAAGTGAATGTTGAAGACTATCTTTGCATGTAATTGGAAAAAATAAAATACTCTCAAGTGGGAGAAAAATCTTGGTTTCTTTTGTCCCGAAGGGGGGGATACTGCAAAACAAAGGAGGCCAATTTTCACCTGGAAATTCAAGCAAAAGACAGCCTGAAGCAAGACCATTTGTATTTGTAACCTATAAAAATGTCCCAGCTCTTTTGTACTTAGAGAAAGAAGAATGGTTCCCCACCACTGAGTTAGACTATCATTCTCCACAGGTAACTATCCCATGACAACTCAGCCAGTCTAAAGGAGACTCTGTCTCCATCACCACCACTGGCCTGGAAGAGAGTGAGGAAAAGAGAATGAGGCTAAAGAAGACCAGTGCTTCAGGGCTACTAAAAATGTTTGCATTTTAGACTCTCAGAAAAAGTGTAAGGATGGTCCACTGTCCTTGCTATCTACAAAGAAAAGCAGAACCAACAATAAACAAAATTGTGTAGTAGGTGACCCTTGTCCCTAGTGTTTCACACTTTCCTTCCAATGCCCCCTCCTGGGGCACATCTCATATCAACACATCTGTCTGGCTCTCAGCTAGCTGTCACTAATGTCACTCTGATCCCCATGTTTGCATTTAAATAAGAAATTCTTAGAAATCTAAAAGAGTGAGAATCTGGAATGATGGAATTTCAAGCACCATGACATGGGGTAAGGGAGATTTTTTTTTTTAAACAACAATCTTGGCCAATGTTCATATCATCATACCACCATAGAAAGAGCCCTAGTCAGGGAGTTGGGCCTCAGATCAAATACCATTTCAACAGTTACTAGTTGTGTGGACTTGAACAAGTCATTTAGACCCCCTGAGCCTATTCCCTCGCCTGAAAAATGAAGACAATATTTGTACTATTTGCCTCATCCTGTTTTTGTGAGGCTCAAATGAGATGCCTGAAAGTATATATAATACATTATAAACATATATATAAATACATAAACATACATGTAGGTATATGTATGTATATCTATCATCTATCTATAAATACAATAAATATTTGATATATAATTACCAGCTGTTACTCTGCTTTCCTTGTAAGACCAGTACTGCCCATGAATATAAGTAGCTGTAGCCAGTGCTTCAGATTTCACAAGACAAACAGCTTGGTAAATGGCACTGTCTACTCTATGGTACAGGAGCCAAGAAATAATTCACATATGGGCCAGGAGAGCTATTGATACACTGTCACAAAATGCCTCAAGAAATCAGGGCAGCATTAGAAATGTGGGATGGTTATGATTTAAGTGGGGCAAAGTGCTAAGTTTTATTCAGCAAATTTAAAAGTTGAGGTGAAGAAGGGGGGGTGGTAATCTTTAATTTTATATTGCTAGATATTCTTTTTTCTCCTCTGGCCCTGTGATTTCATCAGTATAGAGACCTCCCTGGGTTGAAACTTCCTCTACCAATGCAGGTCAACAACCCATCATAACTTACAGTCTTATAGCTGTCTGGAGGCACTAAAAAATTAAGAAACTTGTCTTGGGTTTTGCAGATTTAGAACCTGGACCCATGTCTCCTTGACCCTAAGGTCTGACTGGGCCAAGCTGTTTTTTTTGCCAGGTGCTTTATTGAAATTGTGTTGGGGGGGAAACATACACACACACACACACACACACACACACACACACACACACACACACACACACACACAGCAAAAAATGCCAATGATTGATTTGCTGAAAAATAGTTACTAGAATTAATTATAAAATGGCAAATTCAAAAGAATTATACTCCAGGAAACTCTCATTCAGCTATAAATATGAATTTCTTAAATAGAAAAAGGAAGCCTAAAATCATAATGTCTCCATTGTAATGACAAAGGAAGTTGTAGGATTCATGATGTCCTACAGATGGAGAGGAGATGCCACTTGGAGCTTTCTACATCCTTTATGTACTATGGGGAGATGTAATTTAAAAAGAAGTATTGCTAATACAATTGAAATAGAAGGTGGAAAAAGTGACTACTGAGAGACATATGTTTTTGGACATGAACACTATGGATTCATTTTGATTGTTCCAAGTTTTTGTTTTCTTTCTCTCTTTTTTAAGTAGAGGGATGTGGGGTGGTAAGGAAGGAAGGTTAGCCGTATGCCAGAAAGAAAAAAAGAGGAGCCATTGCAACATTTTTTAAAATGCACAGAAAAGAAAAAGGAGGAATCACAGACAAGCAGGACAGTTTTGAAAGCAACATGTGGAATTTGTTACAAACAGAAAGAAAAAGAAACCAAACAGTATGAAATGGATATTCATATTTTTATGTACAATCCTCTTTTTTTGTTCTGCTATTTATACAGAAATGTCATTTTTTAATGTTTAAGTCCAAAGTTTAAAAAACAAAGACTCTCAACCCACAATGAGGGCTTTGCAATAAGGGGAGTACCACCTTGGTGCAGCCACTCCTACTGCCTACGCCCAAGCTATACTCAACAGTCATGGAACTATCTACAGACCAACTCACCCACCACTAAGAAAGGCAATCAAATAAGAACACTTATCTCAAGTTGGCCAAGCATGTGTACTGCCCCACAGCCCACCTATTTCTGATTGACATCTAATTTCCAAACCACCAAATTTTGCAATACTTTCATTAGATGGGGAAGTAGAACCTCTAAGTGTCACTGTACATAATGTTAGGAACACTCATCTTCCTGAGTTCAAATCAAGCCTCAGAAACTTGCTAACTGTGTGATTCTGAGCAAGTCACTTAAACCTGTTTGCCTCAGTTTCTTCATCTATAAAATGGGCTGGAGAAGGAAATGGCCAACCATTCCAGTATCTTTGCCAAGAAAATCCCAAATGGGGTCACAAAGAGTTAGGCATGACTGAAAAAGAACTAATCACCTTGATGAGATTATGGACCTTTTCCTGGAGGATAGCCTTCATGAGGATAGACATTTACCCTATCCCCTTAAAAAAAAAATGCAGGTAACCATTCTGATGAGTCCCTAAGACCATCTTCAAGATGATTAGGGATAAAGAAGAAGGAGTAGGTTGGACCCTTGTCCAAAGAATTCACATTACAAGAGAAATTGATCTATGAGACAAGAGACACCCAATGCTTTTGCCTCTTTTTCTTGTCCTTAGATTTTTAGACCAGTAGGGATTTCCCCACCTCCAGGCACAGAAACTGGTGACTTTCAGGAGAAACAAGCAAAGGAGAAATCTGAGAATGGAATTCCTGGACTTCCATTTCCAGGCTGCCTTTTTCTGCCTTTCTGATTCCTTATTCTAAATACAAGTCAAAGCCTAATAATCCTGAGAATACATGCTTCCAGGCTATGTATGAGGTTACCTTGTGAATAATCCTGAGTTCAAGAGTTCTCAAAATTGAGAATTCCTGATTGAGAGTGGGGTACCCCCAGTTTCTCAGAATGAGATTTCTTTAATAGCATGCTTCCTGGAGGAGGAGGGCTCTTCAAAGAATGGTAGCATACAACTGAAGGATTAAACTATGCCATCAGGGACCAAGAAATTTGGACCTTGCCAACCCTCAGGGATACTGCTATGTATTACTCTGATGGTAAAGGTCTGAGGGAGAGGAGTTTGGCAATCCCCCAAAGTATCTTTTCTTCAATGGGGATAGTCTCTACTGTCCTATACAAATACTTTAGGTTTCTATATTTGTGCATGTTGTTCTTCAGTCATTTCAGACAGGTCTGACTTTGTGCTATGTAGTTGGCCCACATGAGTCCTTACAATTCCTTTGTGCCTATACATTTTTCCTAGTAGAGGAAATAAAGACTGTCTTGTACCTAGTACTTGTATTTGTGCATTAAGGACATGTGTGGGGATGGCAAGTTTATTATTCATTTCTGGGAAAACCTAGTCACAGGACCATACCTAAACTTTATTTTGAGATTTCCCTGGAGTTTTCCTACGGGGTGGGGCCAAAGAGCCAAAGTAAGAAATTTATCCCTTTGGGAATTAGGCCTTCAGATTTTAACCCTGCTTTATGTAAGCCCAGAGTCCTGGGAGTTGGGGAGAGGAGTGTGAGGGCATATTTGGTCTATAGATGATATTTATATCATACCTAAATTTTCCACTTTGCAATTTCCATCCCTTTTCTCTAGTTCTAGCCTATGGGGCTAATACTTCTGACAAGTGACAGTTGCCTTTGAAACACTTGAAGAGATCAATCTCCTGCCCCAAGTTTTCTCTTCTCCAGGCTGGATACAAGTTCCTTCAAACAAGTTTCAAATGGTGTGAACACAAGGCCCTTCAACATTGTGGTTGCCCTTCCCTGAACATTTTCCAGGTTATTGATTTCCTTCCTAAAATATGGTACCTGGGATTAAATACAATCCTTCTGTAACCAGGCTGTTCCCCATGTGTCACATGAAGTGTATCATTTTGTGGCTCAGAGGAAGGCAGACTAGACATTTCTTGCTTCTTCTCCCCCTACCCTTCTCTGAGGAAGGCAGACTAGACATTTCTCTCTTCTTCTCCCCCTACCCTTCTCTTCTGACACTAATTCCTGACTGGAGGGGAAACAGGAAGTTGGGCCAGATGCTTGGTCACTCTGCTCTCTTAGGAGAGAGGGGAACTGGGCTAGAATTATATCTGTCTGCTGCCTTAAATAGTATTAGTATAGGTAATGTGGTTTTCAGATTCAAGATAAACTGCTGATCACTGTTTCTTAATGGGGAAAGGAATATGCAAGGCTTGACTTCCTTCTTACCAAAGGGCAGCTCCATAATGAACATACACAGAGCAAATAGCAAAGAAACCCACTTATCCAAGTCAATAGCAGAACAGAAATCAGAGAAAGTGTATACATAGGAGAATATGTACTAGACAATACAGAATTAAGGAGTTCTACCATTGGGAGCAAGGTAACTCAGCTCCACCAAGAGAGAGAGTCCCAAATCTCAATCAAGGGTAAATTCTGCAAAGTCTCTAGTGTAGCAAGCTGGGGATAGGGACATGATGAATACTACTAGCTCTTCTCATGTAAGCTTTTCCCCAGAATCCTATTCTTTCAGCAACCTGAAGTGAGGTTGGCATAGTCCATCTTCTCTCTTGAAACTGGAAGCCAGATATGCTCAAAGCAACTGCTCAAAGGGACTCAAAGAAGTTCAAGAGACTGACCCTTGTCTCTGCCATGCTCTTGCCAACCCCACTCCACCCCTTATGCAGGCTCATGGCATTGATCTCCACCAATGAGGAGGGCATCCCATACCAATGGGCTTTGGACCTAGGATTACACTTCAGATATGGTCTAGCTAGGACAGAGTATGGGGGACTAATCACTGCATTGTTCCTGGATACTGCATAAAAGAGCCTAAGATTACATTAAATTTCTTGGCTACTATATCATGATGTTGACACATATTGAGATTGTAGTCTTCTAAAATCCCCAGATATTGTCCAGATTAACTTCATTGGTCATACCTCCCCTACTTTGTACTTATGAAGCTGATTTTTTTTTTGGCCAAAGTATAAGGCTTTAAATTTATCCTTATAAAATGTCATTTATTAGATTTGGCCCAATGTTCAGAGAGCTGGTCAAGATTAAAAAAAATCTGGAGTGGGAGTTCTCCCTCCCCACCCTATGTCATCTGCTAATTTGATAAATTTACCATCTATGCCTTATCCAAGTCAGAGATAAACAACACACTGCCAAGCAAGATCCCTGAGGCACTTAATTGGAGACATCCTGCCAAGTTAACATCAAATCATATGTGACTTTTTAAAATGTGAATCACAATGTATTTTCTTACATTTGTTTAAGGATTTTAACTTTTCAAAAAAATCTTCCACATCAAATACCTTATTTGATCCTTGCAATAACTCTAGAAGTAGATTATTATCCCTATTTTACAGATGAGAAAACTGAGACCCAGAACAGTCAAGTTAACTAGAACATCATCATTATCAGTTCTATGCAAAACATGGAAGGTCTTCTTTGAGCAGAGCAGCTTAACACACCTGTATCTAATAGAAGTCACTCATGATTACTCCAGTCATTCAACCAGCTCCAGATTGAGCACCCAACTGTGCTCATACCGAGCCCACATCTTTTCCTCAAAAATAACTTAATAGACTTTGTCATATGTGCCATTAAAATATTAGTAAACAATGTCTACAGTATTCCCCTGACCTACTTGTTCAGTAATTGTCAAAAAAAGTTGTTTAGTTTGACATCATCTACTCTTGTTAGAGCCACACCAACTCTTTGTGATCACTGTTTCCTATCCTAGGTGTTCACTAACCATCTCTTTGATAATACATTCTAGAATTTTTCCAAAAATCAAAGTCAAACTTGCAGTCCCATAGTGTGTAGAATTTATCCTCTTCCCCTGCTTCTACCACCCCCCCCCTTTTTTTTTTTTTTTTTTGGTAAATTGATACTGCCCTTCTTCCATTTCCTACAGTCTTTCAAACATCACTGATGGTAGTTCAGCAATTGTATCTGCTAGTTCTTTCAATACCCTAGGACAGTGATGTCACACCAAATAGATTCAGGGTCATCAAACCATGCATAAGGATTCCTGCAGGCTGTATACTGATTCAGAAAACCACATATGAACATTGTCTATATTTTATTGTATTTTCATTTAGATTGTTAAATATTTCCCAATTATATTTTAATCTGATTTGGGCCCCATTCAGGAGTGTTGTGGGCTGCACTAACTGTGATTGACCATTCTGTCCTAGGAAGTATTTTATCTGGCATGAGTGTCTTGAACTCATCAAATGCAGCTAAGGGATCTTAGATTATATCCTTATATATCCTGAATATCATGTCCTTCATAGTTAGTTTTGTTCTGTCTTACAGTTCAAATATCCTCCTTGGCAAAGAAAGGAGTAGAAAAACAAGAGTTGAGCAACTCTGCCTTTTTTTCTGTCATCATATATCATCCCATTCACCCGGAACAGTGGTTCTATCTCTTCTTCAATCCTCCTTTTTTTCCCCACGATAGATCTAGCAACCCCCAAATAACCCTTTCTGCCCCTTTTATCATTCCTTACCAGTCTCATTCTGAGTTTTTTTTTTCTTTTAGCATTCTGGACACTACTCTTAAAAAATTCTGCTGTTCTCTTGTTGACTATTTTCAAATGGAAGGGACCTTAGAATCATCCAATCTGACCTTTTTCATTTTACAAATACGTAAACTGAGTTCCATAGAGGTTAAATGATTTGTCCAAGGTCACATCATTAGTAAGTGATGGAAAGCTAGGATTTAAGCCCAGCTCCTTTGAGCCCAGCCGACTCCATCACCAGTTCTTTCCACTACACCATACATAGTATTGCCTGTTTTCCATTAGGATTTTGAAAAGGACATTGAGAAGACTTCTGCCTAAGTCCTGCGTGTCAAATACAGTACCTATAATGGGCCAGGTGCTGTGCAAAGTGCTGACTTCCTAGTTTTCCCCCAATTTTTCAGCTAAAATCTAAAATTTGCACTAGATAGAGTAATGATCAGTAAATCCAATGAGAAGCTATAGAAAGTGACTTCTTCAACCCCAGAACTGCACAAAAAGTCAGTCAGCAGCCTGCTGGCAATAGGAAAGAAAGGCAAATATAGAACCCCCCAGCTCAGCCAGCAAAGATCCAGAGATCCACGTAACTATGCAAGGTTCTCTGTTTAGACACGTAATGCCATACACAAGCAGCTTTTCAGAAGAACTGCTACTGTGAACAGCTTTTAAGTTCTGATTACTCAGTATAGTGATCACTCTATTCCATGACAAAAGCAAAACATCCACAGAAAATCAGGGTACAGCATTCACAATGTTACAACTTATCACAGAAAATCACAATATAATATTCACAACATAGTCTCAAAGTAAAATAGTCTTCCACTCATGGGGCAAAAGTCTTGATTAATTCAATCAGTCACTTAGTAACAATATCTCAAAGTACTCAAAGTACAAATAAGTCATTTATTCAGCAAAGTCTTACTAAGTATCATACAAAAACCCTCTACCCCTTAGGTCACTAGTAAACTATAATTCCATAATTACTCAGTACCCAAGGAGAGGTCTCTTCATTTGACTTGGGGCCTGTTCTCAGATTCCCTGGATCCCCTTCCACGGTCCCAGATTCTACCTGGATTCACCAGACTGTCACCTGGGTCCACTGGCAGACAGCTCCCAGTTCCTTGACCACCTCTATGGGCAGGTCCTGCTCCACACTAAAGTTCAAGGGTCTGGTCCATGTCAGATCCTTCACCATTTCTGCTCTAGGGAACTCAAGGCTCAACAAGCTGCAAACAGTCTCAGCATCCCAGTTATGCTTCAGTCACCTGTGCTCCTGACTCCTGATTCCTGACTCCTGACTCCTGGGCTCCTGTTCAGAAGAATCTCCACCACCACAAGTTCTCAGGACTCAGTTCTCTATTTTTCTGTAGCTGCTCTGCCACCAGATCTCAGTCTCAAGAAAATTCTGATTGTGCCTCTCTGGGCCTTTTCTTATATACACAGTATTACCTACTTCCTTCAGCCAACCCCTTCCTGTTACTTCAGTTAACAAGAGACAGGTGTTTATACCTTCTGTTTCCCCAATCAGAGGCTTGATCAGTTACTAAGTATTAAGTACCTGCTACTTTTACCAACACAAAGGGATCTTCAAATTCAAAATTCCATTACCATCACAAGAGGCAGCAGGAAGGGATGGCTCCTCCAAGAAAACCTTAGAGTAAAAGCAGAGTAGTGACCTTGAGAGCCCTGGGGAGCAGCAGACACCTTGTGGCTCTAAGCCCAGAGCCTTGAAGATCCAACTCTCTGAACCTCAAAGATCCAGGGATGTTAAACCCAGGAAGTGGAAGTCAGTGCAGGATCCTTCACTTGGGTCAAGACCAATTAGGGCTGGGGCAACCAGGTGGAGCAGTGAATAGAGTGTCAGTCAGGAGGATCTGATTTCAAATTTACCTCAGACATTTGACACACTTACTAGCCATGTGACTTTGGGCAAGTCACTTAACCCCAATTGCCCTCCAAAAAGAAAAAAAAAGACCAACTGGGGCCAACCACCACACTTAAAAGTATAGCAGAGAATAGAACCTGCTGCTGACACAAACTTCAATTCAGGAGCTAAAGTAGGAGAGATAAGTAAACCAATGAAAACACTGGCCAGTGTAAAACAATTTTGTGTAGATGTAGCTGTCTCATAGGCAAAAGAGCAACTCCATATTAACTGCAAGCAGAAATCCAAAGGGAAAAGGGGATTTTCCATAAGAACTAAACAAATACTTATAAGAAATTAAACAAGAGGTAAAAAATGAAATGAAAGCTCTGAAGAAAAGAATTGGAAGGAGAATAAAAAGCTTGGAAAAGAGAAAGTAGGAAATTTTACCCAAGTAATAAACTCCTTACAAATTAGCATAGGCCAGATGGAATCCAATGACTTTATAAGAGAGCAACAGTATTAGAACAAAATCAAAAAATAGAAAAAAATGTAAGATATCTAGTATCAAAAACAACTGACCTCAAAAAAAAAAAACAGGTCAAGGAAAAATACCTTAAGAATCACAGGACTCCCTAAAAATCATGATCTTTAAAAATAAAAGTCTAGACACTATATTTTTACAAATTAAAAATTAGAACTACCCAGATCTATTATAACTAGAGGGCAAAATTAAGATAGAATGAACCAATCATCTCCTGAAAGAAATAGCAAGAGGAAAAGTGTCAGGAATGTCATAAAGTCCAAATCTCCTATGTCAAAGAAAAAATAATACTGTAAGCATCTAGAAACAAACAGTTTAAGTACCAAGGAACCATAGTCATGATTATACCAGACCTAGCAGCTAAAAGGAGATCATGGAATGTAATGTTCCAAAGAGCAAAAGCTATAGGATTACAAAAATAGTTTTCCCTAGAAAGCTAAATAAAACAGCTACAGGGCGAGGGTGGAGAAGAATAGATTTTTAATGCAATGGAGAACATTCAAGCATTTTTGATGAAAAGACCAAAGCTAGGTAGATCTTTAAAATGCAAAAACAAAAATCAAGAGCAACTTAGAAAAGGCAAATTTATTTGAGAAATTAGAAGGAACTGTATGAAGATGTAGTTCTATCAATCTAACTAGGATAGAAAGAACTATGTTCCTTCAGAACTTCAATGTCTTCAAAGGGTATTAAGGGAATTAAAGAAGAAAAGCAGAAGAATCTATGTGTAGATTTTTTCTATTCTGAAGGTTTTAAGAGGGGAAAGGGAAGGGAAAATAAAAGAAATACAGTTATAGAAAATGAAGGAAGAAAGTGGTAGAACCTGCTTTTTCTCATAATTAGTGTGTAGGAGAAGAACAGTATATAAACATGGAGAAAGGAATTGGTGAAGCAGATCACCTTCACTTATCTGAATAAGATAAGGGAGTGTTGAACATACACAAAAACATTTTGATGTAGAATTACATCAAACAACAAAGAAACAAGCAGGAATGGGAGTAGGGAAGATGTTAAGAAGGTGAATAATACTGGGGAGTGAATAATCATAAACAAAACAAACTACCGGATCCTGAAAGGGAAGGGGGAATTTTTTTTGGAGGGGAAGAAAATCAGAGACCTCAAATCTAAGAGTGATTTTCAATTTGAGAATGGCTGAAAAAATTGTGATTGAAGAATGTAATGAAATATTATTGTGCCGTAAGAAATAAAGAGAAAATTTCAGAGAATCCTAGGTAGTATGAAGTGATACAGCATGAAGTGAGTAGAACTGGAATTTATAAAAAAAAAAAAGCAATAATATACTAAAGAAAAACAACTTTGAAAGACTTAAGAACTCTTTGATACAATGACCAACTGTGCCTCCAGAGGCCCAGTGATGAAGCATGTTATCCACCTCCTGACAGAAAAGCTAGACTCAAGGTACAGAAAAAGACATAATTTTGTGCATGGTCACTAAATGACCTTGTTTTGCTCAACTATGTTTAGTTGTTAGTTTTATTCACACCCCGCCCCTCTCTGGTTTTTATTTGAAGGGACAAGGGATTTCAAAATAGTCATGTCTCCCCCCACCAAAGAAAAGTGAAGGCCATTGAAACATTTTTTTAATTCATGAAAGAGAACAGAAGGAAGTTCAAAAGGAAGCAGAGATAAGCAGGGAAGTTTTGAAAGTAGCATGGAATTTATTACATGCTTTAAAAAGGCTATTAAAAGTATGAAATGGAGATTTAGAGTTCCACATATGTTTTTCTTTTCTGTGTTCTACTATGTATATGAGAACACTTTTTTTGGTGGGGGAGGGAGAATATTTAAGTTCAGAATAATAAAATAAGAAAAAGACATATTGACTTCTTTCTTTGTCCAGTAAGATTTGATACCTGTGGTGGTGTTTTTGTTGTTGGAGATAAATCTGTTGATCCATCTGCACAGAACATATTGCTGTTATATTCTAATGGAAACGTTTTTCTATGTTTTTCTATTCCCTTTATTTTTTAAGATTTGGATTCTTTAAAGACTCTTCATTAATCATTAATATCTATTAACTGACAGTTGCAGGAATTGTGAATGTTTAGCCTTGGGAAGAGAAGACTTGGGAAACACATTATGGACTGTGGTGTTAAAGAGTTATTAGAATTGATCTGCTTCAGAACTTGGAAAACAACAATAAAAAATGATTATACCAATAGAAATAGAAAGAGCAAATAAACATAAAAATAAATTACCAAATTTGCCTGGGAAATGAATTGAGAAAATTCACCTCTCTTTAATGATGTAGGGAACAATGGATGGAGAATGTTGTATATACTGTCAGACTCATCAATGGATGAGTGGCTTAGTTTTGCTGAACTGCTTTTATTTATTTATTTTTTGAGGGGGAAAGGCAGGCAGGGCAATTACGTTAAGTGACTTGCCCAAGTTCACATGGCTAGTAAGTGTTAAGTGTCTAAGGCTGGATTTGTACTCAGGTCCTCCTGACTTCAGGGCTGGTACTCTATTCACTGCTCCACCTAGCTACCCTTGAACTGCTTAAAAAAATATATGTATGTATATATATTTGGTAGGGTAGAAGAAAGAGACATATTTGTAAATGAATGGGACGTAAAAACAAAAGGTATCAATACAAAATAGGGTACTTTAAAAAATAATTGTTCTGCTTAGATCTGGATATCATAACTAGGAAAAGTTGGTAGAAGCTGAAAAGAGAGACAGGTTTCAGTTGAGAATGATGAACAACTCAGAAGTAGAGCCATCCTCTAGTGGGATGGGCTGCTTTGGTAGATGGTGAGATACTGCTCCTTCCTCTGAAGTCTTCACATTAAAGTGAGATGGGATGCTAGAAAGAAGACTCTTATTCAAGGATGGATTGGACTAGAGAGGTGGGTGGCCCCTGAGGCCCCTTGTAACTCTGTGATTCTATGATTTTGTGGGTTCATTTATATAAGAACAAATTTAAAATCTAGACTGCTAAGCAAAATTTTTCAAGAGTCTCACCTTTTCTGAAGCCCCTAAGAAATACCCTGACTAGGGGCGGCTAGGTGTTGCAGTGAGTAGAGTGTCGGCCTTGGAGTCAGAAGGACCTGAGTTCGGATCCAACCTCAGACACTTAACGCACATACAAACAAAAACCTAGCTGTGTGACCTTGGGCAAGTTACCTAACCCCAGTTGCCCTCCAAAAAGCAAAAAAAAGAAAAGAAAAAAAAAAAAGAAATACCCTGACTTTGTTACTGAGTGTCGAGAACAAAAAGGGGGAGGCCTCTTTCATAGACCACCAAACATTACAGAGGCTATACTGAAGACACCAAGATCCATCCACTGGACCCCAGGCTGTCTCCAATGTCTTAGTTTTTGTCCTGCCACTGGACTTTGATAATTCTGGAAGAGAGTAAGGTTGATGACTTTGTGCAACTCTGTTTCACTTCAACACAATTTACCCGTGAATCAAGACATGATGTCATTGATCCCATTAGGAAAACAAAGGACAAAAAACAACACCCTCTGTCTCACTGATTGGAGGGTGGGCCCATGAACTCCAATTCTCCACACATCTCATTTTTTACCAAGCTGCACTACTTCGGGACTTCTCCCTTTCCTCCCCCTTCCCCCACCATCTTTTAGCTTCCTTGTGTTAGTTGTAAGCAGCTAAGTGGTACATTGGATAGAGACCCTGACCTGGAGTCAGGAAGACCTGATTTCAGATCTTACCTCAGACAGTGGTAAGCTGCATTATCCTGGGCAAAACACAAACCTCTGCTTGCCTCAATTTCTTCATCTGTAAAATGGGTGTAATAATAGCACCTACTTGCTAGGGTTGTTGTGAGTATCAAATGAGATGGCTATAAAACTCTCCTGCCTATAAAACTCTCAGCACAATGCCTTGCACATAGTAAGCACTATGTAAATGTCAGCTATTTTTATTATTATTATTATCTTCTGCTATTAGATTATAAGCTCCTTGAAGGCATGGGCTGATTTCCTTCCTTCTTCCCTCCTTTCCTTCCTTCTTCCCTTCTTTCCTTCCTTTCCTTCCTTTCCTTTCCTTCCTTTCCTTCCTTTCCTTCCTTTCCTTCCTTCCTTCCCTTCCTTCCTTCCCTTCCTTCCTTCCTTCTTTCCTTCCTTCCTTCCTTTTTTCCTTCCTTCCCTTCCTTCCTTCCTTCCTTCCTTCCTTCCTTCCTTCCTTCCTTCCTTCCTTTTTTCCTTCTTCCCTCCCTTCTTCCCTCCCTCCCTCCCTTCCTTCCTCCTTCCCTTCCCTCCTTCCTCCTTCCTTCTTTCCTTCCTTCCTTCCTTCCTTCCTTCCTTCCTTCCTTCCTTCCTTCTACTTTTTTTTATCCCCAGAGCTTAGCACAGTGCCTGGCACATAGTAGGCACTTAATAAATGTTTATTGACTAACTGGTTGGGTTCAAATAATCTTAGCTAATGGTCCCTCCACAGGAGAATGGTTTAGAATAATACAGGTTAATAGTAAAAAAAACCCAAAAAAACAAAACCTATATAGTAAATATTTTCTTTGATTCTATCATATTTTACCTTGTATTATATTTATATTTTACTTTCCCCTTATTGTCAGTCCCTTAAAAGAGTAGACTTTTTGCTTTTCCATTCTTGTCCATCTATGTTTAATATTGTTATTAATTCATTCTTTTAGTAAAAATGTAGTTTCCCTCTTTATAGCTTTTAATTGAGTCTATTTTTGCAGTTGCTTTGCCTGAGATCAAGATTATTACCCCTACCTTTTTTAACTTGAGCTAAAGTATAATTGCTTTTTCTTCAATGCCTTATTTTTAATTCTGTGTGAGTCTCTATGTTTCAAGTGTGTTTCTTGTAAATTGTGGATTATTTGGTTCTGATTCCTAATCCTTTCTGCTGTCCTCTCCTGTTTTAAAGCAGAGTTCATCCCTTTCTCAGTTATGCTTGTTAATTGTATATCTATCCCTGTATCCTATTTTTTTTTACACTTTTGCTTCTCTTTGTTTCCCACTCCCTCTTTACAAAGGAAAACTGGCCAGTGAGAGAAGAGGGTGTTCAGAATCAGTGCTCTTGGTCTGGTGTAATCCACTTCTGCTGCCCTCACCCAGAGTCCAATCACAGGTTATCTTTTAAAAATTTTCTTTTACATTCTTCTTCATAACCATAACTCCATGACTGGAGTTTGTTTTACTTGGAACTAATCACACCATTAATCTGTCCCCTCACCCCTGCCCATTCTTCCCCTCTATTTCCCTACTGAATGCAATATATTTCTGTACGTGCTGTGTATGTGAATGTGTGTGTGTGTGTGGTGTTCTTTCCTTTGACAGCGTCAGATGAGGAAGCAGTTCAAGTGCTGTTCACTTCTCTCATCTCTTCTTCCTTGTTTTTAGTGCCTTATTCTTTTGCATCCTGATTATGTAAGATAATTTCCCCCATACTTCATCTCCCCTTTCCTACCCTAGTGTATTTTCCCCCTCTCTCTTTCCTTTCTTCTTTTAAGATCATCAAAATATAACAAAATTCTCTTCTTTATAAATTCTCTCTATGGCTGTGGATGATGATAGTGCTTTGAAGGAATTCATACATTATCTCCTCATATTAAAGATCTTATCCTTGGTTAGTCCCTTATAATTGCTCACTCATCTTTACCTTTTTATTGATCTCTGTTTTCATATTTCAAAGTTTCTACACAGTTATAGTCTTTTTTCCCCCTTGATCAGGAATACTTGGAAGTCTTCTATTTCCTTAAACATTCCTTTTTTCTCTTGTAGGATTATGCTAAATATTGGTGGGTAAGTTATTCTTAGCTGTATGCTAAACTTTTTGAATTCTGGAACATTATATAACAAGTCCTCCATTCCATTATGGTGGTGATGGCTGCTAAATCTTGTGTGATCCTCCTTAGTACTTGAATTCTTTCTTTATGGTTATGTGAAATATTTTCTTCTTTGACCTAGAAGCTCTGGATTTTAATTAATGGTCCAGAGGGTTTTCATTTTGGAATATTTTCTAGGAAATGACTGATGGCTTCTATTTTAACTTTTCCCTCTATCTCTAAGATATCTGGGTATTTTTCTCATATGATTTATTGAATATGCTATCTGGCTTTTTTGGGGCGGGTCATGGCTTTCAGATAATTCAATGATTATTCAATCATCTCTCTCAGAGCTGATTTCTCGGTCAATTGTTTTCTCTATGAGACACTTTACATTTTCTTTTATTTTTTTCAGTCTTTGGACTTTGTTTTAATATTTCTTGCTATCTCATGAAATCATTTATTACTATTCAGTCCATTCTAATTTAAAAAGTATCTGTTGCTTTGGTAAGGTTTTGTATCTCTTGTGTCAAGCTATTCTCTTTCTAATTCTTTCTTCTATAGCTCTCATTTTTTTCTACAATCTTTCCTTTAGGGCTCTTATTTCACTTATAAAATAATTTAAAATTCTTTAAAAAAAAACCCAAAAACCTCTTCCTTCACCTCTTCAAGAAGTTCTAGTTGAACTTGTGCCCACATTCTCTGTGTATGCATATTTGTATGTGTTTGGGTTGTTTTTAAATTTTTTTTTTTTGAGGTTTTACTTGAAGATTTTTGGAATCTTCTGTGTCTTGTACTTCTGTCAGCATAATAGCTTTTTATGGCAGAATTGTTTCTTCTTTTTCTTTTTTGTTCATTCTTCCAGCCTAATTCCTAACTCTAGACTTTATATTAGGGTAAGGCTCTAAGTCATTATGGAAAGAATATCTGGGCTGAGCTTGTGTTCTCTTGGATCCTACTGCTGTTGTCTTGAGGTATTAGGTGTTATGTACCATTATCTCAGAGGCAGCTAGGTGGCTTAGTATAGAGCAATAGAGTATAGAGTATATACTCTATATAGAGAAATAGAGTGCTAGGCCTGAAGTCAGGAAGACCTGAGTTCAAATCCAGCCTTAGATACTTATTAGCTGTGTGACTGGGCAAGCCATTTAATGTTTATTTGCCTTAATCTACTGGAGAAAGAAATGGCAAACCACTCCAGTACCCTTGACAAGAAAACCTGATGGATAGTATTGACATGCTATGATCAATGGGGTCATGAAGAGTTGGACATGACTGAATAACAAAGCAAACATACACATTTTCAGTGCTCCCAAATTGGTCTGATTCAGGGTAAAGTTGAATTGCTGCTATCCTGGTCAGAGCTCTGCCAGTTTCTTACCTGTGTTTGGGTCTGAGCAGCATATCTATGGTATTTTTCATGTTTGGAGTTCTTGTAGAATTCTCTGGACTGAACTTCTAGCAGCTAGCTGGAAAGCTCTGCAGGTTTAGATGGACAAATCTTGAGGCTTCTCTTCATTCATTCCATTCTCCATACTGCTACCAAAATGACTTTCTTTAAATAAAGACTCACACCTATCACTCTCCTAATCATTAATCTCCCCTAAGGGCCATCTCCAGTCATCCTGGTCTATATCTTGCCCCGGACCCACATGGCTCAGGAGGAGAAAGTGAGGCTGGTCACTTTGCACAGCCCTCCTCACTTAAATCCAATTCACTTGCATGTCATTCCATCATGTCCCGGATGTCATGGTTCCTTCCCTTCAAGAACGAAGGAGGGAAAACAACAATCTCCTCTAGAACCAAATATAAATTTTAACTTTTAAAACCTTTCACAACTTTGTCCTAACTCCTCCCACACACTGTAAGCCAATGTATAAGTGTGTAAGACCACCTGGTCTTTTCTCTGTTCTTTACACACAGCATTCTCTCTGCTATCTTCTGGTCTCTCAGACATGGAACGTATTCCTTTCTTGTCTCTGCCTCATGCCATCCCTCTCTTTCTTTATGGCACAGGTCACATACCACCTTCTACAGAAACCTTTTCTATTCCTCTCAATTGCTAATGCCCTCCTCAGATGACTTCGTATTTAAACCCTTTGCATTTAATCATATTAATTCTTTATATTTATTCTGTAGGGACTTGTATATGTCCCCATTGTCTCCACCATTAGAATATAAGCTCTTAGTGATTAGGAATTTTCCCCCCATTTTTTTATATTTGCATTCCTATCACATAGTATCAGACACTGATGTCCTTTCTTGAGCTAAACTACCAAGCATTCAAACTCTGCTTCAGAGAGCCCAGCTCTGAAGAACTGGCCACGTCCTTTGAATGCAAAACATGGGCTTGCCAAAAAGTCTGTTTTATGGAGAATTCACAGGTCAGGCATTCACGTGGTGGCCAGAAGAATCGATACAAGGACATTCTTAAGGTCTGTCTCAGGAACTTTGGAATTGATTGTGTGACATGGGAGACACTGGCACAGGACTGCTCAGCATGGCATGCCCCCATCAGAGAAGGTGCTGTGCTCTATGAGGGAAGCAGAACTGAAACAGCTCAAAGGAAACCAGGAGGCAAAAATTTGGGGGAATCCACCCAATGTTCACACAGACAATTTATGCCTGACCTGTGGTAGAACATTCCAACTCATATTGCTCTGATCAGCCACAGTCGGGCACATTGAAACTTGACTCTAGCATAGTGATACCATTTTGGTCCTCTTCAAGAATGAAGGACAACAACCCACCAACAGTGCCTAGCACTTAGTCGGTACTTAGTAAATCCTTGTTGAATGTTTGATTTCCCAGAGTCAGACAGCTAATAACTGTCAGAGGTGAAATTTGAAACATGGTCCTCTAGCCTCCAAATACAATGCTCTACCAAATTACTCTTTTTCTTTTTAAACCAAGTCCTGATTTGAGCAGTTATTTAATACTGTGACCAAGCCTGGAGTTGACTAAGTAGAGGAATCACATAGCAGCATGGAATTTAAGAAAAATAGTCCTGTGTGATAGCCACTGTGGGCACTCTCCTATAAGAGGCCCAGTTTCCCAAACACTGCCAAAAGTAAGCAATACTCAGATTGTCCCCTTCTTTCATCCATTTATCCTTTTTTCTTTAGTCTATAACTGATCAGATGAAGGGCATTTTGGCAAACCAGGGATGGGGGGCATTTAATAGTCACATAAATACACCCAAAGTGTATGGCCAAGAGAACATTGCTATCTAGACTGTAGTAACTTTGACATTGGCTCTCAGCAACACTCCTCAACTCGTAGGCCACCCACATTTGTTACACGTAAACTGGAACAAAACTCAGAACACCTAAGATAGAGTCCAATGAAGCAGAATAATTAGTATTTCTAAGAAAAAAAAAGCGACACTTTCCAGATTGAATATTCATTATTCAACTTGCAAACATCCTATGCATGTGAATAGCCACTTGCATCTACCTTCCATTCCCTTTATTCCTTCTCTCTTCCGGGCTATTCAGCTCCTTTTCCCTGCCCCCTTTTTGAATAGCAGTTAAATTGGTGGGGAAAAGAAAGAGAGCATACTGTTCCTCAGGTCAGAGACAAGAGCTAGATACTGAGTGAATCCAACAATGGTGTATTTCACTTGTGACAAGAGGTGACCAAAGAGGGTTAACTAGAAAGAAATATCAAATAATATCAGTGAGACAGATGACTAATGGATGAGGAGTCTCAAAATAAGTGAGGTTTCCAAATACTTGAGAAAGAGAAAGACTTCATTCTTTCCTGCTGCCAACACCCTATTATTAAGGAAACCGGAAGTTTGCTGAAACCAGCCGTGAATTTAAATTGGGACATATCCTTTCACTGAATCATGATAATTTTAAAAGTATTTTTTATGTTTAAGTCAGAATAGTAGCAATAATTTCACTTGCCTGGGAATCTTGTAGAGATAAGAGAATTGAACCATGCAAATGCTTTTCAAAATAAGACAAGCCAACCTTGCAAGTAATTTTCAAAAGTCATGAGGCCCACAAGAGTGAAACTTAGAGGGATGGGAATAAACATTTATTAAGAGCCTACTATATGCTAGACCAGGGGTGGGGAACCTGAGACCTTGAGGCCACAAGTGACCTTCTAGGTCCTCAAATATGGTCCTTTGGCTGATGAAGTTTTGATTCAGTCAAAGGGCCCACTTCAGGACCTAGAGGGCCACACCTGGCCTCGAGGCCACAGGTTCCCCTATGCTAGGCACAGTGCCAAGCATTTTACAAATATCTCATTCCATCCTTACAACAAACCTGCAAGGTATATGCTATTCTTTTTACAATTGAGGTGGAGGTGGGCAGATATTAAGTGACTTGCCCAGGGTCTCGTAGCTAGTAAATGTCCTAGGTTGACCCCAGGCCTTAGGCTTACTCACATTTGTCCTTGTAACCCTGCTCTAAGCATGCCTTTGGAAGCTTTGTTGTTCTCTGATAGTTCTTTCACTCTCCTTATTCTGTACACTCCCAGACCAAGGGAGTGGTGATATGTTTTGAGTTCTATCTGTCTGTCAGATCTGAAAGTTTACTACACCTATGACATGAAGATTTCCACAGTGTGTGTGGTTATGTCATCTTAGTATCTTGGGACAGAAAAGGGTAACACTTTTCATCAGCAGCACACTAACCTTGAGGCTTGACAGCTACCTCAGAGGCAGTAAAATGGTAAAATTGGACCACTGGTTTAAATTTTAAAATAAAGCAGATAATACATACATCGAAAAATTGAAAAATAAAGCAAAAACTTAATGAAAGTAAAGCATTTCCTGTTAAACCATTTAGTGTCAGAGGTGTTGATATTTGCAGTTATTTTACTTGATTTCAAAATCTTAATAAGGAGGGATGGTGGGATACAAAGGAATCCTAATTTGTATCTCCTTTTTTTTTTTGCTTTTTGGGGGGCAATTGGGGTTAAGTAACTTGCCCAAGGTCACACGGCTAGGTTTTTGTTTGTGTTTGTTAAGTGTCTGAGGCCAGATCCGAACTCAGGTCCTTCTGACTCCAGGGCCGACGCTCTACTCACTTCACCACCTAGCCACCCCTCTATCTCCTTCTTAACCAGTGCTGATACAGGAATGTATGAAGAGCCATGGGTTTGGAGTTAGATACTTTGGGTTCAAATCTTGGTCTGGTAATGTTTCACCCTGTATGACCTCAAGCAAGCCATTTAATCAGTTTAGGCTTCAGCTTTTAAACTTTGGGCAATTCATGGGCCTCAGTTTCTCCATCTGTAAAACGAGGAAATTGAATGACTCAATGGCACCTAAAGTCCTGTTGAGCACTAGAACCAGGGTCTATGAGCCATCCCATCATGCACCCATCCAAGACTTTTTTCACTGGTTTTCCAGACTTTGCTGCAGAACAGCATCTCTGCCTCTGATCTGGTTTATTGGCTTTTAGATAACATCTCCAGCTAAAGTCTGTAGTGGGAAAGAAAGGAAAAGGTAAAAGGTCTTTTGTTCCCTAACATTCTTTAACTACTAATTATATATGCATCACATTCACTATCTTTATCAAGAACTAAGAAGATTCATACCCTGGGGAACTTTCTTTGGAAAAAGTCTGAACTTTGGGATTATTAAATGCCATTAAATGAGTGACATTGTTAGAAAATTTTAAAGTAACCTTTCTTCCCCCTTTTCTATAACTCCTTGATGGAAAAGGTTGAGAAATACATCAAATTCATGTGAGCAATATTGCCATATCCTAGACTCAGTGGAGAAAAAGTTATTTTATGTGCCTTATTTAAGATGATCAAAAGGATATTGATGTGTTAAAGTTAAGCTACTGTGGATTTCACTTTCTTTTTTCCATGGGTTTGTGGTCTGACTGATGAAGGTACTCCTTCCACTAAGGCCTATCACTATTAAATCTACATCTTCTCAGCCTGGGTGATTCTTGTGTGTATTGTTCATAAATTCTCCATAGATATTCTGTCCCTGACTCTGGTGGCCTTCCAATAAAGTTTTTTGATGTTTTGTGGAAACAAGTGAAACCCTTGGGTTTCCTGTCTGATAGTGTTCTTTTTCATTATGTGACTAGTCTTCCTTTTCTGATCATACATTTCCTCTATATGTTTTGCACTATTTATTGTCAGGATAGATAAATTTGAGGATCAATGATATACAGATGATCATTAAATCCATAGGAGCTGATGAGATCCTTAAGAGAAGTATTACAGGGGGAGAATAGAAGTAAGCCTCAAACAGAACCCTGTGGGACAAGTAGGGTTAGAGAGTGTAACCTGGTTGAGGATCCAGCAACAGAGACTGAGAAGGAGCATTAGATGGATAGGAGGAGGACCCAGAGAGGATGGTGTCCTGAAAACCTGGAGGCAAGAGAGTGTCAAGGAGGAGAGGGACAGTGTCAAAGCCTGCAGAGAAGTCAAGGAGAATGAAGATTGAGAAAGTTGGATTTGGCAACTTAGAAATAATTGGTGAATTTGGAGGGAGCAGTTTCAGCAGAACGATGAGGTCAGACTTCAGATTATAAAGGGTTAAGAAGAGAGTGAGAGAAGAGAAAGTAAACCCTCTTAGATATGGCCTTTTCAATGAATTTAGCCCCCAAAGGCAAAAGAGATAGTGGATGATAGCAGAGATGAAAGGATCAAGGGAGGGTTTTTTTCAAGGTGGGAGAAACATGAGTATGCTTGTAAGGCAGTAGGGAATTAGAGATTGAAAATCAGTGATAAGAGTGGGGATGGCTGTGGACACAATCCATTTGGGGACACAGAATGTAATAGGATCATTTGAACAGGTAGAGGCATTAGCCTTGATAAGGTGGAAAACCATTTAATCAGATGAGACAAAGGTGAAGGAGGAGAGAATCTCAGAGGCAGGAGACAGAATCTCAGAGTGATGGGAGATGATGAAGAGAGAAGAGGAAGTTCACAGTGAATGGCCTCATTTTTTTTTCTATAAAATATGAGGCAGAATTGATTGAAAGATTTAGACAATACAATATCTGTTGTTTCTACTTGTTGATTATCATTCCCCACCCTCTTGACCTCAAGTTGCATATCACTTAGTAAAGCACACAAGTTTTCAAGGTGTGCCATGTGCATATATAACAGTCTTCTGTTAATCAAGTTTATCAATAGCAAGAGAGGCATAAACCAAGAAAACCTACACCTTCTACTCAGGTCCACCCGTGTCATTCATTGAGAATGTCACATCTAAAATTAAATATAGTCTTAGTTAATGCATATGGTACTCCTAATTCTATTTTTCTTTACATTCTTTGTCATTCTATATTATATTCCTCCTCATGGCCTTTTTTTAATAACAACAATAATATTTCATTGCATTGATATGCCATTGAGAAGTTATTTTTAAGTTTTTCTGTGATTACATATACAAGTTATGTATTGTTTTGTAAAAAGGGATCTTTTTTCTTTTAATAACATATTTAAGATATGTTTTTACGATGGGATCACAGGGCAGAATAACATAATCAATGTTCTGTTTTGTTATATTGCTAGATTGCTGTCTAAAAGATGATATCAGTTTAAATTCTATCAATAAAGTGACAGTTTCCTCGTTTCCCCACTTTATTTGTGTATGTGCCAATTTGAAGTGCATAAGGTAATTCCTTAAAAATTTTAAAATGTGTGTGTTTTTGGTTATTGAAAAATTCACAAAATTTTCAAGTGATTATTTACAATCTGTCTTTCCTCTTTTGTAAATTGTATATTTTGGTGATTTGTTCCTTGGGGACTGATAATTACTCTTTTTTTTCTCTTTGAAAGGGGAAGGTAGGGCAATTAGGGATAAGTGACTTGCCCAAGGTCACACGACTAGTTTTGTGTTAAGTGTCTGAGGCCAGATTTGAACTCAGGTCCTCCTGACTTCAGGGCTGGTGCTCTACTCACCTCAACACCTAGCTGCCCGAGAATTACTCTTATACATTTGTGTCGGTTCCCTATAGGTTCTGCATGTCAGACTTCTATTAGATCTATTTACTGCAACAACAGCAGCAGCAGCAATAACAAATCCCAATCTGTTATTATTTTTTTTTAATTTGGTGATACTGTTTTTTATTGTACAGGATTTGTTTTCCTTTTTGCATAGTCAAATAGATCTATCTTATCCATATGTTCAACAGATAAACATAATAAAAAGATAAAATGATTTGTTCCCCTCAAAAGTAGTGATAATTATATTAATTTTTCTTCTGACTTCTTATGCACTTAAAATATTTAGTTCTCTAACCTTATTCATCATTCATAACCTTAATCACATTCATTCATTACAGCGTGTTTTACAGGGATGACTCTAAACTCATTTTTCACCATATTGCTCATCAATTTTACCCAACAGTTGTGCAATTCATGATTTCTTTCTCTAATTGTGACAGTAATAACATAATAGCTAGCATTGATGTAAGAATTTTGAGGTTTGCAAAGTGCCTTACAAATATTTTCTCATTTTATCCTCTCAGCAAATCTAGGAGGTAGATACTATTATTATCCTGTTTTACAAATGAGGAAACAAAGGCAGGCATAGGCTAAATAACTTTCTCAGAATCACACTGTATCTGAGGCTAGATTTAAATTCAGATTTTCCTGACTCCAGTTTCAGTGCCCTTTTCATGATGTCACCAAGCTGAAATAGCCCAAATTTTGACCTAAATTGGAGTTCCAGCTTTTATGAGATCTGTGACCTTGGGCAATTCACTTCACATTTTTCAGCTTTGGTGTCCTTATCCACAAGATTGGGGTGATAATATTTCCACTACTTATTTCACAGGGTTATTGTGAGAAAAACACTTTGTAAACTATAAAACATTATGTAAATGTAAGTTAATATTATTCTGTATACTTTTGACATTTACTTCTGGAATCCCAAGTCCGTTCCATCAATCTATTTAATAATATTAAATCTTTTAATGCTTTTTGTTCTTTACTTTAGAGTCATATCACAATATGCCCCCCATTCCCTATGAACTCTCCTTTGTAAAAAAGGAAAACAGTTAAAACCACAAGTGACAGTATATGCAATATTTTACCCCAATGATTCCTCTACTTCATTACCAAGAAGCAAGAAGTATGTTTTGTCATCTGTCTAGAACCTGAATCAATCATTATAGTTAATCTGAGCTCAGCTGCTTTTAAATGTTGCTTTTATTTTTAATATTATAGTTATTATGCATATTGTTTTTAGTTTTGCTTTTTTTTTGCTTGTGCAAGTTCAAATAATTCAAAATTCTTTGAATTTCTAGTAATTATCATTTCTTATGGCTCAATACTATTTTATTGCATGAATGTTCTGAAATTTATTCAGCCTTTTCTCAGTCTATGGAGCACACTCTTTGCTTCTAGTTTTTGTCTACCACAAAGGGGCTGCTACTATTATTTTGGTATGTAGGCAAACAATCTATCTTTTACCACCTTTGGGCATATGCTTAGTAGTGGCATTTCTGGGTCTAAGAGCACAAGCAGCATGAACAGTGCAATGATTTTTCTTCCACAATTCCAAATTGTATTCTAGAAAATTAGACCAATTTATGTGATGATCTCTTGCCTCAACCCTTCAGGCATCAATTGTTTCTACCCTTTATCATATTTTCCTATTTCATGGGGGTGGGTCAACCCTTGATCTATTTTTCTAATATTTGTGTGGTGCCAAATAGATTTGATAACAACCACTTTATGACATCTTTTATAAAGAAATTTAGACTGGTTCAGCTTGGCTGCAGAAGTCAGAAATAGGAACAATTCTGGGAACAAGTTATGTGTGGTGAGCCTGCTTCTAGAGAATTGTGATGTAGAATGGAAGGGCCCACTCTCAACCCTGCTATTCTGTGACTACTTATTGTGCAGTGAAAAAAGCCTTTTGAGCTATAATTAAGGGTACCTTTAGAAAGCATTGACCAAACAATCTCTCTCTCTCTCTCTCCCCCATATCTATATCTATATATCTATCTGTCTCTGTCTCTTGCTCTTTCTTTCTCTCTGTCTACGTCTCTGTCTCTTTTCCTGGCTGCATTGGAATGAGAAGTACAAACTGCTATGGACTTCCAGGTGAGGGAGAAGCCTCAAGCCCTACAGAGCACATCACCCCACTGTTGTTTCTGTGTCTGTGGTATTAAGTCCGTCCTGCTCTTAGGTGAAGGAATATTGGAGATAACTTTGACCTTGTCAGCTGGTCGGTCTCTGGGATACCTTCCGACTCCAAGGTTCTCTAAAGACCTTGATGAAGACAAATGTTAGGTTTAGAAAGAGTGAGGAAGAGATAGAGAGCTAGAAGGATAGGTAGATATTATCAGAGAGAGAAATTTCAAAGTTCTTGATTATCAAGTGGCACCATTATGGATGAGGAAGACATGAAGAATATTACCATCCCTCTGTATCTCTAAGGTAAGGCCTATCATGGGAGGTGAGGAGGTTGATAAAATAAGGAACTGGAGTGTGCAAAGAGACAGAGGGAGGTACACTCAAGTCCTTGAGTACTCAATCAGAGATAGGGATGGAGAAAATTGTGACCTAGGTTCAAAATTTCTAGAGAAAGGAGAGAAAGTTATCTGGAATCCCACAGATTACTGTGACAAAAATTTGGATGGGGGATATAGACAGATGGAGTTAATCTCAAAGGAGAAAACATTGCTAGATAATGAAGACAAAGGAACATTGACTGGAAGGAGCATTCAGGAGCAAAACATGTATACTCCTTTTTCTCTTGTCCCAGTGTGTTGAGGGGCATTCGATGAGAATCCAGAACTGTAGAGGATGCCAAGGATTCTATATTTTCTGGAGAGATCTAGGCGTCCATTATCATTAAGAAGTCTTGGTGAAGTAAAGAGGCAGGTGACAAACAGGAGGTTTAAAATTTTTCTTTGATTTTTTTCATTATTCTGAACTTGATGAACAACAACATAATGAACATTTCATATACAAAGGACAAAAAAAAATGAAGATTGAAATGAAATGCCAAATGTCCATTGTGTACAGCTTGTTTTTAAAAAGTATATAATAAATTCAGCACATTAGCTCCAAAGCTGTACTGCCTGTCTGTGTTTCTCTATAAACTTCCTTCTGTTCTTTTCTGTGCAAAAAATATCTTCCCCAAAGCCAAACCCCCAAACAAACAAAACCCCAAAACTTTTTTTCTCCCTCTCCCCTTTTTTTTGGGCATCGCTATCAACTTTCCACCCTGTAATTGTCCCCTTTTCCCCTACCCAATTAAAAAAAAAAAACAGCATAGTTAAACAAAATGAATCCACAAATTAACTATTTCCAAAATTGTATGTCTCATTCTGCACCACTAATCCATTAACTCTCTGTTCTCAAGCGGGAAGCATGTTTCATCATTTGTCCTCTGGAGTTGGGTCTGATCATTGTATTCACTAGGGATTATTGCTGTTTTTCTTTACAACGTTATTGCTATGGTATAAATTGTCCTCCTAATTCTGATCAATTTACTCTGCATCAATTGATAGGTTTCCCCAGTACAATGCTTTCATAACTTCTTACAGAGCAATAATAGGAAGGAAGAAAGGAAGGAAGGAAGGAAGGAAGGAAAGAAGGAAGGAAGGAAGGAAGGAAGGAAACAAGGAAGGAAGGAAGGAAGGAAGGAAAGAAGTAAGGATGGAAGGAAAGTAGGAAGAAAGGAAAGTAGGAAGAAAGGAAAGAAGGAAGGAAGGAAATAAGTAAGGAGGGAAGGAAAGAAGGAAGAAAGGAAGGAAGGAAGGAAGGGAGGGAGGGAGGGAGGAAGGAAGAAAGCTCCTACTGTGAGTCAGGCACTGTGCTAAGCACTTTACAAATATTTCATGTGATCCTCATAACAACACCATTAAGTAGGTGCTATCATTATTATTATTATTATTATTGCCATTTTAGAGTTGAGAGATCTGGAGAAGAAAGAAGTTAAATAACTTACTCATAGTCACACAGGTAGTAAGTGCATGAGGCTGAGTTTGGATTCAGGTCTTCCTGATTCTAGGAGTACCTCTCTGACCACTACACCACCTGGCTGCCTCTGTAATATTCCATTATAGTCATATACCATAATTTGTTCAGCCCAGTTGATGAATACCACTCTAATTTCCAGTTCTTTGTTGCAACAAAAAGCACTGATGTTAATATTTTTGTGCATATGGATCCTTTTTCTCTTTCTTTTATATCTTTTGGTTATGTGTTAGTAGTGGTATTACTGGGTTAAAGGCTTTAGTGATTTTCGGGGCATAGCTCCAAATTGCTTTCCAGAATGACAGGATGAATTCACAGCTCCATTAAAAGTGCATTAGGGTACCTATCCTCCTATAGCCATAGAGGACCTATTCTTTGTTAGTATCTTTTATACCATTCCCTTCAAGCACTATCCCTTTTAATAGTGTGAATGTGCCTTGTAGCTTTCTGTTTCCCAGTATCTTCCTTTCCAGGGGAGAGAAACTAAGAATCATAGATATATAGACTCTCAGAATTGAAGATGATTACCATCTTCACCTGGCCCAACCCATACCTGAAGGTAGAATACCCTCTCTAGTATTTCTGACAGGTGGGGAAGGAGCCCAGTGCAGTGGAAAGAGCTCTGACTAGAATCAGACTACCTGGATTCATAATCGCCTCTCATGATAACCACCTTTGTGACCTTGGGCAAGTCAATTAAGGATTTTGGACCTTGGTTTCCTCATGGGTAAAAAAACTCATTAGACTGGATTTCCTCTGAGGTCCAGTCTAGGTCTATGATTTGATCTACTCTTAATTAGAAGAGCTTTAGAGATGGCAAACTCACTCCATATCCTGAGGCTGCCCTTTCCATTTTAGGGAGCTTTTCTTTACCCTTGCTATTTAAGCAAAACATGCCAAAGCTAAGCATACCTAATCTCTCCTTCACATAACAGTCCTTCAGATATTTAAAGACAGCTATCACTCCCTCCAAGTCTAGACTAAATATTCTAATGCTATTTCTTAAATGGTGTGGTTTCTTCTTTTTCTTCATCCAGGTTATCTTCTTCACTATATCTTGGACAGGTGTTACAGATGAACAGTGATCTGCACCTACTCCAATTTGTTGATATTCTCCCTAAAACATGGAGCTCCAAACAGACCAATATTGTGGAAATGATCAGCCTGGATCAAAGTTTGGCATGATTATACCTTTCCTCATTCTGGATACTGGTTCTATTAATTCAACCTATGTTTGGAGGCTGCTTAAGCTACTATTAACTGGTATTTAACTAAAAATATCGGGCAACTACGTGGTGCAATGGGAAGAGTGCTGGGTCTAGAGTCAGGAAGGTCTGAGTACAAATCTAGCTTTAGAAACTTAATAGCTGTGTGACCCTGGGCAAATCACTTTACCTGTTTGCCTCAGTTTCCTCATCTGTAAAATAAACTAGGGAAGGAAATGGCAAACCACTCCAGTATCTTTGCCAAGAAAACCCCAAATGGGGTCACAAAGAGTTCAATATGACTGAAAAGACTGAACAACAAAAACGAAAAATCTTTATCTCTCACCTTTTAAATAAAAAACAAGCAATTTATTATGAACTGAACATTATTATGAATCTAAACTTACGTTTACAACTAATTAAAATTTTTAGAAGACCTATAGAAATCTATGAGAACAAATCAGTTGCTGTTTCCTTCCATTTTCTTTTTCAACTAATTTACTCAGAAATGTCTCTATATATTTCCCTTTTCTATAGTTAATCATTGCTGATGTGTATGCTGACATTCTGATTCTGTTTTCTTCACATTTTATTATTTCATCTATATCTTTACATGTTTCTTTATGTTTCTCATACTTGCCATTCTTGCTTGCATCATAAGGTTCCAAATGTTCAGCCACTCCCCAATTTCTTGATATCATATTGAGTTCAGATTTTTTGTAATTACATTTCTCTCCTAAATTTTCTGCAGTCTGGCTTCTGACCTCATCATTCACCTGAGACTGTCCTCATCAAAATTATCATTGATCTCTTAATCATCTAATCTGATGGCCTTTTCTCAGCAGTACTTGACATTTGACCAATCACCTCTTCCTGGATCTTCTTTCCATGCTAGTTTTTCAAGTCATTACTTTCTTGCTTCTCTTTCTTTCTGTCTGACTGCTGCTCATTCACCTTTGCTGGGCCTTCATTCACCTTACACCTACTAATTGTGAATGTCCCTCAAGATTTTATCTTGGCCTCTCTTTTTTCTTTGTATTCTCTCACCTGATCATCCCATGGGATTAATTTTTTATCTCTATGAAGATATCTCTTAGCTTTAGGTTTGTATCTCTAGTCTCTCTCCAAGTTCCAGTCCTCTCTGTTGTGCCTTTTTAATCATATGTCCCATTGCCATCTTAAACTCAACATGTCAAAGGAGAAATCATTGTTGGCCCTACTCCCATTCTCCTCCCCCAACCCCATTCTCCTCTCTTTCAAACTTCCCTATTATTATCAAAGACATCCACATGCTTCTGGTCACCCAGGCTCCAAACCTCAGAGTCATCTTCAACTGCTCCCCCTTACCCTTTCCACTTATGTAATCCATTGCCAAGTATTGTCCTTTCTATCTACGCAACCTCTCTCCTGTGCATCCCCTTCCCTCCAATCACAAAGACATGATACTGGTTCAGGCTGTCATCATTTCTTTCCTGAACTGTTGCGATAGCTAGCTGACTTCTTTTTCCTTTCTTTCCTTTTTTTGGAGAGGGAAAGGCAGGGCAATTGGGGTTAAGTGACTTGCCCAAGGTCACACAGCTACTAAGTGTTAAGCGTCTGAGGCTGGATTTGAACTCAAGTCCTTCTGACTCCAGGGCTAGTGCTCTGTTCACTGTGTCACCTAGCTGCCCTTGTCTAACTGACTTCTGCCTTGTCTCTCCCCACTGCTGTCTCTCCTTTACTCATCTGCCAAGATAATTTCTCTAAAGTAGAGTTCTGACCATGTCACCCCTTGCACTCCTGCTCAGTGAGCTCCAGTGACTTCAATATATCAGGGATCATGAGTAAGAGTGCCAGCCCCAGAGTTGGAATGACCCGGGATTGGATCCAGCCTCAGAAAATGAGCACCCACACATAAATAACGACTGGCCATGTAACCTTGAGCAAGTTACTTAACCCCAATTGCTTTAAAAAAAAAATACATCAGGGATCAAATAAAAAGGCCTCTGTTTAACTTTAAAAGCTCTTCATAATCAAGCCCCTTCCTACCTTTCCAGTCTTCTTGCCTTTTATTTCCTTTTATACCCTCTAGTGGCCAATTGCATCAGTCTGCTTCCTCTTCCTCAAACCCTAAGTGTATATCTATCAATATTGATAGGTCAATACATACTATGTAGGAAGTACTTTAAAAATACATTTATAGGGGTGGCTAGGTGGTGCAGTGAATAGAGCACCGACCCTAGAGTCAGTAGGACCTGAGTTCAAATCCGGCCTCAGACACTTAACATAAAATCTAGCCATGTGATCTTGGTCAAGTCACTTAACCCCAACTGCCCTCAAAAAAAAAAAGCAAAACTACATTTATATATTTACTATAAACCATTTTAATATATTACTTTAGTATAAAATGTTTACCATAAAACATATCTATGTTTACTATATATTTTTACCTACCTACTCACTCACCTATCTGTTATCTGTCTGTCTGTCTGTCCTGTCTGTCTGTCTAGCTACCTATCATCTCTCTCCCTCTCTTTCTTTCTTTGGAGAGGTTCATCCAACAAATGTCAATCTGGCTAATATGAATGTATGTATATATGAGTATATATATGTATGTGTGTATACATGCATATATATATATATATATATATATATATATATATATATATATATATATATATACTCACCATTATATATTGGTGTCATAGTAAGAGTGTTGAACTTGGACTCAGGAAGACTTTAGTTTCCATCCTGCCTAAAACACTCACCAGCTGTGTGAGCAAATTACTTAAACTTGGTCTGCCTTAGTTTTTCTCATTTATAAAACAGGAATAATAATCTCCTTGTAGGTTTCTTGTGAGGATCAAATGAAATAACATGCACAATGCTTTGAAAGCCTTAAAATGCTATATAAATACTAACTTTATATACTGTACTTGATCATGTAAACTATACATATATATATATTTACACACATATATTTACTATATATAATTAGTGGCCATTTCATTGGACTGCCCATCCAACCGTTAATGTTAATCTGGGAGGTTTTTATGCACTGTTTTTCTAGTATAAATGGTTAGACCAATCTATTTTGAAAGACTGGATTTCACTGAGTATGCTTTGAGGCATTCTGTCATTTATAAACAAGGGCTCTTGGAAAACCTTGTCATGGAGGCTCCTTCTTTGGCTTGTATTTTGTGAAGGATATATTTATATATATAATACACACACACACACACACACACACACACAGAGCCAATCTCCATATGAACTCTTTTGGTGATACACACACACACACACACATATATATATGCACACACACATACATATATACACACACTATGTATATATATATACACACATACACATATATGTTTATACACACATATAAATATATGTGTATGTATATGGAACAGCTAGATGATGCAGTGGCTAGAATGTGGGGTCTGGAGTCAGGAAGACCTGAGTTCAAATATGGCCTTAGACACTAGTTTCTTCATCTGTAAAATGACCTGGAGAAGGAAACTGTATGCCAGTATTTTTGCCAAGAAAACCCCAAATTGCATCCCATAGAGTTGGACAGACTGAAATGGCTAAACAACAAAACAACTGTGCATATGTATGTATGTATATATGTGTGTGTATAATATGTGCATATTCATTTACATATACATCACCTAAAGGTTGTATACATACAACCTTTGGGTTGTATGTATACAACCCAAAGAGTTCATATGGAGTGTGGAACAGCCTTCTCCATGTTCGTTTCTATCACAAAATCTTGAACAAACTTAACATTTGCCACATATTGTTTGAAAAAAGCCTTTGAAGTTTTTTTCTTCCACCAAGTCAAATGCTTTAAAAAAAAAGCACCCAACAATAGGCAGAGTAAGATCTTTTATTCTCTAGACCTCTCATGCAGTTATGTGACTGTAAAGATGAGGGAAGCTATAGAAATTCATCTGAGATATCTTTCCTTTTCCTTCCTCATATTTTATCAGTCATATTCTTGATATTTCTTTTTCTTCTGATTTTTAATGGTTCTTTATGGTGAAGACTTTGATTCAACTGCAATTACATTGGAGTGCTGGAAAAGGGTGACAAAAGGTGCCAAGAAGCAAATGCTTCCAGCTTTTCTGGGCTTTGCTGAAAAAGTCTGGCAAGGATTTTGTTTGTATCCCCCTAGCTTTAATATTTGATGATGATGGTATGCTGGGTTGAGTGTAATTTTACATTTCTCCTTTTTGGAATTCAGTGGGGTCTTCTTATTTTCAACGTGGAATTTGTTCTTTATAGTGGGGAAAATTGCCTTTAATAATTTCTTAAAGCATAATAACCTGCCATTTTTCGATGTGGATATTGATAGTTCTGAGATCCAGAAGATCTATCTTGCAACTTTCATTCTTTTTCTGTGTTGCATGCAAACATTTTTCTAGTTCAATTCTTTCCTGATCTTGGTTCTTCTTATAAGTTAGTGTTGCCATGCAGTTACTGACCCAGAATTAATTAAATTAATATTGCTGTTTTGAACTTGAAATTCCTGAAAAGCATGATGTTGGAGTTTATGAGACCTTTGGAGGATATTTCTGGGGAAAAGATGCTGGAGAGGAATAATAATGGAAGGTTCAGACTTCCTGTGGTGTTCTCCCATCTTGGTATTACGTTTATCATCGGCTGACCAGGGAGATGCTAGTGCACAAGCATTCGGTCCCCCTTGCTATTCTTTTGTAGACTGATAGTCCACTGCTAAGGACAATAAGGATGTTTTATTGCACTGATGAGCTCAGTGATTGGTGAGCAAACCCAAGTACCTCTAGGAGACTTTAGTCTTGTCCCCTGCCACTGAGTCAGAGAAAGATGCTATCCTTCCAACTGAACAACTTCTCCAAGGTCTCCAAGGTCTATCCCTTGATCCTTTCCACAAGAGAGAAGGTGTCTAAGTAGGAAAAGCCATTTTCTGTGTAACAGAAGGATGGATCATTGTTAAATCCACTGAACAAATAGTACATCTCTACCCTTTTGTTGTGTCCCCATTACTATATTGTCCATTTTCCTCTATATGAGAGATATTAGTGGACACTAATCCTTGTTGGGTAATCTATGTTAGCATGTTGGCTAGAGGTTTAGGGAAACTGAGTAGTCTGGGTCCCAGAATATACAAAAAAATTTGTAAACCCTTTACGACTTTATTTTTGAATGTATTCATATAGGTATGCTATGTAAAAATCAGAGGAAGCAGGATCTAGAGGAATGTAAGTCTTTGGTCCTCCAGGCTAAAAAGGATCAAATGAAATAACATGCACAATGCTTTGAAAGTCTTAAAGTGCTATATAAATACTAACTTCATATACTATAATTGTTCATGTAAAATAAACATGTGTATATATATATATATATACATATATATATATATTTACAATATAGAATTAATGACCATTTCATTGGACTGCCTGTCCAACAGTATGTCAATCTGGGAGGTTTTTATGCACTGTTTTTCTAGTATAAATGGCTTACCAGACAGACAGGTAGAGAGACCAGATCAAGATAACCAGAGAATGAGTCATGTGAGTGTAATGTGACTGTTACCAATCTCCACACCCAATTCCTCCTGAAATTCAGACAGGTTAAGTGGGAAATATGACTTACATTTGGATGACATGTGGGGAGGGGCAGCTGAAGAGTGACACCCCTAAGGGTCATAGGAATAGGAAGTGAATGGAATAGCTAAGAATATGAAGAGGAACAGGTGGAAAATGACAGAAACAATGCACAAAAGAGGAGTACTAGAAACAAAGTATGAAATCCTAAGGGATTAACTTCATGGGATAATAGACTCCTTCAAATTAAAGTCCAAGCTTAGCAAAAAATAAAATAAAATAAAATAAAATTCCCAGGAGGAATTAAAGTATTCTAGGTACTTTTTTCTTCTCTTCTCCAGATCCAACATCCCTATTCCTTTAATGAATCTCCATATGGCATGTTCTTAGGTCCTTCACAATCTGACAGCCTTCAAGCTCAGAACTTAATGAAGTTAAACTTGCTCCTACTCAATTTTTTTGCTTTCCTATTTTTTAATGCTAGTTTTGGCACAGTATTGATTTCAATTTATTTTTATTGTAAATGATCAGCTCTAGCATTTGCTAGACTTTTGTCAACTATTATTGTTAATAACTAGTCAATAATTAAATTACTGTTTCTAATAAAAAATGGATTCAGGATTCTGAACAACTAATTTTTGAAACCTAATCTGTATCTCAAACCATTTGTGGTATGAAAACTCTGTATTTTTCCTTTAAATTAATTTATTTAATTTTAGTTTTCAACATTCACTTCCATAAATTTTTAAATTTAAATTTAAATTTTAAATTTTAAATTTTCTCCACCTCCCTCCCCTTTCCCTCTCCCCAACTCTTTGTATTTTAAAAACAAAACCAAGATACTTGCTTCCTTCCCCACTGATTTAAATCAGTCAATCAGTCCACGAGAGTGTTAGTGACTACTATGTGTTAGGTGCTGTACTAAGTGCTAGGGATACAGAGAAAGGCAAAAACAAAACTAAAAACAGTCCCTGCTCTCAAGTAGCTAACCATCTAATGGGGAGACAACATGTAAATAATTATGTGCAAACAAGATATATAAAAGATAAATTAAGGGTTACTGTTGAAGTCATCAGAGAAAAGATTAAGAAGGATGGGGAGAGGCTTCTTGCCTTGGGACTTTAGCTGAGACTTGAAAGAAGCCAGGAGATAGATATGAAGAGGGAGAGAGTTCTAGGCAAGGGGAACAACCTCTGAGAATGCTCAGAGTTGGGACATGGAGTGTCGTGTTTGAGGAACAGCAAAGAGATAAGAGCCTAATGTTAGTAGGTGACATTGTGATAAGAGAACAGTATGGTTTTCTCCAGCTGTGTTTAAGAATCTGAAGGCTTAGTCTCCTTGCAAATCTTGGCAGGTTGCCCTTTATGTTATCTTGGTCCTGAAGTCGTCTTATTCAATGGAAAGACACATTTATGTGCATCCTTCTCATCGGCAAAAGTGTGGGGTGGTGGTGGGAATCTTAAAATTAAATTTAAATTAAATTAAAATAATTAATTAAAAATTTAATTTAATTTAAATTTAAATTAAGAATTTGGAGCTGAGCATGGTGTTTCACTTGTATAGTCCCTGTTACTGCTATTGAGGAAGCTAAGGCTGGTTGTTTATTGGCACTTGGGGGTTCTCAGCTGCAGTAGGGCTAAAGCTGATCAAGTATCTGTACCTGGTTGAGCACCAATATGGTGAATTACTCCCCAGCCCCCAGCAGAAGACCACCAGGTTGCCTAAGGAAGGGTGAACTGGCTCAGGTATGAACAATGGAGCAGGTTCAATCTTCTATGTTGATCAGCATTAGGATTGGCTCATGAATGACTATTGCCCAATGCAGGTTAAATATCATCATCATCAAAAGAATTTAGAGGGTCGGCTAGATGTCGCAGTGAGTAAGAGCGACAGCCTCGGAGTTGGGATGACCCGAGATCGAATCCGGCCTCAGAAAATGAGCACCCACACATAAATAATGACTAGCCATGTAACCTTGAGCAAGTTACTTAACCCCAATTGCTTTAAAAAAAAATTTAGAAAGTTAAATCTTCCTTAAACAACATTTCAGTTAAAAAAATAAAACAAAGTTCAGTCTGAGACCTATCCTTAATCCTTTCTCGTTGTGTATATTTCTCAACCCACTGAGAAAAATGAGCGTATTTTCCATTTAGAAAATCCTATTCCCCAAACCCACTTCAGGACCAGATTTTTCTTTTGCTTTTCTCTTCTTTGTCCTCTGAGTATATGAACTGAATCTAAGAAATTTGCTTTTCAGATGAAATCTATCAATAGGGACAGAAAAAGGAAAACAAACCAAAATTCCATTTTAAATAAGTGTTTGAACATTAGTAGGAATGGATTGTTTTTGTTTTTTCTTTAGTAAATCTGAGAGCATTTAGTCCCCTGAAAGTTCACAAGCTATGAGTTTATTATAGCAGATAGAATGCCAGACTTGAATCCAGGAAGACCAGAATTAAATTTGACTCATAAACATCTTAGCTGTGTGTCTCCAGGAAAGTCACTTTAATCTCTTCCAGCCTCAGTTTCTTCATCTGTAAAATGGGAATAATAATAGCATCTTTATCTGCCAAAGTTGTTATAAAGATAAAATTAGCTAATATTCGTAAAATGCTTTGAAAACCTTAGAGGGCTTCATAAATATGACCTATCACCATCATCATTATTAATAAGCTTCTTAATTGTATCTATCCTAGAAAACACTTTTATCCTATCAAAAGGTTTTTTTTTTGTATTTTTTTATTTTTAAATGCAGCATATTCATTTAAAAAATATTTACTTTTGTTTTCAGTTCCAAATTCTCTCCCTACTTCCAGCTCTTCTCCCACACATTGAGAAAACAAGAAATATGATATTCATTATACATTTGAAGTTATGTAAAATAAATGTTTTCATTAGACATGTTCCCACTCTTTTGCTGCTCCCCTATCCTTTTCTCTCCCCCAACACATACAAAGGCAAGAAAAATAAAGAAAGGAAAAGATAAGCTTCAATCAGCACTGAGTTCATCAGTTCTCTATATGGAGGTGGATAGCATTTTCTATCTTGAGTCCTTTGGAGTTGTGAGAGATCATTGTATTAATTGGAGTTACTAAGTCTTTCACAATTTCATAGCTTTACAATATCATGGTTACTATGTACATTTTTTTCCTGGTTCTGCTCACTAACTTTGCTTCAGTTTATGTAAATCAGGTCAATGTAAATTCATCTAAGGTTTTTCTAAAACCATTCCCTTTATAATTTCTTATAGTATAATAATGTTCCATCTCATTTATATACCATATCTTGTTCAGTCATTCCTCAATTGATGAGCATCACCTCAGTTTCCAATTCTTTGCCACCACAAAAAGAGCTGCCATAAATATTTTTGTACATACAGTTCCTTTTCCTTTTTCTTTGATCTCCTTGTGACAGGGGTGGGGAACCTGCAGCCTCGAGGTCACATGTGGCTCTCTAGGACCTTAAGTGCATCTCTTTGATTGAATCCAAACTCCACAGAACAAATCCCCCTTAATAAAAGAATTTGTTCTGTGAAGTTTGGATTCAGTCAAAGGGTCGCATTTGAGGACCTAGAGGGGTCACATGTGGCCTTGAGGCCTCAGGTTCCCCACCTCTGCCTTGAGGTATAGATCTAGTAGCAATATTGTTGGGTCAAATGATTTTCATATTGTTTTTGAGAATGGTTGGACCAGGGGCATAAGTGGTGCAGTGAATAGAGCACTGGCCTTGGAGTCAGGAGGATCTGAGTTCAAATCCAGCCTCAGACACTTGACACACTAGTTATGTGACCTTGGGCAAGTCACTTAACCCCAATTGCCTTGCCTTCCACCCCTCCAAAAAAAAAAAAAGAGAATGGTTGGATTAGTTCACAACTCTATCAACAATGCATTAATGCCCCTATTTTTACACACCCCACACACATTTATCGCTTTCCTTCTCTGTCATCTTAGCCAATCTGATAGGTGTAACGTGGTACTTCAGAGTTTTCATTTGTATTTTTCTAATTATTAATTAAGAGCCTTTTTATTAAGTGCCTTACATCTTATTGCTGTAACACGACTTTTATTGATGTATGCGACTATTGATAGCTTTGATTTCTTCTTCTTCTTCTTCTTCTTTTTTTTTTTTTGCTTTTTGGAGGGCAATTGGGGTTAAGTAACTTGCCCAAGGTCACACGGCTAGGTTTTTGTTTGTGTGTGTGTTAAGCGTCTGAGGCCGGATCGGAACTCAGGTCCTTCTGACTCCAGGGCCAGCGCTCTACTCACTTCGACACCTAGCCGCCCCCGATTTCTTCTTCTGAAAACTCCTTGTTTGTATACTTTGGCCATTATCTGAATAGCATTGTAATGGTTGTTGTTTTCTAAATTTGGTTCACTTCCCTATATATTTGAGAAATGAAGCCTTTATCAAAGAAACATGCTGTAAAATATTTTCCCAGTTTTCTATTTTCTTTCTTTTTGCTTTTTTCTTTTAAAATTATTTGTTTATTTTTAACATTCTTTTAAAAAATTTGAGTTCCAAATTCTTTCTCATGCCTTTTTTATTTCAGCTGAAATTAAATTCTGCTCTAGTCCCTTATTTTAACTCTGTGTGTCTTTTTGTTTCAAGTGTGTCTCCTGTAAACAATTGTTGCATTTTAGTTTCTAATCCATTCTGCTATCCATGCCCATTTTATGACTGAGTTTATCTCATTCACATTCACTTATGATTACTAACTGTGTATTTCCCTCTATCCCTTCTTTTTCTATTTATCCTTTTCCCTCTCTTTTTATCCTGTCCTTCCTCAAAAGTATGTTTTGCTTCTGACCCTGTACCCCTTAATATGCTCTCCCTTTTATTACCCACCCCCCCTTTCTTTTATTCTCTTCACCTTCTATTTTCCTGTTGAGTGTCTGTGTGTGTGTGTGTGTGTGTGTGTGTATGTGTGTGTGTGTGTGTGTGTGTGTGTGTGTGTGTGTGTGTGCATGTGGGCATGCATAGGTATATTATTCCTATTACAGTTAATTTTTGCTCTTGCTTTCTAGTGGTTTTTTTAAAAATAGGAATGGTTGTTACATTTTGTCAAAAAATTTTTTTGCTTTTATTGATAGAATATAATTGTTGTTTTTGTTATTAACATGGTCAATTACGCTTATAGCTTTCCTAATATTAAATAGGCTCTGTATTCCTGGTATAAATCTAGCCTGGTATATGATCTTTGTGATATATTGCTATGATCCCCTTACTAGTATTTTATTTACAATTTTTACATCAATATTCATTAAGGAACTTGGTCTATAATTTTCTTCCTCTATTTTTGTTTTCCTAGGTTTACATATCAAAACTATATTTGTGTCATAAAAGGAATTTGGTAGGACTCCTTCTTTACTTATTTTAAAAAACAATTTGTATAATATTGGAATTAATTGTTCCTTAAATGTTTGGTAGAATTCACTTTTAAATCTATTTGGTTTGGGTTTTTTTCTTAGGGAGCTCACTTAAGATTGTTCATTTCTTTTTTCTAAGATAGGGTTATTTAAGTATTATGTTTCCTCTTCTGTTAATCTGAGCAATATGTACTTTTGTAAATGTTAATCCATTTCTTTAGATTGTTTATCTTATTGGCAAAGAGTTGGAAAAATATCTCCTAATAATTGCTTTAATTTCATCTTCATTGGCTGTATACTCTTCATTTTTTATACAAATAATTTGTTTTCTTCTTCTTTAAAAAAATCATATTAGCCAATGATTTATCTCTTTTACTGGTTTTTCATAAAACCAGCTTCTACTTTATTTATTAATATTAGTTCAATGTTTCCTTTTTTACTTTAACTTTTATTATTTCTATTTTGGCATTTAATTGGGGATTTAAATTTACTCTTTTTATAGTTTTTTTTAGTTGTGTGTGCAATTTGTTGATATACTCTTTCTCTATTTTATTTTATTTTATTTTTTTTGCCTTTTGGTGGGCAATTGGGGTTAAGTAACTTGCCCAAGGTCACACGGCTAGGTTTTTGTTTGTGTGTGTGCACCACCTAGCTGCCCCTCTCTTTTATTGATGTAAGTATTTAAAGATACAAATTTTTCCCTAAATACTGCTTTTGGCTGCATCCTGCAAATTCTGGTATGTTGTCTTATTGTTGTCATTCCCTTTAAATTATTGCTTGTTTTTGTGATTTATTCTTTGATTCACTATTTCTTTAGGATTAGATTATTTAGTTTCAAATTATTTTTTAATCTATGCTTCATAGGTTCTTGATTGAATGTAATTTTTATTACAAGATAGACTGAAAAGGGCGAATTTAATATTTCTGAGTTTTTTTGTTCGTTTGTGAGGTTATGCCCTAATACAGAGTTAATTTTTATGAAGATGTCATACCCTGGGGCGGCTAGGTGGTGCAGTGAGTAGAGTGATGGCCCTGGAGTCAGAAGGACCTGAGTTCGGATCCGGCCTCAGACACTTAACACACACAAACAAAAACCTAGCCGTGTGACCTTGGGCAAGTTACTTAACCCCAATTGCCCTCCAAAAAAAAAATATGTCATATCCAACTGAGAGAAAGGTATACTTCATTCTATTCTCATTCAGTATTCTCCAGAAGTCTAGCATATCTAACTTTCCTAAAATTCTATTAATTTCCTTAACTTTTTTCTTATTTATTTTATGCTTAGATTATCTGTATCTAAGAGGGATAAATCAGGGTCCCAGACTACTATAATTTTACTATTTACTCCTGTAACTCATTTAACTTCTCCTTCAAGAATTTGGGGATGCTATGTCATTTCATGTGTGCATATTCATAATTTATATTAATAGATTGTCAATGGTACCTTTTAATTTCCCCAATTATCTCTTTTAATTAGGTCTATTTTTGCTTTGTCTATGATTATGATTGCTACCCCTGCCCTTTTTTAATTCAGCTGTAGCATAATAGTGTGTCTCTTGTAATCAACATATTTTTGGATTCTGGTTTCTAATCTATTTTGCTAACCTCTTCTATTTTATAAGTAAGCTCATCCCATTCACATTCACAGTTATGGTTGTTAACTCTGTATTTCCTTCCATCCAATTCTATTCTATTTGCCCTTCTCTATTCCCTCCTCAAAAGCCTATTTTGCTTCTGACCACTGCATCCCCTAATCTACCTTCCTTCTTTGAACCTGCTCAGATGAGTATGAGGTTCAAGGGGGCAGAGCCAAGATGGCAGAGTAAGAACAGGAACTTGCTTGAGCTCTCCCCCAAACCCTTCTGAATATCTGTAAAAATTATTCTAAACAAATTCTAGAGCTATAGAACCCACAAAATGACAGAGTGAAGAAAATATCTAGCCAAAGGCAGCCTGAAAGGCTGACAGGAAGGGTCTATCACACCAGACTGGGAGTGGAGTGCAATTTGGCATGGACTGTGCCCACACAGACAGGGCTGGAGCAGGCTTCAGGGCACTGAATCACTGCAACTGTGGTGGTTTCCAGGCTTCTCAACCCACAAACGCCAAAGACAGCATAGAAGGTCAGTGGGAAAACTCTGGAACCTGGGTGAAAGAGGAATGGTAGGTCTGGCTGGAGTCCAGCCCCATCCCTTGTGTGGTGGAGGTGGGTGGTGGTAGCAGCAGCAGCAGCCTGGTCCTTACCCAGTTATGGTCCCTGCTCCCTTTCTACCAAAACAATTTCTTTCTACCCTGGATCTGTGACACAGAACTGGGTAATGGGCAGTGGAGTTTCCAAATAGTGCCTGATTCTGCACCCAGTGCTAGCACAGGAGTCCCTTTGAATTGTTTTCTGACCAGGTTCAGTCCCCTTACTATTCTTGTTTGCTGGGCACTCATGGTACCCTGCCACTTTTCCCAAAGCCTTTAGATGGTGCCTCTTTTGCTGAACTGTACTTACACCCAACCTCTATCCCAGTGTCCACAGACTTCTATTTCTATCTTTTTAAGCTGTCCTGGGCTAGAAAAAATGACTCAGAGTGGTTTTTCATTGGTTTTCTTACTTAGAATTCAGTTTCATGTGCTTTTTAAAGTTGTTTAAAAGGGTATATTAGGAGAGTCTAGAAAAAATGCTCAACTAGAAGAACAAATTAAAAATCTATAATTAAATGCTAAATTAGAAATCCTGAAAAGGCAAAGGAGAGATTAACAAAATTGAAAGAAAATCATTAAACTAATAAACAAAACTGGAAACTGATTTTATGGGAAAAAAGACCTAATAAAATAGACAAATCATTAGTTAATTTGATTAATAAGGAAATAAAAAGGGAAAGAGAAAACTGAATTACTAGGATCAAAAATGAAAGGGGTGAATTCATCACAAATGAAAAGAAAATTAAAACAATTATTAGGAGCTATATTTCCCAATTATATGCCAATAAATTTGACAATCTAAATATCTACAAAAAATAAGTTACCCAGCTTAACAGAAAAAGAAATAGAATACTTAAATAATCCAGTCTTAGAAAAAGAAATTGAATAAGCCATCAATTAATTTCTCAAGAAAAAAATCCCCAAGACCAGGTGGATTCACAAGTAAATTCTGCCAAACGTTTAAAGAACAACTAATCCCAATACTATATAAACCATTTGGAAAAATAAGTGAAGAAGGAATTCTAACAAATTCCTTTTATGACACAAATGTAGTGCTTATACCTAAACTAGGAAGAGTCAAAACAGAAAGAAAATTGTAGACCAACTTCCTTGAGTATTGACACAAAAATTTTAAATAAAATACTAGCAAAGAGATTACAGAAATGTATCACAAGAATCACACACTAGAACTAGGTGGGATTTATATAAGGAATGTAGGGCTAGTTCAAAATTAAGAAATCTATCAGCATAATTGACTATATCAATAATAAAACCAATAGAAATCTCAATGGATACAAAAAAAGTCTTTGACAAAATAAAAAAACCTATTCTCATTAAAAACACTACAGAGCATAGGAATAAATGGAGTTTAACTTAAAATGATAAGTAATATTTATCTAACACCTTTGGCAACCATTATCTGTAATGGTAATTAACTTGAAGCCTTCCTAATGTAATCAGGGGTGAAACAAAGATGCCCATTATCACCTCTAGTATTCAATATTGTTCTAGGAAAGTTAGCTATAACAATAAGAGAGGAAAAAGACATTCAAGGAATTAGAATAGGCAATGAGAAAACAAAACTACCACTCTTTGCAGATGATAAGACGTTGTACTTAGAAAATCAATTAAAAACTGGTGGAAATAATTAGCAACTTTAGCAAGGTTGCAGGATACACAATAAACCCACTTAAATCATTGACATTTCTTTTTAATTAATTAATTAATTAATTTTTAGTTTTCAACATTCATTTCCACAAGATTTTGAGTTACAAATTTTCTCCCCATCTCTCCTCTACCTTCCACCCCAAGATAGCAAGCCTACTGAATACCCCTTCCCCAAATCTGTTCTCTTATATCCTCCCCCACCTCCCCAACTGTCATCAGCATTTATATATATATAGTCAACAAAATCTGGCAGTAAAAGATAGAAAGAGAAATTATTTAAAATAATTATAGACAATATAAAATATTTGGGAGCTTACCTGCCAAAACACACCCAGGAATTATATGAACACAATTACGACACACTTTTCACACAAATTAAGTCAGATCTAAACAACTGGAACAATATTAATCCCTCATGGGTATGTTGAGCCAATATAATAAAAATGACAATTCTACTTAAATTAATCTATTTATTCAGTGCCATGCCAATCAAATTACCAAAAATTATTTTATAGATTAGAAAAAATAATTTAAAAATTCATCTAAAAAAAGGGAATCATGAGAATCAATTTTAAAAAGTGAAGGAAGATTGCGAACTGTATTATAAAGTGGTAATAAATAAATAAATAAATAAAGCGGTAAACAATCTGGGATGGGCTAAGAAATAAAGTGGTGAATCAGCAGAATAAATCAGGTACACATTGCATTATAGTAAACGACCATAGTAATCTAGTATATAATAAATCCCCAATTCCAAACTTTTGGGACAAAATTCATTATTTGACAAAACCACTAGGAAAACTGGAAAATAGTATGGCAAAAACTAGGTATAGACCAACATTTCATACTGTATTCCAAGATAAGGTCAAAACAGGTACATGATTTACACTTAAAGGGTGATACCATAAGTAAATTAGGAGAGCATGGAATAGTTTATTTGCTATGGATAAGGAAAAAAAATTATGACCAAAGAAAATCTAGAGAGCATTACAAAATGTAAAATAGATTATTTTGATTATATAAATTTTAAAAGTTTTTGCACAAACAAAGCCAATGCAACCAAAATTAAAAGGAAAGCAGAAAACTAGGGAAAAAATTATACCAGGTATCTCTGATAAAAGCCTCATTTCTCAAATATATAGGGAACTGAGTCAAATTTATAAAAATGCAAGTCATTCCTCAGTTGATAAATGGTCAAAGGATCTGAACAGGCAGTTTTCACACAAAGAAATCAAAGCTATTTATAGTTATAAAAAACATGCTCTAAATCACTATTGTTTAGAGAAATGTGAATTAAAACAACTCTGAGGTACTGAAGAGGGAAGGGTGATAAGGAGCGGGGGAGGGTAAGTAGTTCTGCCAGGGATCCACCCTGGCATCCAGTCTGGAAGGAATTCACCAGGCTCAAGCAAACTTTGAAGCCAAAATTGTAAAGTTTATGCTGTAGAGAACAGCAGGCTAGATTCTTATGGAACCTGCAAACTCGCAGAGGCCGCAGGCAGAGTTTTAAGGTGTCAATTATGCTAACTAGGTGAGTAAGGGTGGGATCAGGGAGGAGTTAAGGAGTGGTCAGTGCTCAAAGAACCATACACTTTTAATATCAACTGCGCAGGTGTATTGCCCATGATTCACTGGGAAATAGCTCAAGGGGGGGGCTAGCTGGAGGTCTGGTTTTAGGCCTGATACATCACTAAAGAGTGCCCAGTCTGTCACCCACCAAAGTCATCAGAGACAGTGTGGATATATAATTGACTAAGGAGTTACCCTATAGATAAGGTATTGAAGAATTTATGGTGGGGCTGGCCACTCTAACTAAGGGAGATAACATTTACATAACTTATTGTTTCAAGCAGAGATAAACAGGTCATGAGTTGTTGCTGGGCAGAGTGCTGGAAGGGGGAAGGGGAAGAGTCAATGTTCTGAGGCTGGGGTGTGTGTGTATGTGTGTGTGTGTGTGTGTGTGTGTGTGTGTGTGTGTGTGTGTGTGTGTAAATGTGATCTTACAGACTGGTTTTACAAATTGATTTTACAGACATAGATCCCAAAGCACCCCACTTACAAACTGATGTTACAGATTAATACTACAGACATATATACATCACAAGGACCCCATCAGTACCACCTCACACCTATCAGAGAGGCTAATGTGACAAAAAGGGAAAATGAGAAATGTTGGAGAGGATGTGGGAAAACTGGACACTAATGCATTTTTGGTAGAGTTGTGAACTGATCCAACCATCCCGGAGAACAATTTGGAACTATGCTCACAGTACTATAATAAATACTGTGCATACCTTTTTATTCAGCAATATCAATAGGTATATTCCAAAGAGATCATAAAAAGGGAAAAGGGCCTATTTGTACAATAATATTTATAGCAACTCTTTTGTTGTGTCTAAGAATTGGAAATTGAGGGGATGCCCTTCAGTTGGGGAATGACTGAACAAGCTATGGTATATAATTGTATAGAAAATTATTGTGCTATAAGAAATGACAAGCTGGATGATTTAAGAAAAACCTGGAAAGACTTGTATGAAAAAAGTGTAGTGAACAGAACCCGAGAGAACATTGTACACAGTAACAGAAATATTGTATCATGAAGAAATGTGAATACAGACATCTATCTATCATATTTCTTTGTTTGTTTTTTTTCTTTCTTTCTTCCTTTCTTGTTTTGTTCAAGTTTTATTGTACAAAATGACTAATATGGAAATGCTATACATAATTACACATGTTTAACCCATAATAGATTGCTTACCATCTCAGACAGGGTGGGGAGGAGGGATAGAATTTGAAACTCAAAACTTAAAAAAAAGTTTAAAATATTGTTTTAACATGTAATTGGGGGAAATATTTTTTTTAAAAGAAAGGAAAAAATGCTCATTTCACTCTGCCATCTTGGTTCCGCTCTCTTGTCCCCAAAGTCTTAACAAAATCTTTAAAATCTCACTAAAACCTTGGGGAGACCTTGTGTTTTGTCAGGTATATTAACTCTATGCAATGACCCTAAAGAGGTATGATAGACTTGTCATTATTTGTCTAGGAAAATGTGTGAACTTTACAATAATTTATAACGATTGTTTAAATTGTAGTGAGAAAGATTTAAGAGAGGGTTAAAATTTACTAAGTAGTGGTGGCTAGGTGGCGTAGTGAGTAGAGCACTGGCCCTGGAGTCAGGAGGATCTGAGTTCAAATCTGGCCTCAGCCACTTAACCCTTACTAGCTGTGTGACTTTGGGCAAGTCACTTAACCCCAATTGACCCTCCAAAAAGAAAAAAAAATTAAAATTTACCTAGCAGAAAACAGGTGGAGGGCAAAGAAAGAAGGAGGATGTTAGAATGGGGGGCAGGTTGTGGTAAGCAAAATGAAGGAGGATGCTGATGGGAGGCACTGGCAACTACAAGGTTATGTCACTGATACTTTGTACTAGTCCTATAGGAAGGAGTTCTCCTATTTATACTTTATCCTCAGTAACAAGAATACCTAGCATTTAGTTAACTCACCTCACTTTTGCTTATTTTTCTCATAACACTCTGGTGAGGTAGGGAAGGCAGATCCTTTAGTGTATATATAAGGAAGCAAACACAGAAAGTTTAGGTTTTTACATATTTCAGACTTGCTCAATTTGTTATTGGAAGGACTGAAACTAGAACTCATTTCTCCTTACTCCTAAAATAAATAATATTCTTTCTATTGCAACTTTGCTGACCCAGAACGCCTGTTTCTTATCTATTTCATTTTCCCCATGAAGATCTGCCTCCTCTCCTTCTAACAAAATGTACCTTGCCTTAAAAAAAATGATGAAAACACAGGACAAAAATCTGAGTTGGTTTACAAATACTAGTGTCCTGTGAAGATATCCTAAATCCCAAAGACTTTCACAGTCTGCCTCCCTCAACTACCTTTCTCCCTTTCTGTACTTTTTTTTTTTTTAATAAGCAATTGGGGTTAAGTAACTTGCCCAAGGTTACACGGCTAGGTTTTTGTTTGTATGGATTAAGTGTTGGTGGCTGGCTCCGAACTCAGGTGCTTCTGATTCCAGGGCCGGCGCTCTATTCACTGCGCCACCTAGCCGCCCCCCTTTCTGTACTTTCTGATCCTGTCAAATTGGCCTGTAGCTTTACACAAATTTGCATTTTGCAAATTTTCGAATTCAACTTTAGTGAAGAATTTTTAAAGTAATCTACATTCCAAAACCTACATTTTTATTATTTATTCATATTTATAATTTATTTACTATTTATAACTGTTTATTATATTATGATACATTAGATTATATATATCACATAATTTCATATGTTCAGCACCTGGTGAACATGTATTATATCTTGGTCACAAGATATGGTTCCTTTCAGTATCATGGAGATGTTAGATGTTTATGTAAAATTGGCTCCAGTGGCAATCATGTTACTTTTCCCCAGGGTTGAGATACTTTCTGTGGCATTATGGACTAGATGGGGAAGTTCTGGTTTATTTTGGCATTCTACTTAGCTTAGAATCCTCCTCCTCTGGAAAGAGGTGATTTTCTGGATTCTTGACAGATGTTTTGTTTTACAGATGCTGTAATCTGAAGGGTCACAGACCGTGAAAGGATGGATGCATTTTTTTCTCATTTTCACACCAAGCACAGATCCCACCAACACAGACTGGGCATTCTCTTAAAGATAAGCAGTTGGTTAAGTTGAATCTTTCTGTTAAATTCCAGGAGTCAGAAGTGAAGGATATACTGATAGCTAAGAGATCTTTGTCCATTGTTTTGGTGAGTTTTATATTACATAAGTAGGTCCCATAGGAATGATTTTGATCCTGACAAAGTTCCTTGTTGGTACCTTCATTCTTCACCAATTCCATAAATACTTTGTGGAGAAGCCTCCCAACATGGACATAGAAGTCTGATAGTAGCTACTTCTAGGGATCTGGAGCTTAGGATGCTTGGGACCTCTGGATGAAATGTCCAACCAGGTCTGAGAGTTGCTGACTTATTTACAATCATCTTGAAAAGTACATCTTTGGAAAGAATGCTACCAACTGCAGTGGGGATGCATTGGTGTTAAACATGCTGTACTGGATTGATAATTATTGCAGTTGACCACATGAATTCTAATCTCTGTCCCAGATGCTAGGCAGACATGGATATTATTCTATGGGTCAGGAATAAGTCTGTAAAGACAGATTTCTCTTCTTTAATATCATAGATAACTTAGGGATAACTGGAAGTTAATATAAATATTATAAATACAAATTTTATACACACACACACACACACACACACACACACACACACTACTGTGTTCTCTCTTTCTGTGTTCCTGCCCCTTGGCTCTGCTCCAAGGCCTCCCACCTCCCACCAAAAAAAAAAAAAAACCAACAACCAAAGAAACCTAAAAAAAAAACACCCTCCAAGTGAAAGCAGAAGAGGGGCTGAGGGGAGAGACCACCACCTTCATGGTCTTGGCCAGATGGGGTCTTGGCTTGAGACCTCAGGTGCAGAGAGAGGAGACCTTTGCCTCACTTTGCCCACCTGCCCCTGTATGGTCCCAACATGGCTGTTTTCCATTATTCCTCTAGGAACTTGTGTCTGTCTTTGACCCTACTTGTCACCTGTTCTCTCCTGTGTCTGTATCTGGCTGCCATGTTTTTGCACTTTCTGTTCTGGCCAGGCTTGCATGTGGCTGACCCCAGTCTGTGTTTTCTTCCTCCTTCTACTCTCATTTCTCTGTCTTTTAACCTCTACAACCAGTGGTCCCCTCCCTTGCTCCCTCCCTTCCCCACATACCAGGACAACTTTGCATTAGGTAAAACTCACCTTATAGAGGTCTGCAGAATGGTTCATGTTAAGTGAGAACTGTCTATAGTAAGCCCTTAATAAATGCTTTGTTGGTTGACTATTAGGTGTTTGTAAATTAGACATTTCATCATCCACCTCTCTAGTTTTGGAAGAGTTGTCCCAGGTGTCTGGAATATATTTTCTCCACCAAAGCCTTTCTTGATCCTTCTAGTCCTTGCTTTTCCTTGAAACCACATTGGAAAACATTGTATTTACTTATCTATATACATGTTATATTCCCCCAGAAGAATATAATCTCCTTGATAACACAAAATGTTCCCTTTTGTCCTTTTATCCTTAACACTTAGCTCAGAATTTGGCACATAGTATGTACTTTGTACATTTTTGTTCAATTAAATCAACATTGTAATAAACATGGTGAATGAATGAACAACAGTAGACCATAAAAGGTCAGAAGTGCACCATCTGCATTTTCACCCCAGTGAATTTGCATCAAAAGTTCAAAAGAAAATAATTCCAACTGTGTAGGATCATGGGACCATCAATTTAGAATTGAAAGCAATCTTAGAGATCATATAATTTCACTCCATCCAAATGAGAAAATGGAGGACATGGGAGGGAAGTGATTTGCCAAAGGTCTCACAAGTCAAAAGTAGAACTGGGTTTAGAACCTAATTCCTCTCACTCTAAATAGAGCCCTTTCTCATACTTTATTGTAAGACAAAATAAATTAATTGTAGACCTGGATGTATCTTCCAATTCATATGTTGGTCTCTTCAGACAAGATACCCGAGATGCAAGGCAATTCAGAAGCTCCTACTAATAGGTTTATATTTTCTAGTCAAATAGATGATGCAGCATTTTATGAAATAGTATGGTAAGAAAGTAACAATATCACTTTCCTCCCTTCTACTGAATATCTGGAGCATCGTGTTGTTGTTTGGTCATTTAATCATGTCCAACTCTTTGTGACCCCATGGACCATATTATTTATGGAGTTTTCTTGGCAAAAATATTAGAGTGGTTTGCCATTTCTTCTCCAGCTCATTTTACAAATGAGGAAACTGAGGCAAACAGGGTTAAGTGACTTGCCCAGCCTAACACAGGTATTAAAGTACCTGAGACTGGATTTGAACTCAGGTCTTCCTGATTGTAGGCCGAGTGCTCCATCCCCTGAATCACCTAACTTCCCTTCCCTGGGCTATAATCTCCAATAAATATGTCTATTGTCAGTGGGATGAGTGGGCACATCATGTAGGGAATGCATAGCGTCAGGGCATATGTGGAGGTATCAGACATAATGAACATGTATGACCAAAGTATATACGTGGAAAAAGCAACTCCTGCTTCTGTCGATGTTGTCCTACTGCTTCTCTTCTTTCATGGTGTGTAGTGTCTGCCATGTATATTGTCTCTGATCAATGTTATGAAGCCTCTACCCACTTCTAGTCTTGTGCAGCTACTGTTTGACAATGTTTCTTTACTCTTGTGGTCACTGCTGCTTGCTGCCAGAAATGGTTCATTCAAGCACAATATTTTGGAGCTTTTCTCTGTTTCCAGCTTTTGCTTTCAGCTGGAGTCCTCAGTGTATGTGTCACTTCTTTATTAGAAGAAGAATGAACTCCCTTCTCTTTTTCTGTCCTCCTCCCCCTCCTTCTCCTCCTCCTCCTCCTCCTCCTCCTTCTTCTTCTAATCCAGTTTAAGTGACTTGCCCAGGGTCCCATAGCTAGTAAATGTCTGAGGTCAATTTTGAACTCAGCTCCTTGATTTTAGGACCTGTGCTATATCCTCTGCATAATTTAGCTGCCCCTTTGGATCACCTAGTTGCCCAGCTACAGCTTTTTAAGAAAGGCAGAACCGTCACACTCCCAGTCTTCTAGCAGGAAAACAAAAACAAAAATTTTAGCAGCCTGACATTTGTCCTATGAAGAGGGTCTTTCTATTCCCAAAGCTTTGGTTGATGGATGTTTCCTCTCGAGGAGAGTCCTCTGCCCAGGCACCAAGCTCTTTGAAACAGTATAATCCTAGCTAATGATTGCCATTAGACATTGTCTACCTTTTTTGCCTTATTTTCTTAAGGGAAGTGTCCGTGGCTGAAGTCTTTAACCTGACTTAGGGTCATAAACTTCTTGTGATTCCATGTTTAAGACTTTAATGAGAATCCAGTGACTACATATCCATTTTGGGGGGCTCTGCTAAAGAAACTAAATAGAGCTACATAAGTCTAATAAGTTAATATTATTATTTTTCTAGTCTCCAGAATGCTTTGGATCTGTCCAAAGTAGATCTCTCCAGTGTGGGGATACTTTGTATCTCTCTCTCTCTCTCTCTCTCTCTCTCTCTCTCTCTGTCTGTCTGTCTGTCTCTCTCTGTCTGTCTCTCTCTCTCTCTCTCTGGCTCTGTCTCTCTGTCTTTTCTCATTCTCTCTGGCTCTGCCTCTCTCCCTCTCTCAACAGAGAAAGAAAAGTTTAGCACAGTGCAGGGCACATAGTAGACACTTGATAAATTAAGACTTTTTGATTTTCTGAGCACAAACAAAATCTGTAGCCTGAAGTGAAGTTCACTGTCTTCCTGGTACATAGCAGTCCTCCTACTTTTAATAGGTTAAAATAGTAAGAGACCTTTCATAATTGACACCTACAAAATTGTGTCCTTAGCAATCCCCCAAGAGTAGATTCTGAAGCTCTTGCACACACTGTACTTGCACTACACTATGCACACACAGGGATGGGCAACAGAGACGTACTAATGGCATTTTGGGCTGCACATTGGACTACTCTTCTTCAGGCTTAGGAGTTTCAAGCCCAAGAAGGCTGGTCAGAAATTTTCAGAGAAGCAGTTAAAAGATAGCAATGGGCCAGTTTGATGGTAATAGTATCTGCCAGGACAGTGCCCCGGGGCATTCTATAACACTGGTACCTGGAGTGAAAAGTACTTGAGAGTCTCAGCCTTGCTTCTGTACATATTCTGCTTTTTTCAGGAAACAGTCTCATTCAAACATTAAAAAATAATAAGGATGAGGGCAGTGGCACTTTCAGACAGTTGTTTATCACCATACTTCTTAGAGAATCTTGGTGTTTCTGTAAAAGGGTAACTCAAGATAAGTTCAGTTTGATCTATGCATTGTTAAATATGACCCCGAGCCTATAGCAGAAAAGTATCTAGGTAGAGTTTATTGAGAAGATGCCAGTCTGGCCATAAGATTAGTTTTCTGTGGTTTTTCCTTTTTCTTTTTTCACATACAAAAACATTTTGTATTAGCCTGGCTTGAGCTCAATTTCACAATCCAAGGTACTCAAATACAAAGTATATATAGTATAGTTGGGGTCTTCACTAAATCTCTATGACTTAACTGGATATATCTTAGAGAGTTGCCTGAGACACAGAGATAACCATCCAGGGTCACATAGTATCAGAGTCAGGATTGGAACCCAGAACTCCATTCTGTCCCCCTACCATGACTTTTAAAAAATAAGTTACTCTGATTTAAATATATACATTCAAGAGAGATTAGAAAGCCAATTGTAGATATTAATAGCAGAGTAATGAGGTTTTTATTTTAATGTTTCTAATTTAAATTCAGTCTTATTCAAGTGACTGTTAAGAAATGGATATTAAGTAAAATGTTATACAAAGCTTGTTTCCCCACAGTTTAGAGAGCAGACTAAGGTGACTCCAAGGTCATTGAGTTGTCTTTTCCCAAGGCTCTAGTGTACCAAATACAGGGTGATGGGAGCTGTCCTCCCTGTGTTCATTTCTATAGAGAATTTAAAAACAACAACACCAAGAGTCTGTCTGTTTTTCATCACCGCCATGCACCAGCAATTCTAAACAATGTCAGCAATAAAATATTCCTCCTTGAAAAAATCTTTTGTTGGTCTAAGTTCTAAACAATTGCTTTGTGACCCTAGTGAGCACATGTACGGGGACTAAGCTTACCCACCTTCCTTCTGAGAGTGAATTTATAAGCATTTGGAATTGTTTGAGGTTATTTTGGCCCTGTTCAAGCCCCTAACCACTATGGTAATACATATTCCTGAATTTAAAGGGTAGATTAAAAATAAGCAATGACAGCATAGTGATTTTAAAAGATAAAGAAATGGAACTAGAACTTCTTTCATTCTGTTATTCTGTGAGACCACCTGTAGTTTTCATTTGTGTTTAGAATTTAAAATAGTAAAAAAAAGTGTAAATTGTTAAATATAATACTTTTGTCTGGTGAGTGCAACTTTTATATCATAGTGAAATAGTTTGATGAATGTGAATAACAGCTTTAAGAATGAAATGTATTGTTTTATTCATCAATTATTTTAATTGATTATGTTATCTTCTTCCATTAGACTGTAAAGCTCCTTGAGGGTGAGGGCAAGAATTGTCTTTTTTTTTCTCTCTCTCTCTCTCTCATATTTGTATCTACTATATTACAGATGCATAACCCAATTCCTGACACATAAGAGATGCATAATAAATGTTTGTTGAGTATTATTATTGAATGAACCGAGAAAACAAAACATTATCAGTGGCACAATTTAGTAGTTGCCTAAATTGTACCTTTTGCAGGCACTTCCGTTTTACTAAAATTCAGTTGTGAAATGGAATTTTTATAAATCAATACCAGGCTTATCTTTTTAAGAATTTTCTTTATTTGTATAGTGTATCTGTTGATTCATGTGAAAGAAACTTTTCAAAATTAAAATGAATAAAAAGTGCTCTTTAATCAACCTCTAGTGAAGATATATTGATAAAACTGGCCCTGTCTATTAAACATGAATATATGAATATATGAAGATGATCAATTTTGATAAAGTCATTGTTATTTAATGAAGTTATTGACAAAAATTGAGGCTTGAAAATGGAAACTGGAATCTTATTGCTGCAGCAGACTACTATGTAGGTAAAAGTTTTTCCCCCTTTGGAAAAACATTAATGGAACTTAAAGGCCTTAGTCCATCATTTTCCCCTTTTTTGTACTGTAATTTAAAAAAAAAATTTTTTTTTACTGACATAATCATGCCAGTGCAATAAGAGAAAATTTTCAGGGTCTGCATTTTTTCTGGCCATTATTATCATTAATTCCATTTCATGATTAAGGCTGAAAATAATTTCATTCTATAGAGAGTGAGAATATTAAAAATTATCTGGTCTGGGTGTCAGTTACTCACAGTGGCTCCAGTTAGCCATTACTTCATAGGTCTGTCATGATGACTTTTCATGTCCAAATATGGAAGGATTCACTTCATTTCACTTACTTGAAAGTTCTAGCCATTTTCTGGGGGACACATAAGCTTTGATTCAGGGAATGGGACATGTTATCAGTGGATTACTCAGTTGTTGGTTTTTTTTTTTTTATCATTGCCCTGAATGAGACTGAACATGTCCTTGAGATATTATCTGCTGCACTTGGTGGAGTTGGAATTGTTGGGGCTTAGGGCGACTTGTGGCTGAGGTGCCTCTCTCCTGAACCGATGTTTCCTTACAATAAGCCTCACCAGAAAACAACATGAGGGCTTTACATTGTCACCTGCTTAATTCTAGGCTAAATAACTGACCCATAAAAAGGACAAATACCCTACACAGGAACCATTATCCTGAACTGAATCTTTATAATTTTTTGGTTGTGCTTTGCACTAAAAGATGAAGCAGCTGCTGGTGACTTACCAACCATTCATTCACTAAGAAACATTTATTGAACCTACTATGTGCAAAACACTTTTCTAGGAACAAGAGCAAAAACAATCTTTGTCTTTGCTGAGTTTATAGTTTACTAGTAATATATAACTTGCACACATTTAAGTATCAAATAGTTTTAAAAGGGAGAGAATCATCTGTATAGAGATAATACTTGTATTAGAGTGGAGATGATTGATATTTTATTAAATCAAGTCACTTCACTCTACTTGAAGTAAATGATAAGATGCCCAATCCAGCAGTTTCAATAACAGTTATTAGACTATGATCATATTCCATTCTTTAAATGTGAAGTGTCTTTGAAATCCACTGGATGAAATTAAATGATGCCAGATAGGAAGCATGTTCCAATTGACTGGGGAATTTAATTATACATTTCTTTGTCCTGTTATAGAGTTAGCTGGGATGGAAGAAATCCAGAAGTTGGAATGAATGTGCCTTTCAATTTTTTTCCATTTTCATTTTTTGTCAGTAGTTCTGCTTGGTTTTTGACTCCATAAGTTGTTCACTTGAAATCTCATCACCATGCAGATTGACTCTGCTTTTGATACTCAACCCGTTCTCAGTCCCTTCAGTTGCCTCTTCCCCTCTGATTAGACCATAGAGTTGTAAACTCTTCCTACAACTCCTAAAGTCCTTTTTTTTTATAGAGCGCTCAGAACTTTCCAGGCAATTCTTCATTTTCTTTTTTTTCCTTTTCCTTTTTCTTTTTTTTGCATTTTGGAGGGCAATTGGGATTAAGTAACTTGCCCAAGGTCACACGGCTAGGTTTTTGTTTGTGTGTGTTAAGTGTCTGAGGCCGGATCTGAACTCAGGTCCTTCTGACTCCAGGGCCGACGCTCTACTCACTGCGCCACCTAGCTGCCCCAATTCTTCGTTTTCTATCTTCTGCTCTGCTTGGTTTCAACTCCAGAAACATTATGCCCCATTCCAGTGCCATGATCTGATATCCCCTGCATAAGTCCCCTCCCTTTCAGTTTCTTTATGTGTGTTGTTCCCCCCCATTAGGTTGTAAGCTTCTTGAAGGCAGAAGCTTTCTTATTAGTATTCCCAGGCTTAGCACAGTGCCTGGCACATTGTTGTTATTATTCGGTCTTGTCCAACTCTACAGGACCCAATGGACTTTGTCCATGGGGTTTTCTTGGCAAAGATACTGGAGTAGCTTGCCATTTCTTTCAGTGTGTTCCCATGTCACAGATGAGGAGCTAAGGTAAATAAGGGTTAAGTGATATGCCCAGGGTCACACAGCTAGCAAGTGTCTAAGGCCAGATTTTTCTGACTCCAGCTCTAGCACTCTATTCACTGCACAGCCTAGCTGCTCCTTCCTGGCACACAGTAGACACTTAATAAATCTTTATTGAATATACCAAATTGAAGTTTGAAAGGAAAAAAATGCCTGGGGGAAGGAGGAGGAATAGGTCTCAACTTCAGTTCTGGTTTGGTCTCCTTTCCTTCATGCACTTTACCTAGAGAAGGATCTTGTGAGTTTCAAAGGGTCATCTTTTTTTTTCAAGTGTCCTAGCCTCACCCTCTCACTCCCATTCCCCTTCTGGACTGAAGGATAGTAGGAGCCAGAACACCCTGTACTCAAAGCTCAATTAGAAACTATACCATGCCTGAGGGGAACTTCTTGAGCACCTACAAAAGGGAGAAAAGAATTTCTAGCAGCTAGGAGCTGTGGTTGTCCTTTTGCTGATGTGCTGTCTAAGCTTGAGCCCACCTTCCCCGGGCTTTTGTATGTACTTGTAAGATTGTTACAGACACTTGGGGGAAGAGATGTGGACAAAGAAGCTAGGTGGCTTAGGGGATAGAGCACTTGGCTTGGAGTCAGGAAGACTTGAGTTCAAATCCAGCCTCAGACACTAGCTCTATGACCTTGGGCAAATCACTTAACCCTGTTTGCCTCAGTTTCCTTATCTGTAAAATGAGTTGGAGAAGGAAATAGCAAAGGACTCCAGTATCTTTACCAAGAAAACCCCAAATGGGGTCATGTATTGGACATGACTAAACAACAACAAACAAATGTTGTATGCTATCCATTTTTATGCCACCTTAGTAAACATTCTTTTTCCAAAAGCTACTTAAGGCTGGCTGACTACATTGACTCTCTTTTTATAGTCTCGAGATGAAGCACAGCCATGAAGGTTCCAGTCAATGGAATGAGATGAATCACCTGTGACCTCCTAGAATCCTAAAGGTGTGATGTTGCCAGCTGAATGCTCTGAAACCTGGCTCTTCAGTGGGAGTGGAGGTTGAAATAGGACCCTTAGAATTTCCATGTGCTCCACTTGAATCACTGGTTGCTGATGTTATCATCAAGGAGAAGTGTATAAGGAGAAAGAAAAAGAGGCGCTAGGATGGTCTTCCAGGACACTCATGCTCAGAATCTGGGAGATAGATGAGCAAGGAAAAAATCTTAGGGAAAGAGAAGGAAGATTTAATATTGTTTCAGCTTTAGTAGTCACACCTCATTAATATCCTTTGTTCTTCTAATGGGAGGGCAAAGAAAAGGCCTCCTCTAAGCACCTCTCTTTAAAGAGGGATCCCCAGCCAACCATCTCTACATTCCCAACCTGCTCATACTCCTTTGGACTAGTCTACATCATGCTCCCAAGCCAAGTACCTTCTCCCCCATGCCTGCCATGTCACCTTCCTTTTATATCTTGTCTTCTCCCATTAGATTGTAAGCTCCTTGAGATCAGGGATTAATTTTTTCATATTTATTTCCCCAGTGCTTAGCACAGTACTGGACACAACACCAGTTCTGGAAGAACTCTGTAACCAAGCAGGAGGGAGCTAAGGAATAGCTAGGGTCTGAGTCATAATATGGAGAAGCAACCTGAAGCAGAGTTAAAAGTCTGAAGGACCATATAAGTCTCTGGGGAAGTTAAAATTCTTTTTTTTAATTAAATTAAAAGTTTTTTATTTTTGGAGGGAGTTAAAATTCTTTAGAGGGAGAAGGGGTCCCTCCCCTTTCAAGGAGTATGTAGCCCTAAGGACATATCACAAATCTATATAGTTTCTAGGGAAGATGTGGCCCACAAGAGAGGGAAAGAAAATTGTCTCAAATGTTTAATTTAATGGTTTAAGTGTTAGTTTTTCATATTTTTATTCTCTGTTGGGTGAAATAAAACTTCTCCTGCATTCAATTCATCGTTATCAAATGGTTGCATGGGTATTATGGGATGGCTAATACACTTTTATGAAAGAATGGCATATCTAATTTCCTCATGTCCTCATCAAGAACAGGTCATTTCAGACTAACCTCATTTCCTTTTATGATAGAATTGATCTTCCAGGCTGGTAAGGTAAGCCAGGGGGATGTTCTAGAAACATAGAAAGGTAGCTCAAAGGTAGAGGCTCTTGACAAAGTTATCCTATTATTCTTGTGGATACAATGGAGAGAGGTGGATATAACAGAATTAGGTAGACTTAGAAGTGGTTGATTGACTAGATGGAAAGAAAAATGATTTGATGTCATCCTGGAAGAAGGTCTCCAGGGCACTATCCCTGGGGATTTGTGCCTCATCCTGCACTGATGAACAGGTTTACCCCTGACTTGGATAAAGGCAGAGGTGTCATGCTTATCAAATATGAGATGAGACAAAAACTATGGGGAATAGCTAAACAAATTGGTTGACAAAGTTAGGATCCAAAAATATGTTGGCAAGCTAAAACATTAGGCTAGATTTAATTAAATTAAAAGAAGTATATGTCATGTTTTACACTAAAAAAAATCTACTTCAGCAGAACAAGGTGGGGGAGATATGCCTAGACCATAGTTCACCTAGATGGCTCTGAGTTTCCTTCCTATTCTAAGAGTGTGTGATTCTCTGGTACACCTACACTTAACAGTACACGGGGATGATAAGAAAAATAGCAAAGGGAACTGAGAAAGTACAGTCAGACAGGTAGGAAGAGATGCAGAAAAAAAAGCAATGTCATAGACAGACCATAAGGGGATGGGCAATGACATTCGGTGTTTCAGAAAGGTCAAGGAAGATGAAGTCTAAGAAAAGGACCCCATCTAGATTTTGCAGTTAAGAGATGTTTGGTGACCTTTCTGTGGATTTGAACAGAAGGAAGATGAAGACTAAGAAAAGACCCCCAGTGGGTGAAATCTGAAATTGTATTTACCTATGTAAGAGAAGTAGAGGACAGCACATGATCAACGCTAGAGAAATTTTTCACCACATAGTACTGGATGAAGCAAGAATTTGTTAGAAAGTCAGTTTTAATGGCATAGCTCCTTAGCATATGGCTACCATTCACTTCACTAATGCTTGGTTTTAACTGAATGTTTCCCCCAATTGTTCAAAAACTCTCAAAAATTTTTATTATTATTTTTTGGGGTTTTTTTGGAGGGCAATCGGGGTTAAGTAACTTGCCCAAGGTCACACAGCTAGGTTTTTGTTTGTGTGCGTTAAGTGTCTGAGGCCGGATCTGAACTCAGGTCCTTCTGACTCCAGGGCCGGTGCTCTACTCACTGCGCCACCTAGCCGCCCCCAAATTTTTTTATTTTAACAAATAATTAAAAGCTATTAAGAGGTCATTGATCTTTGGCAGAGTGTGAAGCTAAGTAAGAATCTGGCTCAAACAATCTCAAACAGTGAAGGCATAAGAACGTGGTAATGAAGTGATTGTAATTTAAGAAGGCTAGCGATGAAGTTTGCCTGAAAAGAACTTGTATTTCTCTTTTTCTTTTTCTACACTAAGACCATAATGAGATATTGTGAAATAATCCCAATAGGGAGCCTAGGACAAGGTTCAGCTTGAACTTGATTCAGAAACTTTAGAAGCTTATATTAAAAGAATGAGAAAGGGGTTTGTAATAGAATATCTGCCACATATATCACAAGCTTAGCATGTGCACACCACCTGGCCATGAAAACTTGGGTCTGGGAGGCGGCTTGCTGCTAACATTGTGTGTGTGTGTGTGTGTGTGTGTGTGTGTGTGTGTGTGTGTGTGTGTGAGAGATTCTAGCTCGGTAGTTTGCAAAATAGGTCAAATCTCAAGCTCACAGGGAGCTCTTAATATTGTCTCATAGTTTTCCTATTTCAAATGCCTCCAGTTCATAGGAATTCCCTAGATTCAACCATGGATCACAGTAATGGAAGAAAAAGTTGAGAAGTTGGTCAACTTTTGGTTCTCTGAGATAACTGGAAACAAAGCATGCATTATTAAAATTTACAGAGAATCCAGTATCGTATTTTAGTAAAATAGCTTTAACCTTCATTCCTACCATGCCTTTGGCCACAACTACTATTAGTAATTAGTAGCAAAAAACGTACCTCCTTGACCCCTTACATTTAGAGGTGGTCATAAATGGAGAAAGAGCCAGATAGGCAACTGAGATATGGAATAAAGAAGAGAAACAAATCAGACACTTTTGAATAAGTTACTTACGTTTTAAAAAGAATAGAAATCTTTTCCCCCTTGCACAAGGTCAGTCAGTGCAGAAAGTCCTAAGACAAAAGGCTAAATCTAATGCCCATTCTGGTCCTCTTTCTCATCATGCACACCATGCTGATCATCTCTCTGAATGAAATATGGCACCATGGAAGAGTGCTAGATTTGGAGTTTTGGGAGGCTGGATTTTGATCCCAGCTGTGGTACTTACTACCTGTGTGGCCTTCAGGAAATCCCTTACTTCTCTGGACTTCTCAGTTCTCTTATCTGTAAAATGAGGGGTTGGACTTTTTAAAGATTCCTTCATTATCTAAACCTATATTCTATGAAGTATTTAAAAACAAAAAACTGATGGGTGAAATCTGAAATTGTATTTAACACTACAAGAGAAGTAGAGGACAGTACATGATCAATACTGGAGAAATCTTTCACCACATATAGTAATAGATGAAGCAAGAATTTGTTAGAAAGTAGTTTTAATAACATATCTCCTTTTATTATCTTGGAGACAAGAAAGTACCAATATCATTCACATTACTAATGCTTTATTTTAACTGAATATTTCCCCCATTTGTTAAAAAACTCTCAAAATGTTTTTATTCTAATAAATAATTAAAGGCAGAAAATGATAAAATTTGAGTAATGATGATTTAGCTCCAACCCCCAGTCTTTTGCAATAATTTATATTATAAACTTGCTTTGTTTTTGACCAAATGTAGGCAAAATATTTGTTACTTTGGTATGTAAATACTTTGAAACATTAGGGCAAGAAATTATGGAATTTCCCTTAATCATGGCTTTTCAATTCAATTAATGTTTAGTCAATCAATAAGCATTGATAAAGAGTCATGTGCCAGCCACTGTGCTGGGTCCATGGGATATAAAGAAAAGTAAAAAACAGTCCATGCTCTGTAGAACTTCACAGTCTAATGGTGGGAGAGACAGTATGCAAACAATTGCATACAGATAAAACGTAAAAAAGGATAAACTGAGATAATCAGTGGAGGAAAGGCACTAGAATTAAGGGAGATCTGAAAAAGATTTTCATTTAGGTGGAATTTTAACTAGGACTTGAAGAAAGTCAGGGAAACCAGGAGATAGAAATGAGAAAGAAGATTGTTCCAGGCATAGGAGACAACCCGTGAAATGCCTGGAATCTGGGGATGACTTGATCAGAGCTAACTTTCAAGTCTGTTTCTACCTATCAAACAATTACCCAATCATAAAACATTTGTTAAGTGACTAATATGTGCCACACAGTATGCACAATCCTAGGGTCTGGAACATAGTAGGTGGTTTAAATGTGTTTGTTGACTTGATTTGACTCGACCTTGAATTTTGTCCTAAAGGAAGAGAAGGATTCTTATGCAGCTGTGATGCATTCCAGGTATAGGTGAGAGCCACTCACTATAAAAGCAAGAGGAGAAAGGAGTATTGTGTGGGAGAGAAAGAGAAAAGGCCAATTTTGCTGAGTTTCAAGAGCAGAGGAGGAGGAATAATATCCAGTGAGGTTGGAAAGATGGGTTAGAGCAAGATTGCAAGGAGTTTAAAAACTGAACAAAAGAGTTTATATTTGATCCTAGAGACAATTAGGAGCTGTTAGAGTTTATTGCATAGGGCTGTGACATGGTGGGATGTGCATTTAAAGAAAATCACTTTGGCAACAGTCAAGGCTAGACTGAAATGGGGAGAGAACTGAGGCAAGGGAGCACAATTAGGAGGTCAATGCAATAAACCAGGTGAATGAATGGAGATGAGGGTCTGACCTGAACTCAGCTGGTATTGTATGAATAGAGAGAAGGGGTCAGACATTGAGAGATGTAAAGGTAGAAAAAGCAGGATTTAATGACTGATCATAGTTGTGGGATGAGGGAGAAGGCACCACCATTTTTCTTGTCTTCTAGGCTCATAACCTTGGTATTCCTTCTCACTTCCTCATCTCAATCTGCAGCCAAGAGAAAATACAGAAAGAAAAGCATATTTGGAAAACCAAAGGTGGTTAAGCTTCAACCTAAAATCATATTTACTACAGACCTGGCCTTAATCATCAGGAAAAAGATGAATGTTCAATTACAGAAAAACATTTCTGCAAAAACAAAAACAAAAAACGTTGAGCGGAACATTTGACTTACAAATACCTCAAACAACAGACCCTCTGGAAAGGTTTTATTTTACTATTTTATTATTATCAAGTGTTTAGGTGGGGTTGCAATTACTTCATCCTATTTAGCCCTCATACACTTATTTAATCAAATAATTAAAGATTTTAGATTTAGTTTCAAAAGGCATAGAATAAGCTAGAATTATATTGACTGAAGAAACTTAGGCATTCCCTGGTGGGTTATCTTTAATAAATTGAGTCATTTCAGACTCTTAGAGATTCAAGCAAGCAGAAAGGTGCAACTTTCTGAGAATGAATCCTTTTTTGAGGGAGGGGGGAATGCATGAACAAAGCCTTGGTCTTGGTCTTTGTTTCACTTTGACCAGAGGAAGACCTTGTAAACTTTGGTATTCTGGAGGACTTCCTCTCTTACCATTGATATCCTAGCAGCATCAGCTGATGGCAATGTCTGCTGGAAGCCAAGGACAAACTGAAAGAAGATTCTGGGCCAGGAGTGGGGAACCTGCAGCCTTGAGTCCACATGTGGTCCTCTAGATCTTCAAGTGCAGCCTTGGGACTTAATCCAAACTTCCCAGAACAAATCAGGCTTCCCACCCCTGTTCTAGACTCTACAGAAAAAAAGCAATGCCATCCTTTTTTCAAAGGAAACATTTTAAAAATTATATTTTATTTTCCCCAGTTACACGTAAATACGACTTGTAACATTGATTTTAAAAAGTTTTTGAGTTCCAAATTTTCTCTCTTCACTCCCTCACCTCCCCACTCCCTGAGGCAACAAGCAATTTGATACAAGTAATACATGTTCAATCATGCAAAACATGTTATGAAAGAAGGCACAGACCCAAAGGAAAAAAAAACACACAAAAAAATTACAGAAAGTTAAAAATAGTATGCTTTTATTTGCATTCAGACACCATCAATTCTTTCTCTGGAGGTGGATAGTATTTTTTATCATGAGTTCTTTGGAATTGTCTTGGATCATTGTATTGCTGAGAATCATTAAGTCATTCACAGTTGATCATTGGGCAGTATTGTTTTATTGTGTACAATGTTCTGGTTCTGCTTACTTCAGGTCATTGTTTATATGTGTCTTTCCAGGTTTTTCTGAAATCTTCCTGCTCTTCATTTTTATAGCACAAGACTATTCCATTATATTCCAATATATATATATATTCATATATCATAACTTGTTCAGTCATTCCTCAATTGATGGGAATCTCCTTGGTTTCCAGTTCTTTGCCACCACAAAAAGAACTGCTATAAATATTGTAAACTTTGTACAAATAGGTCCCCCCTTTTTTATTATCTCTTTGAGATATGGACCTAGCAGTGATATTTCTGGATACACAGTTTTATAATCTTTTGGGCATGGTTGTAAATTGCTCTCCAGAATGGAGATCAGTTCACAACTCTACTAATAGTGTATTAGTATCCCAATTTTTCCACATCCCCTCCAACATTTATTATTTTCCTTTTATGTCATATTAGCCAATCTGATAGGTGTGAGGTGGTTCTAATGTGCATTTCTCTAACCAACAGTCATTTAGAGCATTTTTTCATGTGACTATAGATAGCTTTGATTTCTTCATCTGAATACTGCCTATTTGTATCCTTTGGCCATTTATCAATTGGGGAATGACTTGTATTCTTATAAATTTTAATAAATTCTTTATATATTTGATAATTGAGGCCTCAAAGGGAATAACTTGAAGATTCCAGGAAAAGGGTTTCTAGGATCTGTGAGATTATTCCTTTTCCATACACACTGTCTAAGCTTGAGACTTTTGGAGGATGTTTTATACTAATTGCTCTTACTGTTCCACTTTAATAAATACTTTTGTTACCTAAAAGTTAATTTTATCTGCTTGATTAATCATAATCAAATGATAATCATGGTAGAAAGGACATGGGTGGGGAACTCATCAGCTATAGCATCAGAAAGACACTTTCCCAAATGTAGAAGCCACACTCTGGGGACCTACTCATCTGTGTTAGTGGGAGCTGGGAGAATAGCTCTTGAGCTCACCTTTGATACAATAAAAATAAGGTAAGTGATGAAATCAATTAGCCCAGGTTTGGAGGTTTAAAAAAGAGTAAAAGAAAGATTAACTAAAGCAGGAGAATGAAGGACTAAAGATGACAAGAATAATTAGAAAAGAATCTAGTAACTTATCCTTACTACTAATATCAGAACAGTTGAAGTTCATATTCAAGCCATATAGGGACATTTGGGAAGGAAACTGATCATGGTTGGGATTAGAGAAGGACTGGGCCACACAATTTGGAACACAGGTAGCTGTGTTCTATTTCTATTCAACATTGCTTCCATCATGAATTAATACTTCTAAGAGTGAGACACAGTAGATAAAAAGGGATGATGGGGAAAGATCTATAAAAGCAATAACAATGAAATTGGTTAGATGAGGGAATTCAGTCAAGTAAGGCTCATGTCAGTAGTCCTTGCAACTGGGGAAGATGAAGCTGGTGGATATCTTGAGTTGGGGAGTTCTGAAGTGGGCTAAGTGGATTGAGTGTTCCCACTGGCATGAATATGATGAACCTCCAGGAGGGGAGTGGTGCCCCAAGTTGCCCAAAGAGAGGTGAATTGGAAGAGGTTGGAAACAGAACAGGTCAAAGCTCCCATGAAATTTGGAGCAGGACTTTGCTCTTGTGTAGTCCCCTGGGCTACTTCCAGACTAGGGAAACCTAGTCATTAAAAAAGAAAAAGAAGAAGGAACCCAAACTCAGTATTTCAGAGTTTTGATCCCATGAGGAGCTCAGAAAGAACAAAGGTGGAATAAATAGTGGTATTATCTCTGAGTAAGAGAATAAATTTGCAGAATAGACTAGAAGGGAAATCAGGAAGAAAAAAAAGAAAATTAAAATAAAAAACAACCCTAATGAATAAAAGGAATTGAAGGAGAGGAAGGGAGATAAGATTTTGAACTAACCACTTAAATGGGAGGTGAAAGACATGGGACAAAAGAGTAGAAGAAATACATAATTAAATAAATAAAAGAAAGAAAAAATCAATAGTTGAAGTAAAACACAAACACTAGGAGAAAGGTAGGCAAATGGGAGTGGGGGAGGGGAAGATAGACTGGGTGAACAGATTAGCATCAAGTAGTTTAAACAAGAGAAAACTGACTTAAAAGAGGAAGGAGGTAAAAAAAAAATTAAAGCTATACTAAAGAAATGAATAAAGAAAACACAAAGATGATACTCATAGCCAAACAATCCCATAAAAATGCTAGACTTTAGGAAAACAATATCCAACAATCTGTTATTTATAAGAAGGGATAGGACTGAACTTGTGATTCCATGGCTTTAGAAAACTCCCAGATAAGGAAATTCCCTCCAACCATACAGTCCAGGACTTTCTCTGCAACTTACTGTTTTAGAGAGTTAGGTAGAACAGAGGCATCAAACATGAATGCTGCAATACTCCCAAGTGTTGCCTCTAAAATATGATAAAATACAATTTTAAAACTAAGTCAACATATATCTGAAAGCGGTCCTTATGTATGAATTAGTGGCCCCCATTTATATTTGAGTTTGATATCACTGATTCTAAAAGACTGAGAGGTTAAGTGACTTGACCAGTGGGACTTGAACCCTAGTAGAAAACAGACCCCAGAAGCAAAGAAATACACAGAATCAAAATGAGAGACTGCAACAAAATTTACTATGCATTAGGTGAATAAAAAAAAGCAGAAATTGCAATCACTCTCAGGCAAAACTAAAATAAAAATTCACAATATGAGTAGAGAGAAATGAGGAAATTGTATTTTATTTCAATGAACCATAGACAATAGGTAAACATGTATACCAAATAGTATAGCATCTAAATTCATTAAGGAAAAGTTAATTGAATTATAAAAACATATGGACAATAACACAAAGGTAGTAGAATTTAGTGTTCCATTCTTAGAGTTGAAAGGTTTATGATATTTTCTGAATTGGAAAATTAAAGAGTATTTCTTAGCATTACATGTTGTCTTTACAAAAATAAACAATGTACTAAGAAACAGAAATGATAAATGTAAGAAAGCAGTCATGTTAAACAACCATTACAGATCATAACACAAAAATAATAATAGTTGAAGTACAACTAAATGTAGACTTAATAATGACATTCTGGGCAATGTGCAGGATGTAAAAATGTAAGAGATCAATGAAATTTTATTTTAAGAACAACCACAGAGAGATGAACAGTATGAGAGATTTTGTCAAGTACGCCATACTCCATTAAAACCCAAGCAAACTCTATCTATAGCATTTTCAGCATCTGTAAGTCTAATAACCTCTGAAATAGGAAATGAAATTAGTCTAGCTTGACCCAGCATTGATGAAGCCATTCCATCTCTTTGTGATCATTGCTTAATTTTCTAGATCTTCACTGACCATCCTGTTAGTAATGTATTGGTAAAGGATATATTCACAGATGACTTGTGTGCATGTTAACAAGATGTCCACACCCAATGATCCCTTAAAATGTGAACTTTTGTCTCTGAAGCAATTAGAGGAACAGTTTGAGATTTCCTGCACTGAAAATTAGCCGCACCTTGACAGGCTTTTAAATAGTTAAACAGCTGGCAATCTGACAAAAACTAAATTCCAGGGAAGGACAGGCAGAGACCAGACTTTAGTAGTAAGCTCTTGATGAGGTATATAGAAGATGAAATAGGCAGCAGAAAGAGCCCTGAGGCAAAAATTCTAGGAACAAAGCTTTGTGGGCCAATTGGGCTAGAGGAGTGTTGGTACAGATGTTTGCTGTATTACATTATAGACCTCAAAGTAAGAATCTTCTATCTCCTTTTTCCTTTTGGGCTCCATCCCAGAAGGGCAAAGCCTCTCCTTCTGGGCCAGGAAGGTTTTTATCTTTGTTTTAAATGTTTGTTTTGTCTTTATAAATAATGTTAATAGCAGGTCTTTGCTAGTTTGGTTGTGCTTTATTGGAAATAAGGCAATAAGGGAGGTTGCCCTTCCCTTTTTTTTATCCGTTCCTCCGCTCTCCCCAACCTCCAGAAGGAGAGCTGGCTCGAACAACAGCAAGTCAACAGGCATTTGTTAAGTATTTACTTCATGATAGGCACTGTGCTAACAGGGAAGTGGGCAGTCAGGGTTCTGCCTCTCAAAATGATAGAGGTAAAGGCAGCTCCTTCGATAGAACTTCCCAGAGCAAAGGAGGAGCGTTTGTAATGGGATTCTCATACAGACAAGTCAGTAGTAGGGCAAAGGGAGCAGATAGGAGTGGTTGAACGGCCTTGCTCATCACCACACTTTACTATTGCTACATGCGAATAATAATATTGTGAAGTTCAAATGAGATGCTTGCAAGATGTTTCATAATTGTAAAGAGCTATGGTAAATGTGAGTTATTTTGTTAGTCAGCTAAACAGGATTCTCACACATAGTCTATTTGTCACTACCTTGAAGCAAACAAGGTGGAGGGTCTCAAAGAGTGCCGTCCTTTAATTCTGAAATTCTTTGGGGTCCAAATGTACGTCATAATAAGATCTATCGCTGCCTCAGTATTACCTAAGACTGAGACACTGGCTGACCTTGAGGAGTTATTAAAAGAATACTTTCCACCAACATTATCTGCTCCTCTCAGATATTTCAATTTTGCTCTTGGAATTAACATCCTAATTTGGAAGGGCATTGTTTTGCACCATCTGTCACAACCCTGAAGCATATGGAATTTCTTAGATGACATGTAACAGGATCACCATGTATGTGGAGCCAATGATAATGCCTTGCAATGGTAGTTTCTGAATCATATCTCTGCCATTTACCACTTGCGTGACTTTGAGTGAGTCATTTACATTCTTTAGTCCACCATTTTCTCATCTGTGAAATGATGGGGCTGGATTAGATAACATTTAGAGCCTGTTCCAGCTCTAAATCTATGACCTTATCCAATCACAGTGTGTCGTTATGTAACAGGGGTTCTGATGCAATCCCCCATGTAGACTGATATGGGAAACCTGAGTCTAGAAAAATACAGCATGTAATGGAAGTGCTTTGGAAAGATTTGAAACCTGTGCAGATATTACAAATTGGTTCCAATCTGCTAAGTATTGTTGAATGATTTTTTTTTTAATCAACTTGACCACCGAAGACTAATTTAAAGCCAGAATGAATCTGAAGACAGGCTTTATTACACTCAGAATGTGGCATACTCCACTAAGAATTGATGGAAAATGCTGTCATTCACAATTTAGCAAGCAATATTTACTTATTATATGAAACAAAGAAATTATATAAAGCAAACATTATATGAAACAAAGGAAAAATGGTTGCTCATAACAATGAAGCTGACCATACAAAGCAAAAAATAGTATGCTTCTTAAGTGAAGCTTCAGGAGATGGATAGGAGATGTGTCCTTGTTACTATAGCTAGATTTGCTAAATCAAAAGGAACTACTTTTGATAGATAAAAGAAGGGGACATTCCAGAGACTCTGAAATTGTCTTTTTTTTTTAAGTCTTTTAATACGGAGGAAAAGAAGACACTGAAAGAAATCAATAGCTGCAGTCAACTTGTCTTGTAGCTCATGCAGGGGTCATATACAGCAAGATGGTGGATATAGAATAAAATGGAGTCAAGTATGTTCTCCCAAAAATTCACATTCAACAATATATGGGAAGAGGAGCCTCTTTTGGGTAAGAGGACAAAATTAGGGAGCATTCAAAAAGGTACTTCCCAGTTAGGAGGAATCTCTTGGTATTGGCTGTTTTCTAGATTTTCAGGCATTATTGGGGACAAGCTACTGAAGGCCTCTGGATAATGGGGGGGGGAGGGCTTGAGTCTTCCCGAACCTGGGCATGAAGCTGAGAACACTTGACCCTGCTGTTAATTCTGTCTCTATTGTCTATTCTTTCCTGATTCTTCTTAGGGGTAATTTGATGGCACAGTGGATAAAGTTCTGAACCTAGAGTCAAAAAAATCTCAGTTCAAATCTAATCTCAAACACTAGCTATGTGACCCTGGACAAGTCACTTAAGCTTTGCCTCAGTTTCTATAAAATGGGGATAATAATAGCACCTATCTCCCAGAGTTGTTTTGAGTATCAAATGAAATCATAATTGTAAGGTGCTTAGCATAGAACCTGGCATATCATAGTGTTTATATAAATATATTAGCTATTAATATTTGTTATATTTAGGTGAAGGAGATTAGAGATTGTTATGATCTTGTAAGTTTTTAAAAAGTCAAGAAAGTGAGTCAACATAGATCCAGGAGTGGAGTCTATGTTGGGTTTTGTGGGTCACCTGGTATAGTATTGATACCTAAGGAAGAACCCTTGGGACCCTGCCCAGTGGTAGCAGAGACAACAGACTCATTCAGAGCTTATAGCACATTTGGAAATGAACTTGGTATGGCAATCGCCCTGTAGAAACTGAGTTAAGCCTGAGCCGATTCTTCGGAGGGATCAAGGTGGTGTAAAGGAGAGTGTTCCCCTAGGTGTCTGGGGTGGGGAAATTTGTACTTCAATTCCTGCTAAATCCTCAAGGAAAATACCCCTGGATACAAGTTAATCAAGTCAAGTTAATCAACCTTTGAAAGGTCAGAAGGTTGACTTCTCATCAGCATCATAGCAGCACCCCTGGAACAATATTGGTCCAAAGCAATATCTGCATTTGGGAGTCAATGACAATATAGTCACACTGAGGAAAGGGCATCTGATTAATTAAGCCGAGCTGTGTAATACTAAATAACCCCAGCTCTTCAGGGTTACCCCTAGAGCTCTGATGGGAGAAAGAAGAAGCACCTTGGGGACATGACTTGCTAGTTTGAGTACAGATTGGGACAATGAGACTGCTCAGAAACTCTTAGTAATCAATACCAAATGTTTAATCCCTTTTGGGAGCCCAAAAATAGACTAACAGCTTAGTTGATCCTGTTTTCTTTTCTCTCAAGCCCATCTTGATTATTCTACTATTTGGGGATTTTGGAATTCTGTTGGAATCTCCCTTGCAGTGGCAGGGATCCTTCAGGGAAATATGGGTGAGACCTTTCCAGTAGGGATCTATAGGAAATTTACCTGGATATTCAAAGATATTAACTGTGGTACAGGGACCCTTGGAGATATTTTTTTGGTCTCTGAGGAGAAAGTGATACAGAGATTTTGTCTAATTCCCTAGTTAGATTCCCTATGGCTTTTAGGGATCCCTGGAGAAAATTTAAGTTATACCAGGTTGTTTCAAGGACCCAGAAGATTTTTTTGTGCCCTGTGTTGGAAAGGACAATTGGAGATTTTGCCTGGCCCTCCAGCTGGATTTCCTATGTGGATCACTGGAAAAAAATTTGGGGTGCCTTATGTTGTTGCAACATCCCAGAAGAATTCTACAGGCTTAAAGCCCACCTATGAGTATGCATCCAGAGCAAAGGGGAGGGCAAAATGCCCCCAGGCCCCTTTGGACCCATTATTGATTTGTTGAAGCAGTTGCTACCAACTGAGCATTGCAAACTCTCCCACAAGCACCAAGCTTAGCCTTGATTGGCCCAGGGACTGAGGCTCAATCTGTTCCTCCCTTTATGCAGCTTCCTGGGCCTCTGGCTACATTACTATGGCTTATTGGTCACTTTAAAGCATTAAAAGATCCATTCATATAGAGTAGGTGGCCTTCAGACTTGGCAGATGCCCCTACACTACACTACTGACCAGGTGCATTTCCATATAGAAATGGAGGAAGCCACATCTCCCTAAGCCAAATGTTACAGCATCCTCTGGCTAAGTAAATGTTTTGCTAATTGTTAACTTGCAAGGGTTTCATTTATTTTCTAACACTAAACCTGAGCTAATAGAGGAGCAGCCCGAGTCAAACACACTCATTACAGTTTCTTTTCTTTTCTTTCTTTCTTTCTTTTTTTTTTTTGATGGATCTCTTTGAAATCCCCAAGGCAGGCACTTGATATGCTCTAAGCAAGTAGCCATCTCTGATGACCACTCCAAATCTGCACAACTCATTACTTGGGGGCAATTGTGATTTTTGTCTATACATGTGGGACTATATAAAATCTGTGCTGCAATGACATTTTGAGGCACTTTCTTGTATGGCTTTGGTGTAGCAAGTGAAAGGGCAATGTGTCCCCAGAACCCTAAAGGAAGACCATTTTAGATTGAGGAGAAAGACGATGCATTCAAAATGCACCTTAGTCAATTTGCTAATTTGAGAACCTCAAATTGGGAACAGGGAAAGAGTGTAATGGGGGGATTAGCCAATGAGAACTCCCAGTGTAAGTTAGGGTATGTACACTATTCATGTGGAGTCTTGGTGAGCCTGTAAGATGAAATGCATGATGGAGGGTCTCTTCATCTCTGGGATCCCAGGACTCCCTGCCTCAGGACAGCCATACGAATATTCCATTTCATGTTGCCTTACTGTGTGGTGACAACTATCCTTTTAGTAGATTGCTGAGCTGGAATGGAATATGCATGAAAAGACTTGAAATGACAAACTTTCCTTCTCTTCTCTTCTGGTAATTGAGGTAGGGACTACTATTAGCCTCTGGGTTGGAGAAGAGGTAGCAGTGGTGGAAATAAATGGTAGCAGCCCTATACGCAGTTAGCTATTGACTTTGCTGATCTAATTTCATGATTAACTGTTTAAGATCCTAGACTGGCTTATTTCTTCCTTATTGGCCACTAGGATCCCACAGCCTCTGGTAGAGGCTGGTACAATGAAGATAAACCAGTATTTCTTACCAGAATCTTAGGATATTGGGTCTGTGTTTAGTTCCCAAATGCCAGGTGGTGCTGAGACACTAGCTTCTTACTGTCCAATAACGGTGTCATCTACAGAACAGGGTGACTCAGAAATGGACAAAGAAGCTCTTGTTTTTGAAGTCAACTATTCAAACAAGCACCACATCCAAGATAATAGGGAAGATGTTGTCAAGGGTGCAGCTGGATGCAGCTGTCATTGATCATGTGACAAGTCATTCTGATCATCTAAGACTTCGGTATTCTCAGTGCTCAAGACTTCAGCCAGCTTGTTGCAAAGCCCAAAGTATGATACTATACCAGGGACAAACACATCACAGGAAAAACATATAGATCCTAGGGGAAAGCCACCTAGGGAACCAGACTTCTGGATCTGTACAACTCTGCTATAACAAGGCTTTGCTTAGCTCTTATTCTCTCTTAAGTCAACACACTAATTTCGATAGAAGCTGTATAAGTTGCATTTTAGGAGCACCAGCCCAGAGCTATGGATTCTCACTGCTTTTTGTAAAAAAATAAATCGCATAGATGCTTTTTGTTTTAAAGACAGTTATTTCTGGATATATGTCTCACTACCCCCTTATTTCAAAAACAGTAAAACAAAACTGATTCCAACATAGCCCCCTCAACTTCTCCCTCAACTTGTTTTGCCCTCTTGGGTTAGTCACAAGAAGGTGACTACTGCCTTATGTGACTGCTTCTAGATGTGTGTATGTCTGGACTGTATGTCCCTCTCAACTGTGCCTCAAAATGTCCGAGAAATGAACTCTTAAATTGTTGTTGCTCATCCTTTGTTTTCAAAGAGGACCAATGATGTCACAGGGTGATGTCTTGACTTTGAATTACCGGTTAGAATATCTCCTAATGGGCAAATCTTTGCCAGACATCATGTTTGGTGTGGGGGTGGAGCTTTGGGGATAAGGATGTGGAGGGGGAAAGAGGGGAAAGGAGGATAGGAGAAATTCCTTCCTACCTTCTTCCCTGAAGGGCTCTCCTTTGCCAAATTCTCCAAAGACTACACTCTCTTGGAATCCTTAAGGCTTAACTATTTAAAAGCCTGCCTCCTCCAATGAGGTGGATGCTTTTAATTTCAACAGAAAAAGCTGTACATGCTTCATAAAATGATCAGGACATGAGGGCATCTTTGTAGGTAGTTAACTTATTAATACCTTGTCATCATAGTCTGGAATTTCCATGACTACATCAAGTGAGACTGGGAGTGGGGCGACCCACTTCCTTACACAACTAATAGAGTGATCAGTCATCTGACGATGTATGCAACATTCCACTCCAGTATTCCATGTCTTTTTGTTGGGAGAAGGAAGGTATATTTCACCATCTGTTCTCTGTCTTCATGCTTTCGTATGCTGCTTTCAGGCAGCCTCAGCATCAGAAAGAAGCTGGTTTTCTCGTTAGAGCTTTTGGCAGCAGTAGCTGCTTCCTTGACTCTGGTAACAGGCCAGAAAACCTGCCTGAGGAACTCAAACCATCAGCAGAGGGTTATCTGGCCACAAAGGATGCCTTTGGGGAGGGCTAACTGACTTGTTATTTCAGATGTTGGTTGTTATATTGTCTTGGTTACACTACATAGTAATAATAACTAATGTTTATCTAGTGCCTTAAAAATCTGTAAAGCACTTTACATGTGTTAGGTGATTTGGTCCTCACAACAACCTTTTAAGGTATAGGTGCCATTATTATTCCCACTTGACAGACAACAAAAATGGCAGTTGAGAGGTAAGTGACTTGCCCAGGGTTACATAGCTATTCAAATCCTGTCCAAGGTAAGATTTGAACTCAAGTCTCCCTAAGGCCAAGTCCAGGGCTTTACTTACTGTGCTACCCAGCAGGCTCCATATGTAGCACATCTGGGAAGTGTTCAACCAAAAATATTAGTTAGAAGTTGGTGAAGTTGGAATTCAACTCAATGTTGATTGTTTATTGAGCTCCTACTCAATGAACAAGACACTGTGGGCACAAAGAAAGGCAGGAACGAAGCAACCTGTGCCTTCAAGGAGAGTACCCTTGGCTAGGTAAGGTAATTGAGGCCTAAGAAGAATAAGTGGCTTGCTTGAAGTCAAGCAGGAGATGAGGGGAAGATCTAGGATTTAAGCCCAATTCCTAACTCCAAATCCAGACCTCTTTCCACTGCCCCATTTTTGCCTCCATGAATGGATTATTGAGTTCAGGAAACAATTAACAGACCAGTTTGGATGAAATATCGAGCATTTGAAGGAAAGTAACATGAAATGAAGATGAAAGAAGATCTGCATTTTATCCTGGGGGCAGCTGGGAGCCACTGAAGATTTTTGAGCAGAGAATGTTGAGCCTCCATTAAAGCGCGACCATAATGCCTCACTATGGAGTGAAAGTGACCCTGGGTTGTATAAGGCTAAGTTAACAAAGCTTAGCTTCTGCACCGCCACCTCCGCCCCCATCTCCCCAAAGGAGAAGCTTCATGTTTGAACTGGGTTATGGACTGATTGTGTGTGTGTGTAAATGCGTATGTGTGTGCATGTATATATTTTCTAAAGAGTAGCCTAGCCAAGTTATGAGAGCTGCTTATCAATAAAAATCTGGCTGCTAAGTTAAGAATTATTCCAAATACAGTTACTCATAAAGTAAGGCATGGGTGGGGTGAGATCTGTGCTAGAGGAGGGAACACTTGTACTGATGACATCACAGATCATTAAAGTGTTAAAATAAGGAAATGAATGTCAGGGAATGGAGCCCCACCCTGGTGACAGGCTCTCCAGTACACAGCAGCATGAACACATTCTTGTGTTGGGGGAGATGATTAAGAAACATCCTCTTTGAGGGAAGTTGCTTCAAATGGGTTGACGTGCTCTTATTTCCCTCTTCAACCTTTGAATTTATTTTAATTCAACAAACATTTATTATTCACTTACTACGTACAAAGTACGTAGTACTATATGTTAGAGACAAAATCCATGTCCTCAAGGGAATTTACACTCTCCTGCGGTATAACAGTCTTCTGCTTTTGTATTATGTATGGGAATAGACTGATATCCTGACTCCTTCTAGTGAGCATACCAGAAAAGACCCAGGCTCGTCCTTCCCATCATCATCATGCCACATGGCATGGTCACTGGTGCGTGATACAACTCCCACAGATAAGGAAATGCAAATAAGTAAATGTAGGGACCTTCTACTAAGGAAATTCTTGCCACCAGACAGATGGGCCACTGTTCTGCAGTTGATAGTCTTGGGGAGTTGTCTGGTGCGTTAAGAACTTAAGTGATCTGCCCAGTCTATGTCAAAGGCAGGACTTGGACCCAGATCTTTTACTGACTCTGTTATCCTCTCTTTATTCACTATGTCACTCAGCCTTTCTAAATATGACATATATGCAAAATTATATAAAGTAATTTTTTTTTGCTTTTTGGAGGGGGGAGGGCAGGGCAATTGTGGGTTAAGTGACTTGCCCAAGATCACATGGCTAGTAAGTGTTAAGTGTCTGAGGCTGGATTTGAACTCAGGTCCTCCTGACTCCAGGGCCGGTGCTCTATTCACTGCACCACCTAGCCGCCCCTAAAGTAATTTCTTAAAATAAATTTTGATATCTTTTGTTTTCATATCTCCTATATTTTCCCCAATAGCCTTCTCCCTCCTCCTCCTTGAGAGCCATTCCATTATAACAAAGAATATTTTTAAAGGAAAATTTAAAAAAGAGAAAGAAAAGAAAAATATCAACAAAACTGATCGATACATGAGAAAAAGTCTAAAAAATGTATGTAGTGTTCTACACCTGTGAACTTTTTACCTCTGCAAAGGAGTATGTCCTCAACTCCACCAACTGACTCCCTAGACTCCCTTTAAATTCCAATTAAAGTCCCTTCTTTTACTTAAAGCCTTCCCTAATTCCCTTTAATTCAACTGCCTTCCCTCTGTTAATTATTTCCTACTTATCCTGTAGGTAGCTTGCATGTATATAGATAAAGAATAAAATATATAATAATATATTTTATTTATGTATGTGTATATATGTGTATGTGTATATATATACATACATATATATACATATATATATATATATATATATATATATATATATATATAATCTGCATGTTATCTTCCAGAATTGTATCCCTAGCATTTAGCACAGGTTCCCCACCCCTGATTTAGCACAATGCCTGAAATACAGTGGGGGCTTAATAAATGTTTATTAATTGCTTGATTTTTGGTGGAGAGAGGAGAAAGTGTCTTCTCATATGTCTTCTTGGGGCCATGTTTTTTCTTTGCAGTTTGGTAACGTTCACTTTCAGTGGTTTGATGGTGGTCACAACTGGAGGAATGGAGGGGTCAGGGAGGAGGACCAACAAAAACAATGCTTTCAAAGAAACTGGGAATTTGCAGAGACAGAGCCAAACTAAAGAGCAGGTTTTCTGACAGTTCTTTGCAGTAGGATGCAAATTGCCAGACCAATTTCTGTCAATGGGTCTGTGTTCCTCTTAGGTGGGTTCAAAGGGATGGCCCTGGATATTTCCAATGGTCTTGCTGGAAAGGTGAGGAAAGTATAGTGGAAAGCTGGGATTCAGAAAAGCAGGGTTTGGATCACAGCTCCACTATTTATAATGATTACCACTGCAAGCCACTTTGAGACTCTTTGGGGTCTCAGAGGATCATGGTTTTAGGCTGGAAAGGGACTTAGTGAGTATCCAGCCCAATCCACTCATTCGATGAGTAAGGAAACTAAACCCCTGAAATTAAGTGATTTGCTGAAGGTCATACAGATACCTCATCAATAAGATAAAGGGATTAGATTTGGTGCCTTCTAAGGTCCTTTTCAGCTCTACAATCCTATAAGGCATCCTGGGAAGGACACTTACCCTATCTATTGCTTCCAAGGATGACTTGATAGCCACAGAACCAACACAAACATCATTTCTGGATCCTTTCTTGACACTGATATTTTGGACCTCCCCTCCCCCTGAAGACATGGCAAAAACAACAAGTATAGAAAGCAATAATTCTTTTCATGGATATTATCATACAGAGATAACCTCATGAAAGGGCAGCCTCCTGCTGGATAAAATAATGTTAGCTAATTAGAGAAAACTGTTATTACATGTATGTTAGGGAACCCATGGTGCAGTAGCATGATCTCATTCCTTTTATTTTCCCTAGTGTTTTCCCCTTTTGAGTTCTGGGGGTTGATGCTAGAATGCTTTCTAGAGGACATTTATGGTAATGATGTCCCCTCCTGTCTGAGACCTCAATGTTCCTTTGCAGTTACTATTGCTGACTTATCTATCACCTCCTCACAGAGAGTCTCTAATGCAAGGACTGAAAGCTGTTTTGGGCCTTCTGGAAACACATAGGCTAAGTATGGGGTGGAGCCTGGGAAGAGCTGGGCTATTTTCTAGGGAATCCAGGAATTGCTTCAGATAGCAGGGGCCTGGAAGGGGAGTGGAGGAGGACACCCTCCTGGAAGGGTGTGTGCTCTTCCAGATGTGTAGGAGAGATTGAGCTCCTTCCAATTTTTTTTTTTTTGCATGACAATTCTATTTACAAGTTAGATATCATAAGATAAGCTTATTTTCTGAGAGAATTTGACCCTCCCCCAATAAATTAATACATACCTAAATAAAAGACAGCTGTTTGAATTCACAGTTTGTTTTTCCTGCTTAGGTCTTTGGAGTCTATCTGACTGTGCGAGGGGGGAGCCAAAGCAGAGGACTGACTATAAGAGAATAATTTAAAATGATGGAAAGAGGAGTATGACACTTGCTTGCTAGGAATGTTGGATGCATATTTTTAGAATATGTAAGAAGATCTAATTTTAAATACATATTCTGTTTCTTTGTATAGCAATTTAAAGTCTCAAGGCTTGGGTAAAAGTGGTTTGTGCCTACTAAAAACAGTATCTTATGTGTAGTTGGAAATGGATGAGACTGTGAATTTAGCATGTGAGGACTGTGGTAGGTGGGGAAAAATTTATTTAGGGATAGCATAGCTCAGGGGATTACACTCTTTTCGCTCTCTCGTGACCCATGGTCCAATACTCAGCATTACTAAATTTACAATGAATTTACTTGAAAATGCACTTATCTTGGGATCCTTTTTGGTATGTCTGTTTTTAATCTTAAGAAGTACAACTTCTGAGCTAACACAGTTCATACCTACATGCTTGTGACTGAGAGCTGGAAAAAAAAAGTACAACTAAAAAAATCATGAAAATTATTTGAAGGCTTTTAGAAAGGCAGGGATAACAGCAGATGGTAAATTGGCAAATTATGTAACCATTCACTCAAACTCACATGGGCAAATACCCAGTTTTTTGTCTCCTGGTTTAGACTAGCTCTATACTAGGAAAAATGATATTTTTCCTGGTTAGTAATCTACTGGTTGTGCCAAAAGAAATATACATAATCTTCTCAGGAACTATTTCATATATTTAACGCTTAATAGAAGTACATTTAATCTCTTATAATCAAATTACCATTTTTTCTAAGTAGCAAACCAGGAACTATTTTTCTTAAATATTAGAACATTAAACATAGAAGAGAGGTGTCAAATTCTCCACCCACAAAAATGTCCAGTGCTGAAGCTCCAAACAGATTAAAATGTAGTTGGGAAATGTTTAATAAAATAAATGAAAAATACAATATAACATAGATAATGTTAATTTGTGGGTTTCTAAATTGTAATGCTCCCCTTCATCTGTTTCTATTTGAGTCTGACACCATCATACTAGAATTATATGTTGTAAGTGCATCCTCTGCCTCCTACTCTGCAGAGGATCTTACCTCATAATTTGTTGTGAAAACAGAGACTGTGCAACCTCTACTTCCCTGTTTTACATCTTAAAACACTTTGACATCATCTCTTTTCTCTCATTCTTCAATTGTCCTCTTTTTCTCAGATCTTCAGTATTTTTCTATCTCCTGGCTTCTTTTCTGTTGCCTACAAATATGCTGGTATTTCCCCTATCTTTAAAAAACATTCACTTGATACTGCCATCCCCTCAAATTATCTTCCTATATCTCTCCTCCCTGTCATGGCCAAACTCCTACAAAAAAAGTCTTTGCTCCACTTATCACCCTCTCACTCACTTCTCAGCTCCTTACAATCTGGATCCCAACCAATTAAATCATTGAAATGGCTTCCTTCTATATTGTCAGTGATCTTTTAGCTCCTAAAACTCAGTTTCTCTCCTCCTCTACTTGTTATCCACCTGAATCCTTCTGCAGCATTTGACACAATTAATAATAGGTAGGGGGCAGCAAGGTAGCTCATTGAATAGAGCATGGGTCTGGAGGACCTGAGTTCAAATTCAGCTTCAGTCACTTGAAACTTACTAGCTGTGTGACCCTAGGCAAGTCACTTAATCCCCATTGCCTCACAAAAGCAAAAGGAAAAACTACAGCTAGGTGGCATCGTGGATCAAATGCTAGACCTGGAGTCAAGTAGACCTGAATTGGAATTTGACATCAGACATTTACTAGCTATATAATTCTGGGCAAGTCACCAGACTTCTACCTGCTTCAGTTTTCTCATTTATAAAACAGGGTTAATAACATCATTTATTTATTTTGGAGGGAGGGAAGGCAAGGCAATTGGGGTTGAGTGACTTGCCCAAGGTCACACAGCTAGAGTCAAGCGTCTGAGGTCAGATTTGAACTCCTGTCCTCCTGACTCTGGGGCTCTATTCACCATGCCACCTAGCTACCCCAATAATAGCATCTAATTCCCAGGATTGTTATGAGGATAAAATGAGAAAATATTTGTAAAGCGCTTTGCAAACCTTAAAGCACTATATAAAAGCCAGTTGTTGTTGTTGTTAATTATTATACTCCCTCCTCCCTGGATTTTCCTGATTATGGGTATCTGCCAAGGTATTGCTACCTTTTCCTTTCTTTCTTTACACCCCTTCTTGATGATCTTATGAGTTACCATGGGTTAATGATTAATTTAATTTGGATTACTTCCAGATTTATATTTCCAGCCCTAGTCTTGCTTCTGAGCTCTAGGCTTGCAACACCAACTATCTGTTGGACATTTTGAACTGAATATCTCAGAGGCTGCTCAAAAAGTCCCAAGTGGAGCTTTCCCCCTCACTTACCCTTCTTTCAGACTTTCCTTGCCCCCATCAAAGTTACTGCTCTCCTCTAGTCACCCAAGCTTGAAGCCTTAGATCCTTGACTCTTCATTCTCCTTCATCCTCCATGTCCAGTTAGTTGCCAGGTCTTGTCACATTGCCTTGCCTCCACACATCTGTCCCCTTTTCTCCACTTATACTGCCATCGCCTCATCCCTGTTCACCCAGATTATTGCAATAACTTCCTTTTGGTCTCATTGCCTTAAGTCATTGCTGTTATTGTTACCTTAAGTCCTTCTGCTTTCCAATATGCCTTCCACTCAGCTGCTAATGGCAATTCCCAAAGCACAAGCCTGACCACATCCCTCCATTGCTTAAGAAGGTCCCGGGGTTCCCTTTTGCCTCTAGGATAAAATATGAACTTTTCTGTTTGGCATTTAAAGCCCTTTGGGCAGCAAAGATCTTGTTGGATCACTTTCATTCTCTTTGTCTTGAGGTAAGACAGAAAGTATTCCCTATCCTTGGGTTTTCCCTACAGCTAGCCTAGGGTTCAAATAGTGCTCCTCTTCTGCCTTAAATCTAGCAACCTGGTTCCTAACAACCTTTTCAGGCTTGGCATACTTTATCTGCCTTCATGCTCCCTATATCCCAGTTAAACTGACTTTTTTTTTCCATCTACACTATATTCCATCCTCTGCTTACATGCTTTTGGTAAAGAATACCCTCTTAGCATGGAACACACTGCTTTCTTCCCTAAGTCTTTTCAAATCCAAGGCTCAGGTTAAGTTCCATCTCCTGCCTTTACTGATCTATCTCCCCTCCCCCTACTATCCTGGTCGCCATTCCCTGTAATTATTTTGTCTATAGTTTATATATTGTCTATAGTTTATATATATATATATATATATATATATATATATATATATATATATATAATTTCTCTTTGTTATGCTTTCTCTTTTCTGTAAGCAGGATGTAAGCTCCTTGAAGGTGGGGCTATTTTTATTTTGTCTTTGAATCTCTACCACATAGTAGATGCTTCATAAATACTTAGTGAAGGAAAGAGTGGATGTACCTTGCAGGGGAAGGGCCCATGGCCTCTGATTCCAAATTCCATGCCCTTTCAATTGTACTCTGTTCCCTTGGGTTAGTGACTCCCTTCCTGATCATGTGTCTGTATCAAGAGCAGTGTTGCATGTGGACAAAGTTCAGGTAGCAGGCTCTTTGCTTGGATTATTGATTCAGGCTACGTGGCTTGTGTAATTTAAAATGTGCAGGGAAAGCTTAAGTAAGATTTTTCCAGAATTAGGATTTTTCACCATCCATTACTTCTATTAATTCTCTCCAGCTAGATGGCACCAAGGGGGTATTTGCAGGAGTCCTCTTAAGCTGCATGAATTATTGCAGAGAAGGCAAAATTCATGTGTAGAGAATCACTGTTCTTTTTGCCATGCAACCTGCCATGAAAGAAAATCCCTAGGTGATTAATGATTTATCCTGCAGACCATTTATTGACTTTGCCATAAAAATGTTGACAGAGAAACTCAGATGAACATTTCCAGTTTTTTTTTTAACTAGTAGTTCTCCTAGCTTCACATCTACTGAGGGCTGCTGCCCCTGTGATATATCTGTAATGTGACATACCTGTAATTTCCCAAAATTCATTCATTCTCTTCAGTAAACATTACTGAACATGTACTATTGTGCTATGGAGAATACAAAGATGAATAAAATATGATCCCTGGCCTCAAGAAAAGATCAAAACTTTTAAGATTTCTCTGCTGGAAGCATTCAGTGATTGTGAGTACTAGGGAAAATAACAGTAGCTAGTGCTTACATAGTGCTTAAAATTTTGCAAAATGCCTTACAATTATTGCATTTTATCTTCACAGCAACCTTGAGAGGTAGGTGCTATTATTATTCCCATTTAATAGGTGAAGAGATTGAGGCAGACTGTGGCAGTTAAATGACTTGCCCAGGGTCACCCAGTTCAACATAACACAGAGGTTGGATTTGAACTCAGGTCTTTCACTATTTACTGCATCACTTAGCTGTTTCCTCTAAATGAACTATATGATATAGTTCAAAGGACATTGGACTAAGGAGTAGGAAACTTAGCTTTAATCCTGGCTCTGTTACTACCTTTCTGTGAGGTCTTTGGGAAGTCACTTAAATAATTAAGTGTCCTTACCTATATAACAAAGGAATTGGGCTAGTTCACTAAGATTCCATCCAGTTTTAAAATTCTATGATTTTGGGATGCTTTTATAATGAAAGGGGTTGTCTTTTGTAAAGTTTGTGGATATACCAGGTGATGGATTAAAATTAGTCTGACTTCTGAGGTTCTAGGAAAATTCTCCTTGTTTATATTGCCTTGCCTAGAGTCTACAGGTTATATGGTGATGGGAAAGGTAGGTAGCCAATACAGAATGTGGATAAAGAACAGCAGAACAGGAGGTTTTCTCATTGGTTGATAGAGAACATGGTATTATAATTGGGCAAATGAACACCCATCAGATCATCTAGGTGTGCAAATCCCAAACCTGCATGGTTGTGTTCTGACATAGATGGTGCTATTCTTGGGATAGGACAGGCAGAGGATCAGTTCTCTTTGGCAAGTATTTAAAACCCAGAGAGAATCACAAGACCCAGTTAGTGCTTGGAAACTTTAGTCACAGATATATTTAGGACATTTATAATAGATGTTATCCAGCCTTGGGCTTGGCAATTTTCTTTCATAAGTACATCTGTAGACCAACTTTATTGCATGAAAGGGCTTAGAGACTTGGCAGGCACACATATGTGCAAGAATATCCAGATTTCTGGTTCCTTGGGCTTGAAGGAAACTTCAGTTTAGATTTTGGGGGCACATGTAGATGGAGAGATAGAGAAAGAGAAAGTTCATTCACCTTAGAAATGTGGTTCTCCTGCCAGGAGTAGCAGAGGGTATGGGACAGTTGCACAGTCCTCTGAATGATAGCAGGGAAATGCAAAGCATGGAGTGAGATCTCTTTATTGAGGATGCATGGAGGTGGGAAGACAAGACTGAGAGAAGAACAGACGTGTGGGGAGGCTGAACTAGAATTGACTGAGGAAGTGAAAAGCAGGCAAACCCAGAGGAAATACACATAACCAAATGGGACTGAACTAACAGCTTTGGTAGTGGTGGTGGTGGGTAGGACATTTGTCTCTGGGTGCAACTGTTAGCTCTGTAGCACCATATTTAGCCTACCATCCAATGACACCCCCATACTCCATTATGCTTTTACTTACCTTTCCTATTAAATTATTATGAATTAATATTCTCTTATAAATATTCTGGCTAGTTCAGGCATGATAAGTGAACAAGGGAATGGATACCTAAACTGGGCACCCATATATTTCTTTGTAGAGCTACATATACACACATATTTTATATATATCACTAAAGAAAAGGACTAGCTAGTTAGGGACAGACAAGGATACATGGAAAAACTCTCAGGAGGAATAACAATTCACCAGCGATAAGGAATATCAATTTTCTTGAATGGTAAATGAGCACAAACTCAACTGTACTGCTGTATCTAAATGGTCCCAGACCATCAGACTAGACCACAGTTCATATCACACCCAGCTGCCCATCTTGGTCATTTTGCCATTGGTACTACTTTTACCTCACTTCTCTCCATCTAGAAAAGCATCTCAGGCTGAGTGAAAACCTATTTTGACTGATGAGGAAGTGAGTGTAAACCAACTTCCAGACCACCCATCATATATTATCCAGCCAGTCATTCTGCCATCTTGACATCCATCCTGCCATTATACTTTTTCCTCCTTTCCTTTCTTCTTCGTCTCTACTACTGATTTTCCAACTCTTGTTCTGGGGTCAGTAGTCAGATCAGTGCTACCATTGTTGCTGGAAAAAGCTATGTCAGTTGATTGCTCTGTGGATCAACACTCCATCTAGGAGAACAGATTAAGCCATCCAGCCTTTCTTTTTTCCTACTTTCCTTCCTTCCTTCCTTCTTTCCTTCCTTCCAAAAGCCAGACTTTCTACCCCTTTTCCTTTTTCTCTTTATTAGGGAAATAGATATAGATAGAAATAGATTTAGTTATAATTTACCTATATTTCATCAGTCAGTCAACAATAAACATTTATTAAACACTTAGTCTGTGCCAGCCACTGTATTAAGTATATGTGCAAAGCATTTGATAAAGCCTGTCATGATATTTTTGTTGACAGGATGCAGTGATGCAGACTAGAAGAAAGTATAGATAAGTGCATCTCAGAACTCATTAAATGACTGCACCCCAAAGGTCAACTTGGAAGGAGGAGTCTAGCAGGATGTCCTAGAGATCTAGGCTTCATTTTCTAGTGTCCAACATTTTAAAAAGTATCTTGGGTAAAGACATGTATGGAATGCTTATAAAAATACTTCTTTTTGTATGTTGTCTTCCCCCCATAGATTATAAGCACCTTGAAGGCAAGGATTGCTTTTCTTTTTCTTATTTATATCTCCAGTACTTAAAGGAATGCTTAGTACATAGTAGGCACTTAATAATTGCATATTGACAATTTATTACTATTAAAATTTGCAAATGACAGGAAGCTGGAAGAGACAGGTGAAAACTTTGCATGATAGAAATGTGATACACAAAATTTTAGTAGCCTTAGACTATTTTGAGTCAAATCTAATAATATAATATTGAATAAATGTAAAGTCTTATACTTGGATTCAAAATATCAACTTTTTAACTACATGATGGGAGACTAAATAACAGTTCAACTGAAAAGAACTGAGGATTTTAATACACTAGACATTAAATAGAAGTCAACATGGTGACATGATGACCCAAAAGTCTAAGGTGATCTTAGGTTGCATTAAAAAAAGTATAGAATTCAATAGTTCTGGGAAAGCTATAAGCCCTCTGCTCCCTGTCTTGGGGTATTATGTTCAATTCTGAAGGACCATATTATAGGAGGGTCTAATAAATTGGAGAGTTTTCAGAGGAAAGCTACTAGCATAGTAGAGGGTCCTGAGGTTATGCCAAATGATTATCAGCTGATGGAACTGAGTTTATTTAGTTTGGAGAAGAAAAGTCTTAGGGGAGACCTGATAACTTTCTTCAAATATCTGAAGGAATATAATGTGGAAGAAAGATTAGATTTATTCTGTTTGATACCAGATGGTAAAACTAGGAACAGTGGGTGGAAGTTTTAGAGAGATAAATTTAGGTTAGATGTAAGAGAAACTTCCTAACAATTAAAGCTATCCATAAGTAGAACAGGTCAACTTGGGAAACAGTGGATTCTTTAGCACTGGAAGACCATTGGTCAAGTATGTTGTAGTGGGTATGCTTGTTCAGGATTGGACTATATGACCTCTTAAAGGTACCTTCCAAATCTGAGAATTTAAGATTCTTGTATCACAAAGCTTATGTGCCAACCCCTTGTTTTCTCTTTTCTCTGTCTGAGAAAGTAGAATTTGAATGGAGAGCAGAGCAACTTGAAAAGATGGAGATGGAAAGAGTCTACTCCAGGCATGCAAACTTCAACAATCAACGGTCAGATGTTATACTTGAAGTTGAGGATTACAAACAATACATTAATTAGTTCCTGACCTCAAGGAGTTTATATTCTGTTGGGGATAAGAAAAGTAAATATAAATTATATACAAAGTAGAAACAAATTAATTACAGGGAAGGTACCAATAAATTGGAGAATCAGAAGAGGTCTCATGTAGAAAATGGGACTTGAGTTGATCCTTGAAGCAAGTCAAGAATTCTAAGAAGCTGAAATGGGAAGGAAATTCATTCTAGCCATGGATATGGAATTGGGAGATGATATGTTGTATACAGGCATCAGAAAGTAGTAGGGCAGTTTGGCTGGAACCCAGAGGAACTTGAATTTTATCCTAGGAATAGAAATAGAAACTAAAACTTTTTGAGCACAAAGTACTCCAAATAGGTATAAAGGCATGGAGCAAAGCTCCTTTCAATTTTGATAGGAAGAGTCAGGAAATGGTTAAACTGATAGTAGAAACAGTGACCTTGCCAATCACTTGGCGTTATCTTAGTCTTTGTCTTTCACCTACTCATCAACATGGGAGAACAGAAGAGATTTGGGAGTTTAAAAACTTGGCAATCCTGGACCTCCAAAGTTCTTTGGTAATTATTAAGCAGATAATGATTACCTGCTGTATAGCCCAGCTTTAAGAGAATTAAAGTGGGAAGTCTATGGAATAGACACCATATTATAGGATGAAATCTCTGACCCAGAGACATACACTCTCTCTCTAGCTCTCTCTTGGACTCTTTCTATACATACACACACACACACACACATATATTCTCATATTTATATATACACACATATACACATATAGATACATATATACACATATACATATACACACACATATATGTGTATGGGAGTGTATATCTCAGAACCCTAAAACCAATGGAAATTTTTGCCCCACATTTTTAAACATGAGAAATGCAAATTAGCTGTGATAAAGACATTTTCGTTTTCATGTGTAGGCTTTAAGGACATGTCATTATCATGCAATTACCTTTAAAATGATTTCAGACTCTGAATGGGACAAAGTAGGATTGCTGGTGCCTTTATCTACCTCCTGCTCGGTGCTATCTTGATCTTATTCTATTTAATCCTCCCTCCCTCCTCCCACCTCTAACACACACACACACACACACACACACACACACACACACACACACACACACACCTACCTTATTGATCTTTATTGATTCGTTTTCTGCCTAACCTCTTTACTAGTTAACTCAGATTTTAAAAACTCTTTAACTTTGACCTTTTATAAAATTGACAGATTTTGTTTTGACACAGCACACAAAACCCCAACAAATTCAAAGCTGAACTCCATACTTTTCTCCACAAACAGTTAAGTAGAATATGTTGGCTTCTACACAGAATTACATTTAATAGTTCTCATGTGGGTTTGAACTACATGCCTGTCTTCTCCAGGTGTGTTTCCTTCCTCAGGACTCTGCTAATTGACCTGAATCACTAGTGTATGCAGGCCCTATTCCCTTATCTCATTGGGCGGTCTCAAAAGAACTCAAGAAAAGCTTAGAAACTAAGAAAGGAAAAATTTTTAAATGTGTCTCATTCACAAAAATAATTTCACTTTCCATAAAATAATGGGAACAGCTAGCATTTATATGCCCTGTAAAAATCTGCAAAGTGTCTTACATATATTATCTCATTTTTTACTCACAACAAACCTAGGAAGTGACTTCTGTGGGTGATTTGTGAAGGATCACTTAGCTGGTAAGTGTTTGAAGCAGGATGCAAACCCAAGTCTTCCTTAATCTGAGGCCAGTACTCTATCAATTACACATTCATATATATGTGTATAAGTATATATACACAACTATATATAAAATACACATGTGTATGTATGTGTATATAGGTATATACATATAAATAAACATATATACATACGTGTGTGTGTGTGTGTGTGTGTGTGTGTGTAACTTATCAACTTTGTAACTGAAGGAAACCTTAAAAGTCTAAGAAACTATGGTTTTCAAAACTTCTGGGCCAAACCAGTGTGAGATTGCTATTAAAATAAACTTACTCAAATTTGTAATTCCTAGACCTTATATGTTATTAAAATTCTATTATTTGATTATCTGTTATCACATGAGAGCAATTATATACATATTCAATCAAAGTACTATTAACATCATAATTCTCCCCACAGTGTTTTGGCAGTAGTTGACAAGCCCCATTGGTGGAGAAAATTAATTGAATTGTTTCTGGGTCACAGTAACAAAGAGAAGACGTTGCTTGAATTTGGGGGAATATGTTCATCCAGTTTGTCTTCCAATCACAATTTTTATTTATTTGTGTTTATGTACCTTTTATTTGAAGATAAAATGTTGTAGTTCATAGAAGTTTTGTGATTTAAAAATAAAAATAAGAAGATGAGGAGGTGGGAAGGAAATCCCTTTCTTAGGAGGGGTATAGAATTAATTTTGTTTGTGTGTATTATATCCTGAATGCTGGGTGACTAAAGAAATGTGTTGTTTTTCAAATACGAGCAGTAATATACTTTATTATATTACTTTATTGCTTCTGAGCATCATTTGATAGAGTTTAGTTAATTAAAATCTGATTAGGATTGCCAGGTTTTCAAGTCAAGTCAAATGTCTTGGATACAGCTGTCTCTAGAGTAAGATGAATCAGATGGATTGCTCCAGGCTGTCCTTTGGAGGGCCCACCATGCTGGCAGACTCACATGGATGGACAATGAAACAAGGAGGCAGTCCACAGGAGAGAAGAAAGGGACCTTAAGAGCTGATCTAAGCTGATTCACCTTCTGGGCTAGTAGGTAGGTGCTTCATGTCCTGCAGGATGATTTATACTATAATTAGGTATTACATTTTCCTCTGTTGCTGCTGAGTAGTGAATGCTATTTGAACCGTGATCTCTTTCTTGGAATACATTGTTCAGTTCTTGAAAAGTATGGTCTACTTTTGTCAGGACAAGCTGACCCAAGCATAGGCCTCAGGCAAACTTATCTCAGGATAACCAACAATGTCTATTGACAGAGGAATCCCTTTACTTGATACCATGGCTGCTTCCTACTTCTAGCCCACTATCTCTGCTTGACCTGGGGGAAGAAGGTGTGTAGTTGTATTATGGACAATTTGCTTATAGTTATACTGACTATTCTGAGTAGGTGGAGGCTGGGGGTGATGGAGGAGGGAGAATGGCCAGGGTCTGCTATTGGGGCCTACCAGTAGTACCACATTCTATCTGTTCCCTCTCTGTCTTTATCTGTACAAATAGACATGTCTTCCTTTGTATGGACCATGAACTCTTGATCTACATATAAATATAAGCTTCTGCTTACAAGGGTTGAGACTCAGAAGCCAGAAGGCAAAACAGAATGCAGAATATAGAAGCCAATGGAATTGAGAAATCATGAGGGAATACAGAAATTAGAAGGTAGAAGCTAATGAAATAAGCTACGTATAGAGGCTAAAACATCAGAAGACAGACAAGCTGATGGAGTTGCAAAATAGGTGGAAATATAGCCCAGCTGACTTGAGAAAGACAGATGCTATAGTTTATATGGGGAGCTGATCTGTTTGGAGTTAAGTTCTAATGCTGGGAGCTGACTAGAAAAAGCAGAAGAAATAGAAAGGTAATAAAATAAGTAGTTAAGTACCAGGTAGTTTGAGAGGGAGGGCACTAGCAGTTGTGGGGCAGGATCAGGATGGGTTTTACGTAGAAGATGGGGCTTGAATTGGATTTTAAAGGAAGACAGGGATTCTATGAAACATAAGTAGTATATTCTAGGCACAGGGGACAGCTGGCACAAACGCACAGAAACTGGAAAGGGGGTGCTATGTGTCAGAAATAGAGAGGACAGTTTGGCTAGATTACAGCTAAAGTCTATGTAGGGGAGTAATATACAATGTGGTTGGAAAGAGAGATTGGGGCAAGGTGGTAAAGGGGTTTAAAGCTGAAAAGGAATTTATATTTGATTCTAGAGGCATGGGGAGCCATTGGAGTTTACTGAGGAGGATAGTGACTTGTTAGATCTTCACTTAAGGAAAATCACTTTGCAAATAATGTGGAGCTGGATCAGAGTAGATAGAGATGAGGCAGAGAGAACAATGAGGATGTCATTGCAATGATCTAGGAAGAGATGATGAGAAAGTGAATAAGTGTAGCAGCAAGCACCCCAATATCCCCAGGGTGACTGCCAACACAGGTTCTTAGATCTGCTTTTCAAAAGGAAAGCAACTCAAAATGGGTTAACAAGCTTACTTTAATCAAACAAACATATATTACCTAGTTCAGGGGGAAAAGGTCAGCACCCCGAACTTCAGAGTTACAGAACTTACAGATCAGACAGGCTTCCAAACTGTCCCAACATTACATGCATCAGTACCAAATCACAGTTACCAGAGAGGGAAGCATCAACATCTGGGTTTTCAAAGCCGGGGGCTCTCAACAACGGCTTCCCAGAGTCTCATCTGGTCAAATCACACAACACTTCTCAAAGTGAGCCCCAAAGCAAAGCCTCTCATCAGAGTTTATATAGCCTTCTCCTAGCTCAGAGATTGTAACAACCTCCTTGACCCACTGCCCAATCACAAAGTATCAAGGTGTGGGCTTTCCTGAAAAACAAGCCTCCCACCATAGGCTCCAGGTGCACTTATGCTAGGGGCAGGGAAGATCTTTAAATTTGCATTTCCATTACAATAAGGCAGTAGCTTATCAAACAGAGAGAAGGAGTCAGATGTGAGAGATGCTGTGGAGAGAGAAAGAGCAAGATTTGGCAACACTGAATATCAGAGGAGAAGGAAAAGTGAGCAGTCAAGAAAAATTCCTAGGCTATGAACCTAGAAGACTGGGGAAATGGTTGTGTCTTTGACAGAAATAGGAAAGAGGAGAGGGTTTTAGGGATAAGATAATGAGTTCTCTTTTGGTTGTGTGAAGGATTTCTTGGAAATCCATTTTTAAGCATCCTATAGGCAATTAGTGAAGTAAGATTGATGTTCAGGGTAGAGTCCAACCCCACACACCAAAAGAATCTCCACTATAACATATTTGACAGGTGGTGAAAACACCTCTTTCTCTCCTCTGATACTATCAGGGGGTGATAGATTGGGGATAGGGGCAGGTTTGCTTGCTTCAAATCTCTTCCCACTCAAATCCATCCTTCATTCAGCTTCCAAAGTGATTTTTCTAAAGTAAAGATCTAATCATGTTACCTCCCACCCCACTCAATAAACTACTTGCTCCCTATTGCCTGTAGTATCAAATGCAAGAGCCTCTGCTTGGCGTTCAAATCCGTTTATAACCTAGCCCCATCCTCCTTTCTAGATTTCTTATACCTTGCTTCCTGACACACACTTTTTGATCTAGTGATACTGGCCTCATTGGTGTTTGATGAACATGACTCTCCATCTCTTGGTTCAGGGCATTTTCTCTGGCTGTCCCCAGTGCCTGGAATCCTCTCATTCCTTGTCTTTGCCTACTGCCTTTCCTGACTTCCTTCAAATCCCAGATATAATCTCATCTTCTACAGGAAGCCTTTCCAAGTCCCTCTAATTCTAGTGTCTCCTCAATAAAGTTAAACTATTTACATTACTATGTAGGAAGATGATATATGTGACTCCTAAGACCTTTATCATTATTAGGGAAGTTTAAAGGAGTCTATGTAGGAAGAGCCCTTTTCCAGTTGATGAATAGTTAAAACATTTGAACAGGTTGTTTTCAAAAGAAGAAGTCAAAGGTTTCTATAGTCATATAAAAATTCTCTAAATCACTATTGATTAAGGAAATGCAAATTAAAATAACTCTGAGGTACCACCTCACTTCTATCAGAAATGACAAATACTGGAGGGGATAAGGAAAAATAGATATACTAATGAATTGCTGGGGAAGTAGTGAACTGGTCCAACCATTCTGGAGAACATTTTGGAACTAGGTCCAAAAGGCTATTAGATTATTTGTACAAAAATATTTAAAGCAGTTCTTTTTGTGGTGGCAAAGAACTGAAAATCAAGGGAATGCCCATCATCTGGGGGATGACTGAACAAGTTGTGGTATATAATTGTGATGGAATACTTTTGTGCTGTAAGAAATGCTTTCAGAAGCAGGATGCTTTCAGAACCTGGAAAGACTAATTAGTCTACCAATTACTCTTTTTTTGCCTCTCTAATAAAAACTGATAGGTGATTCTTCCATTTATCAGCACCTTCTCTTTGCCTGCTATTTTCATTTAGAGTAAGAATATCAACATGGAGGTGATTCACTTCCTCCAGTATTATGTCTGCCCGATAATTGGCCAAAGTTCTCATGCTTTAGAGTAGCAAAAGTTAAAACGAACATATATAGGTGTCATGTACCCTCTGGAAGATTCCTTTAACTCATAGTTGGAGGTCAAGTCTCCCTTAGGGATTCAAAGCACTCTGTGGGCTGAGCTTCTAAAACTGCACTGATGTGCTTACCTTTCAACAATCAGTGAGGGTAAACAATTAGCTCAAAGCAAAATCATTTACTGAAGCTTCATAGTAAGAAAAATAGCAATTAAACCTCTCTCCCAAGAACCTGGGGACCCTCTCTTACAAATACAAATAGTATCATCAGGAAGCAATGACACCCATAGTGTTCACAGGTGGATCCATACATAGATAGGGAACATATAATGCCAAGACTGTTTACACCCGCAGCACTTCTGCTGATGTCTTCTTGTGATGATGTCCCACTATTCCTTGTGACTCTATTTGGGGTGTATGGCCTTGATCCTTGGCTGTCATCGCCACCATCTCTAGCTTATGAAATCTGCTGAAGTCCTTTTTTTGTTACTTACATAGTCCTTTTATCCTAATTGTTATCTAGGTTGTTTTAGAAAAACTAGTTGTTTAGGAAAACTCCTATACATCTCCTGTACGTAGATGGTCTAAAGCCATGTGATTTTTAGCAATCTCTATCCCCTTTATACCACCCTGTCAGCATTAATGTGAACATATAAGGGCACCAAATAGGACTGGGGGCCATTTTATATTTTTCTTCATTTCATGGTTTGTCATGACTAAAGAATTCATTGCTACATGGTTCGTTTACTGGTAATGAGTTTCCCTGTACTTAACTGGTCTGGCCCTTGGAAAGCATACATAATTTGTTTTAGGAACTAAACTTGATGCCTCTTCAGCATAGTTGAACCTGCCTAACCATGCACTCCCCTGCCATAGGCCTTGATAACCAAGGTAATCTCCACACTAGGTTGAGGAAAACATCAGAGAAGGACCTTGTGGAGGAAACATATAAATAGTGATACAGACTCCTAACTGGCTCTCCTTTCAGTCAAAACCTGTAATCTATGGGATGTACCTTTTACTGGCTCAGATAAAGAACAATTAAGGATTCATCACGACTGGATATGACTTTTTTCCCCACTGTGCCTAGTGATCCAGGGAATTTGCCAGCTGGAGCTGATAGCATTATTTTGGAGGGGGTTGTTGAAATCCTGGGAATTTTTTTTTTACTATCTCAATTGAGGTTGTAGTACCTGCATTGAAGCAAAGCCTGAATGCTGGTTCAAAAAGAAAGCAAACCTTCTTCTGGTTTCCTAAGAATTCTCAGGGATGTTGGCTCATCCATAGCTGGAGCTACACAAGGAAGCCCTGGAGCTTTGCCTGGACTACCTGGCAAACTTCAGCAGAATGTAAATTAGGGACTGTTTCAGTTCTGTTTTTGTATTCCCAGTGCCTAACAGTGTCTGGCACCTAATACGTACCTAATAATGTTCATGTACCACAATTTATTCAGCCATTTTTCAACTGATGGGCATCCACTTTGTTTCCAATTCTTTACTATGACAAAATGTTGCTGTAAATATTTTTGTACATATGGGTCCTTTCCCTCATGGATGCTTGCTGAACTAAATCCATTACATATTAGATAGAGCATGGTCCAGAGATTTAGGAGAACTAGGTTCTAGTCCCAATTCCATTATAGTTTTCTCATCTATAAAGTGAGAGAGGGGAGGCCTAATAAGTTTTGAATTCCACTGGGTATATGGGCTGTTGGTATGGCCAATAATATTGTGGAAATATTACTAGTCAGGAGATCCCTAGTTCTAATATGGGGGCAGCTAGGTGATATAATAGATAGAGCTCTGGGACTGAAATCAGTTCAAATCCAGCCTCAGACACTTGCTAAGTTTGTTACCCTGGGTAAGTCATTGGACCTCTTTTTGCCTTAGTTTTCTCTGTAAAACAAGAATAATAATAGTACTTGTTGTGAGGCTAATTGTAAAACACTTAGCAGAATGCCTGGCACTATATAAGTATTAGCTATTATTACAAACATTATTATAATTAATCTTGGGGAAGCTGCTTCACCTTTCCAGGACTCAGTTTCCTCATTTGTAAAACAATGAAAATAATATCTACCTCGAGTACCTCACAAAATCATTGTGAGGCTTGGATAAGGTTCATATATCAAAATGCTTTTATAATTCAAGGTGTCATACAAATAGGAGGTATTGTTGTTGTAACCAATCTAGAGCAAATCATTCGGTCTCTGTCCCCTAATGTACATCTTGTATATTTGACCCAGTAATTTCATTTGTGTCTTTGATTTACCAGATGTTTTTGTTTGCATTTATTTTTAACATTCATTTTAAAAAATTGAGTTCCAAATTCTGTCCCTTCCTCCCATGACTCTCCTACCCATTGAGAAGGCAAACAATACATCATTTATATATGTGGAATATGCAAAACATTTCCATATTAGCCATGTTGCAAAAAACAGGAAGAAAAAGTTTAAAAAATTGTATTTCAACTTGCACTCAGAGTTCATCAGCTCTCTCTCTCTTGAAGTGGATAGAATTTTTCATCATGAGTCCTTTGGAGTTCTCTTGGATCATTGTATTGATCAGAGTAGCCAAGTCTTTCATAGTTGATCATTGTTACAATATTGCTGTTTCTGTGTACAATGTTCTCCTAGTTCTGCTCACTTTACTTTGTATCAGTTCATATAGGTTTTTCCATGTTTTTCTGAAACCATCCTGCTCATCATTTATTATGGTACAATAGTATTCCATCACAATTATGTACTATAACTTGTTCAACCAATCCCTACTTGATGGGCATCCCCTCACTTTTCAGATCTTTGCCACCACAGAAAGAACTTCTATAAATATTTTTGTGCACATAGGACCTTTTGCTTTCCTTTGATTTCTTTGTGTTATAGAACTAGTAGTGGTATTGTTGAGTCAAAGTGTATGCAGTTTTATAGCCCTTTGGGCATAGTTTCAAATTGTTCTCCAGAAGGGTTGGACCAGTTTACAGTTCTACCAACAATGCATTACTGTCTCTATATTCCATACCTCATTCACCATTTGTCAGTTTCCTTTTCTGCCATGTTACCCAATCTGATAGGTGTGAGGTGGTTCCTAAGAGTTGGTTTATTTTACATTTTTCTAACCAATATAGTTGCCCCTTCCACATCATGGGGGGTTAGTCCCTCTACCCCCAACAATCTGGAAAATCCATGCAAAAGTTTTTGGCCTTCCCTTTGTACCAGAGGAGATCTGATTTTTTTCTTTCATAGGATATTTACAATATCTTATTGTAAAATTTGGGTTAAATATTTGGTCATAGGATCTGTGTCATCTACTGGCCTTCACGTGTTACCTGCAGCTTCCACAAAATTCTCATTTAATTTCTTATGCCAACTCGTGATATGTTGAAACCAACAGGGGGAAAGTTGTGATGTAGTTAACTGAAATTATTTAAAGCATTTTATATGATTGTTGATTTCTTCTTCTGAAAACTTCCTGTTCATGCCCTTTGACCATTTTATTAATCAGGGAAGGGTTCTTATTTTTATGCATTTTACTCAGCTCCCTATATATATTTGAGAAATGAGAACTTTTATCAGAGAAACTTGCTGTAAATTTTTTTCCACCAGTTTCCTTAGGAGATGTTTTTAATGATAACTTTTCCACAGCTGTATTTTTGAAAAACCAGTTTACTTAAGTTCAGTAGATTAATTCTCAAGGCTCCAATTTACTGACAAAAACCCAAAAATGAAAATATGATGGGTATGTTCTGAAAATTCCAAACAGATTTACAGAATGTCTGGTAAACGTTCAGAATTTCCTATTTTAGACAGTCAACAACACTCTGTGGAGCCCTGCACTGTTCAATTTCCCAGAATCATGAAATCATCATTTAAAAGGGAAATGTGGCTAAGTCCCATTTCCCAACCAGTCTCTATATCTTAAAAAGAGGAAAGAGAGTCCTTAATGGCAAACTGTATTAACATTTTTTTTTCTTTCTGGCATGGGCTATCCTTTCTAAGGAGGCCAAGTTTGAGAACTTTAGCTGAAGAGAAAGAGAACATTTATTTTATCTCATCATTTCCTTTTCCCACTAGAAATCCTGTCCTCTTACCTAGAGATCTCTTCTTTCTCTTAAAAAATAATTTTGTTACTTCTTGGTTTTTATCCCATTTGCTATTTCCCCTTAAATCCCAACCCCCCCACTCCTTCCCTTGTAACCAAGAAAAACATTTAAGGAAAAACTGAGAACGCAGTGACTGTACTGACAGCTACTACCCATGTTGTCTTCCTTTGTATAAAAACTTTTGGGCTTTGTATTTTATTTTAATGCATTTATTTGAGAGATTCTAGTCCATAGGAGAGTCCTTTCTAATGTTCTCATCATTAATTAAGCAGTGGGGGGTGGCTAGGTGGTGCAGTGAGTAGAGCGCTGGCCCTGGAGTCAGAAGGCCCTAAGTTCGGATCCGGCCTCAGACACTTAACCCACAAACAAAAACCTAGCCATGTGACCTTGGGCAAGTTACTTAACCCCAATTGCCCTCCAAAAAAGAAAAAAAAAAGAATAGACCATTAATTAAGCAGTTCCCTTTATATCTCTGACACTGCCCCAGTCCTACTTATAAGAGAGATAGAGGGGTTTTCATAGAAGAATCAACAGGCTAGTAATGTATAAAACAATTATTTTTTTAAACCACAGAATAGTTGAACTCATAAGAAGTAGGGCTCAAGGTCTAAAATGAAACCCCGAGGGGGCAAGAGTATAAAGGAACAAGGGGCTGGGGGAAGGAAACAACCATCCAGTGGTTGTTGGGTATTTGGTGGAATGGATTTTAGGCCATACATTGTGGGAAGCATGTGATATGGAAATTTCTAGGAAGTATTGGACCATGTTGAATAGCCACATTATTTTAAGGCAGGAAAAATCATTACAAGGTAAGAAAATGAAGAGCATTACTCTGATTATCAGATCATGTGACCCTGGGCAAATCACTTAACCTTAGTTTGCCTAATTTTCCTTATCTGTAAAATGGGGATAATTATAACCCCTACATCCCAGGGTTGTGAGAATCAAATGAGATAATAATTGTAAGGTACTTAGCACAGTGCAGAGTAGGGGGATATATAAATGTTAACTGTCATTATTGTTGTATTTTAACTGAGGTAATTCATAGCATCTAGAGCCTGGAAGAACTTTAGAGATCATCTAATCTATCCTACCTCCCCTCTTTTTACACATAAAGAAACTGAGACCCAAAAAGATTAAGTCATTTGTCCAAGTAGTAAATAGTAGACCCAGGATTCTATCCTAGGTTATTGGATGCCAAAGCCACAGTGTTCTTTCTGCCATGCCAAACTACCTTTCAAAAACAAAACACAGCAAAACAAACTCTCAGCACACATCTACATTTATGTGCTTCCCACTGCCCTAGGACTCTGTGTACAGATTATAACCATTTCCAGACCCTGGGTTCCTGGAATTATAGTACTGCTCACATGTGTTTCATATTTAAGGAGGGGGGTAGGGGGGAGGAGGGAAGGGAAGGAGGGAGGGAGGGAGGGAGGGAGAGAGAGAGAGAGAGAAGACAGACAGACAGACATAGAGAGGGAGAGAGAAGAGAGACAGACAGACGAGAGAGGGGGAGAGAGACAGAGAGAGAGACAGAGAGAAGACAGACAGACAGGAGAGAGAGAGAGAGAGAGAGAGAGAGAGAGAGAGAGAGAGAGAGAGAGAGAGAGAGAGAGAAGAGACAGACAGAAGAGAGAGGGGGAGACAGACAGACAGAGATGATGGGAGAAGACAGACAGATGACAGGAGAGAGAGAGAGAGAGAGAGAGAGAGAGAGAGAGAGAGAGAGAGAGAGAGAATTTTCTTCAATCAGAAACACACTAAAGTTCAGGACAGAAGAAAACTCGTTTACGTAAGCTTTGGAGATGGGCCAAATCCTTAACTCTTTTAATGTTTGCTTTTAAAATATGAAGCAGGGTTGTACCTTTTGGGGGATTTTAGTTTTTCAGTCTGTGAAATGAGAGCTCTATCATACATCAGGTCTTGGACTGTAACAGATGGCTAAATTAAGTTATCATAGAGGTTACAAGGCATCATAAATATTGAATTTTAGGTATCTTCTTCCAGTAAAAGCTTTTGTCTTAGTTTATATGATTGGGATCCAGTCATGAAAATGCACATCGATTCATGTGTATAAAAATTCCATATAAGTAAAATTGGCACTGCACCTAATCATAACTAGATAGGAGGCCTAATGAAAATGTGATGTTACTTATGCATGACAGTCCAAGAGCCTTTAAGCTTAAAACTGGAGACCCTCCTCATCATGGGAGGTAGGAGACACCTCTTCTTTTACCTCACACCTTCCATTTCCCGCACCATTGGTCTCCTGAGGGAAGAGGAAAGTTGGTGGGAAGCTGGTCTTTCATCTCCTGTTGTTTCTCCCACCTATTCTCCAGCCTTCAGATGGAACAGGTAAAGTGATAGGACCTCCCATCTGACTGTGTGCCTTCCATTTCATGATGCATTTGTGTTCTCCCTGATCTCCAGCCTTCTCTTGGAAGAAGAGCTACTCCTGCCACTAAATGATGAACATATTCACACCTGGTCATGCCCTATACATCCCAGTGATTCTAAAATTCCTGTAGATCATCATCCAAACCTCATTCCCCATCCCCCACTACCCACTCTCCTTATTCCCATTCTCCATAATCTTCCCACCCTAAAGTTCTAACCAAACACGTCTCATTCCTTCCACTTCACCCCCTGGAATATCTGTTCTATAGGCAACAAGCTTCCTTTTATCCTAAATCTTTTCTTCTCTAATTTCTTCCATCTTAGAGCAATCACTGAACCTCTCTTCTCCTCCCCCCAATCTTCCCACCCCCAACAATAACAAAGCTTCCCTAGTCACCCTTTCCATTCCTGGCTGCACATTTACACATTCTTCTGGGCTCACTGGTTGAGGCAGGAAGAGTTGGAATATTCCTTGCTTTCCATTGCCACTTCCAGATTTCCCCCCTACTTCCATCACTCAGTAACTTCTCCATACAATCCATTATCTACCGACCAATAAAATCCTATTAGCTGTTATCTACCATCCCCTAGGTCACTCCTCTTCTTTTCTCAATAAGTTTGATGCCTGGCTCACAATTTTTCTCTCCTCCACAACTCCTGCCCCCATAACAGAGGACTTGAACATACCTCTTAATTCTCCTTCAGTTTAACCACTCACATCCCTCCATCCCTGCTAACTATCATTCTCTATCTCTTCTGCTCTTTGAGGCTAAACTCCTTGAGAAGTTTCTCTCCTCTCACTTTCTTCTTAACTTCACTGGTTTTCAAATTGATTCTCTCCAAAAATATTAATGATCTCTTAATTGTCAAAGCCAATGGCCGTTTCTCAGTCCTCATTTTTGACCTTTATGCAGCCATTGACACTGTTGATAACCTTCTCCTTGATATGCTCTTCTCTCTAGGTTTTTGGGATATCACTCATTCTTGGTTCTTCTCCTACCTTTCTGATTGCTCCTTCTCAGTGTCCTTCACTGAATCCTTATCTAGATCATGCTCTCTAACCACAGGTGTCCCCCAAGATTCTATCCTGGCCCTCTTCTCTCATCCCTCTCTCCTACTTCCCATGGATTTAATTACCCTCTACATGCTGATGATTCTCAAAGCTACCTATCCTGCCCTAACCACTCTGCTGATCTCCAATCTCACTTCTGCAACTGCCTTTCAGACATCTCGAACGGGATGACTAGTAGACAGCTTAAACTCAGCATGCCCAAAACTGAACTTATTATTTTCCACCCTAAATCATCCCCACCTCCAAACCTCCCTATTACTGTTAAAGACACCATTATTCTCCCAGTTCATAAACTAGATGGCATCCTTAATTCCTCACTATTTCTCACTCCCATCCCCCTGATAGGGAATATGTTGCCAAGGTCTATTGATTTCATCTTTGCAACATCTCTTGAATACAACTCATCTTCTCCTCTGATATGGCCACTAACCTGGTGCAGAACCTTATTACCTTATACTTGGACTATTATAATAGCCTTGTAGGTCTGCCTGGCTCCCATTCTAATCCATCCTCCATTCAGCTGCCACAGTGATTTGAGTGGGAAACAGACAAGATTTTCTAAAGTTCAGATCCAACCATGATCCCCCTACTAAATAAACTCTAATGGCTCGTTCTCATCTCCAAAATCAAATTCAAAATCCTCAGTTGTTCAAAGCTCTTCATAGCCTAATCCCTCCCCTTACCTTTTCACTGTTCTTGAAAAAGGTTTTACTCTCCCAGCATGACACTGGCCTCCTTGCTGTTCCATGAAAAAAATACTCTGTCTCTTGTCTCTCTGCATTTTGTCTGACTGTCCACCATGCTTAGAATGCTTTTCCTCCTCATTTCTGTCTCCTACTTTCCCTGGCTTTCTTTAAGCCCCAGCTAAAATCCCATCTTCTATAGAAAGCTAGTCCACTGGTTATAGCTATAGACATAGACGTAGCTATAGATATCACCTAGTCATAGCTATAGACATAGATATAGACATAGACATAGACATGGACATGGACATAGACATAGCTGTAGATATCACACAGACATAGACATAGCTATAGATATCACTTATCTATAGACATAGACATAGCTGTAGATATAACATACCTATAGATGTAGACATAGACATAGCTGTAGATATAACATAGACATAGACATAGCTATAAATATCACATACCTATAGACATAGATATAGCTGTAGATATAACATACCTATAGACACAGACACAGATATAGACATGGATATAGCTGTAGATATCACATGGACATAGACATAGACATAAATATAAAGGGTTTTTCCAAAAGTGGGGGGACTCTCTACATCACAGGAAGTGGGAGATCAGGCTGGAGGTGGAAGTTGCCTTGTGTTGGTAGAGATGGAATTCTCACCCAGCTGATCCCAAGCAGCCTGAGGTTGGATATCAAGAGATCAGGCAAATGCAGCAAGAAATCTTTGTCAGCCTTGATCTGTTTGTTATCATCCTTCAATTTTCATCCTTGAATGGTCCTTCTTTATCTCAAATATAAAATGATGGTCTCTGAGGTCCCTTCCAATTGTAAGTCAATAATCCCATTATCCTATGAGCATAAAGGTCCTTTAGGGTGGGGCCTATTTAATTTTGTTTTTGTAGTCCCAATGCTGAGCACAGTGCCTGGCACAAGATAGATTTTATTTATGTCTTTTATATCACCTAGTTTCTCTCTATGTTCTCTCTCCCCACATAGAAGAGTTTTAATAAACACTTGCTGAATTGAACTAACTCATGTGCTTATGGACTAAGACAATTTTAAGGCTTTTTTTTTTTTTTGGTTTTTAATTTTTAAGTTACAACTTTAAACATTATAAAAAATTAAAAATGATTTCTATAACTTAAATTTTATTTTCTACTACTTCTTATTTATTTTTATTTTTTTTTAAGCAATTGGGGTTAAGTAACTTGCTCAAGGTTACACGGCTACTCATTATTTATGTGTGGGTGCTCATTTTCTGAGGCCAGATTTGATCTCGGGTCATCCCAACTCCGAGGCCAGCGCTCTTACTCACTGCGCCACCTAGCCGCCCCTTTTAGGGCAATTGGGGTTAAGTAATTTGCCCAAGGTCACACGGCTAGGTTTTTGTTTGTGTGGGTTGTCTGAGGCCGGATGTGAACTCAGGTCCTTCTGACTCCAGGGCTGGCACTCTACTCACTGCGCCACCTAGCTGTCCCTCTACTACTTCTTCATTGATGGAGACAGAATGGTAGGAAATGGGGGCAGAGAATGCTAATAATCACACAGTTTTGAGACTGTCTAGGTGGGGTAGGACTATGCACTGAAGTAATAGTTCTCTGAGCTCCTTGTCTAATAATCCATGAGTAACCATACTACTAGAGACTTTTGTCCATTTTGGCATTCTCACTGTAAATGAAACCAGAAGACAAAAGGAAGTTGCAGCTAAATGGAAGGATGACTTATTTCTGGAGAAGAATGACCTCCTTTCGGAAAGGCAAATTAAGGAGTTGGCAGAGTTGGTTTTATTATTCATCCAAAGGCAATAAGACACATTTCATGGGACATTTAGTCATCTCATAATGTCATACTTATGATTTGCAAACATGTAACCATAAAAATAATTGCAGTTTCTGTGCCATCATCTACTGCAAAGGATGAAAAATAGAGACAGTAGAGAAATTCTACAAAGAATTCAATAACACTGTCCAAATTAAATTGACTCATACTTTAATACAAGGTGGACATGGGTGAGGATAGCATCTACAGAGAGATAGATACATCCACATATATAGATTCATACATATGGATGTATCTTTCTATATATGTGGGAAGTTATCATTCAAGAATAAGTAATGGGAGATGCCAAAAACTTGAAGAAAATGTGCAAGCCTTACATCATTAAAACTTTCTCTGATAAAAGAATTGGAGACACTGGATGTGGTGGGAACTGAATAATGTCATGGAAAGCAAAATTAATTCTCTTCTTAGCAGATAGGAAACTACTGGTACTGATGTGAAAATCATCCTATAATTATCCTACTGAATATAGTCAGACCACTACTTATTAAAGATGAAAATTAATTTAAAACTAAAAGAAAGAATAAAAACGAGAGAAAGCTTTGGTGTACAATTAAAATACCTTCCACATGACTTATTTAAACAAAATTTTAATTACTAAAATTAGAAACGGTTGGATAAAAGGACATCTCCACTGATTATGCCAATTTAAGTGACATGAATCAATGGCCATAATGTGAAAACCAAGGTCTAAAAACTGCTTTAGCCAATAGGTACTTGATCTATTTGGTAAGCAGAGAAATTTGGCAGCCAAAATATATGCTCACCAAAGATGTTTGCTATTTTCATGAACATATCCAAATGGACTAGAGGTTTCTCATAGATCACAGGATCAGAGATACAGAGCTGGGATGGCCCTCCAATGCCATGTATTTCATGTCATCTAAGTTTACAGGTGAAGAAACTAAGGCCCAGGCAAATTAAGTGATGAAGTCCCCAAGGTCTCTTCTGTTCACTTCCCTCAGAGCCCATGCTCTTTCCATGATGGAACAGTCCTCCATTTACTTCTGTTTGGAGATGACTTTGTGTTAGTTGCATCAAGCCTTGGATCAAATAGATAATGAATTGAGCCCAGAATTCAATAGTAAGAGGAAAGTGGACTGGGTTGCCTTCAGAAAATTGCCCTTACCATTTAATGACCTCAGGCTCTTCTTGAAGCAAGAGACTATCTTTTTAGTACTGCAATTTTTCCAGAGATACTGCATAGCTGAGAGTCAAGGAATGCTAAAGTCTCCAAGGAGTTGAAGTTGAGGATCACCAAGAGAGGCTGCTAAGTAATACAGAAAATAGAGAGCTCTGCTAGAAACCAGCCTCAAACACTTACTAGCTGTGTATAAAGCCACACATAAGCAGCTTTCCAAAGCTGCTGTGAACAGCTTTCAAAGTTCTGATTACATAGTATAGTGAACACTCTATTTATTCAGTAATAAATCAGAGCAAAACATTCACAGAAAATCAAGGTACAGCATTCATAATGTTACAGCTTATCACAGAAAATCAAAATACAGCATTCACAATGACATGATAACTCAACAACTCATCACTAAAATGCCCGCATAGTTTTCACCAAAGTGGTCACATAGTTTTGAACAAAGTACAATCATTTACTCAATCAATCACTTAGTAACTCAATTATTCAACCATAAAGCACAAAATGTTAAAGTCCTCCATTTACTTGGAGACACACTAAGTTACAAATCATTCACTATTCAGTCCTCAGTCACTATTCAGTCATCAGTCACTACTCAGTTATCAGTCACTACTCAGTACCCTTTTAAGGGGTAGTGGAGAATACACAGGCTATCTAACCCTCAGTCACAAGTAAATCATAATCTTCTCAGTCAGTACACAGTATCCAAGTAAAATCTTCTTTCAGCTTGACTTGAGGCTGGCTCTCAGCTTCCATGGTTCCTCTTCCATGGTCCCAGCTCCACCTGTCACCTGGGTTCAAAAGCAAGCAGCTCCCAGTTCCTTGTCCAGCTACTTGTCCAGTTCTTTGTCCTGTTCCCATTCCATATTGAAGCTCACAGTGTCCAGTCCACCTCAAGTCCTTCACAGTTCCTGTTTCTTGGACGACAAAGCTTAACAGAGCCACAATAATATTCATATACATTGTTGGTACCATCATCAATTCACTATCTGCCTGTGAAATCAGCTTAGACCCACTAACAGGGTCTGAGAACTCAACGCAAATCATCAATTTAGAAATCAACTCAGACCCACAAACAAGGTCCAAGGGGTCAGCACAAATCATCAGTAAAGTCCCAGAACCTCCAAAACCCTCCTCCAGGATTTCTGTAAACATACAACCAGAAAATCCTCTTTCAGGGCTTCCAGTAAGGTCTCAGGGCTTCTGTACAAAGTATCAACACAGAACAGACAAGAGTGCCAGGATACCACAAGTTTTCTCCTTCTGGACTCTGCCACCACAAGTCTTCTCTTCAGTTCTTCTCAAGCTCTGGGGCTCTCCTTATATATGGTCATTAGTTTCTCCTCAGAAGTTCATAAGTTCTAAGTTTCACAAGTTTTGGGGTTCACATATTCTGTTTCTTAACAAACTTGATACAAGGCTCAAAAGAAACTTGAACTGAGACAAGGTGTTAATTCAATAGCTGAAACAAGGTGTGAACTATTTTTGTGCTTGCCATTACACTGTGTGACCCAGGACAAATCCTTAAGCCTTTGACCATCTCTATTTCCTCATCTGTAAAATGGGGATAATAACAGCACCTACATTCCCAGACCTGTTGTGAGGAATGAGATAATATTTGTAAAGTGTTTTATAGACCATAAAGTACTAAAGTATTATATAAAACATTTGAAGCACAAATTCTTCTTCTTCTTCTTCTTCTTCTTCTTCTTCTTCTTCTTCTTCTTCTTCTTCTTCTTCTTCTTCTTCTTCCTCCTCCTCCTCCTCTTCTTCTTCTTCTTCCTCTTCTTCTTCTTCTTCTTCCTCCTCCTCCTCCTCCTTTTCCTTCTCCTTCTTCTTTACATAGAAAATATATCATCTCAAGACTATTCTTGAGACAATAGTGAGTCATTGAAGTTTTTTTGAGTGGAGGAGTAAATATGATCTGAATTATGCTTTGAGATTATTCATTTGGGACTTGAATGGGAGATGAATTGGATATGGAAGAGACTAGAGATAGGGATACTGATTAGAAGAATATTTCAATTTTTTAAAAAGGGTGGCCAAGCCACCTGGCAAAAGTGAGGTAGCCTGTGTGCCCCAATGATATCTTTACAATGTCCAGATAACTCAAGGAAGGCTCTCTGCATGTTGAGTGGAGTCCCTATGAAAGATTTATGGGGGAATTCAGAACAAGTGTTGCACTGGATAGGTGGGTGTCCATGAGTTGAAGGGAATACCTCCTATCAATGATGTCACAGATGAGTTGGAGTATTAAAAACCAATGTCTATGAAATTATTATTAGTATTGATGTTTTTTCTCCATCTGTTTTCCATTTTCAAAGTCAATTACTTTTATAAATAGGTTAGACTGGAATTATTTTAATTACACATCATATTCTTTTCCTCATTTTGATTGTATTTTTACTGGCAGCGATATTTCTGGTAGTAAATGAGGTAGAAGGTTAAAGGCTTGTGAGTAAAGCTAGTTCCACCCTCCTTATTGCCCTGGCCCTCCCTTAAGTGACTTTCCTCTTTCATAACTATTCTCTTAGGTCCAGGACTTTTCCAATCTTCTACTAAGGGAAAGAACAATGGGAAGGAGAGAAATGCCCAAGGCAACTGCCTCAAAAAGCTGCTTCAGCTTATCCCTACTAGGACTGCCTCAGGTTCATTAGTTCTAGACGTTAGTCTGAGTTCACTGGCTCCACCTGCTTTGGGGCAACTATAAAATGTGTATCAATAAAATCTCCATTGTTGTTCTGAGGCCCTAATTCTATGCCAGGGAATGCCTCCCAGCAGTAATAGAATCTGTACCTTTTTCTTCCTGTGAATCTTATAGACTATAGCCTCTCTCTTAACTGTAGTTGGTTGACATCTTTCATCCCTGCCACACATAAATCCATACTTAAATGAACCACCATCGTGTCTTAGAGCAGGGTTATCAAATGTGTGGTGGGACACATGAGTCCACCACACTCTGGAGAGCTGCTCAAACCAGGTTAAAATGTAATTGGGAAATATATAATAAAATAAATAAAAATACAATAAGGTTTCCATTCTTATACCCCTTCCAGTAGCATTTGGTTGGGGGGGGAAGGGGAAGACAGACAGATAGAAAGACATAGAGACACAGAGGCTGAGAGAGAGAGAGAGAGAGAGAGAGAGAGAGAGAGAGAGAGAGAGAGAGAGAGTTCCAACCTCTCTCTGAATATCAGACTATATTGATTTGGTTTGGAGAGTTGCATCAATTTCTTTATAGGTTTCTTGACTTCTTTATTCCCTGTTACAAATGTTCATATGTGCAATTATTTTCATAGTGGTCTTTTTGGAAAGACTTGTGAGTGTTTGTTTTTGCAAAAACAATTGAGAAGGACAAATATCTCAAGGAATAAAGCCTTTGGACATATAATAAAAACTAATTCTTCTAACAATAATTTACCACTCCAAGGAGAACTTGCAGACCATCCTTCTGTTTAGTCGTAACTTTTTTTTTTTGTCTTTTGGTTTCCTTTGTAATGATGATGTCAAGATTGATGTGGTTCAGTGCCTCTAAAAATGTGTCTACTGTGTTGTACGTTAGATAAGAATCTCATCATTAAGAGAACAATTGATAAGTGAAGGTAAATAGTTTAAGAATTCTGTGATTCCCTCACACTTCACACCCTCAGACTCCTTTTCTGTTTCCCTGCCAGCATCATTTGAGAATCATAATGGATTACATGGACCTAAGAACTAATTTGAATTTTTTTTTTTTTGTTTCATGGGTTGACATGACAGAAGAATTAATTGCCTGGTCTGCTATTAATGAGCCCTTCTGTATTTTTTTCAGGCTGATCCTTGGAAAGGAAGTATGAAAGTAGTCTTTTGCTAACACCATGTTTGAAGCCTTTCCAGTATGGGAGGAGCTGGCAGGGCTTTGATTTCAGTGACATAACCTTTGAGAACAAAGAATAATCACCATGTCACATTGAGACATTGAAGTGGACCTTTGTGGTGCAATAACAGACATTTACTTGGGAACAAATTATTTGCACTCTTTTTGTTTACCAGGTGGCTTATTAGAAATGTGATGGATGCTAGGCTGGGATTCTTTGCTTTTAAAGTACTTAACTATTTTGGAATATAGTGGTTTGGAAAGTTATGCAGTTTGTTTGAACATGTGGTGCGAAAAGCAATGCAGTAATTCCTGATTCATGCTGAGGTGTGATTCAGGCCTGGGAAGATACTGTTGTCTTTGGGCAAACATTCATCCCGCAGATTTCTCTATGATAATTCAGCAGATAATGAGGCCATTCAGGTAATCATACTAGAGGCTGCTAGATAACACCTGGGGATTATAACAAGAGTAAGATTAGGAGGAGAAATGGTGGTAGGGCTAGGGTACAGCTATCTCTGGACTTTGCCACTTCTTAATGAGGCTGATACACATTGAAGCACACCCTTCATACCAGTGTTAGCTTTAGATTTCAATAAGGCATTGATTTGGCAACCCTTTGAAGCTTTGACCTCTCTGTGCTAACAAGTGGCTTTCAAATCTTGGCTTCAGAGTCCCAGAGACTCCCCAGTCTGGTCTGAGAGATGACAACATCCCAACCATTAAGACCCAGAGCTTTATATCTTCATCTGATGGGCATGTTGTTAACAGAGCTTTTACTGCTTCTGCAAGATAGCATGCTATACTGATTTAGCAACTTAATTTAGCACTGATAAGCTAGACTTAAAAAAACCTTTTCTTCATTTCAGTTGGAGGGAGGATTGGTTTCTATTTATTAATTTTTTTTGTTATTCTTCTTGTGTCTTAAATTTTTTTTTTTTTTGCTTTACTGGTGTGTTTGTGTGTGTGTGTGTGTGTGTGTGTGTGTGTGTGTGTGTAACTGACTGGTTAAGACCCAGTGGGAAAACAACAGTTAATGAATAAAAGATTATATGCCCAAACAGGTGCTAGATACCTGCCTATAGGTAGGTTTCAGGGATGCTACAGCATTATAACATATTATAACAAAACTAAATATGTTAGATAGCATACTTTACTTTCTGAGTTTTAAAAAAAGGACACACTGTACACACACATATATGTTATGTAATGGATATGATATTTGTTTAATGTATTTTATTTTCCCCAATTATATGTTAAAACAACTTTTTCTTAACATTTGTTATTTTTTTTAAAGTTTTGAATTCCAAATTCTATCCCTCCCTTCTTCCTGACATTCCCTCCTCCCTGTGGTGGTAAATGATCAGATATAGGTTATATATGCACAAGATATGATATATCAGATCATATTTTATAGACATAATAATAATTGCTGACATTTATGTAATGCTTATCATGTGCCAGGTACCATATTAAGCATTTTCCAATTATTATCTCATTTGATCTTCACAAAATTCTGGGAGGCGGGGGCTATTAGAATGTTTATTTTACAGACGAGGAAACTGAGGTTTAGCAGCTTGCTGAGGACCACTCAGTAAGTGTCAGAATCCAGATCTGAACTCAGATTTTTCTGACTCCAGGACTAGGGCTCTATGTACTGGGCCACTTACCTGCTTCCTAAATATATTAATTTACTATATTATGTTACTGTAGAGATATAAGTGGCATATTATACAATATTTATATAGAATATAATATACATTATATAAAATGTGATATCATATATTAACATGATATATATTAATTTGACATAAGCAGTTTTGTTATGACATTCTATAATACTATGACATTTCTGAAACCTATTTACAGGTAGGTGCTTGGCACCTGAGTGGTTATATAATCTTCTGTTATAAGCCCTTGTTTTCCCACTGGATTTTGACCAGCCAGAGTTATACACATACACACACACTCACACACATGTTTTTAAAATGTGGAACCTATCTTGGAATGCTCAATTAAACCAAACTGACATTAACTTTTTATGCTTCCACTATCCTGTATAAAGGAAATTTTTGTTTCAAAATGAAATTCCTTTTAGCCTAAAACACCACAACCCATCTTTTGCTTAGCAATTCTTCCAATAAGTACAAATCCAAGAACCTTTGAATGTCTTAATTTTTTTTCACTCTAAGGTATGGTATAGACCACTAGACTTGGAATTATGAAATCTAAGTTAGAAATTTGGCTCTAATACTAGCTGTAGGAACATAGGAGAGCCAAACCAACCATTGGAGCCTCCGCAAAATAAGAATAATTATATACAATTTACCTCAGCTAGATGATGCAGCAGATAGTGTGCTGGGCCTGGAGTAAAGAAGACTCATCTTCCTGAGTTCAAATCCAGCCTCAGACACTTACTAATTGTGTGACCTTGGGCAAGTCACTTAATCTTGCTTGCCTCAGTTTCCTTATCTGTACAATAAGCTAGAGAAGGAAATGTCAAACCAAAATGGGACCATGAAGAATAGACATGACTGAACAACAATAACAACATTTACCTCTTAGTGTTGCTATAAGGAAAATATTTTGTAGCCATAAAGCACTGTATAAATGTAGTTTTATTATTTGTGCATTTGAACGTGATCTGAGTTCAGTTTTAAGGTTAGGGTTTGTCCAATTCCTTAGGATCCATTTTGCCAACCTACATCAAATATACCCCCGAAGGCCTTGCTTAATGGCAGTGTGTGTCATGACCCGCATGTTTCCCACTCTCTTTAGTTGTGCACCTTACTGACAGATAGAACAGATAAGAAAAATAATATTTTGGAACAAATAATAGAGTCTGTTGGAAATACTTCCTCCTATAGGTATAGACCTAGTCAGAGCATTGTGGGAAAATCATGTTTTCAAAACATAAAGTGCATGCTGGCAAACATATTAAAAACATATTAAAATTTTTAAACATATTAAAAAGGCATATTAAAAAGTTAATATCAAACTGTTTCATTTCCTCAAATGATCAGATTGAAAACTTGTAACGTCCAGGGGAGAGAACTGAAAATTAATCTACAAGCAGATTTTACTAATGAGTTTGTTTTTGTATGCTTTGGTTAAATTAAAGAAGGCAGACATCTGGGGAGTGTAGCCTGTAGCTAGAGAGAGCTCTCTCTTAATGTAACCTATTAATTTTTGTAATAGTGCAAAGAAAAGAGAGGGAGGAATCTGTTATGCCTTTACTGAAGTACACAGCACAATATAAAAGGAAAATTGCCATTCAAAACTTTATGAATATTGATGGAGGAGTGAAAATTATGCATATATATAATATATTTATGGGTTCTTTGAGGTTACAATATCCTTTGAAAATACTGACCTAAAAAAAACCCCTCTGCTGCAGTTCTTAATAATGAATGAAACCAATTCTGCAAGGCCACAACAGGGACCTAACATAGCCAGGAAAGAGGCAAGGATCTGGGGAGAGGGAAGGTAAAGGAGGAATAAATGCCCCTTTACCTGCTGCTTCACAGAAGATTTCCCTCAGGTCTGAGGCTCTCTGTGAGTCAGCACCCACTCACAGGCTATGGGGTTGCTTCCCCAAGCCAACTAGAAGCTCATAGAAACATAAATTTAAGAGATGGAAAGGCCATCTAGAGGTCACCTAGTTTAACCCCTTCATTTTATAGATGAAGAGACAGAGGCCAAGAAAGGTTGAGTGATTCGTCTAAGGTCCCACACATAACAAGTGCCACAGCTATGATTCAAACTCAGGCCCTCTACCTCCAAATCCATAGCTCTTTCCACTATACAATAAAACCAAAAAAGGCATTTAACCAAATGATGTAGGAAATAAGGTGACAAGAAGAGATCAGTCCCCACCTAGGTCCCCCCCATGTACACATTCTTGCACATCATAGTATCTCCAATGGGAGACATGCAGAGAATACACAGATAGCAATAACAGTGACAAACATACATATAGAACTTTGCAATGATTTTTACAATGATTGTCTCATTTGAGCCTTACAATAACCCCGGAGGGTAGCAACCATCATTACCCTCATTTTGCAGAGGAGGAAACTGAAGCAGACTGGGATTGAGTGACTTGTCCTTGGTCATACGGCTCGTAAGGGTCTGAGTCATGGTTCATACTCCTCATCTTGTAACTCCAAGGTCATCACTGTATACACTGTGCCAAGTGTTGCTAGGGAACATAGGCATGTGGGGCCAGGACACCTGACATCTCCAGTGTTGTAGAGTGTCCTCTGGGGACATCATTGTGCTTCTTTGTGCTTCCTTATGTTGGGTTTTGAGTCTTAGGTCTTTGAAATCCTCACCTCCGAGCTGCCCTACGTTACTAGATGCTAGGTTTCAGGTGTTTCACCTCTTCCAGGACATCTGCTGTTTTCTATTACCATCTACTAGGGCAGGGGTGGGGAACCTTCTAGAGCCTTAAGTGCACCCTTTTGACTGAATCCAAATTAACAAACCCTTAGGGTTTGTTTTGTAAAATTTATAAAACCCTTAGGGTTTGTTCTATAAAATTTGGATTCAGTCAAAAGGCCGCACTTAGGGAACTAGGGTGTAATGTTCAAAAAACTTCTTTCTGGCAGGTAGAGCTACAGATCTTTCAGAGCAAACCAAAAGCTATATGAGCCATCCTGCCTAGCCAGGAAACCAACACAAGTCAGCAGAGCACCAGGGAGCTAAAACTCTCTTCACTTGACCACCTTTTCTAGCAGTAGGCTAGAAGCCCTGGGTTTTCAATAACTAGCTGATTTGGAAGTATGAAATACCTTGCTTTGTTCAGTAAAACCATTTGGAGTTTTCTTGGCAGAGATACTGGAGAGCTTTGCCATTTCCTTCTTCAGCTCATTTTACAGATGATAAAAGTGAGACAAACAGGGTTAAATGATGAGGCTAGATTTGAACTCAGGAAGAGTCTTGTTAACTTCAAGCCGGACACTCTATCCATTGCACAATCTAGCTGCCTGTTTTGAATTCTCATTAACTCTATACTTGCAAATGGAGTCTCCTAAACTTCTTCTTCTTTTTTTTTTTTTTTTGCAAAAAACAAAAACAAAACCTAAAGGGTTTTGCAGGGGTTACATTGAAATGGCACCTCTTGCTCCCTAGTTCCTCCTGGATAAGCATGCAAATGAAAGTAGGGAGGAGAACAAAAGACCAGATGAAGCAGGCCTCCATCCCTGCTCCACTTTCCTTTCTTTATTATGCATACCTGTTTCTACTATAAATAACTGCCAACAAACCTCCCAGTTCTTCCAATAGCACTAAGAAACAATTCTTCTGTAGGTGAAAATTTGACACTAGAGGCTTTTTCTTCCCTTATTTTTATGTCAATAAATAGTATAGTCACTTAGGATGAATGGGAATAATTGGATCCACTTATAAACATCCCACTTCAACACTTAGCAATAATCTTCCTGGTGAAAATATTTATTTCTGTAAGACTTAAATAAAAGGTTAAAATATCTGGTCCTTAAATAATAATACTTATAGAGCCTTTTAGAATGTTTCAATATTTGTTGTAATAAAGTGGTTGAATCAATAGATTATCTTCCAACTTTGAAAACCATATACTTAGAACGTCTTGCTAAGGGACTGTAAATTTCCCTTGAGTTTTATGACATATTCTATATTTTTATTTTTTTGAATTTTGGATGGCAATTGGGGTTAAGTGACTTGCCCAAAGTCACATGGCTAATAGGTGTGTCAAGTGTCTGAGGCCAAATCTGAACTCAGATCCTCCTGACTCCAGGGCTGGTGCTCTATTCACTGTGCCACCTAGCTGCCCCCAAGTCTATATTTTTAGTCCATCATTTCTTCATTTATCCTTTTTTGTAACAATCTCTCAGAGACTCAGGCCTACAAATTACATGATATTAGAACTTTTTTTTTCTTTTTGAAGGGAGGAATGCAGGGCAATTGGGGTTAAGTGACTTGCCCAACATCACACAGCTAGTAAGTGTTAAGTGTCTGAGGTTGGATTTGAACTCAGGTCCTCCTGACTCCAGGGCTGGTGCTCTATTCACTGCGCCACCTAGCCACCCCTAGAACTTTTTCAAGTGGAAAAAATAAGTTTAAAAAAATTGCTAAGGAGGGTTGTTGTCAAATAAGATACACATAGCAATCTGCAAACCGTAAGGCTCAATATGTGGCAGCTATTATTATTATTTAACTATCAAATAGCATTATTAAGAGACAATAGGAATTGATTCTTTGCGAATATTTTTTCTTAATAATTATTTTACTCTGCTGTCCGATAACTCATTAAATGCCATTCTTCTTATTTTAATTGGGAATTATGTACCTAGAGCTAACTGGAAACAGAACAATGGAGTTTGTCTTTGATGTCTTCTTGTCCTGTTGCTCTTATTGACTCTTTCCACTAGTACCTATCTGGCAGCCTTGTGCTGTCCTTTGCCCCTCTTGTCCTTTGTCAGAGCAATCTGGGCAGCACCCTCCATGATCTTGGCTTTTTTCTTTTTCCTTTCCAAAACTTCATTCTAAAGAAACTCTTCCCAGACTCTATTCCCCGAGGATTCTGCCAGCTACTAGGTTACAGTGAGTAATGGCAATCATATTTAATTCAATTCAACCAACATTCATTGAAGTCCCACAATGTATAAGTCACTAAGGCCCTGGGGATACAAAGATGTTATGGTTTAGAGCCAGAAGGGGCCTTAGAGATATTTAACCCAACCTCCTGATTTTGTAGATGGGGAAACTAGCACCCAGAGAGTTGTAGTAACTTGCCCAGGGTCAAAGGTTTCATCCAAATCTTCTTTAGACTTCAAATGCAGGATTTTCTTCCATTTGCACCGTGCTAATTCTCACATAATAGATGAATCTTTGCTCTTGAAGAAGCTATAATCTAGCAGAGTCATGGTAGTAAGTAAATGTAATGAAAAATTATAATGTAATACATTTTTAAAATGTTATGAGAAAAACTGGAGGCGAGAGAGTCAGGGAAAGTTTCATGGAGAAGCTAAGTCTTGATGGAAAGGCAGGCATGTGTAGGGATCCCATTCCTGAAGGGAGACAGTGTGAGCTAAAACTCAGGGGATAAGGCAGGGTAAGGTGGGGTAATAGTGAGTCAGATAAATAAATCCTTGCTGATGAGTTAACTAGCTAATGTGTTACTTCTCCCATATAGCCTAATGGCTGGCCTTTAAATAATATTCCTTGAAGAGATGATGCTGATGGTAGAGACTTCAGGCAAGTGGCAGATGAATAGAGGAGATTTTGAAAATTATCTATGGTCTTTCAGTTTCTCTCAAAAGGGGCAACTGTCTTTCCCATGTAGAAGGCTGGATCTGTTTGTGTGTGTGTGTGTGTGTGTGTGTGTGTGTGTGTGTGTGTGTATGTGTGTGTGTGTACAAGAAGGCAGTATCCAATTTAGGAATGGGGTTGCTTTCTGGAAGTGATAGATTAAATTCAATTCAATAAAAATATTGAATGATGAGATATTTTAATACCACCTTGGGATGCATCTTCTTTTTTTAAATAAGATAGGGTCAGAGAAAGTAGTACTGGTTCAGTTGGACAGCTCAAAAAGTAACAATCTTTCCTAATCCAGATTAATATCGTAATGAGAATCGGTTTTCTTTTTTAAAATATCTCGCTCTTTGTGGCATAATCAATAATTATTAGGGTTAGTTTTCCCTAAAAGGCAACAAAACTGTCTCTGGGATCTTGCTTTCCTTGACATAGCTTCCTGATCACTTAACAATATAAAAAAAAAAAAAAGTCCCACACATGGAGTTGGAGCCTCTCTGATTTGATGAATGTCAGAAGACCATGTGAGTCACCCTACCCTACCCAGCTGACTGTTTCAAATGTTTCCATATGAAGATAGGGGTAGGGGGAGGAGGGAGACATGTCTATAAAAGCACAATGCCACTGTATCTTTGTTGCATATCCTTGCTGTGTTAGTGTTAGGTAAACCTCTTTTTGCTAACTATTCAATGACTTGTATCTCTTCCCATCCTAAAACCACCCCGAACCAACAGGATGTTGACATCAGACTTGCCTCTAGCACCCTGGTTTCCATTATTCACAGAGATCCCATTGATTCCCTATATAACTTACTATGTATAAAGAGATCTATAAGATGACACTACTAGGCTTGGTTTCTAGGTGCCTCCCACTTTTTAATTTCTGTCTTGCTAGTCCAAAGGTCCCCACCATCCTGGAGTCTACATGCTGATTTATTTTCTTAATGTTTTTCACTCTGTCCACACTTAGCCACCATAATAAATAGTTTCATAGTTGGATATACATTAACCAGTGGTATTTGGGAACAAAGGAAGCTGTGTTGTCAATAAGAAGTCTGTTCCTTAAATAAAAGTGCAGTATCTTGTTATGTAGTCAGGAGGGCTAAGTAGAAGATTACTGACCTGAAAGGGACCTTAGAGAAAATCTAGTCCAGTGCCTCCATTTAACAGATATGGAAACTGAGAATGGGGTGGGGGGTTAAGTGACTTATTCAAGTTCCCACAAATAGCAATTAGAACTAGGATTCAAACCCAGGTCCCTGGATTTAAAAACCCATTGCTCTTGTAGAATGCAATATTATACTTATTGAATGCAATATTATACTTGCTCTTATAGAATGCAGTATATATTCTTCTCTTGACTCTACATTTGATCTGTAGCAGTCTGGTCAGCAATTCTCATTAGACTCATGTTTGAAGAACTTCTAAAGTCCTTGAGAGTTATATACATGAAGTATTGATACAAGGAATTGTCTATCTACATCATTAATCTTTAAGGCAGTGCAGCTTTGGAATCTTTTGAGCTGCAAAGAGGAGAGTGCTGGAATTAGAGTCATGAAAACCTGAGTTTAAATTCTGCCTTGGTCAGTTACTAAATGTGTGATTGAATCTTTCTAAGCCTCTATTCCCTCATTTGTAAAATGGGCCTAATAATAACCCTCACCTCCCAGAGTTGTTATTAGGATCAAATGAGAAAATGTATATAAAGCACTTTATAAGCCTTAAAATGCTATATAAATGTTAGTTGTTGCTGATAGTGATGATGATAATGTTGTTACCTCTCCCTTTAGGGTGTGGGCATGTACCTTGGTACCTTATTTAGATAAAAGATAGATTTTGATTAAGTCTTAGTGACTGGAGCTGTCCAAAAATGAATTGATAAGTTTGGAGTTGCCTCTTGGCATCCTGGGGATGGGTTCTTGGGCCACTTCCAAGATGATTTGGTTGACTCATACTCTTGTAGGAGAAGCCACCCCTTTGTGCTGGCCTATAAAAATGAGGCAGCCCTTTGGGGCCCCTTTTTACCTAATCTTTTAGATCCTTCGAGAACAGCAGAGATGAACAGATCTGTGTCCTGGGCATGCATATGCATGCATATAGTCTTTCCATCTAGGAGCTATTATGGCTACCTTGTAGCATACGTACGAGGCTGTTGCACATACCTGCTCATATTACCCAAGATTGAGACCATAGACAGTTTCATTCCTAAATCCTTGGCCCTTGGTTATATAGAACAGGATTTTGTAGATGGTATGAGTTCCAAAATCCTACTTGTTGACCAGAGAAAGAAGACTTCTTGGACATTGCCAGCCTTGGGGATTGCTTCAAGAGTGAGTCAAATTCAAGATTTTGGAAATCATGCTCTCTAGAGAGAGAAGAAGGGAATTCCTGAGTGGTACAACTCTAGGAAAGAGAAAAGGATTACCTACATAAAAGCATGACACTGTGGGGAAAAGACACATGCTTTGTTCTCTTCTGGTATTGTGAGTTATTCAAGAGATATGGTTGTCCTGGGTTTTTGGAGCTTACAGCTATGACAAAGTAGTGAGTAGTTGGGAGAAATGTAAGAAAATAAAGAATGGGAAATCAGGGTATTAGATTAAAAATATTTTTTAATAGGAAGAACCAATCTAGGAGTCTTCCAAAGAAAGACGTTAATTCAGATGAGCAGACATTTATAATGAAGTTATACCAAACATCATATAAACTCATGTCTAGGCCATGGATTAGATGAGACTTAATAGGGGTTTATTCAACTCTATATTTTGCACATCTATGGACATAATTTGAAAGATTCTTTTGTGAAACTGGCTTGTCCTTTTGAACTAAAAAATAGGGAACATTTACTATTCATTCCTCATAAGGTATTAATCAATATCAAGCCCTATTCTTTCTAACCAGAAAAGGGAAGAAGCTGGGTGAATGGACACTGGCAGGACCATTGAATTTACCCTTGGGAAAAGGAATTACTCCTCTCCCATTGCTTAGCACAGCACTTGGCACTCTAGTGTTTGCCTAATGCTTTGGGGACCCCCAAAGGAGAGTCAATTCAGTCAACAAACATTTCATAAGGGCTGATTGTGTGCCAGATACTGGGGATCCAAAAGGCAATAACATTCATGTTGTAATCCGGGAGATAATATTAAAATAACTAAGTACATATAAAATATCTATATCTGTGTCCCTATATAATATACTATAAATATCATAATTATAATATACAATATATATTTTAATATAATAATACTATACACACCCACATACAGAGAGAGAGAGAGAGAATGGAAGGCAATCTAAAAGGGACCAGGAATGGCCTCCTGCAGAAGGTGAGTGTTGAGTTGAGGGGTTTTTTTTTTGGTTTGTTATTGGAGGGGGGAAGGCAGGGCAATTGGGGTTAAGTGACTTGCCCAAGGTCACATGGCTAGTAAGTGTGAAGTGTCTGAGGCCAGATTTGAACTCAGGTCCTCCTGACTCCAGGGCCAGTGCTCTATTCTCTGTGCCACCTAGCCACCCTTGAGTTGAGTTTTGAAGGAAACCTAAGATGTGACAATAAGGAGAGAGAACATTCTAGACTAGTGCAAAGTCGCAGAGTAGGGAGATAGAGTGTCGAGTACAAAGAACAGCAAATACAGTGTCACTGTATCAGAGAATTCATGGAAGACTAGAAGAGGAGGCTGAGCCAGGGTAAGTATATACCTCTTTCTACTAGGATATGGGCTTCACCCATTTTCACTTACAATATTTGTTTAAGGATTAATTCAATCAGCCATTTAGGTGCTAAATAAGCATTGCACAAACCCATTCTTTCTTATAGATTTCACAACCTTGGCTGGCCCATCATTTGTCCTCAGGGTCTGACCTTCCTATTTATGGGGTTTATGGTGACAATTCACAACAAGATCATAGGATTTAACATTAGAAAGGACCTTAAAGACCATCTAGTCCAACCCTATCATTTTATTGATGAGGAAACAGAGACCCAGAGAGGTTAAGTGATTTGACCAATATTACCCAGCAGAGCTAGGATTCAAACCTAGGTCCTCTCCTCTGAATGTAAATCTTTCCTCTCTGTCAACTGGGCAGCTAGGTGGTACAGTGGATAGAATGTCAGGCCTGGAGTTAAGAAGACTAGAATTCAAATTCAGTTTCAGACACTTCTTAGCTATGTGACCCTGGGCAAGTCATTTAACCCCATTTGCCTTAGTTTACTCATCTTAAAATGAGCTGGAGAAGGAAATGACAAACCACTCTAGTATCTTTGCCAGGAAAACCCCAAATGGGGTCATGGAGAGTCAGAAATGACTGAACAACGTCACACTGCATTTTTGGCCAATGATACTACTTCTTCCACAGTTTCACAATTCCTTTAACATTCTTGGGTAAATATCATCTTATCCTAATGATTTATTTACTTCTAAGTTTCATTTGGTACTAAAACAAGCAAAATATTTCATTATGCACATGATACGTGTGTGGAATTTTTAAGACTTATAATAATTCTCTTAGTGGTGTCTAAAGTGAACTGAATCTAGGGAGTGTGATAATCTGATCATTAGTGGTACCTAACCAATTAATCAATGGGTAGGAAGATGTGTTGTTGTATCCTACCCTCGCCATAATAGCCAACATGACCACATTTGCCCTTATTCCCCAATGTTCTCCCACTTTACCACTTCTGCACAGTGCAGAACTCCCAACCTCCCCTCTCTAGCTGTCTTTCTTAGCCTTTGAAACTATTAATCACCATCTTCTTTGGAATATTCCCTTCTCTCTTGGTTTTTGTGATACTGTTCTCTCCTTGCTCTCCTCCTCCCTGTCTGACAGTTCCTTCTCCTGCTGGATCTTCTTCCATATCATGCAGACTGATTGTGGATTAATCACAAAGCTCTGTCCTGGGCACTATTTTCTTCCACCTGCTTGGTAATCACATTAGCTTCTATGGATTTAATCATCATCTCTGTATAGATGGTTCCCATATCCATTTATCAAGCTCGAATTCTCAACTTCAGTTTTGCATCTCTGGTTGCCTATTGGGGACTTCAAATTGGATGTCCTGTAGACATTTTAAACTCAACAGGGCCATAACTGAACTCATCATTTCTTCCCTCAAACGTTTGTATTATAGTCAAGGACACAACCATCCTATCAGTCACTCAGGCTTGAAACTCAGGTGTCATCCTCAACCTCTCACTCATTCACCCCACCTTTCTGATCCATTGCCGTCATGGTGATTCTACCTTTATAACATCTCTTATGTATTCCCCCTCTCTGGCACAGTGGCCACTCTGACATGGGCCCTCATCACCTCACACTGGAACTATTTTCATAGACTGTTTTCCCTGCCTTGTCTCTCCCCTCTCTGATTCATCATCCACATTGCTCTTCCTAAAGCACAGGTCTGTCCATATGACTCCCCCCCCTTCAGTAAATTCCAGTGTCTCCCTATTACCTACCTCTAAGATCAAATAGGAATCTCTCTGTTTGGCTTTTAAAGCCCTTTGTACCTAGCCCCTTCCTAGATTTCCATGTTTCTTGCACCTAACTCCTTACCACATACTTTGTGGTCCACTGCCATTCCTTTCACAAGACAACCCACCTCCCATCTCCCTGACTCTGCATTGACTTGGCATTTTCTTCCTCCTCTTCTCCAATTCCTGGTTTCCTTCAAGTATAGGCTAAGGCCACCACCTTCCACAAGAAGCCTGTTCTGATCCTCATTAATGCTAGGTCCTCCCCTCTCTAGATTATTTCTACTTTATCCTGCATGTGGCTTGTTTGTATGCTGTCTTCCCCACTAGACTGTGAGCACCTTGAGAGGAAAGATTTTTTTGGTCTTTCTTTGTATCTTTAGCATTTAGCAAATAGTAAACCTTGGACAAATGTTTGTTGACTATAGCCCTAAATCCATTATCCTGAGCATCAGATGACTTAGTTTCCCAAAATTTTAATCAGACAAATAGGGCAGTCAAGTGGTGTGGATAGAGTGCTGGGCCTGGAAAGACTCATCTTCCTGAGTTCAAATCCAGTCTCAGACACTTACTAGCTGTATGACCCTGGACAAGTCACTTAATCCTGTTTACTTAAGTTTACTCCTCTGTAAAATGAAGGAAAATAAAAGAGAAGGAAATGGCAAACCACTGTAGTATCTTTGCCAAGAAGCCCCCAGACTGAAACTACTGAATAACAACAATAATCAGACAAAATTGAATGTAGAGTAAATGCTATGTTAGAAGAAGATAACTAATTACTATCAAAATATTGCTAAATCTGATGTTTTTATGTTAGAATGGGAGCTTTTTGAGAGCAAGGACCTTGTTTTCCCCTTTCTTTGTATCTCCAGTGCTTAGCAAAGTACTTTTTTTTTTTTTTTTGCCTTTTGGAGGGGAAGGTAGGGCAATTGGGGTTAAGTGACTTGCCCAAGATCACACAGCTAATAAATGTTTACCTGTCTGAGGCCAGATTTGAACTCAGGTCCTCTTGACCCCAGGGCAGGCACTCTATTCAGTTACTCCACCTAGCCACCAGCAAAGTGCTTTTGACATGGTAAGTAATTAATAAATGCTTATAGTCTGGCCATATTTGAGAAATTTTATAATAATTTTAAATTGTAAATTGCTGATTAGTGATATATAGAAAAGCATGAGAAGCAGTGTGGCACAGTGGATAAGAGGTGGCTTGGAGACAAGAAAACTTGGGGTTTTTAATTATAACAATTATTATAATATTATGTTATAATAATATAATTAGTATATTATTATGTTAATATAATCACTATATCATTGTTATATTACTATGTTATAATAATATAATTGTTATATTATGTTATACTAATATAATTAGTATATTATTATGTCATAATATAATTATTATATTATTATGTTATAATAATATAATTAGTATATTATTATTATATAACAATAACAACCACTAGCATTTACATAGTGTTTTAAAGTTTGTAAGGAGCCTTACAAATACTGTATCATTTGATCCTTACAACAGCCCTAGGGAGTAGGTACTATTATTATCGTCACTATTTCACAGATGAGGAAACTGAGGCAGACTTGCCCAGTTAAGTAACTTGCCCAGGGTCACACAGCTAGTACATGTCTTTAGTCAAATTGAACCCAGGTCTTCTTGTCTATAGGTACTAACCACTTACACTAACTAAAGTCCTCAGAGGCAAGGAGAGTTTTTCATTTTGTCTTGTAACCCCAGTCACTTAGCTTTTCAATGTCTCTGAGCAATTATTAAGGATTATAAATTACGGATGTCTTGCTAGTCTGCTTTGATAGTAAGAATTTCCACACCAGGATGAAATCGTAACTCCTGACAGAAAAATAAAAAAAAATAATGGGACCATTTTATATCATCTTAAATATACGAGGAGAAATAAATCCTCTTCCCTCCAACCCCAGAATTTTCCTCTTTAGTTAGAAGAGAATCTATTTGAGGATTCATCAGAAGAAATCTCTCAATATATCAATTTACAATTATTAAGCACCTATGTTCCAGGCCCTCTGCTATATGCTGGGGATACAAAAAGAGACGGAAGACAGTTCCTACCCACAAGGAGCTTATGATCTAATGGGGAAAATAACATGCAAAAATATATACAAAGTAAGCTATATATAGAATAAATAGGAAATAATTAGCAGAGGGAAGGCACTAGAACTAAGAGGGGGTTAAGGAAGGCTGCCTGTAGAAGGTAGATTTTAGGTGGGACTTAGAAACGAAGGATTGGTTAATTTTTACCTTTCTCTTATAAGAACTATCCCTGCCATTCTGTGAAAAAGAAATAGGGTGAAAAACAATCTCAATTATCACATTTTAAAATGGTTATGCCGAGTAATAGGGTTTATTACCAGTCCTGGAGACAACTCTTAAGTGATTTTCTGGGGCATGGGTATGACACACTCTTTCTTTAAAAAAAAAAAAAATTGAAGTACCAAATTCTCTCCCTCCCTCCAGCTGTTCCCCCACCCATTGAGAAGACAAGTGATAAAATATCAGCTATACCTGTGAAATTATATTCTTAACATTGTTTGTGAGTGAGACAAGGCTTGACTCCAAATGGGCTGTCTCCTTCCCTGTAATCAGATGGGACCCAGTCTTCATTTCAGGGAGGCAGCAGCTGCATCTGTACATGCAATATCCTTCTGTGGAAGCCATAATCCTTAAGGGAGGCTATGATAGGCCCCAACTTTTTATCACTGTATGAAAGAAATGTATACTTACTGCCTGACCAGACAGCTCAGAGGGCTGAAGGAAGGAGCAGAAGAACAAATTAGATGCATTTCAATTTACAAATAAAATAATTCCCATTTCCATAGGGCTCTGTAGTTTCCAATGCACCTCCCTCATAACAACTTTGTGAAGTAGAGATGGCAAGTATTCTTGCCCCCACTTTTCAGATCAGGAAACTGAGGTTTAAAAGGATTAAGTAAATTTGCCCAAGGTCACCAGAGCAACCTCAGCCTTGCTTTACTCCAAGTCTGACATTCTTTTTTTATTTTTTTATTTTTTGCTTTTTGGAGGGCAATTGGGGTTAAGTAACTTGCCCAAGGTCACACAGCTAGGTTTTTGTTTGTGTGTGCGTTAAGTGTCTGAGGCCGGATCGGAACTCAGGTCCTTCTGACTCCAGGGCCAAAACTCTACTCTCTGCGCCACCTAGCTGCCCCTGACATTCTTTCTCTTTTACCCTGTTTCTGCCTAAGAAATTAAATGTAAGAGTTATAATGCTGGGTAGAAATTAAGAACTTAGATTTAAATAATACCTTGATTTCTCAGTACTTTCATTAATATTTTTATACTATTGCTATTTATGCTGACCATTTGAAGCTCAAACCCCTCCCTTTGACTCATTTTTAGCTTTCATATAGAACTTTTTTTTAAATACCCTTGTGGCATTTCATTTCTGTTGGTCATTTTCCCTTGAGTAGCTTTTTGAGAAGAGATCCAAAACACAGATGAAGGTAGCTGACCTAGAGAGACCACTTTGGGCCCAAACAAGCATCTGGATGAGGTAGGCCCTGTGTTACAAGGATTTGGGATCTACCAGGGAAGGCTACCAAGGAAAGAGGCCATATGGGATTTGATTTCTCCAGGATTTCTCTCTTCCCTTTCCTTCTCAAAACAGATTTTTAAAATTGGGGAGAACTCTAGAACCAGCTCTTTCGTCAAAGTTCCAGCTGAGGCCTAGAGCAAAATTCCCATACCTCTTCCAGTCTGGGTTGCAATCTCCAAAACCAAGCTTGCATTTCAAAATCAGATGTACCAAAATTTCAGTGGCAACATCCCAGTGAGATGGAAAGAACAGTAGACTTACTATGTAAGTTTAGGCAGGTCTCGTGTTATTTTCCCCATCTGAAAAAGAAAAATTATAGTATCTCTCTAACCTAGTCACAGGGTTGTTGTAAGTGATAGCTAATGAAAATCACACCACAAATATTTATTAAATGCCTACTATGGGCTGGGCCCTTTGCTAAGTGCTGTATTATGAAATGCTATGCACAAATAAGGCATCATTATTGTTATTAGGATTATCATGGAAACTGAAGGGTTTCCAAGTTGGGGGGAGGGGTAGCAGCATAAGCATTGCCCCGAGGGCACTAACCTCAGTTTGTGTCTACCTCATAAGTCAGTTATTACATCGGGTAAGTGAACACCACTCTAATATATGTATTGCTTTTTCCATTAAGAATATAAGCTTTTTCTTTTTCTTTTTTTTGGGGGGCAGGGAAGCTACGTGGCACAGTGAATAGAGCAGAGTCAGGAATAGGATTAAGGAATAGGCCCTGGAGTCAGGAGGACCTGAGTTCAAATCTGGCCTCAGACACTTGACACACTTACTAGCTGTGTGACCTTGGGCAGGTCACTTAACCCCAATTGCCCTGCCTTCGCCCCCTCTAAAAACAAAAAAAGAATGTAAGCTTTTTGACTATCTCACCTTTGTATTTTTTATTCCCAGCATTTTACACAGCACCCTACACATTTGTTCTTCTTGTTGTTCAGTTATGTCCAACTCTTTATAAACCCATTTGGGGTTTTCTTGGCAAAGAAATTGGAGTGGTCTGCTATTTCCTTCTCCAGCTCATTTTACAGATGAAGAAACTGAGGCAAATAGGGTTAAATGACTTGCCCAGGGTCACACAACTAGTAAGTGTCTGATGCTAGATTTGAACTCATGAAGATGAGTCTTTCTGACTCTAAGTCTAGCACTCTACCCACCTGGCTGCCCTTTTTTTTTTTTTTTTTTACAGATATATCAAATCCAAATCTGCCTATTCTCAACTTCCACCCATTTTTCCTCGTTCTTCCCTCTGCATCCAAGCAAAACACAAGCATTCCTTTTTTCCATATACAGTCTTTCATGTACTTGAGGTCTCCACCCATGTTCGCACTAATTTACATTTCACACTGTTTACTTTTTTTGGAAAAACTGTGTAAGTGCTACACTTCATTTTCAAAGCTACTCTGATTTATGTTTCCTTGTATCTTTTCTTTCATTCTTTGCTATGTACTTTTAATATATTTTCCCTCCTCCCCACCCCATCCTAGAAATGGTTACCATTAGATACAAATAAGTATGTATATATGTATCTTCTCTTTGATGACTGCACACACCAAGGCATTTGGCACTTCTTGACAGGCACAATGAGATCACACTGCTGATCCACATCATTGGCTTTATAAGATGTTCTAATATCAATATAACCCAGCACAATTAAGCCAGCAACACATTGTGGGTCTTGCACGCTCTGTTTCCCTATCATTCAACAAATATTTATTGATCATTTACATGCTAAGAACTGTGGAAGGCTCTGGAGATGCAAAGAAACATGAAACACTCCCTACCCTAAAGAACTTCCATTGTATTGGGAAGTAAAACACAAATATATATACACATATTTATATATACATATATGTAAATATTATATATACATATATTATATATAACATATAAATAAATATATAGAAACCTACATATTTATATAGACATATACATAAACATACATGTATAAACACATACATATACATACATGTATAAACACATACATATCTATGTATATACAGTATGTGTAAAATAAGGTGATTTTAGGGGTGTGTGTGTGTGTGTGTGTGTGTGTGTGTAGCTGAAAGGCATCAACAAGCACTTAAAAAGTGAACCAAAAAAATTCCTGTTCTCAGATTTTTTTTTTTTTTGGGCAGGCAGATTTAGGGTAAAAGCTATTGTGGTTTTTAAAAGACTCAGGAGGAATCAATAGTATTCTATTATCCTGTTCATTGACTCAGAGTTGGAACTGGGTGTTTAAGACAACAGAAGAGGCAGTTTGGTTTTTTTACCCTTAAGGAATTCATGCAACAACTAAGATTATTTTTCATTAAGTGAAACTAATTGCAAAACAAAAACACCCACCTTTCAACTTGATATATTATTGCTTCTTCAAGACTTTTAGTTTATTGGTATGAGACGTGATGAAAATTAGACATTCTGTGTCCAAATCTCTAGGCAAAGGAAACCACTTCCCATGGGTGATTCTGAAAGAGGGTATGCAATATTTTTCTGTTTGGTTAGTAGTTTCCCAGGGAGTAGGATGTTCCATCAACTTCAATTTTCTTCTTGCCTGCAGGCATTGGATTTCCCTGATGCAACAAAGCACCTTTTACAGTAATTTAAAAAAATCTGTTAGCAATAACAAGTTGAGAACATTCATCACAAACTAGACAAGGATGTTGGCTTTTTCTCAGATTTCTAATTGGAATTGCAAAGCATTTTCCACTGAAATGTTATTGGTGCAATAATTTCATGAAATCAGAAAAGGAAAAAATTCAACTTTGGTTTTTTGTTTTTGTTTTTACTAAACTGGCATGAGTACATGCAGTTATGATGTTGCTGGGTAAAGTCAACTTTTATTTTTCCTGTGCTTTTTCTTCCTTCAAGGGCCATCTTTCCTAAAATGTCCTCTAGAGTTTTCAAATTCTTTTGCAGCAACTACTCCTCTCTCCCATACCCCCTGCCTTGGAGTCTAAATCTGCATCAAGGCCAGGAAGTAGCCTAAGGGGACTGTGTAATTTTTACAATCATTCTCTCCACACACCTCTCCCAGGTCGACATGTACTCATAACAGCAACATCTTTCTTCCTACTAAGATGCCCTAACTTGGAGAAGTTGTGTAACATAATGGACAGAAGGCTAGGCTTAGAGTAAGAAAGATCTGGGTTAGAGTCTTGATTCTTTTTAAAAATTTCATTTGCTGCCTCCCTGATCTAAGGATTTGATGTGAGAGTTTATTCTATGTGTGTACATATACACTCTCTTGTCAGGGTCCAATATTAAAACTAAAGTTTGTCTATTGCTATATAAGTAAATGATTCCTTTTGAACTTAAATAGCTAACAACAAAACAAGAGAACATTTCCACGTACACAGCACAACATAAAAAGATTCACTATAAAACCACTAATTTACATTTCACATTGTTTACTTTTTTTTGGAAAACTGTAAAAGTACTACACTTTATTTTCAAAACTACTCTGCTTTCTATGCTTCCTTCTATCTTTTCTTTTATTTTTTGCTATGCACTTTTAATATATTTTCCCTCCTCCCCACCCCATCCTAGAGATGGCTACCATTAGATACAAATATGTATGTGTGTGTGTGTGTGTGTGTGTGTGTGTGTGTGTGTGTGTATAACCATACTATACATACTTCTATTTATCACTTCTTTCTCTGGAAGCTGATAGCATCTTCCTTCATAGGTCCTTTGTAGTTGATTTGAGTATTGGTAATATTCAAAATTACTTAGTCACTCAAAATTGTTCTTAAAACAATATTGTTGTTCTTTTTGTGGTGGCCAAGAACTGGAAATTGAGGAATGCCCATCAATTGGGGAATGGCTGAACAAGTTGTGGTATATGAATGTAATACAATACTATTGTGCTGCAAGAAATGATGAACAGGCAGACTTCAGAAAAACCTTAAAAGACTTATATGAAATGATGCTGAGTGAAGTGAGCACCAGGAGACATTGTACACAGTAACAGCCACAATGTGTGATGACTGATTTTTATAAACTTAGTCCTTCTCAGCAATGCAAAGATGTAAAACAATTTCAAAGCACTCATGATGGAAAATGTCATCCACATATAGAGAAAGAACTATGGAGTCTTAATGCAGAGAGAAGCAGACTGTTTTCTTTCTTTTTGATTTTTTGTTCTGTTTTATTTTTCTTTCTCATGGTTTCTCCCATTCATTATAATTCTTCTATACAACATAATTAATGTGACAATAAGTTTAATAAGAATGTATGTGTAGAGCTTATATCAGATTGCATGCCATCGTGGTGAGGGAGGGGGAGAAAATGTAAAAGTATGGAAGAATGCTGAAAACTAAAAATAAATTAACTAATAAAAATATTGCTATTACTGTGTACCACATTCTCTCAGCTCTGCTCATTTCATTATTTCATGCAAGTCCCTCTATGTTTTTCTAAAATCATTGAGCTCATCATTTCTTATAAATAGTCCATCATGATCATATGCCACAAATATTTTAGAACAGAGAGGCTCTTTTCATTTTTCCTTAATCATTTTGGGAAATAGACCAGATGGTGGTATTGCTGGGTCAAAGGGTATATACAGACAGTTTATTGAATCTTGCTTCTGACCCAGAATAGCTGCACGATGGCTAAGACAAGTCATTTAGCCTTTTGGTACTCTAGAACACACTGTAAGACTATGAGCTACTGATCTAGGCAGGTGTCTCCATGGATGTGTTTCCATTATTCAAGATTCCTTGAAAGGTGCAGTAAGATGTAAGTTTATGTTGATGACTATCTGATCATTACTATCTACTATGGCATAAACCAGGGAGATACCTGCTCACCCAAGGTGTTTCCCTCTATCATAGAGAGAAGCTAGAACAAGGCAAAGTGATTCCCTAGTGCTGATGAGGTGCTGCAGATGCCCTGTATGTATGTCTGTAGATAATATCGTACTAATTATGTCCAGCCTCAGAACCCTGCAGAGCCACACAAACCCTAAAGGAAATCCATGATAGGTCTAAAGGAGAAGTAATAAGCACATGGCATGTGGCTGATCTAGCTAGGAACACTCCTGAGTGTGGCTTGAACCAGATTAAAATGTAGTTGGGAAAAGTTAACAAAAAAATCCAACAAAATATAGATAATTTTAATGTGCAATTTTCTAAGTCAATATGCAGCTTACAGAGATCCTTATGTATGCTTTACTGGCCCTCATTTTCACATGAATTTGAAACTATTGGTCTAAAGAATGACCTAACTATCCATATAGGAAAAGTCAAGTGAATGAAGAATGCTTATTGTCCAGACTATGATATAGAATTAAATGTAAAATGTACAGTGCTTGTCTATCTATCTATGTATCTATCTATCTACACATACATACCTATATGCTGCATGATATATATGCATATATACATATACACACATATATACAGATAAATATGTGTGTTTATACACACACAGAATACAGATATTGAAATTGGACAAAACTGGGCATAGAATTGAACAGAAGGAGACAGGTGGGATAATGTTGGGAAATCAACCAGGATCCCAAGCTTCTTCCTGAAACAAATGATTGTCTTTTAAATACCAATTCTGACAATGTTGTATAGGTTCAAATGATGGAATACCACAATCTCTGAAGAAATGGAGCTGAAGATCACTTAAAGTTCAATGGAGAGATACATTATAAATGTAAGCAGGCTAGCAGCCATTAGCAATAAGGGATTAGATGGGAGAAACAGTATAAAGGATGGTATCAGTTAAGAAGAGGGGCCTGATGGCACAGATCAAGGGTTACTTCCCCACTGCTATCTTCAGGATGTCAGGAGACCATGAAGGAGGCTCTAGGAATGTCGTCCCCATGGTCAGTTTCTGGGAGGATACAGACAAGAGTTGCACAGGATGGGCAAGCACAAATGAGTTGTACTTTGCATAAAGAGAATGTCCTAATACCACTGGCAAATTGATTTTCCTTAAGTGCAGATCTGACCATGTCAGTCCCCTACTCAATAAACTCCAATGTCTCCTTATTGTCTCAAGGATCAAACATAAACTCTTCTATTTAGCTTTTAAAGTCCTAGCCAACTCAATCTTAATTTATTACTCTAGTCTCAGTGAATGTTCCTCCCTTTCCCAGCTTTTGCTGTCCGGTCAAATTGACCTTCTCTTTGTTTCTCATACATTATGTGTCTTTTCACTGACTGTCCCCTAAGCCAGAAATGTGTTACTTCTTTACCTCTCCTTCACTGAATCCTTAAAATGCAGCTCAAGCAAAAACTTCCTGTTCCCCCATAAAGGCCAGTGCCTCACTCTAAAACTACCTGGTATTTATTTGTTTTATTCCTCCTTGTATGTTCTTTGTCTAGGTACACACACACACACACACACACACGTATAACATTATTTTCTCCCCATTAGAATGACAGCTCTTGGTGATTATTTACTTATTGGTAACCCCAGAATCTAGTTGAGTGACTGTCATATAGACACTTAATAAGTGATCGGTAAGTTATTGAATTGCTGTTCAGATGAAGGGACTGAAAGGACCTCGTTGGAGGCAGAGGAATAATTGAGATAATAATGGTTCTTAGGCATTGTGGTCCATGAGATAATTTGCATAGTACTTTCAAAAAATTTGAAATGTTATAGGTTGTAAAATTATAGATCAATACTCTTTTCTGAGACTCTGGAAAGATCATATAAGAACTGCTAGGATTTATTTCTTAAAGTTTTACCTAATGAGGTAAAATAGATTAAAAAAAAAAAGGTAAAAAAGGAGGCAGTGAATAGAGCACTGGGCCTAGAGTCAGGAAGACTTGAGCTCAACTCCAGCCTCAGATACTTCCTAGCTGTGTGACCCTGGGTAAGTCACTTAACCTTGTTTGCCTCACTTCCGTCATCTGTAAAATGAGTTGAAGAAGGAAATGGCAAACCCTCCAGCATCTTTGCCAAGAAAATCTTAAATGGGTTCATGAAGAGTTGGACATGACTGAACAACCTCATAAGGTAAATATTAGTCAATGACCACCAAGGACTTTGATCTAATGAAGATATAAGAATTTAGAGAGTAACCTTTTAAGTCCTAGGAATAGATAGAAGAAAAGTCAGGGGAATAAACTGAATACCAGAGGAGTAAAAGGAATTTGGGGACAGAAGAGATAGATATCTGGATCTTTGACTACTTTGCTAGGAATTTGCTGAATGGAAGAAAGACATTGCCTTGTTGATTGACTAGAAAAAAGGAATAGCTGTTGGAAGATCATTGGAGGAGAGCTAAAGCCTGATGCTGTATGAGGAGCAATTGGGGCTTATTACTCTCTGGGACCATTTTACAGTCTGAAAGAAGGGACACCTCTCAGGGTATCTGTATTGCCCTATCAGGGTTTGAGAGAGGAAATGAGTGGGGAAGAGAATCTTTAGATTTATTTTTCTAGGAGCTGTGCTTAGCTGTGAGAAGAAGCTTGGGTCTATTTGCACAAAATTGAATCTCCTACTATTGGTAGGTCTGGTGAGTTTGGCTGTTTTCCACTTTAAAGAAATGACTTATCACTGAAAGAGCATAACATTTTTTCTCAATGCTCTTTTAAGGGTGGCTATGAACAAAACCTGCTTGTTACCACTTTATCAGCTGAAGAGCAGAAGTGGAATAGTTTTGCCCAACAAGAGAATGGCAAGGACCAGGAAGAGAGCAGATATCAGAGAAATAGTTAAATGTGGTACATATTTTATCTGAAGGGAAAAAGGACATTAAAGCCTACAGGCCAGAATTGTGAGTTGTACCATGCACATGGGTTTCTCTACTCATAGCCCTTCCTGGCAGGTTTTTATAAGCATGTATCCACTCATCCCCATGGAAACTCTGTACAATGGTAGGAAAGGGTGCTCCACATGTATGGATGAACTATTATGATAATTCTTGATCTGGACTGCTATTCCATTGAATAAATGTTATGATTATTATTGCTTTTGTCTTACCATTCAATAAATATTTTTTGTTTAAAAGTTAATGGTCAGCAGTCACAAAGTAAACAGAAGTAAACACTGCAAAACTATAAAGAATAAGCATGACCCCAAAGAAGACACATAAAAAGATATCCATCTCCTTAACTTATTTGCTGAGGCAGGAGCTCCACGGGTACAGAACATTGCATATGTTCATAATTTTTAAATATATTTATCCAAAATTCTCATCTTTTCAATTCCTATTTTTTTCTTTAAAATAAACCCTATTATTTGTTAAATAGGATGGCTCTCTGGGAGGGGGCAGGAGGAAAGATAAAGGGGGGAAATCAAATAATATAAAAATAAAAGATATCAATACAATTTTACTTGAAAAAGTTATAATGAGTGAGGGAAACTCAGAGAAGTTGAGTAGCAGGCATTGTGTCTAGTCATGAACATGGTAAAAAGAAACAATTCAAGGAACAATACAAGGACTTGGGTGAGGAAGAGTTAACTTTCAAACAAAAACTGAAAGAATGGCAAAAACTGGAAGTGTTAAAAGCTACTAAGAAGGAATCACTAAGAAGTGGTAAAATTAAGTAATGTAGTGGATTTGTAGTATATTTCCCTTGTTAGATCAGACAGTGATTCTTGTTGATTCCTTTCCAGTCATACATTTCCCACTGTGACAGCTGTTGCTACCTGTGGCCAAAATAAATGTCAGCTCAGAGGCTGTTGTGAATTTTAATGAACTTAAAAAAAAAGTTGTGGTGACTATTTTTATGTAAATAAATGGGAGGCACACCAGTGGGGGCTTAAGAGATAGAGAGTAGGAGTGTATCTCTTCCCTCATCCCCACAACACATATACTAGGGTTAACCCTAAGAATCTGAGATTTTTCCATTGTAGGCATGTGGTGTATCCCCCTCTAGAAACCACAGATCTGCCAGGTTGATTTTAAATAGGAGTGAGTCAGCCCAGAGAATAAGGGAATGGAAGGAGGATTGAAACCCTTTTATAAATATTATCTTATTTGATCCTTACCACAATGACAATGGTGGGGAATAGGTGCTGTTGTTATCACCATTTTGTAGTTGAGGAAACTAAGGCAAGCTGAGGCCCAGCACTCTATCCACTGTCCTACCTAGCTGCCTCAAGAATGTGTGTGTTTGTGTGTGTGGGGTCCTCCACCATACGTGTGTTCTATATGTCATATGTGATAGAATTGAAGAGGGAAGGGTGATAAGGAGGGGGGGAGGGTAAGTGGTTCTGCCAGGGATGCACCCTGGCATCCAGTCTGGAAGGAATTCACCAGGCTCAAGCAAACTTTGAAGCCGAAATTGTAAAATTTATTGTTACGCTGTAGAGAACAGCAGGCTAGATTCTTATGGAACCTGCAAACTCACGGAGGCCTCAGGCAGTTTTAAGGTGTCAATTATGCTAACTAGGTGAGTAAGGGTGGGATCAGGGAGGAGTTAAGGAGTGGTCAGTGCTCAAAGAACCATACACTTTTAATATCAACTGCGCAGGTGTATTGCCCATGATTCACTGGGAAATAGCTCAAGGTGGGGCTAGCTGGAGGTGTGGTTTTAGGCCTGATACATCTCTAAAGAGTGCCCAGTCTGTCACCCACCAAGGTCATCGGAGACAGTGTGGGTATATAATTGACTAAGGAGTTACCCTATAGATAAGGTATTGAAGAATTTATGGTGGGGCTGGCCACTCTAACTAAGGGAGATAACATTTACATAACTTATTGTTTCAAGCAGAGATAAACAGGTCATGAGTTGTTGCTGGACAGAGTGCTGGAAGGGGGAAAGGGAAGAGTCAATGCTCTGAGGCTGCAGGGGAGAAGTGTGATTTTACAGACTGCTTTTACAAATTGATTTTACAGACATAAATCCCAAAGCACCCCATTTACAAACTGATGTTACAGATTGATTCTACAGACATATACACATCACAAGGACCCCATCAGAATGATATATATATATACATATATACATATTATTCACAAATAAATATACACAGTAAGAATAGCTGTGCTTTACATACATTTTAACATTTCATAATATTTGTAGAAAGCAGGACCTGGAAGCAGGAAGACCTGAGTTCAAATCCAGCCTCTGACACTTAATTAGCTGTATCACATTGGGCAAATCACTGAACCTCTGTTTGCCTCAGTTTTCTTCACTAGGAAATGGAGATGATAACAGCACCTACCTCATGGGATTTTTGTGAGGACCAAATGAGATAATACTTTAAAAATATTTCTTTATTTTAACATTCTTCTTTTTTTTTTTTTTTTGCTTTTCTTGGAGGATCAATTTGGGTTAAGTAATGTGCCCAAGGTCACATGGCTAGTTTTTGTTTGTGTGTGTTAAGTGTCTGAGGCCAGATATGAACTCAGGTCCTTCTGACTCCAGGGCCGACGCTCTACTCACTGTTCCACCTAGCCGCCCCAACATTCTTTTCTTTTTAAATTTTGAGTTCCAAATTCCCTCCATTCACTGAGAAGGCAAGAAATATGATAATAATTATACATGTGAAATCATGCAAAACATACTTCTATATTAGCCATATTTCAAAAGAAGCAAGAAAAATAATACTTAAAAAAGTAAGAAAAGTTAGAGCTGAATTAATTCACTGAATTGAATTTTATTATAAATAGTGGTATATTCTTCCATTATACTTAATTTTATAACCAAATTTAGCTTAAAATGGAATAAAGTTCTTATATTTTATCATTTCCCTAATATTTTAATATTTCTCTAAAATGCGGTTCTATTCTTGATCTCTTTTTTCAAGATAGGAGTTAATGGACTAGGAATCTGCAGCGTTTACTCTTCCTTTTCCTCCTCCCATTTTTTCCACTGAATCTCAAGAGTTGAAAAGTGACCTCAGAGATCATTTCATTCAACACATTCCTGAATCCTTTCTTCAATACCACAACAAGCCGTTATCCAGTATCCTCTTGGAAACCTTAGTGTTTGGGGCAGCTAGATGGCACAATGAATAGAGCAATGGCTCTGGAGTCAGAAGGACCTGAGTTCAAATCTGACCTCAAACACTTTGCACACATTTGACTGTGGGCAAGTCACTTAACCCCAATTGCCTTGCCTCCAAAAACAAATAGAGCAGAAAACCTTAGTGGTTTAGAAGTCATTGCCTTCCAAAGCAGCCCACTTTTAGGTGACACTAATATTAGAAAATTTTTTCTTTATATTAAGTTGAAACCTCCCACTCTGCAACTTCTACCCATTCGTCCTAGTCCTGTTCTCTTGGACCAAGTGGGTGATTCATAATGGCATCTCTTTACCTGTGTAAAGGCAGCTATCAAATGGCCCTCAGGTCTCCTCTAAATTCTTTCAACTATCCTGCATCTGGCATCATCATCTCGACTATCTTCACCATCCCGGCTTTCTTCTTCCAAATTCACTGTAGCTTTTTAAAATCAGTTGCCCAGAACAAAACACAGTATTTCAGGAGCTGGCTCAGATGTCCCTTGTTCTGGGCATCATACATCTGTTACTGCAGCCCAAGTGCAAGTAAGTGGAGCTGCCACCTCAGGACCCAGTCATGGACCTCACAAGCTCACCAGGGAAATGCAGACCCCACACAGCTCCCTGATTTGATTGGCTGCCCTCCCAGAAGCACAACCTGGGCCACACACAATACCACCGGGGAAGACAGGAGGGGGATCCCCCAGCACAACACAGTTCTGCTGCTACAAGCTTCTGAGGACCTGACTTGGCATCCTCTCCCCACTGTCTATACTACAGTGAAAGTTTCACAAGGCTTGGGCCAGTCTGATCAGGTCTTGAAGGCAGGGCATAGTTGGTTTAAACACCTACTAGAATTGGGTGGAATATCTAATGTTCATTCTCAGATGACCTTAACTGTTTGTCCCTATGCTCATTTCAAATTCATACATCTCCCCTGCACGCTTGTTGCTAATTGTAGATCTGGACTGCACCTAGCACTATCCACATTCAGTTCAACTCAGTTCAGTTTAATAAGCACTTATTAATCACCTTCTGTGTGTCAAATCAGGGTAGGTAGGTGGGGTAGTGAATAGAGTGCCAGACCTGGAGTCAGGAAGACTCGGGTTCAAATATGGCCTCAGATACTTCCTAACTCTGTGACCCTGGGCAAGTCAACCCTGTTTGCCTCAGTCCCTTCATCTGTAAAATGAGCTGGAGAAGGAAATGGCAAACCACTCCAGTATCTCTGCCAAGAATACCCTAAAGGGGGTCATGGAGAGTCAGAGATGACTGAAAAAAAACTGAATGATGTGTCAGATCCTCTGTAAGGTGCTGGGATACAAAGACTAAAAAAAACCAAACAAACCCAAAACAACAAAAACTAGCTCCTGTCCTCAAGGAGTTTACATTTGATTGTCTGGGAACAACATTGATGAAGTTATATAAGACATCATATAAGGAAGGGAGCAAATGTTTATTAAGTACCCATTATGATCCAGGCACTGAGCTCAGTGCTTTACAAATATCTCATCGGATACTTACAACAATCCTGGGAGGTAGGTACTATTATGATTTCCATGTTACAGTTGAAGAAACTGACTCAGACAAAGGTGAAGTGACTTGCCCAGGGTCACATCGGTCGATATTCACCCCTCTCTTTACACACACACACACACACACACACACACACACACACACACCCCACACAGAGGAGTAAATGCATAAATGTACAACGTGGTGGGGGGAGGGTACTAACCACTGGGAAGCTCAGGTAGGTTCTTCTTGCATAATTGGATACATAAACAGAATACTGAATTAAATCTGAATGTAATAAATTGTCCTTCATTCATTACTTCATTCATCAAACTTTAATTAAGATGATAATCTTGTTTTCTTGATTGAGAAAGTTTTTAAACGAGAGGTTGATTAGTTCAATTATTTAAAAGGTTGAGTTGGCTCCATTTCCACTTATTTATACAACAAGCTTGAACTATTTCTTTAAAATTCTAAATTACCAAAAAGAAGCTTTTTTTTTTTCTCCATCCATGTCAACCAGGCATTTCATTCTTGTGCTAAATTGCATGTTTGGAAAACATTTGTAGGTGGGTGCAATAGTAAGAACGAGATAGGAACATAAAGTTTATAAGTTAATTCCTGATTAGTTGGTTCTGAGAAATAGGTTTCTATGATATAGGCCTATGATCTTCTTTGTACCCTCCTCCCCCCAAAAAAGTCAGAAGGGTAGAATTGGGAGTAATAACTCAGAGGAAAACAGTGAACAGAGAAGCCCCTAGAAAATGTAATTGTAATTACTATCCTTCCAAGAAAGCAATCACTGGTATTATTTTATTTTTATTCTAAAAATGGAAAAAAAAAGGAATTGGATGGTTAACCTCAAGAGGTTGAAACTACATTGTCATACTCAGGACATTATTCAGATGGAGAGGGAAATGGGTAAGACTCAGGAGAGTTAGACCTGGGTTATATTATAGAGACTTGACATACCTGCAAATTGTTAAAGGACCAGTGCTTTATTAATCATGGAATCTATGTCAGTGGTGAACACTAGGGCTGAACTCCACTTAGTAAAGACACAGTTTGCGAGAAGAATGAGTTAAGGGGGATAATATTTTACAAGGGTTTTCAGGGGATAAAATATCCAAATACATTTAAAATGTCTCTTTTATAGTGGAAGTAAAATAACTCTATGACAATTTCAAAAGTATGAAGCATGATTATTTCTGAGAGCAGGAAGGAGGAAGATTTAACAACTAAAGGAATCAGGAAAGACTTCCTGAAAGAGAAGGTACAAGAACTGAATTTCAAAGGAAACTAGGAATTCTGAGAAGTAAAGGTGAAGTGAGAGTTCATACAGGCACAGGTGACAGCCAGTACAAAGGTGGGAGATGGAGAATAGCAAAATAAGGCACATCAGCTAGAGCATGAAGGGTTTTAAATATGCTGCTCCTGCATTTGTCCCCAAAGCAGAACAAGGCTCATTCCTCTTAACGCTACAACCTTCCAAATACTCAAAGGCAGTTATTATATCCTAGCTAAATCTTCTCTTCTCCAGATTAAGCATTCCCAGTTCCTTCAAATGATTCTTATATAGCATGGTCTGAAAGCCCTTCACCATCTTGGTGTGGCATCCCCTCTTGTCCATTCCTCCAGCTCACACTTTTTATTCACAGGTTGTGGTCTTGAGAGGGTCAGTTGACTCTTGGAGTTCTAAAGCTAACTCGGAAGACTTGAGTCTCTAGTACTGTGACTCACAAGCCCCCACTGGTGTGCATCCCTTTGATAATCAGCCAGACAACTGCTTTGTTGTTGCTCTTCATTCTCAAAGAGGACCAAAATGACATCAGTACATTAGAGTCATTTATAGTGTGTCCAATTGTGACCAAGCCAACAGGAGCTCAGAATGCTCTACTTCAAGTTGGCCACAAATAGTCCATGTTAACATTTGGGGTGGATCCTCTAAATTTGCTCTTGTGTTTCTTTTGAGCCAATTCAATTCTGTTTAGCTCTTACGGCACAATGCCCTCTCTGATGAGGGCATGGCACGCTGGGCAGTCCTTTGCCAGCATCTCCCATGTCAAAATCAATTCCAAAGTTCTTCAGAGAGAGTGTGTCCTTGTATTGCTTTTTCTGTCCATCATGTGAGCACTTGCCAGACAGTTAGCTTTTTAGCAAATGGTATTTATAATCTGACTTTAGTGTCTAAGGCAGCATCTGAAATTATGTCTATTATGACTCAAGATGCCACATTCTATCCACTATATTGACTCCCTACTTGCTTTGATACTAGCCCACATAAGCTTTGAGCTTTCTCTAAAAATCTCAGCTCAGCTCAAAAAGGGTTGAAGTTGTTGAAGAGGAACAGCTGCCTTTATAATTAAGAATTAGTACAAAAGAATAATAGGGAAATAAAGGAAGGGATTGCAAGAATATAGTAGAACCATCATGACATAGTAGGAAAAGTACTAAATATCATAATAATAGAAATAGCTCATTTATATAGCACTTTAAGATTTACAGAGTTTATTTCTTTACAATAATCATTTGAGGGAGTCAGTACAAATATTATTATCCATATTTGATAGATGAGGAAACAAAGGCTCAGAAAGGTAAAATTAATTGTCTAGGGTCACCTGGAGTGAGAAGAGACCTGAGTTCTAATTTCAACTGTCATACCCCCTGTGTGGTCAAAAGCCACTTTACAACGTCAAATGTAAAATGGGGATAATCATAGCTATAATACCCACCTCATAGGGGAATTGTGATCATGTATGTAAAACATTCTGCAAACATTAAGGCATTATATAAATGTCAACTCTTTCAGCTTTCAAATGAGAGTCAATGGGAAACAGGATGAGGAATGCCAACCTTTTAGACTACATATAAAACAAAGTGTGGCCTTCTGTTTAAAGTGAAGTCTTAATAAAAATGAGAATTCAATATATTGCTATTTTAAATAGGAACTCAATTCAATCCAACATGCATTTATTAAGGATTTATGATATATTAGGCATTGTGGTAAACACTAGGAATACAAAATCAAAGATGAAACAGTCCCAATCCTGAAAGAGGGTATATTCTACTAGGTGGGGGAGGGGAGGAGGGGGGAGTTGGGAGAGGAAGTAGCAGGTATATTGGTAAGCAACACAGTTATCTTTAGCTGGTTATATAGCCATTATTTGGGACTACAAATATAAATGGAGAATAACAACTTTCCCAAACCTTCCTACTCAACAGGTAATTTTTAAAATTAAATTAAAATTTTATTTTCAGATCTATACTTTCTCCCTTCTACCTCCCCTTCTCCCCATTCCCACTCATTGAGAAAGCAAAAAAACCAAAACTAATTCCAACTTCAGCCATCTAAAAAAAAAGTCTCAGTCTGTCCTCGAAGTCCATAATTTCTCTATCAGGAGAGAGGTAACAGGTTTTGTTTTGAGTTGTCTGGAGCTACTAGTATATTATAAAAGATGAATTATATAATGTCTGTAATCAGGGAATGAATGAGCAAGCTCCAGAGAGAAAGATGTGAATCAAAGACAAAATTCCTAGTAATTAGAGCCATCCAAAATTATCACGTTAAGTAGGGAGGTTCATGTAGATGACCTTTTGGCCGAGATGCTTTAGAGCAGGGTTATTCCATTTGTCCAAGATTATCTAGAGGAGGGCTTCTTTTTTTCCTAATGTATAATATTTTATTCTCCCCGCCAATTACATGCTAAAACAATTTTTAGCATTTGGCTTTAAAAAAAAAAGTTTTGAGTTCTATCCCTCCCTCCATCCGCTCCCCACTCCCTGAGACAGTAAGCAATCAGATATAGGTTCTACATGCACAATCATATAAAACATTTCCATATTAGTCATTTTGTACAAGAAGACTCAAAAAAATGAAAGAAAGAAAGTGAAAAAATAGCACACTTCAGTCTGTGTTCAAACAATACCAGTCCTTTCTCTGGAGGCGGATAGTATGCTTCATCATTAGTCCTTTGGGATTGTCTTGGATCATTGTATTGCTGAGAATAGCTTAGCCTGGGGTACAAGTTTAAAAAAATTATTACTGCATTTTAATACAATGGATTCCTTTATAATCATGTACATTTTGTTTTATCCGTTTAAAATCCATAAAATTCTGAAAAGGGGTTCAGGGCCTTCACCAGACATAAAAAAGGTTAAGAACTCTTGCCCTAAAGGGGCATTATGTAGGGAGCTGGGGAAGGGGGAAAGGAAAGGAATAAACATCAGTGGGATTAGACAATTCTTAGCTCACTTCCACAGCTCTAAAATTCAATGATCCTAAGTATTGATTAAGTTCCTCCTACATATCCAATATTCTGTTAGACACTGTGGGAAATAAGAGGAAACTCTAAGATATGCCACATAGTGCATTCACTAAGGAATTAAAGATGGAGTTGAGAACACAGTGATTTAAATGCTTCATAGATAATTATAGATAAATATTCATAGATAAAAATTATTATCTAAATGTTTTTGCTCTCACTGAGCTATTTGGTTTATGTATAAGCTGAGAAATATCAAATTTGCAAACTGTGAATGTTAATGTGATAGAAGATTTAGTTGATTTTTTCAAATAATTTTCAATGGCATCAAAATTGCAAGAAAATGTCACCTACACAGTCAATTGTACCAGCATTCCTATACCTTTTTAAATTTTTTCTTTCAGACTTACAGAGATCACATTGCAATTTTCCCGCTAAGATAGCTTGGTTTCAAGTTACTCAATCATACACATGATCTTTCACTTAGAATTTCATCTAAAATGTCATCCAATTATCCCCAAACTTAGGGTTAAACTTCTTATTTATCATCAGAAATATGAAGGTGTCCCAAAAGATAACTTGCTATAAAATACAACATATCTGATTTGAGAAATTTCTTAACATCCAAAGGAACTGCAGCGTCAATAGATCCCTGTAGATAATGTCAGACCAACAGAAGAAATTACTAAATCTTTCCAACAGCTGTTCTCCCTTGCATTTCCCACAAACAGAATCAGGTGCCAGGGAGGTTCAGTCATGTTCCATAAGCAGTAACCAAATACATTTAATCTTAAGTATGGCTCAGAGATGTCACCAAAGAGCCTGCTAAAGAAGCAGGAGCTGACATTCTCTGCAAGGTTTGAGTCTTGCAACCCTATGGGAGGTTGGACACAATCACCCTCCTCTGGGCTTTCTTAATTCAGTTTTCAATTTCATCCTTAGCCAGGTGCCTCAGTAACAAGACTCATGGGACAGCTTTCATCCCTCTGTTGTTGAAGATATAGCCGTGGCACCTCTGAACTCTTTAAGGCAAAGATTTTTAATCTGGGGTCCATAGCCTTGTTTAAAAAAATTGATTATCATTTCAAAATAATCAGTTTCCTTTGTAATCCTATGTTTTTTATTTTGTGTATTTAAAATATCATTTAGAGAAAGGGTCCACAGGTCTCACCAGCCTACCAAAGGGGGTTGCAACACCCCAAAATGGATAAGAACCCCAATTTAGAGCAACCAAACTGGGTTAGTAGCCGTGTAGAGAGCCAGTCTTCTTAAATCAACGTGATCCACCAAAATCATGTTCCTAAGGCTCAGGTCTGACCATATCACTCTCCATAATACAAACTTCTTATTTTAATATCAATCTGGCTTCAAACTACATGCCTAGCTTTATTTAAATTATTCTTTTTCCTGTACTCTGTGTTCCAGGGACAAACGAGACTATTAGCTGTTCCCCGAACAGCATGCTGCTTTCAACCTTTCAGCATCCATAGTCCTCCCCCACCCACCCATACTCTCCCCACTCCTCTCTGCTTTCTAAATCCTCATTTCCCTTCAAATCTTAGCTATATGTAACCTTCCCTACTCCGCCCCCTCAGCTGAAAGTGTGCCCTCCCTAAATTTTCCCAGACCAGTTTGTCTGGATCTCTCCTTTGAATGGGTGACTCCCTACCTTGAAGTTTAGCTATCTGCAGATAAGTCATGTTTCTCTGGTAGAATGTAAGGGCATGGAGGGCAAGGCTTGTGTAACTTTTCTCTTTATACCCCCTGTGATTAGCACAGTCCCTGGCACAAAGAAAGCACTTAATGTTTGTTGAGTGGTAGGGAGAGATCATTAAAAACAACCTAGTGGAACCCAGCAGGCAGGGGACCAGGGCATGAACAATGCTTTCCCTTTCTGGTCAGATAGTAAATATGGAAAAAGTGGATAAGCTCCATTGTTAAGCAGCCAGATCTATATTTTAATGGAAAGTAAAGGAGCATGAACATTATAGCTCTACAGGAAAATGCTCAGAATTTGAGATGGAGGTGATTAAAGCTGGAAAGCCACGTCCACCATTCCAAATATGACTGGGGAAGCAGAGAAAATAAATAGGCACTTAATAGCTGAGCCAGACTCAAACCCAAAAAAGCCTGGAGTCCTGCTAAGGCTCAGCTGTATAAAAGTGCCAGAGTGAAGATTAAAGATGAATGTCATTAAAATGCAAAATAAAAGCAAGAGCAAGCCCCTGAGTCTTGCTAAAGGCTCTTTTAAAGCCATTTTGGTATATATACAATTCCTGGTTATGTAAGGTACAAGGAACAAAGCTTACTCCGTGGAATCTAATAGGCAGTATTAGTCAAGAACAGAAAAGAGAGAGAACAGGCTGAGAGATGTCGGCTCTCTATTTGGAAGACTGGACAGTGCCAGCTGTAAATGAGGACGTGGTCTCACTCATGTTCAGCCATTTCCTGATGACTATTTCACCATATAAAAGGATGAACTTAATAAGGTAAAGAAATGGAGTTCCTATATGACCTATTATTTATCTTGTTACAGCTTTGGAGAGACAGTGAACAGCAAAAGCCTTCCCTATGATTTCTGTATATTTTCAGAAGACTTTGCCTTTCTGGGGTTTCTGTTGACAACTGCCAATTCCTCACTAGTAACTTTCAAACATCACAACCTCGGTTATCACATTTCCACAGTGATGGATGGGAGTAGAGAAGGAATTGACAGCAGACTTGTGGGACCACTGCTCTGGAAAATGTAAAGGTGGATGAGACGTTGGCTTCAAAGAGAGGTCAAAGGATAACTATGCAAAGCTGTGGGCTGTTGAGCTTTGCATCACACCCAGGAGAGGACTGACCTGTGTTAGGGTCTAGGGCAGTCACTGGGACGTAAGAGGGGCCAATCCTTCTGGGGATAGAGGAGAGGGGGAGTACAGGCTAGGTGCTGGCTCAGTACTAGGGTTTCTTCTCAGGGCCTAAGCCCAAAGATTAGAAATGGAATCAAGAACCCAGTTATAGTAACAGAAATACAGACAGGGAAGGCAATATTAAATCAGGAGCACAGTTAGAGGGCATGATGGGGGACTGTTTGTCAAAATCAGCCTTTTTTTCCAACCTTTTCTGATGATAATAAGACATTTCCTGCCCCTAGTTTGGGATGATCTATTCATATCATGGTCAGGAACTGGGTCCACCATGCTACTATTGGCTCATTAAACCTGGTTATGGATTTGGGAACCAACTCTACCTTGATAGGACTCTTCCTTCCTGGGGCCCTTGATGTTTTTCTGGGATGTGTTGGTGGATGTCCTCTACCAATTCTAGGGTGTATATATTGAATGGAGGGGCTTTCCTCAAGTCTGTACCTCTGCCAGTTCAAGGGGCATTAGAGCCCCACACCCCCTTTTTTTTCTGTGAATTGAGGACATCACAACCAAAGTATCCCTCTTGCTCTTCCAAATGGTGATGGTAGGTGAAAATTCAGAGGGTACAAATAATGTCAAGGTGAGCTCATTGTAACAAAGGCCAGTAAAACACAGGTGGATATTATGGAAGCATATTAAGACCTACTTTTTTAGTTCAACTGAAAATATTCAAGATAATTATTTCCCCAGTATAAAGTCCTTTCCAGAATGATCTGAAAGAAACCTTATCAGTATTTAATCACACTTCTTCAGGAAACAATGCCCAGTATTACAATCCTTTCCACTCTTTCTCTTAGATCTAATTTCTTTAGGAAAGTCTATAAAAGGTCAAACAAAGCTAAGTCTAGGGAATACAGACGAATGGTGGTGAACAAACATGGAAACTCAGAACAAGAAATGAGTCCTGTTTAGTTAAGAACTTGCCTTCCCTAGTCCCCTGAATTAGGATTAGGATAATGATTCCCTCTAAGAGAAGGAATATATCAACTATTAAAGAAGGATAGCCTTTGAGGAGAATGGTCATAGAGGGACTGAATGGGTTTTAGAAAATAATTCAAGATTAAGTGACTATTGTTGTGAATCAATGAGGCAAAATAATAACTTTTACCTGACCCTGAGTTTTAAACTGTTTTATCATACTGTAAAATTTTCCTTGTTCAAAAACGAATGAAAAAGTAATCCAGTGACACACACTTCTTGCTATTCCTTGAACAAGACCTTCCATCTTCAGACTGCAACATTTTCATCAGCTGTCTCCTCCTGCCTGGAATTCTCTCCCTCATCTACTCAGAAGGCAGGTAGGTGATACAATGGATAAAGCACCAAGCCTGGATTCAGGAAGACCTGAGTTCAAATCCAGCCTCAGACACTTACTAGTTGTGTGCCTCTGAGTAAGTCACTTAACCCTCTTCACCTCAGTTTCCTCATCAGTAAAATGAGCTGGAGAAGGAAATGGCCAATCACTCCAGTATCTTTGTAAAGAAAACCCCAAATGGGGTCAGGAAGAACATCTACTCATTCTTCTTCCTTGGCTTCCTTTAAGTCTCAGCTAAAACTTCACCTTCTATAAAAAGCCATTTCTAGTCCTCTTTAATCATAAAACATTCTCTCTGAGACTACCCTCAATTTTTACTGTAATATCTCTTAGTACATAGTGATTTGTACATTGTCTCTCCCATTAGACTATGAATTCCCTGAGAGCAGAGCCTGTTTCTGTTTTTCTTTTTCTCCCCAACTCTTAGTATAATGCCTGGAACATAGAAGGTACTTAATGAACTCTCTAGGTGACTGACTTCTAAAATCCTATGTGTTACTTTAAAATATCTTGTATTAGAGATGTCAGAGAACATGAGGAGACCCTGCCAGTTTGAACATTTCTCCCTTGTGTAGAAAAATGCTTGAATTTTAAATGATAAGTTATTAAAAATTATTTATGGCATGTTTGAAACTATATCAAAGAATACAGTATTAATGTATTTTCTTTGACAATTTAAGAGTGAGGAGGGGACTCCCAGATTGTAGGTCTCAGGACTTTCCACTTGTTCTTTCCACTTGAGAAAAGCCCTACCATTTTTGCCTTCTGGTCTCTAGGAAAATCTGCTATGGTAACAGTTGAGGAAGTATAGTTAGACCTGGTCTCCTGTGCCTCAGATCTCCTGGGATCTTTTCGGGGGCAGTGGACCTTCTGTTTATATATTACTTTGGCTCAATAAAAGGTGTGTTGAAAGTCAGCCAGTGTGGCCCTCACTTCCTCCAGGTAATCATTAACTATGGAAACTATGGTATATGGGTTAAAGAAAAGAAAAAACAACTCAAGGATCAAAGCACCACCTTATATAAAAGGGAATATTCTGGAGAGACTAGAGGATTCCATTACTGTAACAAGACCCTGCAGAGAGTAAGCTGTTAGGATAGCCAAGTTTCCTGATGTATGGCACAAATGATACTCTTCAGTTTATGGACTCTAACTTCCCATTAACCCCAGGGATGATAGAGAAATAAATGAATTGATGAAGAGCCATTAATTAAGTGCCAAATACTGTGCTAAGAGCTAAGGATACAAATTTAAAAAGTGAGATAGTTCTTGCTCTCAAGGAGTTTGTGCTTTTAATTGAGGGAGATATTTGTTCAGCCATTCATAATCATGTCTGACTCTCCATGACCCCATTTGGGTTTTCTTGGCAAAAATACTGTAGTGGGTTTTCATTTCCTTCTCTGGCTCATTTTACAGATATGGAAGCTGAGGAAAACAGGGTTAAGTGACTTGCCCAGGGTCACACAGCTAGTAAGTGTCTGAGGCCAGATTTGAACTCAGGAAAAGAAGCCCTCCTGACTCCAAGCCCAGCAGTCTACCATTGTGCCATGTAGCTGCTCAATAAAGAATGGATATGGAAAGGTCCTGATGGTTTAGCAGATAGACAGATAGCAAAGCCCAAGAGTCCTTGGGTGCATCATAAGTTAAATGACAATTCCAGGTAGACTGGATGATGTAGAAACAAGACAGATGATAAAGCCTAGTGGCAGGCCTGGTGGTCTTTCATCTCACCTGAATAAAAAAGCATGTATTAAACACTCATTATGTGCTAAACACTCTTCTAAGTGCTGGGGAAACAAAGACCAAAAAGCAAAGACAAGTTACTGCCCTCATAGACCTTACATTAAATTGGAGGACACACAACACCAAGGAGAACTGTAGTTAGGGAAAAGCATTGGTCCTGAAAATTATAGAGATGGTAACTGGGGCATAGGATATTTTTGTGGACTGACACAACCCATCCAGGTGTAATGGCCAAGGTGATTTGATCATGGTTTATGGTAGGGGTAGGGGTAAGGTGGGGGATGGGATATTTGGGAAATGAAATAGTTTTCAACAATGTCTTGGAGATAAATACAGTAAGTCATTTTTCAGGTTGATTCTCTTCACAAATGGAGCTGCAAACAAAGAAAGGCTCCCGATGAAAGGATTAGAGTTGGCAATTCATCTCATCCAAGTGGTGTGAGCGGTCATGTTGCCCTTTTTGATTGCATTGTGGATGAGGTCTGTGTAGCTTTGGCATTTAGGAGATGGGTTGAAGGAAAAAGAAATCAAGGGAGCATGGCAGGAAGGTGGTGGTGATTTAGTTAGTTGATAAGTATTTATTAAGCACCTACTATGTACCAGGCACTATGCTAAGTTACAAGGATACGAGGATAGACCAAAGAGAGTCTCTTTTCTTGAGGAACTCACAGTTTAATAGGGAAGACAATATGCAAACAATTATGTCTAAACAAGTTACATACAGTATAAAGTGGAGCTAGTCAATGGAAGATATTAACATTAAGGGGGAGTGAGAAAGGCTTCTTGCAGAAGTTAGGATTTTAGGTGGGATTTGAAGGAAGCTAAGGAAGCCAGGAGACAAAAATGAGAGGGGGAAAAAGTTCCAGAAATGGGGAACAGCCAGCAAAAATTCTCAGAGTATCTCATTTGAGGAAGAGCAAGGAGGATTGGATTGCAGAGTATGAGGGACTGAGTATGGTATAAGGAGACTGGAAAGGTAGAAGGGGCCTGACTTAGGAAGGGCTTTGTATGTCAAATAGAAGGTTTTATATTTGATCTTGAAGGTGATAGGGAACCACTGGAGTAGGTGACAGTCAGACTTGCACTTTAGAAAAATCACTTTGGTGGCTGAATGAAGGATGGATTGGAGTACAGAAAGATTTGAGGCAGGAAGACCAACCATCAGGCTATTTGGGTAGTCCAAGTATAAGGTGATAAGAGCCATGCCAGGGTAGTGGCAGTATTGGAGGAGAGGAGGGGGTGAACATGAGAGATATTACAGAGGTAAAATTGACAAGATTTGGCAACATATTAGATATAGGGTGAGAAAGAGTGGAGAGTCAAAGCTGATACCTATCAGGAACCCAGAGGATTGGCAGTGTCCTTGGCAGTAATAGAGAAATTACTAAGAGAGGACGGTTTGGGGGAAAATATAATGAGTTCAGTTTTGTTTATGTTGAACTTAAGATATTTAAAGGACATTCATTTTGAGATGTCAGTAGGCAGTTGAAGATGTGAGACCTGGTGGTCAAGAGAAAAGTTAGGACTAGATAATTGAGAACCATCAATCACAATTTATTGAGTCATTTGGTCATATCTGACTTACCTTGACTTTGTATATGGGCTTTTCTTGGCAAAGATACTGAAGTGGTTTGCTATTACTTTCTCCAATGTGTCATGTTTGAGATTTTAACAAAAGGGTAAATTGAGACAGCTCTCATCTCAAGTGGATTAAGGCAAACAGAGGTTAAGTGACTCATCAAGGATCACACAACTAGTGAGTGTCCAAGACCAGAATTTAACTTAGGTCTTCCTAACTCCAGGCCCAGAGCTCTATCCACTGAGCTACCTAGCTACCTCTAAGGCAAAAACTGGAACATTTTATGAATTTGTGTGTATAGAGATGATAATTGAATGCATGGGAGCTGATTAGATCACCAAATGAAATCATATAAAGGGAGAAGAGGAGATAGAGTCATGTGGGACACCCACAATCAGCCATATGACCTGGATGGAGATGAAACAGAGGAGACTTGGAAGGAGTGGTCAGATAGGTAGGAGGAGGACCAGGTTAGGGCGGTGTGACAAAAACGGAGAGAGAAGAGGGTAACGAACAGTGTCAAAAACTGCGGAGAGGTCAGAAGGATAAGAATTGATAAAAGGCCATCTGATTTGGTTTGGCAATAGTGTCTGTTGAAGGATAAGGTGGGAAACCAGAGAGAGTATAGAGAGTTAAGAAAAGAGAGAGAGAAAAGGAATTGAAGGCACTCACTGGAGAAGCCCTTTTCAAGGAGTTTAGCCACAAAAGGGAGAAGAGACATGAGACAGTAACTAGTAGGGATGGATAGATCAAGTGAAGGGTTTTTTTGAGGATGGGGAAGACATGGGAATGTTGGCATTAGGGATACAGTCTATATATAGGAAGAGATTAATGATAAGTAAGAGGGTGTAGATGATATATGGAGAAATCTTCTGGAGAGAATAGGATGGAACTGGATAATTTGTGTGCATAGAGAGTTTGCCTTGGTAAGAAGAAGGGCCCCTTCATATGAGAAATGGGTGAAAAAGGAACTAAGCTGTGATATGGAAAAATTTACATAAAATTTCTTGGCCTTCCCTTTGTACCAGAGAAGGTTTGATTTTTTTCTTTTTCTTTTATGGTGTGTTTGCAATATTAAAAGATAAAATATGTTGATATTATACAATTCTATAGATTTTTTATGCATTTCTGGGTTTCTAAACTTTTTCTGTCTCATTTGCTGGCCTTCATGTGTCATCTGCAGCTTCTGCAAAATTCCCCCAAAATTCCCGTTTAATTTCTTATGCCAACCCATGATATATTGAAACTGTGATGGGGAAAATCGTGTTGTGGAAGGGATAACTGTCCTACCAAAAGTTATTTGAGTGCTAGGAGATGATAATGAAGAAAAATAGGAGGAAACTTTCTGTGAATGACCTCAAATGAGGTCAAAATGACCTCAATGAGGCAGGTTTCTCTGTTGATAGGGTAGGGGGACTGAGGAGGGGAGGAATGGAAGGCTTAAAGAGGGATGTAGAATTAGTTCTTAGAGGAGCCCAAATCTGCCACAAACAATTTTAGAGTCAAGTTCTAGAAATATACCCCAAGGAACAATGATAGAGAAAACCGAAGAGAATCAACTATAAACTCCCCACCCATTCCAGGAAGACACACACACACACACACACACACACACACACACACACACACACACACAATCCCATAGGAAGCCCTGAATGGAGACAGGCAGATGGAAGATGAAGTGAGAAACAACCTGGTCCTACAGCAAGAGAAAGATCAGGAGTCCTAGTAGGAAACCTGTCCTAGCCTTGAGTGATGCTCTAAGGAGACCTGGAGTCCCTGCAGTAGCCAGAGAGAGACAAGGAAAATAACATTTACTTAGTAAAGGACAGCCAAGGGCTTCTAGGACCTTTCCATGAGGGAGATTGTATCAGCCCCCCCCACTACATAAAGAAAAAAAAAACAATTGTGAAAGATTTGGAAACTCTGATCAATGTAATGACAAGTCATAATTCCGGAGAACCAAAAATTAAGTACCCTGCCTACCTCTTGACAGAGAAATGATGAAATCATTATACTGACCGTGAGGTACATTTTTGAACATGGACATGGCAAAAATTTGCTTTGCTTGACTCTGCAAAGTGTCTTCCTTTACTTTTTTCTCTTTCAATTGCTTGTTGAGGGAAGGCAACAGAGAGAGAAAGTAAATGTTGATCATTTGAAAATTTAATTTATAAAAGAGAGGCAAAAAAGGGAGGAAAAGACCCAAATTGGGAATCATTACCTAGAATATTGTAAATAGTGAAATCTAAAAATGTGAAATTAATTTGGAACCCCAAGTGGAAGTGGTACAACAGTCAGAGAATATGGAATCAGACACTTTTTTTTCTTAGGAACAAGGCATGAAACTTTAACTGTGGTAGGAGGTCCAGCACAGAGCAAGAGGGAACCATCTTGCTTAGGTTGTTTACTCCACATAACCTTTGCATGAGGGAATGTCCACAGAATCTGGCATTATTAACACTTAGGAACAAAGTGGAGTTGGCAAGGGTCATGACAAACTGGCTGCTGCTTAATTGAGCTCTTGGACCAAGCAACACTTCATCCTTGACAAATTGGCAAACCTTCCGCAGTTAGAGCACCTCAACATCTCATGTTACAGTGTGTAACACTTTAGATAGGCCCCTATGACCTGCAGCTATGCTGTTGTGACAAAGATGAAGCATTGCCCTCAAAGCTTCCTGGAAGAGAAATACAAGCATGAAACCCATCCATGATGGCCCCTCACTTACATGGACGTTATGCCAGCTTTTCAGTATGGGCAGCTTGGCCTGAGTAAAAGCATTCTGTGCCCGCTACTTATAGCCTAACACTAGCAGATCTGGTTAAAGCTTAATGGCTACAGAAGGTTCTTAATGGTCTTAATATAGAAGGGTCTCTTGCTGTGACTCATCTGTCAGGTGCTTATATTTGGATCTTTTGTGAAAGCAAATCTGTCTACAAATGGTGAGGTTTAAGGAATAAATGTATTTGTTAATTACTATATACCGAGCCTTTTGTTAAGCATTTGGGGAAACAAATATAACAACCAAGCCAATTCTGCCTTTATATTCTAAGGGGGGTAGAGACAGTGACAGTATATAGAAGGGAATGTTGTTCAGGAGTTTCACAGACTCTCTGTGACCTCATTTTTGAATATGGACAAGAGATACTGCAGTATATACTGCATGGACAAGAGATATGGCAGAGATACTGAAGTGGTTTGCTATTTCCTTCTCCAGCTCATTTTACAAATGAGGAAACTGAGGTAAACAGGGTTAAGTGACTTGTTTGGGGTCACATAGCTAGTGTCTGAGGTTGGATTTGAACTCATGAAGATGAGTCTTCCTGATTCCAAGCCCAGTGCTCTATCTACTGCACCATCTAGCTACCCTTATATAAGGGACTAGTGGATCAGAAAAAGAATTATAATCTGGGAAGTCACAAATGTGGTGAGTGGATAATAAAATTGAACCAACTAAAAAATGATAGCCAGAGAGCTGGGAATTAGTGGGACTGTAGAGTGATCCAAAGATACTTGAGACCCTTATGGTTGTAATGGAAATGCAGATTTAAAGATCTTCCCTGCCCCTAGCTTAAGTGCACCTGGAGCCTGTGGTGGGAGGCTTGTTTTTCAGGAAAGCCCACACCTTGATACTTTGTGATTGGGCAGTGGGTCCAGAAGGTTGTTACTTTCTCTGAGCCAGGAGAAGGCTATATAAACCCTGAGGAGAGGCTTTGCTTTGGGGCTCACTTTGAGAAGTGTTGTGTGATTTGACCAGATGAGACTCTGGGAAGCCGTTGTTGAGAGCCCCCCGGCTTTGAAAACCCAGATGTTGATGCTTCCCTCTCTGGTAACTGTGATTTGGTATTGATATAATGGTTGGACAGTTTGGAAGCCTGTCTGTTTGATCTGTAAGTTCTGTAATTCTGAAGTTCGGGGTGCTGACCTTTTTCCCCTGAACTAGGTAATGTATGTTTGTTTGATTAAAGTAAGCTTGTTAACCCATTTTGAGTTGCTTTCCTTTTGAAAAGCAGATCTAAGAACCTGTGTTGGCAGTCACCCTGGGGATATTGGGGTGCTTGCCGCTACAATGGTCAATATAGACCATGCTGGGGTGCCATGTCCTTTTGAGTTAGTACTTCAATGTGTCAGATACAGCTTTGACTCCCAGACTATACAGTCTGCATTGGTCCATTTAAAGGAGAAATATAGGCAGAGTTGAAGTTTGGAGGATAGTATAGCCTCTGAGAGGACAACTCCCAAAATGATGGGAAGTGCATTAATCTTCACAAAACTGTTTCTGTGGATCTAGGACTATTAAATCAGGAACTGAGATGAATCCGTTTTTCAGGTCATTCAAAGTGCTGCTGGTTTCTATTGGAAAGCCCAGAGACTTCAGCAGATCAGTGAAAGGCATCATCAAGGTAGAGAAACTGGAGATGAATTGACAGCAGGACCCTAGGAAGCTGAGGAAGCATCTGAGGGTTTTCTGCAGAGATGGGGGACCCCCCCTCTCCACTCCCATCCCCAAAGTATATCTTCTACCTTACATAAATCCATTAGGGACTCCTTGTGTGCTCCAAGAACTACATTTCTTCTTTTCCAAATTGGTATTTCTTCAATTTGATAAATAGCTGACCCTTACATAGGCACTGGAGAATGGCTTGGACCAAGTTAGCATATTGGGCTAAATTCCACACAGCACTTGGCACCTAGTTGAGGCCTCATAAATACTTGTTGACTGACTGATAGCATAAAGATGACCACCTCCTGATTAAGCAGGCCTCACCACGACGAATTCATTGATATTTGGGAGATTATAAAGGCATAGCACAAACCCCAAATAACCAATGCTGAAGTATTCATATACATCTTACCATATTTGGAGAACTGTTGTTTCTTCATCACTCTTTCCTAATCAGACAAGGTTCTGTGCCACCAAGCAGTCTCATTTAGTGAACTGGACATATCAACTGGTCCACACTAGATTGGGGATCATGGTTAGGGGGGATTGGTCCCATACAGTGATATCATTCAGGATTCTTTAACTATCAAAAATTTATAACTCCCATTTTCCTTTTTTAGTGAGTTATACCAAGGCTCCAGCCAGGGGGGTGGAAGGTTAGATGAGGCCTCTTCTTTGGTTATTTTCCAAGAATTCTAACATGCTGCCATCTCTAGAATGTTCAGTGAATTTAACTATGTTTGAGAATCCTGGAAGTAAACTGTACTGAAACAGTAGGTAGGGAATTTATTTACACTGACCTTTCAAAGACACATCATAAAAACCCTGGTAGTGGGAAGGAAACTCTGGCTTGGGCTTCACATGGTAGCTATGGCCAGAAGCAGTATACATCTGTTCTAGGCAATGTTTTTAGCTGTTCTGGGAACAGAAGGTTTCTTTCTTTCCAAATAATGGCTGGCTTGCACAGTATCATCCAATCAATTCCTAGCATTGCTTGGATGAGGAGGGAATGTATTATATTTAGACTAAGTTCTTTGTGATATTTCCCTACTCATCTCCACAGGGGCTTGGTCTCCTGGGTCACAGGCCCATATTAAAGTGGCCGTAAATTCATTGCTTTGATCACCTCAGAAGTGGCACCTGATCTCTGGGTACCTGATCCCTGGAACTAAGCAATAAAGTTCACAGGAGTCCCTGACTCCATTAGAGGTGGGACTGAGGTTTTTATCATGAAGGTCAGAATGAAATGAACCATAGTAGAAGATATTAGAAAGAACTGGCCTGGAGATAGGGGAAGCAGAGACATACTGTCTCTTGCTGTTTTCTCAGTCAGAAGAATAGGTGGGCTGATCTGGGAATAGCTTTTTGCTGGTGTGGAATTTGTGCCTGGGTGATGAGTAGGAATGGCACTCAGTGCTCCCCCAAGCTACTTTCACATCCCATATCACACAGAGGGGCTAATGCCTGGAGGTGGGTGGAGTAGGGTTGGGGTGGGGTTGAGTTGAGTGGAGAAAAAGGACTGGGGTCCAAATCAGGATTCCAAGCAGTATAAGCCAGAGACAAGAACTTGGGTTTCATTGGGGCTTTTAATTACTAAGAGTAGATGAATGGGAAACTAGGTACAAAAGTGGAGATTTAAGCTGGGAAGGACTGTACTGTATCAGAGGTAAGATTCAGGGAGTTTCAGAGAGCTGAATATTGTTCTTACTCAGTTTTCGTGCTTAAAACTTTGGTGGCATGATGAGGGAGAAAGGGAAAGAATCTGGAATTCAAAGTTTTAAAAATCAAATGTTTAAAAAATATATATATATATATATAATCATTATTTTACATGCAACTGGGAAATAAGATATACAGGCACTGGGGTATAGAGATCCATCTTGCCCTACTGGAAAGTCAGAGGAGGGGATGGGGGAGAATATAGGAGAGAGCAGATTGGGAAAGGAGTATACAGTGGATTCCCTCTTTTGGGGTGGTGGGTAGGAGAAAGACGGGGAGAAAATTTGTAACTCAAAATCTTGTGGAAATGAATAATGTAAACTAAAAATAAACATAAAATTTAATTAAAAAAAACAATGACTCAGTCAAACAACAACAATAACAACAAAAACTTTGGTGGCAAGGGGCGGCTGGGTGGTGCAGTGAGTAAGAGCGCTGGCCTCGGAGTTGGGATGACCCAAGATCGAAACCGGCCTCAGAAAATGAGCACCCACGCATAAATAATGACTAGCCGTGTAACCTTGAGCAAGTTACTTAACCCCAATTGCTTTAAAAAAAGACAAAAAACAACTTTGGTGGCAGTTAGGTAGTAGAGTGACTAGAGTACTGGGTTTGGAGTCAGAATAGACCTGAGTTCAAATATGACCTCAGACACTAACTATGAGAGCCTGGCCAAGTCACTAATTTCTGTCTGCTTCAGTTTCCCCATTTGTAAAATGGTGAATATTAAGAGCACCTTTGTCATGAGGATCAAATGAGACAATAATTAGTATAGCACCTAGCACATAGTAAATCTTATACAATTATGTCCTCCTCCTTCTTCTCCTCCTCTTCCTCCTCCTCCTGTTCTCATCCTCCCTTTCCTCTTTTTTCTTCTTTTCCTTCTCCTCCTCCTCCTTCTCCTTGTCTTCCTCTTCCTCCTCCTTCTCCTCCTCTTCTTCCTTCTCCTTCTCCTTCTCCTCTTCCTCTTACTCCTCTAGTTTTTGATGCTCGATGGAGGAGAAGCCTTTGTGGTGGCATTTTCTGACAAATCAAAAAACCTGTCAATAAAGAATGGGATCTCGTATTCTTTATACCTTTCATTTATGTGACTATAAAGATGTGGTCTTCTGTAGGTTATTTTTTGGGAAAGTCTGCCTATCTCCTTCATCCAGGATGCCCTTTATACATGTACAGATTGCAGGTGACCTAAAAAGCAGTAGAAAGTGAACGGTAGATATAAATAGTTACAGCATATAGCAATATAGATTTGAACATAAGAAAAATAGATGGGCTAGTCAGGTAGCCTTCTTGGCATCTAGGTGACACACAGTGGACAGAGCACTAGGCCTGGAATAAGGAATACCTGAGTTCACATTTGACTTCAAACACTTCCTAGCTGTGTGACCCTGGGCAAGTCACTTAACCTCAGCTTTTTATTTTTTTCCTTAGCTTTCTTAACTGTAAATTGGGGTCAATAATAGTACCTATTTCACAGGATTGTTGTGAGCATCAAATGAGATATTTGCAAAGTGTTTTGCAAATTTTAGAGTGTTATACAGATGTTGTATTATTATCATATTACATTGTTGTATTATTTCATATCTCATATTATCTCATATTATATTATATAAGGAGGCTGGTAGTACAGTGGACAGAGCACTGGGCCTGGAGTCAGAAACACTTGAGTTCACATTTAACCTCAAATGTTTGTTAGTTGTGTGACCCTGAGCAAGTATTTAACCTATGTTTGCTTCAGTTTCCTCAACTATAAAATGGGTCTACTAATAGTACCTATTTCATAGGGTTGTCGTGAGGATCAAATGAGATAGTATTTGTTTAAAAAAAGTGTCTAGCCTAGTACCTAGCATATAGTAGGTATTATATAAATGCTTATTCCCTTCCCTTCATCATCATTATCATTATTAAGTGACAGTATGAGGTGATGAAATGTCTGAACATTGGATTGTGCTCAGGAAATAGTAAAAGAAACAGAGAAACATCTCTAGTGTATCATGTAGATCTTCTGTGAAGGAGATTTACACAAATCATACAGGGCTTGAAGGAATGAATTAATCTTTATGAAAAGACTCCCCACACCAAGTTGATCACAATAGTATTTAATGTATGCATCTCAAGGTATTCTGGCTTCTTCCATTTTGCCACAAACCCTGCAGTGAAATGATAATAAGCAAGTGTGTGTGTGTGTGTGTGTGTGTGTGTGTGTGATCCTTTAATAATTTAAAGATTTATTAAAATGAGTATTAATGGTCAGAACAAATAAGAAATTGAATAACACAGAGGAGTTATTTGCTAGGCATTTAAGTTACATTCCAGCATAGTGCTTTTTGCATATTAGGCATTAAGGATGTCTTCTTAAAATGATTATCTCCTTTGGTGAAATTAATTGGGAAATTAAGACACTTGGGTAAAGGGGATTTGGTTCTGCTCTTATCAGGTGATATAGTTATATGATATAATTATAGATGCTGAGGTATTAATGTAGTGTCAAGGTGATCAAAACTGGGTGATCCCTTTTTAAAGTATAAAGACCACTTGTCAGAAGAGAGCATCATGATTGGATTAATGACATGGGCTATATCATTGGGTGACCATTAAAAAACTCAATTCAGTCAGTTTGAGTCAGTCAATGCAGTTTGGCAGTATGGGAAAGTAGAAGAGAGAGTTCTGTTATTTGGGGAAGAGCCAGGCTCTTCACCTGATGAGGATGGTAGAGGTGGGATTTCTATCTTCCTAGTCTACATTGACCTTGGAATATAGAATTAGAGCCACTTTCAACAAGGGAGAAGGCATCCCAACCATCAGTCAGAAAGTCAGGTAAGGCACAGTTGAGAGAACAGAAAGATACATTCCAAAAGGACACATATATAGAGAGCCAGTCACTTGAGTCCAGAAGCAGCTTCAAAGAATGCGACCTCTGGAAGCAAAAGAAAGAAAGCCATCAAGAGAAAGTTGTCATTGGTATTCAAAAGTCAAGCTATAAGACAAAGAATACTATAAAACTCAGATGAGCAAGATACCCAATAGAATGTTGGGCAGACACTGTGCCCAGTGGGGACCTTTATAAAGATTCTACGAGGAGGGAAAGGACTTTGAGACCTAGCAGTACAAGAAGAATGAGTAGTTTTGATCATTTATTTTCTCTATATATGTGTCTCATTAGCACTATACTCTAAATTTGGGCCCACTCTTCCTACATATGTTGTATTTGTGAAAGAAAACCCCTTGGGCTCATTAGGGGAGTGAATATTATTAATATGACATCGTAGTAAATGCCTTTGCTATGAGCTTATTGGGTCTGTTGGCTAACTATTAATGGGAAGCATACCAGTGGGGGCTGGTAAGCTATAGTTTTGGAAAGATGGACCCACAGGTTACATCCTTGAAACCTGGGGATAGTCATCACCCTGAAAACCTAATCTGCAAATCTATAAATGCTGAATTGCAGAGGATATGAGAGGGGGTTTTAGACTTACCTGTAGAACCAAGGCTTTCGCCAGGAAAAATCCCCAGGATCCAAGAGAAAAAAGAAAACACACTTAATTTTGTGAATTATCTCACTTTACTAACATAGGCCAGCTATTAAAAGCAATTCGTGCAGAAAAACATCTAGTTCTTAAGACCTTACAGGATTTAAAGGAATTCATGACTAATTTTTGCCTTGGTAATGTTTATAGAAAACTACACATTGCTACTGCTGAGGTCAAAATAAGGTGGGTTTGTAATGAATAACAGACCAAATAAATGGTTGTTGATTTATCCATCAGTTTTCCTTCTTTTATTATAGGTTTTGTGAAGCAAGGTAAGACAAAGGTATAATTTCCTCAATATTTAAAAATAATTTCCATGCCTTTCTCATCCTCTCTTAAAATCTTATGAAATGAAAACAACTCTTCTGTAGATGAGCTGTTCTTTGGCACTCATGAGCAGCTTATTTCAAAGGATAGAACTTGGGGAAAGAATCATTCCTTTGGTGCCAGAACTGTGTGGGACTGGTTCTTCTTCCCTTCATTTTGTAGGCCCTACAGGCTATAAATTCTGTTCTTTTCCCCTGGTCTCAAAATGTGGCATTTAGTTTTAAAAAATCATTCTTGTTTTCCATCAACAATAATTTTGGGATTTAGAGGCCACAAGTCTCTATAGGATTTAAAGAATATCGCTTCACTGATTGCCAAAATAATACCTTGAATAACCCATGTTGTTGCTATAGAGTTTCATTTTAGTGTTTTTATGATATCTGCTGAGCAAGGCAGGTAGTATGCCATCATTCCATCCTAACGACAAGATCTTACAGATTTCCAGATCCTTTGTGGGGCCTGGGTTTGTCTGTTTTTTTGTGAAACATTTTTTATGCCTAACCAAACTACAGAAGTCACTTTGTTTTGACACCTCTGTCCTAACTAACTGTAGCTAAGATTCCTAGAATGACTGGTACAGTGGGAAAACAAAACAAAATAAAACAAAAACTATTGAATGTTGAGTTGAGGAGACCTGGAGTCTAATCCTGACTCCTTTACTCCCTACCTGTGTGGCCAGAGATGAATTTCTTTTTTTTTTCTTTTTTGGAGAGGGGAAAGGCAGGGCAATTGGGGTTAAGTGACTTGCCCAAGGTCACATGGCTAGTAAGTGTTAAGTATCTGAGGCCAAATTTGAACTCAGGTCCTCCTGACTCCAGGGCCAGTGCTCTATTCACTGCTACCCCCAAATTTCTTAACCTTTTTCCTTCTCAGCATCTTCATGTATAAAGTGAAGGGATGAAACTAAATGCATTCTCCAAGTAGAGAGACCTATCCACAAAATGCCCTAGTCATAGGCTGATATTTGGATGATAGAGGCCTACTATTGATGAAGAATGTAATGGATTTTTCTTTCCCAGAGGTGCCCAGAATTCTTTCTTTAGTGCTTAGTAGGGTTCTGTGGGAATCAAATTATGATATTGATTAGTAGCCTTTTAAAGGCTGTATTCCCTAAACGGAGAAGCAGCATGGTGTGGTCTCAAAGCCAAGCACACCCTGGTTTAAGTCCCATCTCTGATACATCCTAGCTCTGTGACCTTAGTGAACTCACTTAACTTCATGGAAGTTAAGGCAACTTTCTAACACTATAAAGTATGTTGCAGAAAAGCGACTGACCTGAAATTGGTAGAGGGAGTTTGCTTACCCAGGGGTTCCCTATTTCAGTGCAATCACAGATGTAGTGGCCTATCACAGTCCTTGTTTCATAAATAGGATCAAATAGGTATGTTGAGTGACTTCCTTAGGTAACAATTCAATTAATTTAATTGATATTTCTCTAGCAACACGTTCTCTCTCCCCTCTGACATTGCTGCCATTTTGGGCAAGCCCTCCTGAGCTATTGTAATAGCCAGTAGAGGGGTCCATTTGCCTCTAGTCTCTCCCCAATCTAATCCATCCTCCTTTCCACCATCAAAGTGATTTTCCTAAAGTATGAGTCTGATTTTATTCTACCCCCAAAACTCCCCAACAGTTAATAAAGTCAAGTGGTTCCCAGTCACCTCCAGGACCATATACAAAATGCTCTGTTTGGCATTTAAAGTTCTTCATAGTCTCCTACCTTTCTAGGCTTCTTATACCTTACTCCCCTAAATGTAATCTTTGATTTGATTCACTGAATGGGTGTTACCTAACTCTAAGTGAGTATGGGAAAAGAGCCAGGGTCTCCCATTGCACCCAGGGTCATTGCTAGTCTTTCTGATCAATATCTGGTCCCTGGATACAGATGGATCTGGAGGAGAAAGTGAGGCTGGTGACCTTCCACAGCTGTCCCTCATTCAAATCAAAGTCAACTGCAAGTCATGTGATCATTTCCCTGATGCCATGGTTCTCTTAGAAAACAAAGGACAAACACACACACACACACACACACACACACACACACACACACACACACACTCTTTGATCTAGTGACACTGGTTTCCTAACTGTTCTAAAAGCAAGACACTTTATCTCTAGACTCTTAAGCATTTGCTCTGGCTCTAATGCTTTAGCACAGTGCCTGGCACATAAGGTGCTTAATAAATATTTTAGATTGATTTGTTGATTATCTGTCCCCCACTCCTAGAATGCTCTCTTTCATCTCCACTTACTACCTTCCTTGGTTTCCTTTAAGCTCCAACTAAAATACTGTCCTTATAGGAAGCTTTTCCCAATCCTTTTTAATCCTTGTGCCTTTCCTCCATTAATTATCCTGCATATAACTTGTTTTTATAAATTTGTTTCCTTGTCTCCTCCATTAGATTGCAAGCTCCTTGAGGTCAGGGCTATCTCTTGCCTGTTTTTGCATCCCTATTACTTATGCCTGACACATAGCAGGTGCTGACTGACTGGTATGTCAACTTTCTATTAACTAAAAATTAATGTACATCAAGAATTACTGTTGAAATCTGAGTTTTTCAGAAACTCCATGGTGAAAATAGGGCAAGTCCATGCATGTGAACAGAGAACTCCCTCCACCTCCAGCAGTTGAAAATTTACTGAAAGCCTGTTCTGTTCTAGGTTTTTGTGAGACTCAGAGGAAAAAAAAATGGAGGGAATGGGGGCAAGAACAGTGTCTTACATTGCTTATTTGGCAAGTCTTCCTGTTCCATTAGGCCATATGTTGATATTAGCTTTAAAGAGTAGTTTCCATTTACATCTATTTGGGCTTGGTGGTGTTCAAATGTTTGTCAAAGATGATGTAACTTTCTGAGAAAGATGAATATGAATTTCTGCACATAAGTTAGAAAAGTTTTGACCCAGGATGGGAGGAATTCCTCTTTAGCATTGCTCTGTTTGGGTGCTGAGTGCCAACCATGGCCCCTTTATTGTATAAAAAGAGTATTTTTGGCACAAAGCAGCAGCAAGATGGAAAATGTATGGTAAGGTACAGTCCCTTAGATAATTACCAACAAAATAATGATGTTCAACCAAAAAATTCTGTATTATACAACTTTATACCTTCTGTGGTCTGTTACTAATTTTTTTTTTTTTTAAGCAATTGGGGTTAAGTAACTTGCTCAAGGTTACACGGCTAGTCATTATTTATGTGTGGGTGCTCATTTTCTGAGGCCGGATCTGATCTCGGGTCATCCCAACTCTGAGGCCAGCGCTCTTACTCACTGCGCCACCTAGCCGCCCCTTTAGGGCAATTGGGGTTAAGTAACTTGCCCAAGGTTACACGGCTAGGTTTTTGTTTGTGTGGATTAGGTGTCAGAGGCCGGCTCCGAACTCAGGTCCTTCTGACTCCAGGGCCGGCGCTCTATTCACTGCGCCACCTAGCCGCCCCCTGTTACTAAATTTTTAATAATTTAAAGGTAAAACCTATTTAAATATGTTTGTTATGGAGACATAAGGAACCTTTATGTCTCCTATAAATAAATAACTTTGAGAAAATAATTGTGCTAATATGTATAATATATTATGTTGTATATTTTATAGAATCTTAAAATTTTCAAAATAATATTTCTCTTTTACATACTTCTAGTTAGTTGGGCAAGTCATTTAAATTCTTGACCATAACAGAACCACTCCTTTTAGATCCTACCACCTTAATCTTCAATGTGAAGAAATGGAAATATCACTGAAGAAGAAAAAGATGGTAAGAACAGCTAGACCAGACCAAATACTAGAATGTAGGCTCCTTGAGGGCAGGGATTGTTCACTTTTTTTGTTTTGTATCCCCAATGGCTACCTTGCACAATGCCAGACACTTAATAATTGCTTGTTGAATTAAATTAAATTTTAAATACACATAGAGGAAGTCTGTGCTGAAGGCAACATGAATTTGAAAGCATCAAAGGACCAATTTTAACAATATCTGAAAGAAGGAAAGATGCTAATGATTAAAAAAAATCAGGAACAGTGTGGTTATTCATCATTAATTTTTAAAGAGGACCAATGACATCATGAGGTGATGTCTTGACATATGTATGAATTAGATTTAAGTGAGGCAGAGCTGCACAAAGACCTCAGCCTCACTCTCTCTTCCAGATTCACTGAAGTCCAGTAGCAGGATGAAAGTCAAAACGACTGATGATGGTATTGTTAACAAAAGAAAGACAAGAGGGAGGGCAGAAGATCACAGATTAAGAGATATAAGGAATCTGAAAGGTCATCTACTGTAAGCCTCTCACTTTTCAGATGAGGAAATTGAACCACAATGAGCACCAAGCCACATATCTGTTTTCTTATCTCTATATTGGAAAATGACCTATATGCTTATTAAGGGTATCCTTAATATCTTTTTTTTTAAATGAGAAAGGAATAGACAGGCTTCTGCAAATGATTTTCTTCATATGATTAAATATTCTCAGTTATGAAAGGTGAATAGAATACAAGGTTCCATTGTGTTCTTTGTAGATAATGACAACCAAAAAATAGACTTACTAGAGTAAAACATAGTCTTAAAAAGGCTCTCTTACAACATTACCTTCTTTGAAGATGTCAACATCATAGAAGATTCTTTGATAAGTTTGACCTCAGAGATAACAGTCCTCTGATTATGAATAGAAAATTAGGCATAAAACAGGGAGCTGTTCTTCTCAACAAAGGTGTTCTCTACTGTATTGGAAGATTCCTACACAAAATTACAGATGGTAAGAATATGAAGACATTTGGGAAAATTGATTTGGAACATAGTGTACATTAACCTTTTTAAAGCCTGCTTCATGTTAATTAATGCTCATGAACAGCTACTGAAGCCTTTCTTTTGATAAACTGACCACTATTCTAGTTTTTTTTTTTAAAAGGCATTTAAGTAAACAACTTAGCAAAATAGGTAGTAAGAAAGATTCCATTCCCACTACATACAGGGTTACCATATAATCAGTGAGAATGATAGAGGGAAATATGTCAGGTATGCACACAGCTAGGGTAACACATATCATCAGGGAACAAGAGTAGCCAAGTCAGCTCATGCTTCTAAGGTGGCCTCTCCATTGGAGTGCTCCTCTGTTTTTCATGCGGCTGTTTGCTCCTCCATAGTTCGGTCCTTTGATGATGTCATTGAGTTCTGTCCTGCTGTTTTTGTTAATGTGCTGCAAATGCAAAAGTATTTGCAGATGTTTTTTCTGCCATGCCAGTCTTTGCTGGCTCCTTTACTGAGCTGCTCTTTTCCATTCTTTTTTGGGCTTCTGCTCTGAGTTGCTTTATGGGCTTCAGTTGCTATATTTCTTTTTCCTCGTTATGGGAAGGGTTCTTTTTACCTCTTTTGGCTCATAGCCCTGAGCTACTTCAGCTCTTTTGTGATCTAGACCCCCACACTTAAGCAGCTACCTAGAGTAGTTTTTGTTGTTGATGTTCAGTCCTTTCAGTTGTGTGTCTGACTTTTTTTGACCCCATTTAAGGTTTCCTTGGCAAAGATACTGGAGTCATTTGCTATTTTCTCCTCTACTTCATTTTATAGATGAGGGACTAAGGTGAACAGGATTAAGTGACTTGCCCAGGGTCATATAGCTAGTAAGTGTCTGAGGCCAGATTTGAACTTAGGAAGATTGCTGACTCCAGGTCCAACACTCCTTTGACTGTGCCACCTAGCTGCCCCCTAAAGTAGTTACTAGGTTTTTAAGTTTGTTTTCTTTTAACTCCCTTGTTTCTCAGCTTGCCACTAAGAATTTTGAACGGGTTGATTGATTGAACTTAAGGAGTAGGTTGGAAGGAGGTCGCTAGTAAGTGCTCTCAGGATCCATTCTTGTCCCTGTTCAGTTGAATATTTTTTGACTGAAAAAAATCATTGACTTGGATAGAAGTATAGATACTTAGGAGACTTTCAAATGACAAAAAGATAGGGGGAAATGGCTGGATGACAGACTCTAAAAATGTCTTAATAGGTCATAATATTTGTCTGACTCAAATAAGATGAAATTTAACAGGCATCAATGTTTAATATTACATTTGGATTTAGGACATCCACTTCCTTAGTATAAAATAGAGGAGATATGCCTGGATAGCAGGCTGAAAAAGATCCAGAGGTTTTGATGCCTCTCCTACCTCACCTTCACTTTCACCTCCTGGAACTCCTAGCTTTCTATAAAGCACAGTTCATCTGTTAGCTCCTATAGAGGACTTTTCCTGATTTCCTCAATTGTAAGTCCTCTCTGATCTACCAGAAATTAATTTCTATTTACTTGGAATAAATTTGGTTTTGTGCTTAGCTCTGTACTATTGTCCTGATCCCCACCCACCTCCTAGATTGTCAACTCCTAGAAAGAAGAAACATCTTCATTTTTACCTTTTACATTGAGCCCAGGGCCTGGCATAAAGCAGGCACTCAATAAATACATGGTGAATTGAATTAATTTGGTGCAATCTCAATGTGAATCAGTGGCATGATATTTTAACCAGGTAAGTTGCTAAGATCTCAGGCTGAAATAAAAGAAGCACAGCATCCCATAGAAATGTCATGATACCACCGTAATACTGCTCTGGTCAAACTATATAGAGAGTACTATATTGCTTCCTCGTACCATGTTTTAGGAAGGAGATTGATCAGCTGGACGATATCCAGAGGAAAGTAACCAGAGTGGTGACTAAACGAGACCATGAAATAAGAGGATTAATTGCAAGAACTGAAGATGTTGAGACCAAAGGAAAGAATACTTAGGAGAACAGGATAGCTGTCTTCAAGTATCTGCAGGGCTTCCAGGTAAAAGAGGATTAGACACATTCTTTTCTTCTCTGCTCAAGTCTCCCATGCCACCTCCTATTCCTACCTTCTCAGCTAAGGATTTTGCTTCATACTTCACTGGAAAAATAATTTGAAGCCATTCATTGAGATCTCCCTTTTCTTGTCATGTCATGTCATGTCAACTCTCTGATAGTATCCCCCATTTTCTTTTTCTTTTTTGCTTTTTAGAGGGCAATTGGGGTTAAGTGACTTACCCAAGGTCACAGAGCTAGTAAGTGTGTCAAGTGTCTGAGGCCAGATTTGAACTCAGGTCCTCCTGACTCCAGGGTGGATGCTCTATTCACTGTGCCACCTAGCCACCCCTTTTCTTCTTTTCTTTTCTTTTTCCACTTTTGATCCCTCCCCACATACCCTTGATCCCATCCCATCCCATCCTCATCAGCACATTGTCCTCACTGTGATTCTCACTTTCTCCCTTATCTTCAGCCTCTCCTTATCTATTGCCTCCTTTCTACTGCCTACAAACATGCTGGTATTTCCCATCCTTAAAAAAAAAAAAAAAACAACTCACTCAATCCAACCATTCTCACTGTTCTATGTTTCTTCTTACCTTTATGACTAAACTCCTTGAGAAAGACATCTATAGTTGGTGCCTCCACTTATTCTCCTCTCCCTCCATTCAAAACCTCTGTAAAGAGCCTTCCTACCTCGTTATTCAATCAAACCTGCTCTCACCAAAGATGCCAAGGATTTCTTAATTGCCAAATCTAATGACCTTTTCATGGTGTTCATTCTTTCTTCTTTTAACCTCTCTGAAGCACTTGACACTACTAACCAGTTTTTCCTCTTGGATACTATTTCTCTGGGTTTTCATAACTGTTCTCTATGGTTCTTCTCCAACTTGTCTCCCCATTCTTTTTCCTTATTATTTTTATTTTTTTGCTTTTTGGAGGGGGAAAGGCAGGGAAATTGGGGTTAAGTGATTTGCCCAAGGTCACATGGCTAGCAAGTGTTAAGTGTCTGAGGCCAGATTTGAACTCAGGTCCTCCTGACTCCAGGGCTGGTGCCACCTAGCTGCCCCTCCCCATTCCTTTTCAGTCTCTTTTGCTAGTTCATCTAGGCCATGCCTGCTAATCTGGCAGGTTCCTCCAAGACTCTGCCCTTGATCTTTTCTCTTTTCCCTCTATAAGCCCTCACTTAGTCATAAGCTCTCATGGCTTCAATTATCAATTCATCTCTGCACAGATAATTCCCAAATTGATTTATACACCCTTAGTCCCCTCCCCGGAGCTCTCGTCTCACTTTACCAACTTCCTATTAAATATTTTCACTGAGTATACTGCTGGTATCTTAAACTCAACAGGTCCAAAAGAGAACTCATTATCCCTCTGAAATCCACCTGTCTTCCGTACTTCCTTATTTTCCATCAAGGGCACCATCATCCTTCTAGTCACTCAAGTTTACAAGCCCTATGTCATTCTTGACTCCTCTGTTCATTTATCTCATATATCCAAATGAGTCACTAATTAGTTTTAATTTTTTTTTCTGTGACCTCTCTCATATATGTCCCCTTCTCACCACTTACTGGGCCATTGCCCTAGTTCAGGCTTTCATTCTCTCTCATCTGGACCATAATAATAGTCTCTTTCTTTGTCTGCCTGGTCTCAAGTGTCTCTGACCTTTTTTTGAGGCAATCAGGGTTAAGTGACTTGCCCAGGGTCACACAGCTAGTAAATGTCTAAGGCCGCATTTGAACTCAGGTTGTCTCTCTATACTTCAGTCCATCCTTCATACAACTTCCAGAGTGATCTTCCTAAAGTGTAGGTCTGACCATATCACCTCTCTATTCAATAAACTCTGATGATTTTATAACCTCTAGGATGAAATAGAGTCTGCTCTGGCATTCAAGGCTATTGTTCCAGTCTTTTAACACCTTACTTCCCTCCATGTACTCTATAGCCTTACATAACTGTCCTGCCTACTCTTCTTCATCTCCAATGTCCCATCTCCCATTTCCTTGCTTTTTCACTGCTTATCCTTCATGCCTGGCATTCCCTTTCTCCTTCTTACCTTCTGGTATTCCTGGCTTTCTTTTAAGATTGAATTTCTGTAGCCTTTTCCCATTCCCATCTACCCCACACCCCTCACTAAGTTCTTCTATAAGGTCACCACCCATCTATTCCATATTTATTTTGCATGCCCCAATTAAAATGCAAGAACCTTGAGGGCAGGGACTGATCTTGCTTTTTCTTTATATCCTCCATAGTTAGGACCATAAAAAGTACTTAATTAATTCTTATTGATTGATTTCTTGCCAAAGAACAGAAGGAGGAGCTTGGATGGAAGATGCAAATTTAGACTTGCATTTCAAAAGTGGAATGAGATGGTTTGAGAGGTAGTGGGTTCCCTCTCACTGGAGGACTCCATGTGAAGGTTGGATGACCATATATTGGGTATGTTTATAGTGGGGTCTATTTTTTAGGTATGAGATGGAACAAGTTGCCACTGACATCCTTTCCAACTCTGATATTTTGACATTCTGGGAGTTTGGTCTACTATTTTTATTTAGACTTGGAAAATTCCTTTCAATTCCTTTCCACGGTCTTGATGCCTATTGTGATTCATGTAAATATCCAGGAATAAGAATAAAGTTGGGCAAAGCTGGCGATCTTTCTCCCATTTCCCTGACAATAACAAAGTTGCTGTCCACCCGATAGAAGTAAAGCAAAAGAGAACCAGCATTTATTGAGCACCTACTAAGCACTTAATCTCATTTGATCCTCACAGCAATCCTGTGAGATCGGTGCTATCATGATCCTCCTTCTTCAGTTGAGGAAACAGCCAACAGACTTGCCCAACATCACATAGCTAGTAAGTGTCTAAGTCTGGATTTGAACTCAGGTCTTCTTGACTTCAGGTCCAACCCTCTGTCCATTACACCTCTTAGTTAATTGTGGGGATTCTTTGAGTGAAACCCATGAGAAATAATTTTCTTCTAAAAGAATTCTCTACATTGTACACAGTAATAGCAATATTGTACAATGATCAAGTGTGAATGACTTAGCTATTCTCAGGAATACAATGATCCAAGATAATTCCAAAGGACTCATGATGAAAAATGCTGCCCGCCTCCAGAGACAGAACTGATGGCATCTGAAGGCAAATCGAAACATACTGTTTTTCACTTTCTTTATTTTTCTTGTGGGGGTTTTTTTGGTCTGTGTTTTCTTTCATAACATGACTAATATGGAAATGTTTTACAGGATTGAACACATATAACCTATATCCAATTGCTCACTATCTCAGGGAGGGAGGAGGGGAA